>JAHLJT010000631.1:96491423-97091423 GCA_031308135.1 Acheta domesticus
AATCAGATGCGATTTCACTGAAGCTTTTCCAAATCTTGGTGTACAAACATAATTTTAATGCGCAAAATCCAAAGTAAAAATAATAAAATGTGTTAGTAAAATGCTTTAATTTGACATGACGAGCGCTAAAATAATGTAAATATCAAAGATTGAATCTCATGATTTACTGTCCTGTAGGCACGGAAGTCGGATGGTTAGCAGGCGAATAGTTAACAGGTGCACCTTTACAGGCACTCAAAGTGAAGAGTCTATGATTTGAATTCATTCATGAGCATGAAAGATTTTTTCCATTTTATCATGTTGTTTTCAAATCCGGATTGCTCATATTTATACTAATATTTTATTCAAATTTATTATTATTATTATTATTATTATTACTATTATTATTATTACTATTATTTATTCATATATCCCTAAGAATATAATGGGTTAAGAATAAGAATATTCTGGCTTATTCTTAATGTTATTTTTAATATTCTGGCTTAATTCAAGAGCATGAAAAAACTATTTGAGAGATACACTATTGTTGGTTATAATCTCTGAATTGTACTGTCATGCAGTAAAGTTTGCAGTGCTGTCATAAGCGAATTTGTGGACTTCAGCAATATTGGCCAATATCATTTAACTGTGTCTGGAAAACGGAATGCGCTTCGTAAGTAAGTAACTACACTCGTAGATTATTAAATTCAAAGAAAACTAGCATTGCTGTTTTAACTCTGGAGTGATCTTGTCTTGAAATTACGGACCCTTTGTCCATAAAGTAAATATGTAAGGGAACTGACCTCCTGACGATAACTCCAGAGAGCAGTTGTATATTTTAAGATGGTAAACTTCTATTAAAAACAGTGAGAATTCTCTAGGTTTGCAGTAAACTATTTCTTATGGAAGTAACAATATTTTACTTTATACTTTTAAATATATTAAAAAATAAACATTCTGTATTACCAAGCATATATGATTACACACAATTGTTTTCTGAAAATATGTAATATGATATTGATTCCTTTCAGATAGCACTGCAAACCAGTTTATACCTTAAGCTGACATACGTAGACTCAGTACTGTTTGTCAAGGGATCATGGGGATTGGTCGTACTCGAACCTGTGGTTCAAGCCACTCTCTGGCCATAATCACGAGAGAGGGGCAGGTTTTACTTTGACCTGTTATGTGCAGTACTGCTCCAGCATTAGACTGGAAATGATTGGAAACAATGGTTTAAAGCCGGCGTCCAGGCAATAACGAGCTTGTATTCAGCTACTTCACTTTAGTGGGAAATCTTCCAAGTCGGGATTCGATGAAGCTCGTGACACAGATCTTAAAATACGTAATTTCTCTCAAGGTTCTGGTACGTATCTTTCAAATCCCTCATAATTGAAATTACTGCCCTGACATGTGGTCAAGTGTTATTTAAATTTACAAGTTAGGAGAAAAATGGTTATTGTTTAAAGTTTTAGATTTAAATAACTTTACTTACGGAAACAAAAACTAATAAAGAAAGTATACATTTTAAAATAATTCCAAACGGAATTATGTTCGTACTTAGATTCAAGGAAGTGAAGAAACTATTCAGAGCGATGTGGCTTGGTGACATTCGAATATCACGCGAGAAGCCACACTCAACGCTTACTCCACCTGTCAAAACTAGCAGCTCTAAGATCCGAATTAAAATTAGAATGTAGTTGACATTTCAGGATCATGTGATGACGTCAGTGCCATAACCTAGCGAATCAGAAGCTTCGGCATTTGCACATTGTTGCCACCTAAACTTAGGGATCAAATGTTGCGAGCAAACAAACGTTTCAAATAAATGTAACAGATTTTGCGAAAACACATGTTATGAGTTTTCCAACGTCTCTTTCTTCTGTTTGCCTAGTATTGAGAGCAGGTGGTGGAACGTGCAGAATACGACAACGCCGCCCCCCTTCGTACCCAAATGTCAACTAGGGTGCGATTTTTCTAACTCTGCCCCTCAAGCCCCTATGGCCACGATGGAATATCACACGGCATTTCGCATCTTTCTCCGTCATGCCGCTAGAAGGCGCGTGTTCGCAAGCACTGCTTCATAGGGCCGCGATCATGCGATATCTGGCGGTACGACACTGAACATCGCGAAATATCATGACATATTCCATCGTGATGACGGGCCTTGAAGAGCAAAGTTAGAAAAATCGCAGTATATATTCTAATTTTATTCGTACTGTACCAGAGAATGAACTCCACGGAACAACGAAGCGCACGCGGGGCTCCATGGTGACAGCGCATGCGCGATCGGCCAGTTCGGAAGAGCGAAGGCGAAGCGGGCGCAGAGGGCGGAACGGCACCGGAACACCAAACGGGCTCCACAGGAAGGCCTTGGGGACAAACTTTACATTTTCCGGGTGCTGCGAAGCTTGTCCACACACTTTCCCTTGTTCCAAGCTCGTAACGGACAAGAATGCGAGGTTTGAATTGGTAATTTGTCTTTTATTTCAATACATTCGTTTCCTTCCTTTTTTTTTTGCGTAAGTTACTTAGCTCCATATCCCAATGAGGTGTTTATCGAACTATAATCAGTAATCACAAGTGTGTATGAGAAGTTGTGGAATAAAAATGTTTTTCAAGTGTAAGGTCAAGAGCAACTTGGATGGTTGCATTTCTTTATAAGTAAAGAAAAGTAATTTAATGGTCCTCTTGATGCTAAGGTGGTGAGAAATCAAAGAATGAATATATGGAAGATGATACATGCGATGCATTATCTTACACATGGTGAAAGGATGAAAGGGTGCATACATGTATTCTGGTCAGCATTAAAACTGACATTTTACTATGTACGTTTTAAATTAAAACCTACCTGAGATGAAGATGGAGGAGTGAAAATATCATTTTCTTATGTGAATTTGCAATTACTATAATTAGTATAAACCGTGAAAGAAACTACCATTAAACTAGCATAAAAGTTAGACACAAATTTTCCTGTTGTTTATGACTTTTTTCCTCTTGGAAAGGCAACAAGACTCATCGAATATTCTGACACTTGACCTGCAAGTGAGTATGTAAGCTTCTTTGTATTTGTTCCTCTTTGCCGAGAAATGTATTATTTATAAATTATTTTTAAGAGCATGTGAGACCATATTCAGAAAGAAATTGTGCTTGTATTTGCAGAATACAGTCATGCAGTAATGTGGTTCATTTTCGACACGAGATGATCCTTTTATTGGAAGTAAACTTCTTTCTTTATCTAGAAGAATGATGTTGCCTAAATATCGTTGTCTCTGTTCCACTGAAGTTATTTGAATCGAGAAGACAAGTAACTAAATATTCATGTGCTGGATCGTATCGTGGATTTACACAGAGTTTTCACATATGCTCCGTCATGCATAGAGTGTAAGATTTATACATACGGAAACAACGGCATTGCGTACTAAATCCAATTCGGTTGAAAACAACTGATAAAAATGCAGTATCCGTTAGCTTTCAGAATGCATAAATAATTGCGAATTGGAATATTTCCTGTTATGTGTCATGCCCACCTTTATGCCAGATGCCTAATGTGCAACAAAGGTTATGTGCTTCAATGCATTTTTAGTTTCGCGCTTCATTGAGAATGTTTTTTCAAGCGTTGTGATGAAATGTGCCAGAATACGCAAGGCGCCTCAGAGAATGCATTAGAATTGACAATTTGCACTGTGACGCGTGACCGGGATTGTAGTCGTTGGTTTGGGTCGCGCCCACGAATTTGGTCCGGATGTTGGGAGCAGCTGCGTCTGGCAGAGACATCTACATTGCGTTGTTTAATGAGGAAATGCAGTTACGCGATTTTGCTTAGACGTAATGACAAAACGTGTGGGCCAAAGTTCAAAAATAGCTTACCAAATCTAAAGAAATGACATATGTCTCCAATTTCATGATGTAATAAATTTTTTAAAAATATCGACTCATTGAACGCAATCCTGCTACTGTTGGAGATTGCTTTCAGTAAATCGCTTATTGTTTGTCATTCGACATTACTAAGGATTTTTTGGCATTGATTTACTCGACATTGTCCTGTATTCAACATTGCTACCAAAATTACTCATGCGGGGTCATCCATATCCTAATATATTTTCTTTTGTTGATTTGTTGATTGTTATTACAAATGAAGGTTATAGGTCTTTTTGATTTCTATGTAAATTACAACTCAATCTTAGGTCAGACATTGAAAAATAACACGTCCACAGGTTGTAGAGTGAGAGTGCAGTGGGTGATCAGTTGTTTTTGTCACGCCCGCATCGCTCCAAATTGATCGAATTCTAGAAAATGCAATATCTCCAGAGGTCCGAGAAATAGCCAGGAAATTAAGAATGAAGTACCAAAACTATGCCAATGTTATACACTGTGAACATGGAAAGGAAAGTCAGCAATAACTGTCCAGTCCAAAGCAGTGCTGAATAAAAATGAGGGATTCAGTATGTTTTGGTTTCTCCTGCATTAATTTGCAACAAATTATTTTGCGCATTTCATTCAACAAATGTTTGTGTAACAAGATATTTTATTTTAAATATTTGACATTGGAGTAAACTGAGTCTTCTGGCGTGAGAATCTTTGCGTTACTAACTGAAAGCAAATAATGGCAATATAAACAATTAACCAAATAGACTTAAATCAACAACGGCGACATTTGTTCAACTACGCAAGGAGAAAACGAGAAATACAGAGCGAATAAAAAACCATTGAGTTTCCTTTTCTGAAGTCATTCAGGTTACTTCTTTGACTGCTCCCACGGCATTGCTCCCACGACATTACTGGCCGTCACTTGCACCCGAATGACTCGAGAGCGCTTTCCCTGCGAGATGTCACATTCAGTACAAGAATTAATTCTCTCGGAGTTTTGTTTCCCTTTCGGCGGCCATTGAGGTTGCTTCGCCGCCGCCGGCTCCCACGCAGCGCGCCCACGCGCTCGCCCGTGAAACCCGATTTTAAACGCAGGACGCAGTGCCGTGCGTGGGTTGATGGCCGGGCACCGTGAAAACCGGAGACCGCGCGTCCTTCACAGGGAGTGGGAGCAACAATCGCTTATCAAGTCACCCGGGCGGAACCGAACACTTCTGAAGTTCATGGCTGCGTACTCTGCACTGGACGTGCTGAAAATTGGACGTCCACGTTAGACTCCTGGGGATTCTTTCTACGACGCTAAAACCCAATTTGACCTTAGGACCAACTGAGGTGCGTCAGGGTATTAACTGATGACCTTACAGTGCCTCTGATCGAGACGACCTAGGGCAGTGTTGTCAAGGTCGACGCCACGAGCGGGAGTCCGTGGCATGAGTGCCACGACGAAATCGCCCCTCCACACAGTTCCGCCACAAGAGACAACGCCATTCCTACTGTAAAACGGCGGGGTTATTAATAGTTTCCTTTCCCGACGTTAGTTGCTCAGAGAAGCTCGTGGCATGCTACGGTGTCACGACGCGAACCACTGCCACCAGTAGAAGACCTTGACACCACTGACCTAGGGGTTTGAGACCCGACGGTGGCAAAATTTACAGCACTACATACTTTGTCGAATTCAGCTGCTGTTTGGAAGAAAATTCTAGCTGCCGGCTGCTCTGATCGGTAGTTTTC
This sequence comes from Acheta domesticus, assembly GCA_031308135.1. Taxonomy (NCBI): domain Eukaryota; kingdom Metazoa; phylum Arthropoda; class Insecta; order Orthoptera; family Gryllidae; genus Acheta; species Acheta domesticus. The sequence continues at coordinate 96,497,004 of JAHLJT010000631.1, forward strand.
CATGGTTTATCCGATCAACACCCGGCGAATGCCGGAGAAGTGCCCTAACAAACGGGCCACGTATCGCTCGTGGTCTTTCCTCTCTTCCTTTCCTATCTTCTTACACAAACTTATACTTACATGCACTACACTACCACACATTTTGGGAGACCAGTTGGGAGGTTAAAGGTTGTCTCGTTAGGGGCGTTGCTTCGCTGGCGGGGAGGTACCTGGTAAGCCGACGAGTAGGTCTATACCGGATCTCGCTATCCAGTGGGGGAAGATCACCGTCACCTCCCGCGATTAAAACACGTACTACACTTACGGTACTAACAATCTTAGCTGTTGACGTGCCCAGTCAATCAATCAGTCAATTGAACTTCGAACCGTTCTCGATGGCTCAGTTGCAATACTTTTGACTCTGCTGTATCGTTGATCGGGGGGAAATCCCTACCTGTAAGTCGTCGCCAGATCTCATGTGACACCTCCGCACTCTCCCGGAATTTAACTAGACTTAATGAGACTAATGATCTAAATATTTGACGCTTTTTTTTATTTTATTGCAGAATGAGGTGATTATACAACGCTCAGCCATAAGGCTTTTCAGTTGTTAGGAGCGAGCATTTTCAGACCAAAATATACGAAGGGGGTAGCTACGGCGACCTCCCTGTAACATTATAATGGTTCAGTACGAGTATCTGACTGGAGGAATACATATGTTGACTAATATTGGGAGGAGTATTTATTTCATTATCTTTATATCAGCCAGATTACGAAGGAAGATGTGAAAAGGGAGTCGGTTTCTTAGACGAGGTTCTATGGGATGCTCTTTACCTAGATTGAAATGAGATACACCGGTAACTGAGGGTAGATTTTGGAGGAATGTATGAAAAAGTTTAGGGATATATGTTAGAACGGCTTCTATGGCTAGGTCTTTGTGGGGATTTGTATTTCGAACCGTTCGCGATGGCTCAGTTGCAATACCTTTGACTCTGCTTTATCGGGGAAAAATCCCTACATGTAGGTCGTCGCCAGATCTCATGTGTCAATTGCGGCCAAGGGGCGTCAACTGCAATTCCGAGGACCTTATTTTGGAATATCTGAATTTTGTTAATTGTGGTGGGGGCGGCGTTACACCAGACTTGGACAGTATTTGATGCAACCATAATCATTAATTACTCCCTCTCGTGAAGTTACGCCTGACATCTGTGACTTCTTAGAACTGCTGGAGTTCTTTACAGATCAAGAGAATTCGTATCATAAAAACGGGTTCGATTTGATCATTATCGCGCTATGAAATGGATTATGATTAAGCATTGGTGGAATAAAAGGAAGGGAAAACTGAAGAGCCCGTCGCAAGCTGGCATTGTCACACGGATCAACGGCATTGAATCCCGAACACGAAGTTAGAACGTTAGCGTCCTGGTCGGTACATGACGGCTTGCCCAGATAATCGAATATTCTGTTTTGATTTCAACTCCCATTCTACCATGCGAGCTCAGAGTTTATCCGTATCAGCTCTGTTCCTTAAATGCATCGGACCTCGTCGCAAAATCAGTCTCTACCTCATTTTCGCAGCGTCCAAAACTCAGCGTCGAAGTGCGACTCGGCGGCCGCCCCACTTATTCCGCGGAGCCTTGAATCGCGGACGAGCAACGGGTAGGGGCGCGGGGGCGGGAGGGGGCGGCCGGCGGGCCCATATTTCGCGCGCGTCGTCTGGAACATCGCGATCGATGGCGACGACGTCGACGTCGGCGTCGTCCTTCGCGCCCAAGTGGAGCAGAAAACGCCGCGCCGCGCCGCCGGTCGGGCCGCGGCGCGTCCACCCCCATGGGCCCCATAAAGGCAATCAGAGCGGAATGTCAACAGCCGCTAACGGCCTACAGGCGGGAAGACGTGCGGCGCGTTTGAGACATCGAGGAGGTGTCGCTGACCGAGACCTCTCCGAGGGTCACTGGTCTTCCTTCCGCCCGCATCGCGGTTCTCGAACGGACGTTGCATGTCGACGTCACCTGGAAGTCGTTGGGTTCATTTCTTTTGCACGACTGTGCGTGCTCACGTTTGTCAGAACTCTAAAGCAGTGTTGTCAAGGTCAATGCCACAAGCGGGAGTCCGTGGCGCGAGTGCCACGACGAAATCGCCCCTCCACGCAGGTCATCACTCCGCCGTCATCTCCGTTGTAAAACGTAATAGTTCCCTTTGCCGACGCTAGTTGCGCAGGGAAGCTCGTGGCATGCTACGGTGCCACGACGCGTGCCACAGCCACCAGTAGAAGACCTTGACACCACTGCTCTAAAGCTTGTGAAGGATTCAAAATGTAGTCAATAGCGGTCAGATTGTGTTTCGGTTATTTACGTTTTGATTGATATTCAGTTATTTATATTCGGTTTTTTTTGTATGGTTTCATTTGGTTCGAAACCTTACCGCCAGATGCTCAGCTGGTGTCCTTCAATCGCAGGTTCTTGATAACACTGCGAGCGCGACGCGTAGGACAGGAGCGCAATGGAAAATTCATTTTCATTTTATGAAACTGATTCTTTTCTTATTTTATTGATTCTAAATTTAGGTTCATTTTGAGAATGGCTTGGCGCATAGGACATAGTTGTGGTGTCACTGCCAGATACTTCCACGAGCGTCACTGATCTTCCGTCCGCCAGCAAGGGGTTCTCAGACGAATGTCGTAATGCCTGCGTACTGTTGTTGCCCAAATTGATATATTTCTTTTACACGATTGTAGGTTGCTTTTTGTCAAGGAAATTACTGAGCAGTAAAAGTTATTATGAAAGAATAATATTCGCGTACATTTTGTATTTTTTTTTACATATTGATACTATTACTTGTTTAACGTATGATTTTATTGGATTATTTGGGAGACTACTGTTAACGTAAATTCGCAGGAGCGTGAAGATTTTGTGTAACTCTCTTTCTCTGACCTCAAGGATGGTAGTTTGGTGGATCATAGAATGATAGTATGGTAGTAGTGGGAATCTTTCAATAAAAATTGTCATTGAAAAACTTGATGAAGTGGAGAAATTTGGAATTATCAATGAATCAATCTTCATCAGATCTTCCTAAGATTCGAAATGCCTTCCAATTTTGGCGAAAGTCATAAAATGCATTACATGCAGTTGCAGAATACAAATGCTAATGGGTGGTCAATAACTCTCTCTATCTCGTCTCGCAGCTCCCAATAACTCTTCCCGATTTCTCCCTTTGCGGTTATGAACACTTGGCTTCCACAGTCGAAGGCGCCGGCAATTGACCGAGAGGCCTAGGAAGCCAGGCTTTCCTTGCAGACAGTGCATCGCCTTCACGGGCGCCCCAGCTTTTTCTTCGGCCGCCTTCATCCTCTCAAATGGACCACACGTGCACAACTGCTGACACAGTCATTGAAATACAAGGTTAGGCTTGTTCGAATGAAGCATTTTTGCTTGTCTGCTTGGAACCAGATAGGTCAGTTGAAACGTGCCAGTTCAGAGCCAGTTTGTGTTTTGTGAAACTTAACCGCAACGTGACTTTGGCAACAGAAAGGTATTGCGATTTGTGAAATACTACGAGTATATCGGGGAACGTAACACAGAATGGTGAAATTAATTTGAAGTACTTAGATAGTATACTTATAATAATATCAAACGTTTGTCATTTATCAGACGTATTTAAGACAATTCTTATTTATAACCATTGAGATCTTTTTGTAGTAACAAAGTCATCGATGATGAGAGGTAGCTTGAGGTAGATTGAAAGGACGTAGCAGGAGGGCTACGTTTGGGCAGTCATTAGTTGTAAGGAGTCTGTAAATGCTCAATTCAAATGAAAAATAAATAGTACTTTATAATTCGCGAAACTGTCAGAACTCACAATGCTTAGGCTTTACATGTTACATCCTTTGAAATATAAAGCCTACCCGCGGCAGGTTTCCTCGGGGATCTCCTATTTTTCTAACTATCATTTCACATCTTCTCAATATCATTCTCGTTACTCATATTATAATTCTCATCATCATCATCAATACAACACCACAATCAACCCAAATGCCTTACCGGGAAGACCTGGGAAGAGCTATGTTGTTTCCCGTCCCTCCGGCTATGACGCACTGTTCTGGAAACTTCATGCCAAACTATGAATAATTAAACTTGTGTTCTCACATATGCATTCGATATTCTCACGTCCTACGGTCTCTCTCTGTTCTCAGATGCATCTCTCGCTCGTTCGATCAGCGCCCACGGCAGCCGCTTCTCACCGCCGCCGTATCTGCACCGCCGCAGCATCCGCACCCTGCTGCTCCTCCTCCTCCTCCGCAGCTGCAGCGGCGTCGCGGCGCGCATGAGCGTGTCGCCGCGGACGCCCTCCCGCCGCCACCGGCGCCGCCGCCGCCGGCACCTGCGCCCCGCCGCCGCTGCCGCCAGCTGACGACGTCGGCGACGCCCCCTCGCGAGCACAGCGCGTCTTCTTCGCCACTCGCGTTCGACTGCCCGCTGCATCGACCCGCGCCTCTCCCCCCACCTCCGCGACATCGACCCGAGTTATAATTATTCGCCCTCGACACACATCGCTTCCATCGAAATGCGTGGGATGGCTGCGCTCGCCGGTGCACGTGCTTCGGTCGTTGATCGTCGGTGAACGGCGTTGGTGGTGTACCTCAAGAGCTAACGAACGGACATTTGTGTTACGTGTACAGTCGGTGTGTCAATAATTACGATTAGTTCGTGTGTGTTTTTTCAGATTTATTTAAACGATATGCGTGTTCCCCTTTTCTACTTCCGTAACAATACCTAACAAGTTTATTTTCAAGTCAATGAACGGTTGTTGAGAAGATAGAATAGTGATTCGTGTCATAATAGTGACATCAGTTCCTTATTTATACGGTGCTTACTCATCATTTGAGTAATTTATTATTTATTTCTGACAAACGTTCTCATTAATGCGACTGTAACTTGGAAGCTGTGAAAAATATCGGACATACCTCACAAACCTTATTGTATCGTGCTACGCTGATTCCCAATCATCGTGACAGAACAGTATATGCATTTTTTTTTCGAATGTGTCATTAGTCACGATTGGTATTCAGCAAATTCTTTCTCGGTACGAAATGCCAACTCTTCTCCTCTTCACACGTAGCCACGGGTCATGCGCTACTTTTCAGGCCATCGCAGCAACCCCACCCTCCCACTCTCGTAGCGGTCGAATTGGTATCGCACCGCGACCCCATTCCGTCGGCCGCTGCTGACACTCTATCATTGTGCCTTCGTGGGAAACCGCAGTTATTCCGACTGCTCGGGAGGGTTACCACCTTCATCCACGGGGTCCTCGTCTGAGATTTGGAACCGTACGTAACAGCGGGATTAGTTCCGGCGGCCGTTGTAACAGGACCGGCAGATTTTTATCACAAGTAGGTGAAGGCTGCGCGGTGCGAGACGGGGGTCGGAGAAGGGCAAGGTACCGCTGAGAACGTTGGATAATAGTCGTGGAATACGAAAAAACAAAGCGGTAAGTGATGGACTAATGAAGTGAGGAAGAGTAGAGAGGAAACAACGTAGAAACGTTCTGAAAGAAGAATCGGTGGAGGAAAAAAAGTGAGTTGCGTGACTACGGGAGATTAGGCGAAAGTGAGAATTCCTGAGATCGAAAGAGGATCAAGAGGTCTGCGTACAAACCGAGTGACGGTGAAACAAAGTGTTCGGGAAGTGTGCGTGGCGGTGGCAAAGTGCTCGCGCGCAGCCATTCCGTCCCTGGAGAGCCACCCGGGCGCGGGCTGCCGCGAAGGCACGGAGCCCGCGCGGCGGCACCGGCAACGGCGCAGGCTTTCGGCGACCGCGTGCGCGCCGCCCATGCGGCCATGCGCCGAGCCTCCGCCGGCGGCGGCGCCGGCCGCGCCGGCGTCGTCCGGCGTTGTTGACCCCGATCAGCTGCGCGCCGTCTTCCAGCTGTGCGACCCGCATGGCACGGGCTTCGTGTCGCTGCACACGCTGCTGCAGCTGGGCCGCGAGTACTGCAGCGACCACAACGCGCAGGTGAGTCACCGCCACGTGCGCGCTCGCCTCGCCGGGCGGGAGGTTGTTTGGAGAAGTGTTGTTGTTGTTGTCGTGTTTCTTTTGTCCAGACGTCCATGACGGATGAGGGGGATGGACAAAAGTATTCGCGGAATTTATAATGAGTGCATCTGCCCAAAAGTAGTTCACATCTAATTTTAGCACTTGCTGCATCTCTTCTTTTTTAAATGCGACAAGTGTTTGTGTTGTTTTCAAATAATGCGAATTAAATATTTTGATAATTAATGTCAATTAAAGAAATTGTAATAAACTATTTATATTATATGAATGGGACTTTTCGAGTATTTCTTTTTTATATAGCGCTAAATACTTCGGGAAAATAACTGCAGGTTTGCTGCTCTGATCGCCATGGCATTCAGGGCACTGTAAGACCTCCAGAACCTTTGAAATACTCTCCGTGACCTACGCTACATACATGCAGTAGATAGATAAGCTCGTTGTTGGAGTGAGAGGAGGCTAACAAAGCGATGGTTTATATTTTTATTTCTTGTTGTAAATGGTCGGTGTTGGCCAAATAGGATGTAGTACGCTCCTGTTTCAGCCGTAAGTCGTTATTCTAGATTTTGCACTGTCTTAAATCTTCCTTACTTTTTCATTCCTCTAGAGTTGAGAATTCGTTTATTAAAAGACAAATTTGGAACCTCTGAGACAGAAGAACGTAATGTGTGGAAGAGGCAATGTCTTCATTTAGAAACAAAAACTTCAACCTTACGATTCAATAATTCCGTCGTTGATGCTTTATCTTAACTCTTTTCTTTCTCTGAAGTACAAGTAATTTCGTTTTCTTCCCGTCTTTTTTTAGTATCCTCATTTTGGTTCGTTGTTCTAATTCTTTATTACTATTTTGGCCCGTTTACCCAGTGATCGTATTGTCACAAACTTTCAATGTTTACGCACTTTTAATTTGTTTTGTAGAATTTTAAATGAACTTTTTATGACGTGTTTATACTCAGGCGTAGAATGTTTGTAAATACACCTGAAAGCTTGAGCCCTCAACTAATTTTAAATGAGTTTACGTAATCCCAAACAATATTTTCCATTTGCCACATACACTTTGTTGCGTGCATTGTTTTCTGGTACACTATAGTTTATTTACATTTTTCAAACTACTTTTGAAATTATTAAGTATGATTTATTTTGTATTTGCAATAATACGTTTGTTGTCATTGATAAAAGCATACTTATATACATACATTCTTTACGTATTATATGTCATTAAAATTTCCGGTAATTTTGCAATATTAATGGGCGGAAATTAAAGATCCAAATTTTCCTGGTCTTCGTTCGTTGTATTTTTCCGCTTGTATAAATTCTTTAGAATCTTTGTTCATGTGTAATATAGACGTTGGTATTCCTTTTATCTGTAGAGGAAATATGTTAATTAATCCTCCTCTGCGGTAGCAATCGGCCTCTTTCATTCGACCACAGTATATTGTCACACGCCACACGCCACGCGCCCGGCAATTGTCCCCCTTGCTCTCTGTGCGCGGTTCCCTTGGCTCCGTTCCATCCACTCAGCCCCCTGCTGAACGTGCACTGCCGCTGGCATATTTATTCTCTGCGGTCCCCTCATGTTCGGTCCAATGCGCTATATTCAAAGCGCAAGAGCCATGCAGGTTTACGCGGTAAGAAGCAGACATAGACCCTGGATTTCAGACATTGAGGAGGAAGAGTCTGTGATGTAACATTGATCTCAGATGATTTCTGCGCGGGAGAAGGCTCAAACAACCTGGATGATATGTAATTATTTTCGTAATATTTAAATACGCAGCAGGCAGAATTACTGCATTGACAGGACAAGCACTTGATCGTTCTTAGAGCTCCCGAATGGAGAAGTGCTCCGAATACTTTTTAAGGAAAATTTTATATTAGTTCACATCTATGTAAAACTATTTTAAAATTGATTTTTTTAGTTTCAAAGATTCTTTTCAATTCACTTTGATTCATGTGTAACATTAGCTATACTTACTGGATATGATCATGCTTAGGCAGGCTCTGGTGACGGAATATTTTATGGCTTCATAGAATGATGTAATTTGTTCACATATTACCCATAATAAATCGATGTCATCATTCTACCTGCGATTGAAATATTTGCACACATAAGTTTGCTGCTGAGGAAACTGCCGATGCAATTTTGATACATGTGATTTTCGGAAGAAGGCGTAATTATTTCGTGATTACTTCGCACCCCATTTTCTCACTTTTCGAAAGACATTATACGTTATATTCGCCATCATTAAGTTAATCAGTGCGACATTTCGCGTAAGTTTGTCATAATGTGTGAAATGAGTGAAAGCATTGTGAAATATAGAATACCGTTCACTCGCCTCATTAAAAACTATTTTACCGAACATCACACAGTGCTTTAGGTGTCTTTTGACTTCATTTTTTATGTATTTTTCCACTTTAAGCTATAATTTCTGAAGAGCATTCCTCATGGAAACTCGTCGGTTTTAAAGTTAGCTGAACGCAACACACTTTTCTTGCACTACTCATAACTCAAATGACACCATTCCTCAAGAGACGCCGTCTCTGGGCTTTGAACCTTAATGCTTTTCGTTGTTGTGTTTTCATTTGCTTAGGTGGCTTTAAATTATTCACTCTAATTTCATTGTGTTCAACCATAATTCTGTTATTAGTACTGTGTTAGGGTACAAAATAAGTCGTTAGTAAGACTATTACGAGGGAAGGACGCGGAGTGCGGGCGTCCATTAGGGGAACCTGTGTTCCCGACGCGCCGAGGGCCCTCGCACGTAATGTTATGCAGAGTTAATGCGGCATCCCTGACCCAATATGGGTGCTGGGCGGCGTATCAGCGCTAACCCAGGGCGAGGCCGCGCCGCGCCGCGCCGCGCCGGCCGGCGGATCCCGGCGGCGGCGCTTCATTAACGGATCCGGCGTCGGTCGAAGAGGAGGAGGAGGAAGAGGAGGAAGAGGAACGGTTGCGGAAGGGAGAGAAATAGAATAAGTGGTTAATGGAAGAGGCGGAGAACACGTAGTTGTTGGGAGGAGGAAGAGGAAGAGAATGACGTAAAGAGGACGAGAATGAAGTAGTTGGAGAAGGATGAGAAAGAAGTTGGAGGAGGAGATGGAGGACGAGAATAAGTAGTTGGAGGTGGGGGAGAGCAAGTAGTTGGAGGTGGAGGAGAGCAAGTAGTTGGAGATGGAGGAGGGTAAGTAGTTGGAGATGGAGGAGAGTAAGTAGTTGGAGGTGGAGGAGAGTAAGTAGTTGGAGGTGGAGGAGAGTAAGTAGTTGGAGGTGGAGGAGAGTAAGTAGTTGGAGGTGGAGGAGAGTAAGTAGTTGGAGGTGGAGGAGAGTAAGTAGTTGGAGGTGGAGGAGAGTAAGTAGTTGGAGGTGGAGGAGAGTAAGTAGTTGGAGGTGGAGGAGAGTAAGTAGTTGGAGGTGGAGGAGAGTAAGTAGTTGGAGGTGGAGGAGAGTAAGTAGTTGGAGGTGGAGGAGAGTAAGTAGTTGGAGGTGGAGAATGATAAGGTGGAAGAGTAGGAGAAGAAGGTGGAGTAGGAGGAGTAAATAGAAGAGGAGGAGGCGGTGGAGGAAAAATTCAAGGATTATGGTAACGATGATGATGATGAGGAGGAGGAGAAGAAGGAGGAGGATGACGAGGGGTACAACAAGGTAGCGGAGGAGGAGGAGGAGGAGAAGGAGGAGGGCGAGGGGTACAACAAGGTAGCGGAGGAGGAGGAGAAAGAGGAGGAGAAGGAGGAGGGCGAAGGTACAACAAGGTAGCGGAGGAGGAGGAGAAGGAGGAGGGCGAGGGGTACAACAAGGTAGCGGAGGAGGAGGAGGATGACGGGGACGAAAAGTTTTCGAACTACGAGGAGAAAAAGTAGCAATTTCAGGCAGAAGGGAAAAGCCAAGTATTGCAGATGGTGTCTAAAGCGGTTGCACCACGCCAACACTGGAGCTAAACGAGCTGCGTTCATCAGCCCTCACCGAATTCAGGGTTCTTCTTGCCCAGGTCCACGCGATCTTTGCGAGTCTCTCGTTCTCTATTGCAATGTCAAGGCATAGTCTTAGAACAGACATAATACGAGTATTTCAATATTCCCCTGTAATTAAAATACCTGCAATACGGAATGTACGTATTTGTTAAATCTAAAATACGAAATGTGGCGAATTACATACTACCCACCTGCAGTCTGATTCCTGTTCATCATTATAAAATGAGCATATGAGTATCATCACATAATCGTACAAGCATCTGCTATTCCTCCTCACCGTAAAGTACTGCGCCTCGAATAGTCATTTCGTGTTGGCTAATGCGCACTTCATTCGGCTGAAGTTCGAAATTGTCTAATTTTTCAAAGCTTCTCCTGCCTTTCTTTGCTCCTTACTACTTTATCCTCCCATTTTGGATAATGTGTTCAGTGACGAGTTAATTCGCGAATTATCAAGATCGAACTTTAGCCGTAAGATACGCATACATACATGATCTTTAGATTTATTGAAACTTAATACTAACTATATGATACTATAACTACTTGTTTGAAAGTGAACGAAGCACATTCTATTTTAATATTTATTACGTATATTTAGGTATTAAGAGATGGTCATTTTGTTTACATTGTTTAAAACTTGATTCGACTACCTCATCTATTAATGCCCTTAACTTTCTGATCTCTTTAGATGATTGCATTAAATTTATTGCCCTGAACTCGTACCAACTGGACTCGACCCACTAACCCTCTGGCTTTAGCCCACACCCACACGAATACGACTCACATGAACTAGTTTGCCTTCCCCCGAATACCATTTGGATCCTGTCGTGGTCAATTCGAGTAGACTGTAGGGTTTATTGCATTTTTATGACTCCTCTACCAGTTACGAAATTTCTAAATAGCGTCACCATTGTCACCATTCTTGTATGCATTCATTCCAACCTCTCCCCTCATAATGTAAAAGGTTTAACAAGCCAACAATTTAAACCTTTGCGTCACTTCCATATGGTGACCCCAAAACAGAATAAAGCCACGTGTAGATATTTTCTTTCACCTTCAATTACTGCCATAATTATTGCTATCTATTTCCTAACACAAGCATATGCGATTAGCAAATCCTATATTTGCGTATTAAAATGTGAAAGTCACAAATCTGTTTGTGTTTTGTAACTAGTGAACACACACTACGCTAAATAGATCTTTACGAAAGAAGCTCCGAATTTTTAGAACGTTACTAAACACTTGCGGGCTGACGATACACATTTTCAGGCGTCCTTTTTCAAAATTATTCAAATTCGCAGTCGTATCTGAGATAAATTTCAATTTTTATGAATACTGAATATAGTAATTATAAGAATGGAGGGTAGTGGCGCAAATATAAGCGGGATAGTCTGTTTTCCTAATATTTATGACAGCTTTTCTGTAAAAAAATATTGTAAAGTTTTTAAGCTATATATAGAACTGCCTTCGCTATCATTCTGCAACAATTTGATTTGACTCATTATGCGTTCATTTACTACGTCCTTACTTGGTCCTTACACTTGTGCTCCAAGGAGAGAGCTAGCTGTAACGAAGGAACTTAAAAGGAACTCCACGTCGCGGAGCGAGTGCCTATTGGTTTCTCCCAAGTTATAGGCTTGGGTTAAGTATGAAGTACTCCATGCTGCTTAACACAAAGAGGTATTGTGCAAGAGAAAGCTCATGCGTCCGAGTAATGCGCTTTAAAATCCCTGTTCACTAAAGTTTTAATGGCAATTTTATTGCTACGCGTCCGTCAAACGTAAACACCTGCCAAGGCATTTCCAGCTTTTTTATGGTAGTTATCGTAGTGAAAAGCTTGGCTCTTAAGGTACGGACATGTACGTCACTTGCTACAGATTTATATCAATTCGTTTTTATTTATTTTGTGAGTAATGGTAATAATAAGTATGTAAGAAATTTGAGAAACGTTCGTATATAAAATACATAGACACATCCGGAATACACATTCAATATACAATACATCCGGAATATTCACGAGCTCGGAATATTGACGATTGGACGATGTTGACGATTTGAAAATAATTGAAATTGTGAATAAACAACAAATAACCCAGCGTATATATTCTTCAGAGTGTATTTAAGAGTGAATTCCGATCATAATTTTAAAACGAATACTTTAAACCGTGGTTGCGTTTTTAACCATAAACTTTGATTTATAATGGTTTTTGTACTCCATACCTTTATAAACGGTTTATTGTCCGCAGATTTGATGCGATGAAGATACTGTCAGCGGGGAATTCCAGAGGATTATAGTTGTAGATGTTAGGTTTCGTAATGGTTAGAAAGTCCATTTTAACTAACCACAGTCCCAATATATTATCAATCAATAAATAAGTTTGGCAAATTGATATATTTAATAGATTGGCTTGATTTAAAATTCTCAATCTATATATTTTGTAGACATTGTTAAAAATATTTTAGTAAAGTGCTATACATATCCTTTAAATCCATTACTTCATCATTTTCTTTTTAAAAGCAAATAACATTTCCAAAAAATGTATCTTTGTAAACAACCCTACACCGAGCGACAAAGACGTTGTGAGTCCTCCGTCCTAAAATAACCTTCAAAACAGCCCAGTAACTCGCCTCCCTTTCGGAGGTTCCTCCCGCGGACATCCCGTATGCAGTATACACGTGTTCATTACTTTCATCTTCCTTTCTCGGCGGCTAGGGTGTGTATTTGCCGCGGATCCAAACACTTTCCGTCGCCACAGCGTATTTACTCTAGAAACATTCCTTTCCGGCCACAAGCCTTGCTTCCTTCCTCCCTCTCTCCCTCCTTCCGTCCCTCCCACCCTTCTTCCTCCCCCCCTCCCATAGGAGATGAGGGTATTTTGGGCGCGGCTTGCGTCTCGAGCTTTGCGCCGGCCACATTTCTTTCTGGGAGTGCGGGCCTCACACCCGACCCGGGAATTGCCTGTAATGGATTGCTCCCCTACTCATTTCGACCCCTGAGCTATCTGTCATTGTCATCTCGCGACCGCATTTTGTTCCCAGGTAGCGCGTGAGCGCATGCATGGGGTAGGGCTATTTGAGCGGGTCTCTTGTGCTAAGTGCACGGAAAAAGATGGCCCAGGGCATCAACTGATGTCACTGCAGTGCCTCTGGCTGCGAGGTCTTATGTTCGAGTTCCGACAGTGGCAGGATTTTCGTTACTAGCTGCATAACTAGGTCAAATTCTGCCGTCGTATGGAGGAGAATTCTAGCGGTCGATTGCTCTGATTGGTAGTTTTCTGTGGCTTCTCCGATCAATACCAGGCGACAGTCGGAGAAGGACCGTAATAAACGGGGCACGGACCGCCGCGATCTTTTCTTCCCCTTCCTTGTCGTATCCTCATTCCTTATTTACATACACTTACTCATATCCTCTACACTACCACACGTAACGGAAGACCGATCGGGACCTTAGAGGTTGTCCCAGCTGGGCCAGTGCCCTGCTGGTGGGAGACACCCGGTTAGGGTAAACCCCGCTAGCCGGCCGACAGGTAGGTCGGCACCGGATCTTACCATCTAGCGGGGAATCTGCCACCCGAGGGGGGACATGTACTACACTTACGGGACTACCTCCCTTAGCCATTGACGTGCCGTAATTCACTAATTAATCAATATTTTTGGAAGTGCAGCCCCGACACCCGGCTCTAAATTTGCCCGTAATGGATAGCTCCCGCATTCATTTCAACCCCTGAGCTGTCACTGTTATCGCGCGCCCTCATTTTGTTCCCAGGTAGCGCGTGAACGCCACTGGTGGAGGAGGATGGGGGAGGACTATTTGAGCCGGTCTCTTGTGCTAAATGCGCTAGGTTAGTGAGTGTGATGTTTTTTTAATTAGATTATTTGGGGGGGTTGTGTGTTTTCTTAGGAAACTACACCAAAGCGGCCGAGAATTTAATGGTTAATAATTGGTGTTCGAGAATTTAAAGAACAGGATACCATTATTTGTTTTTCTGAGTGTTGCGTGGAAAAACACTTGTGCTTACAGCTAATAATTTTTACAGGATGACCTTCATTATTATTTGCTGAAATAGAAAGAATTTGTCATTGAAGTTTATGAGAGCAATTGAACTGTTTTCATTATTCCGAATGAAATTATGAGTTTACTACTACTGAAAACTGTTTTTACTCATTCATTAACAGTTTTCATTTCAATACAACAAGCTGTGTAAATAGGGGGAGCCGAAAACTAGATATTCGTTAAGTAAACTAAACCTTGAGAAGATGTTTTCAATTATTTTCTTTAAATCTTAAGTGAGAAGTGGGGTAAGTATCTGTGCTACGGATATGAAAAACATATTCATACTCGGTATACAATAGAAAACTAGTTCGATTTTAATGAAAATTCACATTAGAGGGAGAAATATTACTATTGTTTGAAACATTAAACCTAACAATGATTGCCACATAGTGACAGGTCTTTCGAATTTCTGACTTTGAATTCTGATCTCATGCACTCTATGAGTACAGACATTCTACCGCGACAAGTCGTGTGGTCTTGGAAAGGCCCGGTCACCTTTCCATTCTCGTCTAGAGTTGCTGTGGTCCTGTAATTTACATCGTCGCGCGAACAAACACAAGTAGGCGTTTGCTTTTACAGAATTGCGCGTGGGTTTTACGACCAGAGATTACGCCATAAAATGATGTCGTTAAGCTAAATGCATTAAATTTATATTTTTTTGTTTACAAGGAAAGTAGGGCAATTAAATTACGCTACATATTCTTGGACTTGGAATATTTAATTAAATTTCATATATATGTATTACATATTTCAAAGGAAATTTCATGTATGAAACTTGCAATGATAAGAGTTTTAGCTGTATTAATATCACTATTACTCCTCCCATTTACGAACTTTTGAAATTTGCATGGTAATTATTCTTTATTCTTTCTTTACACTCAACGTGTACTTGCCGAAAACTCGGGCCGAATACTGCCGATTGAAAGTTCACAGCTTCTTTGAGAGAAATTACTACCCCGAATATTTTTGTATGCATTCAAAGGATTTTTAAATTTCTCTATCCACTATTCCATTCGAATATTCGATAATTGTAGCCTTTTCACTAGTGCCTTTCTAGAATTTAAGAGTCCTCAATAGCATTACAGGATCGCCAGTGAAACAAATTCATAGTCATTATACCGAAATTGTGCCACTGAGAATAATTTTCAGTGATGCAACTAAAAAATAATCTCTGATAGGCGGAGTGGGCAAAAAAATGATGATCATATGCATTCAAGGAATACAAAAAATACAAAGAAAAAATTTATTTCTTTGTAAGTGTTGATGTAAAAGAGTGAGAATAAAAAATTTAGATATTATGAATTTTTACAATAATATATTTTAAATGGTGATTTTTCGTTGCCTACATGCCTTTTTGCATCCTTATTTTAACCAGAATAATTGTCTTTTTAAACGCCTATTTTCGTAAATACCTCTTTGCTTGCATATATTAAGTAAAATAAATGCCTGAACCTCCGAGTTCTAACAATTATTAGAGATTATAATTGTCATGAAACAAAGCACTTCATCAATACCATTCACTCCAGCAGGGCTTGATTTCTGGCGGAACGCGACGGAACGGCGTTCCAGTATGTCGGGGATAATTATTAAATTAGATAATAAATATATAACCATTTCCATGAAATTAATAATTAATTTGGGCAGCGTTCCGGGAACTAAAATGTTATAAAGCAAGCACTGCATCCCACGTCTGTCCGAAAAGGCTGACGATCGTATCAAATGAATATCCGTCTGACCTCCGCACTCCGCGGTCGAGACCTTCGCGCGAGACCGCCTGCGAATGAGCGGCGATTGGCAGCGGATGAAGATCGACACCCGCAGGAGGAGGCGCCGCTCATCGACACCTCGCGTCTGCGCGCCGCGCCGCGCCGCGCCGCGCCGCGCCGCGCCGCGCCGCGCCGCGCCGCCCGCCGGGCCACTGGGTCACGGCGGGGTCCCGGCTTCGAGGGTCGCACGCGACGCCCTGCCGCGCCATCTGGGTCACGAGCACCCAGTCGAAGGGTCGCATGCGGGCGGGGCGATTGAGGAGACGCTGGAAACCAATGCTCTCCCATTGTGGCTTTGACCATCGATATGTCTTTTCTTCTTGGGTCATGATTAGAGACCGGATTTTTATGTAATTACATTTTTTTGTGGCCATCCTAACACAATATCCAATTTTTTCGTTACTTTTTTACATATTTGGTACTACATTACATATTTTACATATTTTGCTATTTTCTCTACACATTTTGCTATTTTCTCTATATATTTTGTTATTTTCTCAACATACTTTCTTTATTTTATCAATTTTCTTTCGTACTTTTATGAAAAGAGTTATTTTCAAAAACATCAGCATTTGTTCCTACATTATTATGGCGTGCTACTGCGTACTCAACTCTAGGTACGCTACGTAAAGACGCGGTCGGATTTTCTCACAGACCGAGTGCGCCTGCTTCAGGTATCTCAGTGGCGGCAAGTGCGCGCGTCAGCGACTTGACATTTTCATCTTTAAGTGTGAAAAGTATCATTGACGCCGCGTTTGGCGATCTTTAACCTTAATTTCCAAGAAACTTTGGCGACTGCCGTCGTGTAACACTTCGATGAAAATATTGCACACTGCAGTGATCATTGGCTGATTGTAGTTATCGCCAGTTTGAACGATGGCTTCTATTGCGTCTAGTCTGGCTGTTAAACTGCATATCTGGATAGCAATTTGTGAAGCTTTTACTACTGCTGGGAAAGTTATATGCTGCAAATATGCATCAACTTGTGCTTACCAAATGTTTTTTAAAACGTCTGTATTTTTTATTTGTATAGGAAATTTTTATAAATGTAAGTTGATATTATGTACATGTGTTTTATAATTAGATTATTTTAATGTAACATATTATATTTTATTTTACATATTTATTACATATTCTTACTGTTTTCTTTACATATTTATGTACATATTTTGACGTTTCATACTACATATTTTTCTGGTCTCTAGTCATGATCTTCCATAGATGAAAGTTAGATGGGTCACAGTATTATCATCATGATGGGTTTTCTTGGGAGGATATAATCAGGGTAGTTTCCCGTTGCTTTATCTGATGGTACTGAATGAAGTGATAGGTAGATGCGGAGGGGTGAAAGGACTAGGATGATGGTGGGAACTGGTAGGTGGAACGGTGGAAGATGAAAGGTGGGAGGCGATCATGGAAACTGAGGACAATAAAGTTACGCTACATATTCTTTGTCTATTAATATGTCATTAAATTGTAAACACGTATTACATACTTTGATCGTGGCATTTTTTAACCATCCCAGCTTTCGCCTTATGACAGAGGGAAACCACGAAAATCCCCGGTCAGGATGTCCGATCCGGGGACCATACTTCCGACAGCGAAGTCAGCGCACTACGCACCGAGTCACTTCCCTCGGTATCGATTTATGTAGACCAATGTTTTAGTATTTGTCGGCGTTTGTTTCTCGGATCCACAGAGGAAGGTGGGAGAATAGGAGAACGAGGTAACTTAGTTTTACAAAAAATAATCATTGTTGTATTTAAATAAAGATATAGTTAGCTCATATTTGTTTAATGCTGCCGATGCAACTAGCCAGATCTAATGTAATTCTGTATGTTCATAATTTTGGTCGAATGATAACTTCTACTGGTTGAGTCGGTACTATAAGAAAACTACAGTACTTAGTTGATATTATGTAACCACGCTGGTATCATGTATTCCTTCGTATTTCGTAAATCAATGTGTTCGTGCCTAAACGTGTTCAGAAGGAACGATGGTTTTTATTCTTACCAATGTTGTAGATAATTTAGTTTTTGTCAGATGTTATGAAATGTAATTTTAGGCGAAATACAGCATGAAAAATATTTCATTAAATTCATTTAATAAGAGAGGTTACACTTTCTGAAAGGATGTAATATATAATTTTCTAGTCAGTATATTACTACTTATTTCCTCCAAAAATCTTTAATGGAATTTAATTTGACTGAAACGTTTTATTCTGAAATTAGAATTCATGAGATATTGAAACATACAAGCATTAATAATCACTTTTATTAAATTTACTTTCTAAGTTTATTCTACATTTTACCCTAGTCCAGGGATTGATTATTTCCTTAGCTGTCGCTTCACAGGATACACTATGCAAGCCTAATCCATTCACTATGCGTTACGACACATGCGACACATTTGCTAAGCTTCGCGAAACTCTTATCGTCATCAGCGAATCAGTTGATACAAAAATATTTAATATTTCTTATTTTAATATTTCTTCTTCTTGAAGAACATGCACATTAAACGTTCAGTTTCTCCAGTAGAAAAGTATGTATTCCCGGCCACGAAATTCAATGAGTCGAGCGGCATTCGTTCCGTTGCGGGGCGCTGCATTCGGCAGCGAGACGGTCGCGCACTGACGCCGCCGCCGCCGCCGCCAGCGCGACATCCGGCTGCCGCCCGTCACTTCTCAACGCCCGCGCGCGCCCGACCGCCCTCTCGCCCTCTCTGCTCTCCGGGGCGCCGTGGACCCTGAAGGCCACCGCCGTTCCGCGGGGACCCCACTTCGATGCCCGCGCAGAGCTTGGCGAAAGGTCCACAATCCTATGGTCCGATTAAAATAAGTTGGTGATTGACAGTTGTGCTTCTGAAGCTGTAACTTCGTTCAATATGAGTGGAATGATTTGGCTACTTTAATAAGTATTTATTTCAAGTGTTTATTTCCTTGTCCCGGGATCACGTGCTCAGTGGTACGCAAACTGTCAATGTCGATCCCTCCATTCGCAACTGTCAATCACCAACTTATTTTAATCGGACCATAGAAGGAATGTATTTCATGAAAACGAACCAAGAGAAGAAAATAGTCACTTTGGTATACTCAGGCCCATTTGATTGATTGTTTTGTTTCCGATGATGACTCCCGTAAGTGTAGTACAAGGTATATCCCGGGAGGTGGCGGTGTTTCCCACTGGAACGTGAAATCCGACGACTTGCCGTCGGTTTGCGTCACGGTTTCCCCCTCTTGGAATCTCCTCCAATGGGACATCAACGTATTAGGGACAAGCTCTAACACGACGCTTCCGACCGGTCTCCGGAGATGAGTGGTCGTGCAGTGAATACGCGCGCGCGCGTGGGTGGGCCGTTTATTAAGGTACTATTATATATAGACGGTTAGAGCAGCCGGCCGCTAGAATTCCCTTTTAGGTGGTCGATCTTTCGAAAATAAGTGTGAGATTGTTAATTCGACATTCTTGTCTAAACTTCTCGTCATATTTCTACAACTATACTTCTTCCCGCCATCACATATGTTAAATCTAGTGAACAGCAGCTGCAAGTACAATTAACAAACTGCAAGTTTTTCAAAATATTTTTTTTCTGAAACGTCACGTCCCCTGGTTTGTTAGTAACAACATTTTCTTCAACAATTCCGTAAATTATTCTGATATAGCTCAGAACGATTACATATATTTTTCTCTCATCTTTATCGCGTCTCCGGTACTGTTCAGTGCGGTTTTGACATGGGTATTCTTATTTCCATGAGAACAATGAAGACAAAAATGCCTGTAGTGTCACGCATGAATGTCTACTTGAGCTCCAGATTTGCTACACCACGCTGATGCCATAGATAGTTGAATGATTAATAAAGTTAGCAACAATGCATGATGAAGAACATTTGAAAACCAGGCATTTCCGCTCCTCTGCGTTGTCATGCTAGAGCACAGGGAGTTAAGCTCGGTGTGTTTATTTTCTGTAGCTGACGCGGCTCTGGCGAATATTGATCATGGGAAAGTAGGTTAACACTTTCTCAGAACATAGGCAGTTGGTTACATTGTTCCATCTCGTTCATGTTTGCAAAAAGTTACTATACAAAGGACACGAATAATGCATAGACAAGTGGTTTTTGTGCAGTGTTTTTTAATTATTATGGAATGGTATGTCGGATGGTATATGGAATGTATAGATAAGCCTTCAAGTGATTTTAATATCTAAATGTGGCAGAAAAATATGTGGTGTAGATTAATGTGATTTCACTAAGATTCATTTATTTCATTCAAAGCATCTCCACTAATCTTTTCGTAGTCTGAAGAGTTTTTTTTAATGGAAATTGGCCCAGCGAAATAACATTTGTTGAAGTATAAAAACAATTAAAACAGTTCCCCCTTCTCTTCAAACGTAATATTTTTGAAACTGCTTATAAAACAGTGAGCAAAAAAACAAAACCTATTGCACGTGCTCCCAAAATAAATTTAAAAATCGATTAACAAATGTAGAATAAACCAAAGCAATGGACTTATAGCTTTGACACAAAATTCAATAATAATTCATTTCGATTTTTAAAATGTCGTGGTGCTCGAAGTATTGCATTGCATTTGGAAACTTTTATTTCTTTAACTTGTATGTGTTTTTGTTTTTCCTTGATTTATGATATCAAAGAATATATTTTTAAATTTTAGTTGATGTCTTTACGATACCTCTTCGCATTCCTCTGTTTATATTCTGTAACCAAAGGGAACATGCAATCACACACTTCTTTCCTAGAGAAAGTCAAAGGGAAGCTCGTGTCTATCATGCTATTGCTGCAGCTAGCGAAGGTGTGAGAGTTCGAGCAGGAGAGAAGAGAATAATAAAAAAACGGTGCACAAGAGATCGACAGTTCCCATACTCTCCTTTTGAATGCCGCGTATAATTAGTGGTGTTTTCATACTTTCGTGCTGGCACTGTCTGTCGCCCGGCGCGATACTGTTCCAATGCAGCCAGATGCATGCCAGCAACTCCTACTCGACTTATGACGCCAGTGTTTGTGTTAACGCAAATTAAATCTCCTGTAATGAAGGATATCGTTGTTTTTTATAATAAATTTCTTATTTGACCTGTTTCTTAATTATCAAAGCAAGTAGTTGATCACTTGCCATTCATATTTTTCTCATAATTTGTACTTTTGATGGTTCGAATATTGAATTGATTGTGACTGTTGTTCTCAGACTGTGTTAAAAGTAACTTCTTACTCAACATGCATTCACTTAAGAGTTCAAGAAATGCAATCTCTCGAAATGTCTGAATGAACTCTGATCTGTAAATATGAAGGTGTTACGTAGTTTAATAAATTTTGATTTGTGTGTTACAAATCAATCGTTTTATTGATTTTTATCGCATGGCATGAATTTTCTAAAATGTGGCACAATAGGCGATATTCTGCAGCGAGAAGTCTCAAAATGGACGATGTCGGGTCTCCCCGGTAAAACGTTTGTGTTGAGTTACAGTGGCGATGAGGAGGAGGCGGTGATTAATGGGCACAAAGACGGAGATAGTGGTGCAGTGACAGTCATGGAAAACGGGGGAACCTCGAGGGGAACCTGTCTTGTTCATTACAAATTCCACGTGGAACGAACCCTGGCGATGGTTCGTGTGGCGATGGTGGCGATGATTCCTAGCCTTGGCGATGGAAGGCGAATAGTCTGACCGCTACACCACGGGTAGCCGTGTATTAGTGATGCGACATCGAAACAAAACACTGTTGTTCAAAATTTAAACATCGATGTTAGTATATCGATCAAGAAACATAGATGTTTTGAAACTGAATTAGTAAATTCTAGCCTTAAATTCGTGCGCAACAAAATTTAATTTGAAAGTGGTCGTGTTTATTCATTTTTATTTATTATTTAAATTAAAACAAAACCAAAAAATATATAATGGGTAAAACTAATCCTGATCGCCCAAGATCACCTCAAAGGGTCATTTCTTAGTTCGCAGAAGAAGTATATGAGGAAGAAAGGGAGATGCCCCAGGCCTATGCCGTGGCCCCCTCTCTTCACGTGCAAAATACGAAGAAAGTTGTAGGAAATACTAGGCGTGAATAGGGGTCATCTCGGATGAGAAATGTCTTCTCAATGAAGGTAGAATAAAGAATTCATTGGTTCGAATAGTACATAATTTGGCAATTTTACCATTAGTTATCATTTCATATATTAACTTTTACAAAATTGTGATAATGGGAATTTTCATTCACTACAAATATTTCAAAAATTATAAAAATATAGAGCACCGAACATCGATGTTTCCAATAAAAAAACATCTGTACGAACGTATTGTATTATGTTCGGGAAATATTAATTTCCAGTCCATTTGATTTATATAATATTCTCTCTTGATATGTACCTCGTCGTTTTCTGATACTTAAATTGACATTTGAAACACGATACCTTTGAACTATTTGATTTCTTTCATTGTTGAATCGATTTGATTTCTTTGGTTAAAAAAACAGTAGAAACTGTATGTGACGTATGGGGGAGAAGATTATCCGGGTTACTCTTCTATTTTTAAACAATGGCGCAATAATGTGAAAACGGGAATGGGGAAATGCCGAGTATATTATTTTAAAATGTGAATGAAAATATTGTTATTTAAATTAATATATAATTTTATAAAATTGTCTCTATAATTTATAATTATAATTTATTTGGAGCTTGATGATGTCATCAAATAACAAGAATGGTGAACCTAGCACAAAGGTTAAGTTTACAGACGATAGAAAATGTATCAAATGTATGAAGTTCATTCGCAAAACTTGTCGAAACGAATCTACAATTAGAAATTTTAATTAAAGAGTAGTGTCACCGTCTACTGGCTTACATACGTGAGAAAAACCTCATGAAGTCACAAGTGAAGTGATGTTTCTTTTGCAATTGTCATCACCCTGTCCACATATTAGAGCAACTGGGCCGAAACTAGGAGAAACGGATTCTATTTCTGTCGAATGACTAATTTTTCGAACAACGTAGATTTTTTTCCACGACATTTCTGATTAAACACTTCAACCAGAGAAAGACAGTAAAATATTTGCGCCTAGGCTGCCTTTGCTATCCGCTTGCTTAGCGAAGATGTGAGAACTCGTGCAGGAGAGAACTGTGTAATAAAAACGCCGTGCAACACATCGGCAGTTCCCATACACCCCCTTTTGAACGCCGCGTGCCGGTACGTGGCTGTGTTTCTCGCGGTGCGTGCATTTTCCAAGGCGGCGGCCGCGCGCATGTCAGCGAGCCAGGGTCTCTGGCTTACGACCGCGCGGTATGGCCAGCAAGGGCGGGGGAAAGTGAATTCATTCGGAGATGGGAAAGAGAAAGACGCGACATGCTCCTTCGCTGACGCTGGGGGATGATAAAGCCGTGGCTTATTGAGAGTAAGTTTCTAAAGGAAACCCCGCTTCATGCGAATATAGCAGTGGGTAGAATTCCAGATCCGTGGGATTTTCTGGGTGAATTGCGGAGTTAGCTTGTTCACGCACATGCTTAATCTGAATATGTGCTGCTTTTCTTTACTTTCTTTGACCCCTGTTCATTTCTCTTTCAGCACTTGCCTTTTTGCTTAGAGATTGCTCGCTGGAAGAATGACGTAAAGATAAATTGCTGCTCTTCATACCCTTCTCTCCCGTGGTTCTCGTAGTGTCCCATGTTCTTTAATCCTTTCTCACGGCAAAACTTATCTGAACGTGTGCGGTATTATAAATAAACACCTTAGCTAAAATGTCCATCGTTTTTGTGTTGACTTCTTTGGCCATATCGTTTTGACCGTATACTCATGCATTGTATGTTGTCAGTAAACTAAACAATATAAACCGTGAAAACAGCGAGTTTCTACAATCGAGGATGTCGTAGGCTAAGGCTCGTCAACATTTCATATTCTTTGCGCCATTTTTTTCACATACGAGTTCAGACGCATCTTTTTACCTTCTTACGTTCATCGTTGGGGTTAAAAAACAGGGATAGTAATAGGAAACGCTTCCCTTAGGGCATGGAAAGACTTGCCTGAATCACACAACTAAAATTATGCATGTATGCCAGAGCCACCACTCTACAGTAGTGAAAAATGATCTCTTGGGCAAAAGGGTGATCGTTACATAGCCTCAAGCTGCCAGAGACCTCTTTTGGTAAAGATTACTACGTAGCACAATTGTTTGATGTAGACAGAGTTTTGAGCGTGATGGAACGCCGAGAGCGAGAACAGTTTGAACGTGGAGTCCATTTTCTCTGTTGATTAGGAGTTCTGGCATATCCATAATATATCTATAAAATAATTTCCTGCAACTCCGCGATTGTACCGTGTTTCAGCAACTAGGGCGAGATATATTCTAGTGTTTTTTTCACATTATTACGTATAGTTGAAGGAAATTCTGCCAATAAATATTTAGTTAGAACGTCTCCTTAAGCAATAAAAATTAAAAACCGACCGGGTTGATGTAAAGTGTTACGCAATTGAAATTACATTTAGTATTAGTGAAATTAAATTGTGTTCTACTATTCATTTTAATGTATTATTATATGGGAGTTTAATTTCGTCCTTTTTTTTGACGGGTTACCCCAAGTTTTTAATAAATAGGTACAAGGATGCAATGCGCCAAATATAACCATCCAAAGCGCCAAGTTTGACCACCCCTGCCTTGATGATTCGTGTTGTGAACTGTTGGCCATAAAGTAGGGAGAGAGCTGACAAAGCAATAGCTTCATTAAAAGTAACTGCCTGTTTACCGGAAACTAGAAGCTCTTACTTCAATAAACCACCAAGAGTTCAGGCAAAAGGGAACAATCGAGGGACGTGAATCGACCTCAATGACGATCGATTTCATTGAGGCGACTCGGCTCTCGCCGAGCACTTGCGGTGGAGACGCCGGGCAGGTTTTTGAGGCTTCACAAAGCAACTCGAAGCTCGGTGCCAGCCCTTGGTATCTGGTCCACGTTTTTCTCTCGCGACCCCATTCTCCGCGGAGAGCTTCGAAACTCCTTCGAATGACGGAAAAGATTATGAACATTCATTAAGTTGAGGGCAGATAGTGACCCAGATGGGGATCAGGAGAATTCATACCTCCACATGCATAAAAGTTGAAAATAACTCAATGCAATGTTGCAAGAGGAAAGGAAATCATCGATGAATCAATCAATGAAGAAATTAATCTCAAGCGTAAATAGTATTATAATCAATAACTAAGATTTTCAAAATTATGTATTCATGTAGTTCACAATTTTTCACAGCCTTTGAAGTCGTTAAAAAATAAAATAATAAATCAATTAAATATTACTAAAAATTCAAAATACGATAATAAATTTTAAAAAAGGGCTTGAAGGACTCTACTGTATCTTTTACATTATCATTTGCATCATGAATCCTCAACAATTATTGTAATTTATCGTCAATCAACTTAATGTCATATTTCGTCAATCCGACCGCGGCGTATTTTCGACACTAGCTAGATAGCTATGTCAGATTCAGCCGCTATTTGGAGAATTTTAGCGACTGGCTATTTGGTAGTTTTTCCGCGGTTTCCGCGGTTACTCCGATCGGAAGTTTTCCGCGGTTTCTCCGATCAATTTCATAGGAATGCCGGAATAGTACCCTAAAAAACAGGCCACGGACTGCGCGCGATCTTTCCTTCTTCTTCCTTGTCCTATCCTCACCACTTACACGCACACACATGCACTACACTAACACATAAGTTTTGTTGTTTTTTTTGTTATTTAAGGTTGCAACAACGACTAGGTCATTAGCGACCACTATTAGATGTACGTTATGGTGATGATAAAACGATGAGGATAAAACGATATGGTGATGATAAACGTATGAGGATAAAACGATATGGTGACGATAGGGGGGTGAAAGGAACACATACAACCATGCCCGAGCGGTACTCGAACCCGCGACCTCACGGTCCAAGATCACTACGGCACTACTGCTTTAGGATCTTGGCCACGAGGCCGACTAACTAACACTTATGTTGGAAGACAACTCGGGCGCTTAGAGCACCTCTCGGGTAAGAGGTGCCCCGCTGCGGGGAGATGTGCCTCAAGGGAAATCCCCGGCAAGCCGTCGTGTAGGTCGCCACCGGATCCAGCAAGGGTTATCATCCATTGATAAAACATTCACTGGTTCAACACAATAGTTGACGTGCCTGGAAATATCAATCTGTCAAGCATTTAAGTGAGAGCATATTTCTTCATATTTGAAAAGAATGTGTGATATTATCGCACTGAGATTCGAACTGGCCATGGCCCTCTCCCAAAATTGAAAGTCACGATACGCTCCTGATCATGTCACGGAAATATGTTCTTTATTTTGCTTCTGTCTTATAAATGTTTCTTTTATTTTTTTAGGAATTCACGGTTGAATATGAAAGTCAGGTTATCGGCAATGGAGCATGAAGAATGATGCGTCACTTGAAAGTGAAGATTTTAGGAGAAGAGTTTTCCACACGCAAAAGTGAAAAAAACTCAATGCAATGTTGCAAGAGGAAAGGAAATCATCGATGAATCAATCAATGAAGAAATTAATCTCAAGCGTAAATAGTATTATAATCAA
This sequence comes from Acheta domesticus, assembly GCA_031308135.1. NCBI lineage: Eukaryota > Metazoa > Arthropoda > Insecta > Orthoptera > Gryllidae > Acheta > Acheta domesticus. The sequence goes on from JAHLJT010000631.1 coordinate 96,523,370, forward strand.
TAACTAAGATTTTCAAAATTATATATTCATGTAGTACACAATTTTTTCACAGCCTTTGAAGTCGTTAAAAAATAAAATAATAAATCAATTAAATATTACTAAAAATTCAAAATACGATAATAAATTTTAAAAAAGGGCTTGAAGGACTCTACTGTATCTTTTACACTTATGATACATAATATTTTATCATTACAATAAAAAACGCACTTTAAGTGCGAAACCGATTGTTTGTTTTTCTTTATTGCAAATTCTTACTACCAGCAAAAATTGAAATGCGCATCATTTTGAAGTTTTTTGTTAATGAGAAAATGCCAATTGATTGTTGTAAACTCTGCCCTAGCAAGTTAACATCATTAGTAGTTTTCCAAGTATTCTATTACATATGAATCCTAACTTGTACACTGACAATGACAAAATTCTCTGGAAACTCTTAGTGATATTTAATTTCAGTTTGGTTTATCCTCCTGAATGCGTTTCTAGCCGAGAGTCATCAGAGATCCTCAGCTTTTCCATGACTCGAAGGCAAATTAATTACCGAAGTCCGTAGAGACAACGCCAGGAAGCGTTAGTGATTCACTCGGGTCTTCTCCCCATCTTGAAACTTATTCTCTGAGCATAGCTTATTAATTAATTGTGCCTTTGTTTCATATCTCCCTTGAGTGATGGACATACAATACCTTCACTTGCAAGGAAAGGAAGGTAATGCATGCTTTGCTCTGCGGGCTGTAGGTTGAGCGTCAGGAGAGAGGAGGAATTTCTAGCCTTCACTCGTTCATAAACCAGAAAGGTGGTAGTACCAAGTTTCTAAGTACTGATTTATTCCTTTCTCCCACTGTTGTGATCTCATATCTGAAATATTCTTTAAAAATTAACTTGGATTTATTGTTTTTAATACCCACCCATACTTTCCATCTCAAAGTATACCGAAAGTGAAAATTCTTTTTGCCTGTATTTCAGGAATGAGGAATATAATACGAAAACCTTCGGTTCCAATTTATGTGAAAAGAATCATTCAAAATGTACGAATTTAAGACTTATATTTGACTTATATAATGATACGAATTGAGAATGTTAATTAAGTAATGAATCACAAAAAACATAGTCAAACATAAGACAGGGAATTTGCTTTGAACTGAGAGCTTGGGACGTATCATCTCATTTTTAATTATGTACGAAAAAAGGAACTTTCCCATCTTCGTAGAAATGTATCCATATTCGAAAGTTTTCAGTTTTACTTAATATTGCATACTAACTTTAACTTTTGAACTTGCAATTTTTTTCTGTAGAACATACGAGTCCCAGCTTAAAGTTCTAGTAAGTGTGGTAGTGATTTTTTTTTTTGCGTGCGCACATGCATAGAAATCGTACTTACATCAAATCGGTACTTACATCAAATTTGAAAACTGTCAAACTTATATTTATCTGGTAGTGGAAAATGGCAAGCAATAAATTATGATTGTTTCATTAGAAAAATGTGTGGTCTGATGTTTTCCCACCTGGACTCTCCCTTCCCAGATATCCGGAAAGAAGAAGAGAAAATCGATACTTGTCTTGTCTGTGAAATAAAACGATGAGTCAGTGGATAATGTGGAATTCAAAGGGCTTTGCCATATCGTAAGAAACCACATTTACTTTGTGATCACATCCATGACTTAAGTGGGTCTCGAAGTTGCAACCCTCCCGAAGAGCGTTTGTCCCCGCTTTTTAGGCCGATAACCTTCCTTTACTTTTTGTGAAAAACACAAACGGACCGGCTGGTTCGTATTTCTTAAACATAGGAATTAAACCGCCGGCGATTTGCAAAGAACCGTCTGTCGCGGCATGAGGCGCGATTAGTTTTGGTCATGTGGGCGGTTGCGGTTACCTCATTCTTTTTACAGAGAAGAGCATGTGCATTTTTTATTTTACTTGCGAGGGAAGGTATTGCAATCATGTCCACCACGCGAGGGACATACGAAACAAACGCACGCAATAATAAGCTATATACATAGAGGATGTTTCAAGTTGGACTACGGCAATTATTTGGCCTACGAGTCATGGAAAAGTTGACACCCTGGGATCCCCCTGTAAAACTTGAAATAGTGTTTCACAAAAAATGTCTGTTATTACTCGAAGAATTATTACGATTCTAATGAAATTATGAGGTGATAAAGACTTGGAAGTTTCTTACAATTTAGCGTATTACTTGCAATGACTACTTTTAATGTGAAGAGGTGAAGAAGGCCCAAATAAAAGTTGAAATATCGGTATTTGTGCATTCCTTTCCCTTTTATTGATTGATCAATTTATTTATTCAAAAATGGTCGTAAACTCTAGAACAATCTCATAGGAAACGAAGAGGTCAGTACATTCTACAATTCGCCAAAAATGTCTGTTGTTGAATGCGAACTTGTAAATTGTTGCTTATGAGTCCCCGTTATTGCCAAGCTCAATCTGCCATCGCCGATGCGCTAGAAGTTGTGTGGGCGATTGTGATCACACTTCATTGTTATTCTTGCGTACCTGCTGCGCTCGTCTATATTTGTACAATTCGAATACATATTTTTTATTTTAATTCTTCTTCAATATTTTGACAATTCTTATCTTTACGATTAAAACTCGCTACACGCGAATCAAAGGAACTAAGGAAGACTTGCAAAGCTTGCTTTCGTTCCGTGCTCTCGCTTTGTGATCCAAAACAGACATAAAATGGAAGTCATCTATACAAAGAATGATTCATGTAGGAACGGGGTAGTAGTCTCTCTTATTAAAACATTAGATTAAAATAGTGTTTTTTGTTTAAAATATTAGATTAATATAATATTTAAGTAAAAATTAAAATATTAATATAAGTTCTGTATTTTCTCTTTATTAATTTATCATTTAAAATATTGTTCATTTTCTTAATTATTCATAAAATGTGTTTTATAAAATAAATATAATAAAACCTGATTCTTTACCTCACTATTTATTCTCTCGTTAAGATGTTTGTATTAAGATTTTATAAAGATAAGAGAATAATATTGCGAATTTTAGTAGAAGAACACTTTGATAAACTATTTTATCTGCAACTTAAACATGGAGTTCCTTCAAGAAAACCACGAGATCGATGGATTTCTAAAAGTGTAAAAGTTTGAAGACGCCTGCAATAAGGGATATGACCCAATTTCATTTAAAAAAATATAATAATGCATATATGGTCCACTATATATTATTAGACAGCCAATTTATTTGTAAGAAATTGAGAAAATCTCATAAAATATTTTACAAGATTTTCTCAATTTCTTCCAAAACATTTGACTGTCTAAAATATATACATTCTTTCAATAAAATGTTTGATGAGATTTTTTCAATATCTTAGGAAAAATTTGATTTTCTAAAAATACTTAGTATATAGAAGTCCATATATGCTTAATTATATTATTAATAAGACAGTCATAACAAAAAATATTTAAAAAACGTTTCATCGTAGAAAATTTGCATCGTTCTGTTAATTCTCGCGAATTCCTGCTTCTGAATCGGAGGAATTACCTGGAAGTTGCGAAGCGCCGGCGCGGCCGCAGTTGTCTGTGTGGGCGGCTGCGGTCGCACGCGGGCAATCTCGCGGCCCTCGTGGCGGCGGGCCGCGCCGTGGCCTCGAAACGCGCGCTTTGATGTGGCGCTCGCCGTTCTGGACGGTTGCTCTGCTCTCGTTTTCTCTTCCTAAGCGATGCTGCATTGCTTTGTTGGGATTCACCAGCATTCCGGAAACTGCACAGGTCGTGCGAGGCGCGTTAGAGTCTCCTCCTTTTCTCGAGAGACGGACGTTTCCCGACGTTCGTGTCGTGAGTTTATTTTGACTGCGCGTGATAAATGCGTTTTTTACTATATGCGAATGCATGTGTACAAAAAATGTATTTGAATTTTATTACGTCGCTTATTACGTGCAAATTTGCCTCTGGATGCGGTATGGATTTGTAATTCTCACATTTGAAGGACGCTTTGACACAGTTGAAAACGTTTTGTATTGTGAACATTGTAAAGAGGGTCATGGTAACTCTCATCAAATAAGCGAAAGGAAGCATAAACGAAAATTGCCAATAACTGAATTACCTTGTCACCTTTCATTTATATTTGATTACATGATCTCTTCAAGCTATTGCCTCATGATAATTGTATTCTTGGCACTGAATCTTTTTTTCGAAAATATTCGCAGTATTTATCTAAATCTCGAAAGATATAATTTAACAGTCAATTGTAGATGCAATTATACATTACAATACATTACAGTACATGATTAATATCCAGCAATAAATAACAGATAATTGAGATCGTTTGTTTTTAGAATCAGGTCCTTGTAATTAGTTATATCTGAAAAATATAATAATGAATTAAGCACGTTAATTGATTGTTAGTGATTCCGGGCCTATCAACTGCTAAGGTTATTAGTTCCGTAAGCATAGTTCAAAATCTTTTTCCCGACTGGTGTCCCGGCATGTGTGGTAGTGTAGAGCATATGTGTGTGTGTGTGTGTGTGTGTGTGTGTGTGTGTGTGCGCGTGTGTGTGCGCGCGCTAGTAAGGGGTGAGGGTAGGACAAGGAAGGGATAGGAAAGATCGCGCGTGGTCCGTGGACCGTTTGTAAGGGTACTGGTCCGCCATTTGCCTGGTGTTGATAGGAAAAATCACGGAAAACTACCAATCAGAGCAATTCTCTTCCAGACAGCGGCTGAACTCGACCTATCTATCTAGTTCGAAAATCCTGTCACCATCAGGACTCGAACCCGAGAACCTCCCGCTCAGAGGGACTGCAGTGACATCAGTTTATGCCTTGGGCCACCCCTTCCTGTAATTAAGCAAATGCCTGTGTATAAATGGTTACTTTTACAAAGAAGCCGGTGACAATGTTTTGTGCCGTTATGCGTAGAAAGGCGTTGACAAAAAGGTCCTATTCTTTGAAGGAAGTCAGTCATTCATTCCAATCCACTTTGTAGTGCTGTGCACATTTCTCTTGCAGTGCACTTTGGCTGCGCTGGCACGCGAACTCGGAGTCTTCGTGATAGAGATTGATGATTCGCCTGCGCCAGAAGCTGATGCTAGGAGGTTGCAAGGCACCACCATAGCGTCTCGTGCAACACAAAAGAACTTGGCAGCTAGAAAGGCGAAGATCTAGAATGATGATAAATCTCCTACGCGATAGCGTGAATGAAATAAAAATGAAGTGCATTTTGCATTATTGGAGATTGCATTATATCCATCTCAGGACAAAAAACGACTGCGTCGTAGACTGTTAAAATCCTCTTTCCTGGCCCCTCAGGAGGCACGAGATTTTATTTTAAGCCGTAGTTTTCAAGCTTTTGTACATGCCGTTATTTAATAAGGTCTGCTTGGACCATCTATTACGTTTTTTGAGGTTTAGCTCTTCTGGATACCTTTACTCCGTTGCACATGTGGTCAGAAACTTGTAGAATCTCCAAATCTATATACATTTAAAGCTATGTTTTATTTTATATTCTAGGCTTTTTTATCGCACGGATATATTAATATCAGTTTGTCAAACGCTTAAAATTATTAAAATACGCTCTCATAACACTGACCCTTAACGACCTTTATCGCACGGATGTATTAATTTCAGTTTGTCAAACGCTTAGAATTATTAAAATACACTCTCAGAAAACCGACCCTTAACGATCAAACGCACAGTTCGGTCTACTCAACGAATTTGAGTACCATTGTGAAGCTATTTTCACATTGAAAACAATGATTTATAAGTTTCTTTTAGTGATAAAGATTTGTAATCAGGTAGCGAGTTACGAAATCTTGATCGCAAACTAGCAGTAGCATATGCGACATTTATCAAAATGTAAAGGGTAAAAAAATTGCCTTCCTAAGAAAATATAAACAGCATTAATTCCGAAATCAAACTCAACGCGTTTGGATTAAAGCAAATTATTATTTGTATTAATCTGACTGTTATTAGTTTACTATTCCAAATGTTTTGTGCAGACAATTTTTAGATAGTTTTTAGACAGTACAATAATTAAAACTTGCAAACATTAATGTTCTAATTGTGTTTAATGTTTGAATGATTTTAATTATAGTACTAATATATGACGGGTGAAAATTGTGAGTTATTACAACATTAAATCATGTTAATACGAGTTATAGGTCAATTAAATACAGTGGCTTCTCCTGCGCATAAAATGTGGGGAAGGGGCACATGACAGGAAGTGTAAATCTCAAGGGAATTTTAATTCAAGTCGGTACAAATTATAAACGGTTGGTTTAATTTTTTGAAGTTAACAAGATGCACGTGGTAGATTAAAATGTTAGATTTTGCCTCAGCTATTTATAAATTAAATATTATAGTCTAACAGTAAACTTAGAAAACTGTGTGAGCCACGGACACGAAGGCGGCGCCAGCGGACAGAGCAGTGATGCGATTTCCTTTTCCATTCATTTTTGTGTAAGAAGGTCGTCAAAACATTTATGTGCATACCATGTTATCATTTCACAGTCTGAATGATATTTAATGAATAGTTAAGATCTGTATGATCGCTAATAAATAGCTTCGTTATAATACGTTACTCTGAAAGTAACTTTAGTAAAAAATTAAATTAGAATTAAACTAGAGGTTGTACTGTAAAATATTTGAGAAAGACGTGCCCCACACATCGTTCCCCCACCAGAGCCACCGGTAGTAAAGAATTGTAAGTAAAGAATCTCAAGTACTGAACTAAAGTCTATCGTATCTATCCTATTTAAAACACCGCACACCGAAATCGGGGTTGATTGGGAGAAGCAAGTTATTGCCGCGAAGATTCTGGGGAGGAATCCTGTACAGCGAGGCAGATGCAGCAAACTTTCACATATCACTTAATTGAAAAAACAATAGTCGGTACCGGATCTATGACGTATACGATATTGTATTATAAGGAAGGTGAAGTAATATTTGAACCTCAAAATGAGGTGCAGACGTTTGAATTAAGGAATTTAGGAATAATTATTTATTACGAGGAAAGCACACATGCGTATTAGGTAATTCCGTAATAATGATTGTGTGTTCATAATGAGATTGTGAGTTTATCACGTTAATTCGCAACGCTAAGTCTAAAACACTTGGCATTAGCTTTACGAAATGGCTCCTCCATTCAATTCGCCTCGGAAAATTACCACAAGTTCCTTCGGTATCAGTTGATTTGCGAGCCACAATATGCGCGGACTGTACGCACCTTCAAACGGACAGTTCCCAAGGTTGAATACGGAGAGTGCCTCCACTTTGAACAGCGTGGCTCCGTCAAGACCGAAGCGGCCATCGCGTGAGAGCAAAGTGATGCCGTCATTTTTAATGTGACATTCCCCCTTGACCTTCGATGTTTTTTCTCGCCTGTACCAGTTCAGCCAGCCCTGCCGACGTCACAATCACATCCTCTGCTGCCCCCACAATCTCTGCTACTTCCAACAGCTCTCCTGCAGCTGCCGTTGCCATCTCCACCACCACCACCGCTGCTGGGATCGCTGCAGCTTCTGTTCTGCCCCGGCCCCGACACAAAACGCTTCTCTTTCGCCACCCCATCACCGCCTTCGCTACCGCCTCGACACTCTTCGCACGCAGTCACACACGCCTGTACTGCAGTCCTCCCCACACGCAGTTCTGCCCAAGCAGTCACACACGCTACCACCGCCAACACCGTCGCCGAAGCAATTGCCACCGGCATAAGCCAGCGCTGACACAACCGTCACCGTCACCGGAACCGTCACCACTGTCGTAGTCACCACTGTCATCATTGTAGTCACCACTGTCATCATTGTAGTCACCACTTTCATCCTTGTAGTCAGCACTGTCATCCTTGTAGTCACCACTGTCATCCTTGTAGTCACCACTGTCATCCTTGTAGTCACCACTGTCATCCTTGTAGTCACCACTGTCATCCTTGTAGTCACCACTGTCATCCTTGTAGCCACCACTGTTATCCTTGTAGTCACCACTGTTATCCTTGTAGTCACCACTGTCATCATTGTAGTCACCAATATGACAATGGTGACTACAATGCTGACAGTGGTGACTACAATGTTGACAGGGGTGACTGTGACACTGCCATCGTCACCACCGTCATGAACACCTCCAGCACCGTCACCACGTCACTGTCACCACTACCACCGTCACCACTATCACCGTCACCGCTACCACCGTCACCGTTACCACTGTCACCATTGCCACCACTGTCACCATCGCCACCTTCACAACTACATTATCGTCACTACCACATCACATCCTCAGACTTTGCTACCCAGACCATCATCCTTACTGACGCTACCATCAAGACAGCCACTGATAACCACGGTCACCCTTTGGAACCCAGCCCTTAGCCGTTCCGTTCCATCTGTTGAGGACGCCGGCGGGCATCTTCAAATTCTGGGCCTCGAAGCGAGAGAACACGAAGCCCTCTTAAAGCACCCTCGCGTGACCAGAATTCTCACAAGAACCTGTCGGGGTTTCTTAGGCCGGTCAAATTTTCCCTCGTCGGCGCTATTTCAGTTCACAAATTGCCCTCTTCGAGACTGAATACGTTGACTGAAGATTGAAATCCATAATGAAATATCGTAAACAATCTTACATCATTACCTGCAGTTCGCCACTTACACTCCTTAACAACTCGCGCGTTTGTTTATTTTTGAGATAAGTTTTATTTTTAGAAACTGTTTCTAAAACAGATTTGAGTTGAACAATGTGGAAGTAAACTTAAAACTTATTTTGATATTTCTCCCCTATCTTGATTGCAAAAATAAATCAGATTTTTATAAAAGACTTCTGTTGAATTTGATTTGCATCAATCCAAAGTTCATTTTCTAAAAGTTCAATTTGCATATCAGTCTGCCACGGATAACATTGTTTCAGTTATAAATTATTTTAACATTAATTAAATGTCCAGTAATTCTGTAGATACACAGTAGTTAGATCCAACAATTATATATTGAAAAAAAACAAAACAGAAGCACTTGAAAACACTTTAAGAACTTATTTATATTATGTTACTTTCCAAAGAAATGAAAATTGTACAATTCTGTCTTTTATTAATATTCATTAATATTTTGTTTTACTGAACTTCTTGTTGAACAACCCTTCTTGTCCTATCTCTCCCCTTACACACACACACACACACACAAACACTAACATGCGCTACACTACCACACATGCCGGGAGCTCAGAGCTTGCCCCGCCTGGGACGGTGCCCCGCTGGTTGTAGATACCTGGTTGAGGAAAACCCCGCTAACCGACGGTTGATCGGCGCCGAATCTCACTATCTGGTGAGGGAAGATCAACGCCACCTCCCAAGGAAACTACATTCACTACACGGGTCTAATGAAATTAGCAGTTGAGGCGTCCGGAATCACTAACAATCAATAACCTATACTTGACAACAATGCAAAAATAGTTTTGCTAAATAATGGATTGGGTTTTGTTTCGAAAGCAAACGTCTCAATTTGTCCTTGCCGATGGCAATATTTATCCATGTCTACAATAGTTGCATATTCTAAGATGTTCGAACTTTAAAGTGTTCAAATAAAACAAATTTGAATAAAATACTTTCCCTAGTGAATTCTTAGCATTTATTCTAACATGCGTTGCAAAAGCGAAATCGTTCACTCGTAAATTCGTCGATTCATCTCCCCTAGGAGTTTTGAATTTCTCTGAAGAAAATAGTCAAATTGCGTCCTGAATATATCTATGGTTTATTCAACGTGATAAACTATTTAACTGAGCAATTTCTGTCCGTATACGGTCTAAGTGGGTGACTTCTTTACAAGAGAATTCGTAGTATTCAACAGCTTTTCACGCAGGGGTGGAATACTGATCACCTGTGATAAAAAATAGCCATTGATTTTCCTTCGAAGACTAGTGTTCTGCTTACGTAGGACAGAAGGGCCTCTTTGTGATATCCAAGGCCTCCTGTGCGTTGCGTGATATTTCGCTCCTCATCTCTCCTTCTCCTGTTATTCCCAAAGCCATGCTGCTTGATGTTCCTCGTGCCCCATTTACGTATTGATCGCTCTCCGAGGATTATGTTGCTGAGTTTCATACATTCTCAGAATTTGTAGTGGTGGAACAAGTATTTTTAGCTTTCGATCAGAATGCGTGTTTACGATCGATATTTCATTCTTGTAGTTGAACTGCCAAGTCTCAGCGTGTAGGACGTTGGAGAAAATATTAAAATAAGTCTTATTATTTTCTGTTTTCTTCATTTTCTTCGATTAATTGTTTGACTACGTTCATTAAAATAATTTCTTGTTATGGCTCTATTCTTTCACTTCCTCTCTGCGGGTTATATTTGTCAAGTAGAAGAATCGCTTTCACATCTAGAATGGGCTTCAATTTTTAAAATGTTTCAGATCGCTTACAAAGGAGCAATATTTGGAAGATATCATTGACCTCTTATCAGGGAGTGTGATTACGAAACTAATTGTATAAAACAATTATTTCCAACACTAAAATCATGTTGAAGCAATCCTTCATTCTGAATTGAATGCACGTCGTGTACTTTGTATTTCACGTCATCCTCTCTGCTACGTATTACTATTGTTATATCATTTGTGTTTCTTGTAGTACATGCACAATTCATTGAGATGTATTAGGTATTAAATGTTACAACTTTCGATGGGAGTCCTTAGAGTGTCACAATTTACTCCAAGATTACAAAACTTGTTACATCTCATTCGTCCTTTATTTAATTACGTAATTGGTATGAATAGTACATTGTAAGCAAATGTTATCTAATACAATTCTGGGTGTATTTTTAACTCAGAAAGTACAAAAGTGTTGTTTAACGCTCATTTACGTATGTAGAAATAGTGTATCCATCCTAACTACACATTTATATCTTACGCCGGAGCTTTCGCTGAGCCATCGTCCGCCATCGTTGGGAGATTCCACGCGCTCGCCACTAGGAAGTGACGTTGTCCGGCGTCTCCATAGTGCGCGGGCGAGTTATCGATCTGTGAGAGGTCGAATACTCGAGCACGCGAGGGCGGTTGCCTCGAGGAAGTGCTACGCGAGGACTTTCGCCGTGCGCTGACCATTGCCCGCCCACGCCGGCGCACGCTACTTGTGCCATTTGCCTCGCCCCAGGTGCTCCGTGTTCGACTTCCTTCTTCTTGCAGTTCCCACTGCCTTTTCATTCGCCGTGTTTATTTTTCCAGGATCCCATCCACCCAGTAGTGTTAATCCACAGATATGAATAATTGTAAGATATCACCACGTTTCCCGATACATTTAATTTCTGAGTCAACGAAAGAAATCTTAGATGTAAGGCGATAATCTGTAAACATCTACCACTTAACAAGAGAATCTACACGTTTTTGTTGCTGTTTTGGGTTGATGGTCTCTTACCTTGAATATCACCAAAAAGGAGATCTGCAAACGTACCCTGTTGAAAATTTACATTAGCACTAGTGAAAGTCATAATTTCAATTCAACACAATAGTCATCAATGAAGTCGAAAATTTCGAATTCAGAGTTTACACGGTTGCGACGTAAGTCTGGGAGCGAGAAGGGGTGTGTACGGTATGAGAAAATGCGACGTTCGCAGGGAATGCACGGAGGAATTTGATCCCTGTTTACCATCAGCGATCGAAACTCAAAGTGCGCCGGGAATGCCCGCTGAATCACACCACGCAGGCAGGCATCGTTTGCAATGATGGCATGCTCCTATGATGTCATAATTACTGCGGTGCTTAGTCTTCTCTCTATTTTCTAATTAATTTAGTCCTCGCTTCACAATATGAATTTTGAACTCGCTACGAAAATTAATCTTTTAACAAACACGGGGGTGGAAACGGAAAAGATGGTCGGTTTTTAAGCGAGGATATTTTCCAAATGTCCTTATTTCTAAATGAACTTTCCAAATACGTCTGTAGGAAAGTTTTTCGCCATATATATAATAAGCAACACAATGAACGACTTTGTTTTAACTTGATTTGCGCAAGATTGTACAAAAACGATGAAAAAGAGTTCTGAGGTGAAATAAAAAGTTCGCGACTTGTGAAACAATTTCATTAAGATCGGAAAAAATTGTAGATTTGCTAAAAAACACATTATTCTTTGTATGTTACAAAATAATGGTCTGAAAAATGTAGCGTAGCCAACACAATACTCTCCTTATCGAGAAAAACATCAGAATCGGTTCTTCGTTACCGAGATTAGCGTGGATAAATAGTTAGACAGACAAAAATCGTAAAAGCAATTAAATTAGTTTTTATATCTAAATAACCAAATGAAATTATAAAAATCAGTTATTTTTAAATCTCGGACACTTCAATTTTATCGAGGTAGATTTTTCAATTTTTCCCCAGTTTTCAATCTCCATTTTTAGATAAACTTTGCTGCAAGAATTTCCGAATTCTTAAAAAATAAACTATTCTTGAAAACTCTATTTCATATTAATGTGGGAAAGCACTACCAAGTTTACCTACTTAAAGATTAACACAGAGCAATACGAGAGGTTATTAAAATAATTAAAAAATATAAAATACTCGGAACTAAATCCTGACAAAAACTACAATCACAAAGCGTAGTTAAATAGAAGAACAGTAAATTCTCTACACTTCTTTTTACCTTACTCTGAAACTGGAACAGCAAAGCATTTCAATGTTGATTTCGAAGTTCGTTATGAAAATTCCTCATGCATTTCTAACAAACATCCATTAATTTCTATAACCTTTTGTTCCCTTCTGTGAGAGCGCGACGCGGTGAAAAAAGCATTCCTCGGACTTGGCGTCGTTAAAGGAGCTTCTCGCCGATTTTCCTCTCATTCCTAGCGGTCCGGCGTTGTCCAGCGCGCGGGGAATTCGGAGCAAGGCCCCCTGGGATGTCCGAGAGCCTCTTGTTTCGCCCGCTCGCTGCGCTGTCCCGTTGATCGGTGGCGCGCTTCGCCATTCAGCGCAGGCCGCCGGGCGTGCAGGCAGCGCGGGTATGCGGGCTAGCGCGCAAGTGTGCGGCTCGCTTCTGTGTGTGTGTGTATGTGTGTGTGTGTGTAAGTAGTATGTATGAGTGTGTACGCCCGTGCTTCCGCCCGCCCTGTTCTGCGCAGTGCGATCGTCCATCCGATCTCCTCCCTGTTCTCCCAGGTGTATATTATTTCCCTAGAGCAGGGCTGTCAAACGTAGAAGGGCGCGTGGGTCCTATGTCAAATTCTAGTTAAGCCTCCGGCCGCACTGTCATTTAAGACGGTTTTTACCCTAAATACTGAGATTATATCGAAACGAACGTATATTAGATACGACTTTTATTCAACATACCTAATAATTCATGTACATACAACGATAAAATTGATATATCCTTAAATAAAAATAAGATGCATTGTTCAATCGTATTGTATTTGGTTGGTATAATATAATTTTTCAAAGTAGTGGCGGGCCGCACAAAAAGATCCGACGGGCCGCCAGTTGGAAAGTCCTACCCTAGAGCTTTTTCGATATTGTAGCGTCGTGAAAGTAAACACACAGTCATAAAAAAGTATACACAAGTTTTATGTACAGAATGTACAAAAATGAATTGAACTACCCCGAACACATTTTCCGGTATTTCCCGACCGCCAGCCGCGATCGTACAGTTTTGTGGGACACCACATTTAACAGAGAGGCCCCGCCTCCAGTGCACGCTCTTACCGCTCCACTCAGGTGAAATTCGTCACCCGTGAAACTCACGAAAACGCTCCAGCTTGGGCGTGAATTTTGCGCAAAGGGCGAGGTCTTCAGGAACAAAACCCCCCGGCTAGGGTGAGTCGGCCCAATTTACTGCCTGTGCCTATTAACTCTGTGTGTGTGTGTGTGTGTGTGCGCGTGCGTGCGTGCGTGCGTGCGCGTGCGTGTGTGCGCGCGTGCGTGTGTGTGCGCGTGCGTGCGCGCGCGCGTGCGCGCGCGTGCGTGCGCGTGCGTGCGCGTGCGTGTGTGTGCGCGCGCGCGCGCGTGTGGTGTGTGTGTGTGTGTGTGTGTGTGTGTGTGTGTGTGTGGTGTGTAAGGGCGTGCGGCCATGCTTCGTGCCCGCCCTGATCTGCACAGTGCGAACGTTTCACCTGACCTCCTCTCGTGTTCTCCCTGGTAGATATTGTTTTCCCACATGATGCTTTTCCGATATCTTCATATGATTACCTTTCTTCCTCACTCACGTCACTCCTTGTTGATTCTGGTGTACTGTTACTTCCCGTGTGCAGCTCACCTGCAAACGGCTAAGACCCTGTTCTTCCGCAGCTGCGATGCAGCGTACACAAAACGCGAGTAGGCGGGCATGCGCACAAGTGTGTATTGATGTGCGTATGTATCTCTGTGTGTTCCTATGTATACATGTGTTTGTGCCTGTGTATGCGTTTGTATGCCCGAGCTTCCTGCCCGTCCTGTTCTGCGCATTGCAAACGCTCCACCCGACTTCCTCTCGTGTTCTCCCAGGTAGATATTATTTCCCGCGTGGTTCATTTCCGATATCTCAAAAGATCACCTTTCTTACTCACACAATCGCCCTCTACATGTTTTCTGTTGTACTGTTACTTCCCGTCTGCAGTTTGCGGGTTTCCCTGCTCCTTCGCCATTCGACTCTCTCATCACTAGGCGCCGCGTTTGTTTAGAAGGGCGGATGTGCTGGCGTGCGCGCGCGGAGTGCGTGTGCTATACGCGTGTGTCTGTGTGAGTATGGTGTCTGTGTGCGTATGGCTTCCTGGCTGCCTTGTTCCGCACAGTTCAAATGTTACACCCTCACGATTCTTCCCTTGTTCCCTCAAACTAAATATCCGATCCTTGTTTGCTGGCCATCCGGTGTCTCCGAGGGTTTACTTTCCGACTCTTTTCCCCCGGCTGTCCTTTTCTTCTTCACTTCCCTCCTCCTTACCCTCCTTATGTAGTCCTACCCATCCCTCCACATCACACTTCCACGCAACCTCTTCACCACTTCCACACCTTTCAGAGTGCTGCTTGTCCATCACTGACGTCCATTATTTACACCTTTCGAATGTCCCATTTACCTATACGCCTTCCTTTTTAGTTCATCCCCTAGTCTGCATGATACAGCCAGATCTATGTGTCTGAAGAGATATCATAATACTTCGGAGTGCATTTTTAAATAAGTAATAAAATGATCGTAAGTTATATTTATAACTATGTTGCTTCGTCTGTGTATGATATAAATTATAATGTTTGTAGATTTTTCTGAATAGCCAGGTTTATTAATGGTTTCGTAGGATTTAAACAATTTTGTGGTTTATGTGAGTGGAGATATAAAAGTGGCAAAGGTATCAAAACCAGAGAATTTCGTACTGGAGAAGCGGCTTAAAGCCAAATGGTAGTCGTATTTTGACGGATCCAGATGCTAGTCAGCTTGCGCGCAGAAAGAGGTGATGATTATGGCTAAAACACCGGCTTAGGGGCTCAGGGCGTTAAGTAAGGTCATGGCAATGTCTCTGACTCTTTAGGTCCTAGGGTTCGAGTCCATGCGGTGGAAGGATTTTCGGCACTAGCTAGAGAGCTAGGTCGAATTCAGCCGCTATCTGTAGGAGAATTCTATCAGCCGGCTGCTCTGATCCAAGATCTGATGCAAGTTTTCCCTAGTTACTCCAATCAGTACCAGGTGAATGTCGGGGAAGTACCCTAACAACATGGACCATGGCTTTCTTTCCTTCCTCTTCGTTGTCCTATCCACATCCTTTACTTACACTTATATGCACTGTGCTATCACACATGTTTGAAGATCGGTGGGGAGCTTAGAGCTTGTCCCATTTGGAACGGTGCCCCGCTGGTTGGGGATACCTCGTTGACGCAAGCTGACTTGTAGTTCGTGCCTGTTCTCCCCATGCAGCCACCTCCTGTCACTGCCAACTCATGTGAAAAAATACACTACACGTATGGGACTAATGACCATTACGCGCCCGTAAGAGAGAAATAAATGAATGGCCAAGACGCCAGTGCCAACCGAGGGGTAGCGGTGTTTTCATCTGAAGCCTAAAAACGCCCCTGGTACATCGCCAGCTGCCGACGTGCGATGCTCTCGCGCACGACGCGACGTCCGCGCCGCGCTCCGCGCGCCGCTCAGCGCGAACAGCAGCGAGCGCGCCGCTGCGGACGCGCCTTTCCGGCCAGCCGCTTCCGCCGCCGCCCCTTCCGCCGCCGCCCCTTCCGCCACGCGACGTCGCGCCGCACCGCGCGCTCGCGTACGCTGCCGCCCCGCGCGCGCGCCATAACTGTTCCACGCCGCGCCGCGCCCGCGATGGCCGGCCCGTCCGGCAACTGGAAGCGTCCCGCCGCGCTGCGCAGCGCCGCGACCTCGCGTGGCGAAGCGACGCTGGGCGGAGCGCAAGTAACGACGGCACCTTTTCAACCTTGCATTGCGACCAACAGGAGAGACTAATCACGTTCAGTTTAAGAATAAACAAGGATAAATGGGAAAGTACGGTAATGCAAAGTTGGCGGAGGATTAGTTTATTAAACACCTGTAAAAGAAAAAGAAATAATTACTTTGTCTTCTCATCCTCATCCCTCTTCTTCCCGGCCTTGTCCTCCTCATCCCTCTTCTTCCCGGCCTTGTCCTCCTCATCCCTCTTCTTTCCTGCCCTCTCCTCATCGTTCTTCCCTGCCATGTCCTTCTCATTTCTCTTCTTCCCTGTCTTGTCCTCATTCCTCCTCTTCCTGCCTTCATCTCCTCAACCCTCTTCTTCCCTGCCTTCTCCTCATCCCTCTTCTTCCTTGTCTTCTCCTCCTTATCCCTCTTCTTCTCTCTCTTCACCTCATTCCTCTTTTTCTTTTTCTCGCCCTCTTCCCTTTACTTATTTGTTTCCTACCTATTTCGTCACTGGAGACTCAACATATTATTGTCCCTTCACCTACAACCAAACGCCTGTTTAGTGTTACACATGTCGCCAGGAATAAACTTGAAAACGTTTTTTGAGTTTATTTTTAGTTTAGACAAAATGCAGATTGAAAATGAAATCTGAATTATATAAAAATCCAGAATTACCCTGGTGAGAAGAATCTTAGCTTTTAACACTTGCATTTATGTCTGTGTTTCGTTTAAATTGTATATACATGTTTTAATAAACTAGTTTAAACTAATAAAATGTTTGTGAAAACGTTATTTTCATGAGTATTGTATATTTAAAAAACTAAACAGCCTTCTCCCCAACCCCGATATCTTAAGTATAACATTTCACTCCACTAACCTGAAAGCCGGTTGCTCCAGTCTAAGTGAACCGCCCCATTCAGGTTCGTGAACCCAAGGAACAGGGTCTTCAATGATCTCAAAATCTTTACTAAGCGTTCACTTCTGTTAACGGTGTCGATTTTTCGTAACCTATTAAGATGGGTTTCACTGCTCATTTATTGACGTATATGACATAACTACCGTCCTGCTAACTTCCGTTCACTCAACATATTTCGTTCTTCACGATAAAAATCGAATATTTCGAATTTTCAAATTCTACTCTTTTTGAAGCAAAAAGCTTTCAGCAAAGAGATATCAACCAGTCTGTATTGGGGCGGTGACATCGCGTATGTCGTGGATATTTTGATCTCGCAATTAATGCGAGAAAGATAAAGCAAATCACCTAGCACCCATATCATTAAGTATGTAATGTTATCGTTATTACCCGGTAAAGCCAAGCTGGTCACCATTCACATTCGACAGACTCACCGTAGCGAGGTATTTGATGTCGGATTGTAACATCGTAATAGATGAATAGGCTCAATTAAAATCATGAAATTAATGATACCTAGAACCTTGCATTAATGTCTATTGAGTCAAAACTGTCTTGTTTGTTACTAAGGCACGGGACTTTTTATTCGATGCTCTGAAATTTACAGAAGGAATAACATAACTAGTTAATTAGTAATAGCACTTAAAATGAGAATGGGAGGAAGTGTATATAAAGTTCTAAACATGAAGTCTATTCATTTGGTGAACAACCGGTTCCCCTGACGACTTTCGCATGAGTCACTCAGCAAGTGTGATTTGAGACATTATATTCATTGCGTTAGATCTGCCTTCCTATCTTCCTCTTCTCTGGACAAGATGTAATCTACACCGTTGCATACTTTCCACTCTACCCGTGGTTGCGGTATCAGATTAATACCGGAACAGGAAATGAATACGATGTTAAGCCATTTCACTTCTAGATTCTTGTTTCCTTGATGATATTTTGTGAATTGCTGAGTAGCCTATCCTTTTCGTAATCCGCATGACTGTTCATTGCTAGGGATGACTCGTTTTCTAGGCGTATACCTCTCTACACTCGCGTACTTGTCAGCTAATATTTATTCTCGAAAAATATGCAAGTGACATTTCGTGATGTTGCAAATTAAGTGATATTAAAAGTTGTTCTGTTATTTTAGAAAATTGTATTTGCTTATGCCATTTAAAAGCGTTTTACAGCTATAGCAAAAATCTAAAGGGGAATTTCTATCCTTTTGGACGACCAGTAAATTCATCGTAACGCCTTCGCAAAGAAGGAATTTCTTAATACCAAACAAAGTAACAATCAAAAAAGTAAACAAGCACAAGTACACACAAACTCTGTTCATGTGTGTGTGTGTGTGTGTGTGCGCGCGCACACACACACATACACACACACGAACATACAAACACCCTCGCACATTCAAACACACGATGTCTTAACAAAACAATTTCTATTGCTGTATTGCAATGAGTTACGTTGGTTTCATGGCCACATGTACCTCTCCAACTCAATAATGTGCGCTTTATTCGCAACGGCCTTCAATTCGTGGCAGCTTTTGTTCTCTATGCCCTCTCCAACCACCAGCAGAGATCAGGGAACTGATCGCCCTGGTCGCCTGGAGCTGACGTCACGTTCATCTGCACATGACGTCATATTAAAAGGCCGTGTCCGTCTCCGCGATCCAACACTGCACCTTGTTTCCGGCGCGGCACCCGCCCCTCGCTCCTGCCCCGCCGGCTTGCGACCGAGATGCCGCCGCTACACCACCTGCACCGGCCGGGGCGGCGCGGCGCGGCGCTTTAAACACCAGCGATTACGCAGGACAATGCGTGGGCGTTGTGAAAAAACACGGCGCCTGCTGCCGGGCCGGCGAAAGTGTGCAACGCAGCTGTGTGGCGCAAACATCTCGCTTTGCGTCTGATGAGCGCCCGTCCGCCGGCTGATGAATGGATGTGATAGAAGCCGGGAGGCAGCCTTGACGCGTAATGTAGTTTGCTGTTTTTATTTCGTTAGTTTGTCGACCAGGGAGGTCGATGGGATTGGGGGAGAGGTGGATCAGGGAATTAATTGATGTCACGTCGGTGCCTCTCATCGAGAGGTCCTAGGTTCGAGCCGCGACTTTGGCTGGATTTTGGACACTAGCTAGATAGCTAAGTCGAGTTCAGTCGCTGTCTGGAGAATTCCAGCGGCCGGCTGCGCTGATCGGTAGTTTTCCGTGGTTTCTCCGATCAACGCCAGGCGAATACCGGAGGAGTCCCTTACCAAACGCGTCGAGGACTATGCGCGATCTTTCCTTCTTCTCTTCTTCTTCCTTGTATCACCCCTTACCTACCCACTCTTACACTTACACGAACTAGACTACCACTCATGCCGGGAGACCGGCCGGTAGCATAGAGCTTGTCCCGGCCGGGCGGTGCTCCAGTGGTGAGGATGCTTAATTGGGGAAACCCCGATAGCCGACAGTTAGGTCGGTGCCGGATCGCACTATTCAGCGGAGGAAGATCTCCCCCCCCCGAGGGAAAATATGCGCTACACTTACGGGACAATTGCTCTTAGAAGTTGACGCACCCGAAACCACTAATCGATGGGATTGAAATGTGGACTTCAACCGATGGGAGGCCAGGAACTCGTTAGTAGAGTTCAGGTGAGATAGTATGCATCACAAAAAATGTAAATTCCGGTTATTTTTTTAGGTTTACTTATTAGGATTTACCCCTTATTCTACGTTGAGACTTATTCGCAATTTACCTTTGAAGTACAAGTCTGTGAAAGAAAAATTACGTTGAATGATTACCGACACTGATCTCCGTTAATATTCCGAGTAATTGTAGCAGTGCTTTCTGGGACAAATGAGTACGCTTTCAAGTTGGTATTTTTTCATGTCAAGACCAACAGTACGTCTGAAATTGTCGGATACATCAGGGCACGAGTTATGGTAAAATAATTATGAGGCGCCCTTTGGTCACCCAAATACATTGTTGAGTGTAAGGTTCAGCAAAGAAAAATACGTACAATAAACACTATCGTTGCTAAAATATCGATCAATATTTTAAATTCTTATAGAATATTCTTTATTTACAGTAAGAAAGTGAGTGGTTTAATTATCTGAATATCACCTTGCCTTCAGAACGTTTCAAAACGAGTTTCAAGAGGTTACAAAAAGTGAAATCAGAAATTTATGAAGTACGTAGAGTAGAATGAAGCAATGTAGCTGCATGAAGGAAGAAAGAAATGGCGAAAGATTCTTCGTTTGGCAAGAGAACTTATAGTCTTTTTACCTTTTTTTTCTTCATACCATAATTCTTACCAATAACGCACTCTTGACAGGGGAGTTATTTCTTCCGGGAAGAAGACAGGGATAGAAAATGCGGCGACAGAGACAGCAGCGGCGGGTTCCACGGCCCGGCAAAGAAGCCGCCAATCGCCGAGCGACGCTGTCCGAGCGGCGTCGGTGCGGAGGGCTATTGTTAAGAAGCACGGCGCCTGCCAGGTGTGGGCGGGGGAGCGGTCAGGTCGATACGCGCGGGCGGGCGAAGGCGGGTCATTGGTCAGTGGTGACCCTGCCGCCGCGGGCGGCGCCTCG
Organism: Acheta domesticus; assembly: GCA_031308135.1. NCBI lineage: Eukaryota > Metazoa > Arthropoda > Insecta > Orthoptera > Gryllidae > Acheta > Acheta domesticus. The sequence continues at coordinate 96,544,119 of JAHLJT010000631.1, forward strand.
CGCTATCGAGCAGAGCGGCAGAGCACGGCGGGCGGACGGACACGGCGGGCGGATTCGGAGGGCGGCAGGTGGGCGGGGAACGGATGAGCGGAGCGCCTGGTATGTCCTAGCTTGTCGAGTCCTGCTCTACCGTGTCCGCCGGCCGAGAGGGTTCAGAGGACAGCAGGAGATGGAGGAGGTGGGGATGGGTGGCGGGGAGTTGTGGATGAGCGGTACGTCTGGTATGTCATGGCATGCCGTGGCGTGGCCAGCCGTGGCCACCAGACGTGGGGATTCGGCGGGCTTATTTGGCGTGGGAGAGGGAGTGAATGATCGGAACGTCTGGTATGTTCCGACCTTCCGTGTCCTGGTTAGCTGTATCCACCGACTGAGTAGATTCATAGGGTAGCAGAGAGTGAGAGTGGCTGAGCGAAAAGTCTTCCCTATCCTTTCCTTCCGTGTACTTCCCCAGCGGGGATTTGGAGGGCCGCCGCTCGAATTGGAGGGCCGTGAGTTGGGATTTGGAGGGCTGCAGGTGAGCTCGAGTGAACGGCAGGGGAGCGGAGGATGCATGAGCCAAACGTTGTGGAGAGATGGCGAAGCAGTGCAGTGAGGGCGGAAGAGTATCAGGCGCAGTGGGCGTCTGGTGATAAGATTCCAATGAGCGAGATGTTAGGTGGATGTGAAGGGGGTGGGGCAGCGTATATACGTGAGTAGTCCGCTCATTGACTTCGTTACTTTGTTTCACTTAGTAAGGCGATACAAGAGAACTCTCTGCTATGGCTCCTTCCCCGTTGGACTTCTCAGTGTGACTATAATTTTTGTAAATGTCCTTTTAACTGTAAGCATAAATGTTGTAAAGTTACCTGGTCAGCTAGAATTCCTGGATACTTTGTATTTTTCATTCAGTTCACTTACCCAAAATGCACGATCTTCAGTAATTAAATTTGATCAGTCGAAATATTTCTTCTTTTTTTCTTGACTTAATTTTTTGCTCTCTTAAGAGATCAGTCGAGGAGGTGCAATTATTTTACATAAACCATTGTTATAAATGAAATTATATATTCGTTGCGCAAAGTAGCCGACGGTCAGACTTAAAATTATCAAGGCAGTCTAAACAAGAACTATAGTTTTGACACTGACCTTATGTCGGAGAACATTATATCCCGAAAGTTGGACAGGTCCCGGTGTACCATTGGCATAGCCGAAATAAATGCTAAATAAAAGCCGATCCTGGCCTGTTCGGCCAGACTGCATAGCTGTAGAACAGCGGTTGTGTTATAGGACGTGTCATTGTCTTGGGAGTGAGAGGGGAGTGGGGAGGAGAGAAATAAGAATGTCGGGATCCATAGAGTGGCATAAGGGCGCTAGTCGGCAAGGATAGGTGCCTAAACCATTAGGATACGCGTTTGGGAGACGGGATAGGAATATAGCGAAGCGGCGGGGACGAGGCGGAGAACAAGACACTGTAGCGGATGGTTGGGCAGCGAGTGAGGCGTGTCACAGGGCCACCACTGTGGCCACCGCACTGTGGCCCGGAACGCCGCGCGATAAACCTTCGCGGTATCGGACTTTGAACCTCACCGCCGCTTCGCTACTTATGAAGGTGTTTTGTGACGTCCTGGATGGCATTAGTGACTGCGTGTTGGAATTTAGAACCTTTTTGTCTGAACAAAGAAGAAGAGAAAGAGGTGTGGCAGTAGCGTTGGCTGTAGTTAGATGGAAGAATACACGTATAATACTGATGTTCTTGTGGTATGCAGGAAGTATCTGAACGCCCAGTAATGTCGCATTGCTTTTGTTTTGTTACAATTAATTTATTGTATCACCCTTGCAGCTCTCCTATTGTGTAGTATACACAGATAAAAAGCCTTTCACGATGAGCTCAGATTCTGATCTCATTGTTGAAAGAACACGGATTATGTGGAATTCAAAGGCTTCAATCTAAGGATGAAATCTATAATATACTGAAAATTATAATCTGCAAAAAAAGAAAGTTTTAAAGGAATATTTAATAACGGAAGTGCAATCACAGTTTCATAGCGAATGCCAGAAACTGTGAAATTGGCATTCAGAGTTGAACAGAGATGAAACAGTGAGTTTCTGATTTCGAAGTTTGATCAGTTCTAAGAAACCAAAGAGAAAGAGCTGATTAAACATATTTGTGAACATTTTAAAAATTTCCTAGCGATAGTAAACACTGAATTTTGTCCGCGATTCTACGTAGCAAAACTGTCAGTCATCATGAATTTTCCTTCCGATAAATTGCAGTACGTACGATTTGGAAATTGATATTTACAATTACATTCATAATTCATTGTTTTATATCTTTAGTTATCTCATAATAAGACACCTACAGTATCTTGAGGGCTCGCATGTGGTCGCTCCTTTTCATACAATCCGGCTTTTATTAGAATTTTCTCAAAGGGAAATCGGCCCCACCCAAGGATGCAAAGAGATTGGAAGGGGAAGGAAGATTGCGCGCAGACTGACCCATTATATGGCTCTCGTGTGTCATCTGCCTAGAAGTGATCGGGCCAAAGTTATGGCTCTATCTGACACATTGAACTGTCGGTTTGGACTCTGTGACTTACTTGTTTGGGCTGCTGGGCAAGACGCAGCCGTGTTTTACCCGCTGAGGTGGCTCAGAGAGTCAACTGATGTCACTGCAGTGCCACTGACCGGGAGGTCCTTGGCTTCGAGTCCCGACGGTGGCAGGATTTTCAGCCCTAGCTAGACAGCTAGGTCGAGTTCAGCCGCTGACTGGAGAAGAATTCTAGCGGCTGGTTGCTCTGATCAGTAGTTTTCCGTGGTTTCTCCGATCAGCACCATGCGAATGCCGAGGCAGCACTCGAACAAACGGGCCACAGTCCACGCGCGATCATTCCTTCCTCTTCCTTGTCCTATCCACGCCCCTTACTTTACACACACACTTATATGCTCTGTGCTACCACACATGTTGGGAGACCATTCTGAAGTTTAGTGCCTGTCCCGGCTGCGGCAATGCCCCACTGGTAGGATACTCTGATTGGAAAAAACCACGCTAGCGGACATGTAGGTCGGCGCCGGATCTCACCATCCAGCGGGTGACGATAACCGTTACCTCCCGAGTAAAACATTTATTACGCTTACGGGACTATTGCTTTTGTAAATTGGCGCGACCGGAAAGAGGAAATTATCAATCAATCAGCCGTTCCAGTTCCTCCCTGTTTCCTCATTTCTTCTGTTTTGTTGCTACTCCCTCAATTCTTCCGTTTTATTCACTCAGCTTCGGGGTCACAATTGTAGGTATAATATTTGTTTCCGCCGTTGATAAAAATGTATTCCATACACAGCGTAGTAGTTAATCCTACGAGTAACTAATAAAGAAATGTTTAGTCCTGTCTCTTTGACATCACGAAGGTATTCGAAGGTTCAATCACCATCGTTGCTTCGAGCATTGTCGTTGCGTGGTGCGCCACAAGAGGAAACTCAAGATAACGACTAATCGCAGCTTCCAGTTTCTAGATTTTTCATTCAGCTAGTGGTCGTAATTCAGAATCTGTTGAAATTAATATTTTTTTTACTCTCACGAATTAATGTCTAATTTACTCTTACGACTTAAGCACGCGTCTTTTAGTGCTCATTCGCAAGTCTGCCCAAGAAAAATTGAACAACAGGCCACCCCGGGGCAGACACGATCTCAGCGGGAGACAGCGCCCGGAGGGACCCCTCTCGTTTGCCGGTCTCTCCGATTTCCTTTCGAAACCCGACCCCGGCTCTTTTTCAGAACAGGTTTACGCGACGTATCCAGTTCGCGGGTGCAGATATCCACGTGTCAACGCCCGCACGGCATGCGCCCGCGACGGCCGTGCGTGCCCTGCTCCCTATCACTCAAGCTGAACGACCGTCGTGAACGTATGACTGTGGCGCTGATTGCTATCTTGGGGTACGCCGCGCTGCGGGATGAGGGCATGCATTGGCGCAATATACTGAGGCTCATTAAACTGTCGCTAGTTCGTGATGATATTGGAGGGTGTGGAGATTAACATTTATCATCGCAAGAGTGTTCCGTGAATGAATAGATTCAGAAAGCGCTGCCAAATTACTACTGCCATTTCATATAATCTATTTATCTGAACATTGTGTGTCTTACTCGAATATAGGTAGTGTTCGACTTTGCACTTTCGAAGATTTCATCTCTAATCGAGGCGCTGGAGAGTCGGAAGAATGAATGAATCATGTCATATAGTGTGAGGGATTATTTAAATTAGAAAATTCTCTTATTTAAGGAGGGGCTTGACTTGGCAAGATATTTTATGACATATGTAAATTAATTTGCATTACAATTAAAAACAATTCATCAGCAAATTAAATGTTTGCCTTAATATATGCTATGATAATTGTATGTGGTTATATGTAACTTCACGTCAATAGCATATTAACAGTTATCAGATACAAGGTTGATAAACGGAAATATTTGAATGGCATTTTATTACAATGTGTACGAGGGGTCGTACTCTTATTTACATGGAAGAATTTAATTATTTTGCCCAAAGGCGTCAAACAGGAAAAAAGTTTAACAGGCACTAATTGTTTCAGTGTCATTTAACGAATAAAGGAATAACAATCATATTTTTGGACAAGGGTTGAAGAGTAATTTGTTGAGGGATTTGGTGAGATAAGGTCATAAAGAAGAATAAAAAGATAAGTCTTCAAACGCATGTAGGTCTTTGGTTGCGTGCTTGTAGATACCAGAAAGCACTCCCATTAGTCTCATGAATACTATCAATCTGCAATCTCTTCCGGAATACATGTTATTTTCCCTGGAACATAAATTTAATAATTTTTGAGAAGGAAGCTTGTATTGTTAATCTCAATATGCAATATCTTAATAACTCCTGGCGGCTTGGCTCATTGGTTAGCGTCCTAGCTTTCCATGACACGGTCCCGGGTTTAATTTCGGGGCAAAATTATAGTGTGTGTTTGCCTTGCTTTGTCCCAGTGCATGTTGCTATGTGATGATGTGACAACTCACTTCTTAGGTTGAAAAGACCAGAATACGGTGTGGATATGTCTTCGTGTTAACCACATGAACCCCCTGGTACGGTCAGAGTGGATCCGTTTTCGGCTTTCGCGCGCGAACGGCCGACTGATTCTGCCGACGTGGTCACACTAGTCGCCAATCGCGAAAATGCTGATGAATTCCATACCTTATATTGCCAATTACTGAAACAACCAGTGTTTTTTTAAACTACTCAAGAATATCGCCTGATATTTTTAACATACTTGGAGCAATAGAGATGACATTGAAAAAATGTCGAATTTTAGAAAATGCATTACTGCAGAGGAATGACTGTTCATAACCATAAGGTATGTGACGTTATGTCCCATATTTAGAACATGTTTTGTACTAGTTTCGCCTATTTCTTCTGCGATTTCATCCCGTTATTTCTTCTTTTGTCCTTGTTGTGATACCTGGAATCCGACGTCTTCCACAGAGCATCTCGTTCCTGTACAAGTGAAACCAGCCTTTCAACACCCATCTCCGACAGCTCACGTCGGCCGAATAAATCAAATTATTTTGATATTGGTCTGCCGATTTCGAAGTTCGGCGATTCGGTCAGAACTTGTCGGACGTAGTGTGACCACGCCTGCTCTCTAGTGAGAGTTTGATATATTCAGCCGTAAACGGCCGTGTTCAGCCGTACGCGAATTCTACCGAATACGAATGCACTCTGACCGTAGCCGAGGCCGGGAGACCGGGACGTCGCTGATAGGCCCGAGCCCTCACACGGGCTGTTGCGGCAAGTACATATATACAATATCTTAATAACATCCAAAAACAAAAAGGTTACGAGACAAGTACTAAATAAATACGAGTATAAACAACGAAACTGTTGAGAGTATCATGCGTATACACGTGAGTGAACATGAGTATATACACATATGCTTGCGCATTCAGGTCTTGGAAATTACCAGATTGTGCGTAGCTTAGTTATCGCACATCGTATAATACAAATGTAAATGGGTTAGTGCTAAAGCGATTTTGTTCTCGGAAGCAAACTCCATTTCATTATCATATTGACTTCACGAGGCTCACACTACGTTCAATCTTTTTTCTTCGATTCAATTTCTCTACGTCGACCCCACGTACATCTATTGTTCGTCACATGTTTTGTCTCGTAAATTAATTAAGAAGCGAGTCCTCACATCACGCAACAGATTAGACCACATCACTTTCATTTGTTCCTTTTTGAATGCGAACAATGGCGGAGGTGTTTCTTCTGCCATCGCGCTTCTGTGTCCAATGCAGGTATTGCATTTCAACACAGCCGACCCAGGGCTTTGCCTTCGCGCTTGGGATATTGACCTTGGTATCTTTTATGCACCCCGTGCGCAAAAATAGGTTTCCTTGCGGTTCCTTCTAAATAATTACATGCAAATTTTAAGCAGAGCGCTCCATTTGACCGTGGAAAAAGGAATAAATGAATGCATGGCGTGATAAGGCGGACTACCACGCCGCGGCGGCGAGACCCAAGCGAGACCGCCGAATGCAAATCATAGGCGGCAATCTTTTATCCGGACCCCACACACACACACACACACACACACACATACACACACGCGGTCTTTCGGGTTCACGTTCAGAGGTCGCGACGGTCTCAGAGGCCCAGGAAGAACGTGCTTGTGGAAGTGTCACGCGCGTGCCATTTTGTAACGTGTGTGAATGGGTGGATGGGGCTGGCTTGCAGAATCGAAACATGTGGGACACGCGCCCGGTTTGCGTGATCGTGCCATTTCGGACCGATTCCAACGTTCGTGCTTCGGCGCTGATATCGATTGAGAAATGTTGTTTCTGATTCTTTCTGGCTGTGCAGAAGAACGGGTAGAAGAATTTGCTTTGAATGGTATATCAATTCGTGAAGTCATTTTTAATAGGTTCCTTTTTTGCAAAAACGGACAATATATGTGCTCTACAACAATTAATAAAGGTGTCAAACAATTAACAAATTTCTCAATTGACTGATTTCAGAATGGGCGTAACTTTTTCTATGTTTCTAGGCTAAGAACGTATACAAGAAAATAGTGTTTATCTATATATTTTGTAAAGTGATTATGCTTTTAAACACTTTGTACTAAATTATTTCTAATTATTTCCAAATCACACGACATATGTTTCCTCTATCATCCTTACTGACCAATTACAATGAAAGTGCTAAATGAGGTTTCTATTTGAGTAGCATTTTTTCACTTTAAATATATTACAGAATGAAGTGAAGATAAAAAATTACGATGTAAATAGACAGAAATTATTTTAAAAATGATTTATTATAAGAAACTTACATAAAATAGTACGTAGTAAAAGTAGGTATTTTCCACCACGTAGTACATACGCGCTTATCAGTTTGAAATGTACGTTTTATGACTTCAAAATTTATATTTCTTTATCTACATCTTCGGTCTTCTTTGAATCTAGATGTAAGAGAAACACGCGTGTTCATGGTACATTCCATAAACTCAAAGTGAAAGCTTTTGCTGATGAGGGACATCTACCGAAACTTACTCTTTTTCCGTGAAAATGAATATAAAGAGAATTGCATGGCTCCTATAACTTCGAAAATAAACTTTTAAAAAAGTGGACGTCAAAAGATGCTTCACTAACTTTACTAATAAATAATGAAGTCTCCCAAGGGTACAATTCGTCTACTTCGCCCTCGGATTCTTCGTAATTCTTTTAAGACGTCTGCTGGAAGTGGATGAGGTAACAGCCCTTCCTGACGCAGTGTGTCTCGTGGGACAGGAAGCAGCAGACGTAAAATGGACGACTCCCTCGAGACCGTTACGCGAAGAAACGACCGACGGAGAGGGCGTAACCTTTCGCGTTTCCTGATCTCATAATTACACTCGCTTTATGGATTTAATCGCGACCTTCAACCAGGGCCGACTTCGCTTTGTGTTGCTGTTTTGCGTGAGAACACTGGCTTCTCTGAAGGGTTTTGCAGCCCCGAACTGTTGCCGGTGGCGTGTACGCGATTCCTGTAATTTGTGAGCCACTTCACTGGATAGGTCGTTAAACTGCAATGAAAATTAATTTGCATTTTTTCCCCCGGGATACAACATCGTAAAACGATTTGGAAATAAAAATTCACACTTTCATTCCCTTGATTTGGGAGAGAAAATATAAGAAATGAGAACGTATGTAGGTCAAGTAACTTGTAATGTCATGTAAAAAATAAATTGCAAATGACAATAATTAATGAGTATCATGTTGATGCTTTAGAAAGAATGAAACTGTTTTCAATCTGAGATATGTGTAAACTACCTGAATACGGTGGCGCAGACGCAGTTAACTGTTTTAAATATCTAAATTTGATGCTTACCTTTGTGCAGATACGTTCTTACAGTATCTGGCATTGGACTCACCAGTTAATCGTAGTAGGTGATAATGTTCTACTCCGTTCAAAAATTCCAAACACCCAATGACCTTCTATGTTACTTCCATACAGAATATGAACTGGTAAATTTGCAATTTCAAATTGTAATCGCCGTATTGTAAAATTGTAATCGCCAAAATTGTAATAACTTTCAGGTATGGATAATGCGAATAGTTAGAATTTAATACAGCTACCATTTTTTGTATTTTATTTTGCTAATGTGCACGAAAATGCACGTAAAAGATCACCTGTAAGTTGTTCTTCATTATTCTCTAATCCTTATATAAGATCATTCTCAGTTAGTTTCTAAAATTCTATCACAAACTTTTCTACATTTGATTCTTCACCAGATTTGCTTAACACTTCCGTATTATTGTCCCCTAATTTCTTGAAGATTTTAAAACTCCACAAACTCAGTGTGATTTGTGTTCACTTCTACTTCTGCAGTTGTCTTATTAATTTTATTGTAAGCGAAACTGTAAAAGTAGTAAAAATAGACTGTTTTGTATGTCTACGTGAACAAGGTGTTATTTAAGTTTAATAAGAATAAGTTTTTAGTCACATTCATTTGAAAATGGGTATTTGCATGCTGAAGAACGTAAATGTGAAAAGTCGAACATGCATGTGAATTCATTCTCTAGCATTACTCACTATTCTGATTTTCTCCGTATTCATTTGACGTTTTTCAAATTTAAGAAGTTCCAAGGTACGTAGGATTTTGCAAATTTATTTTTAGAAGTACGATAACACTAATGAAACACTTAACTTTTTATATATAACTTCAAAGTAGCATCACTATTGACAACATTGCTGCGCGAGTCTCCTGTTGCACTTAGAGATGGCGACAATCAGTGTTTCAATTCTCGTGGAAGAAAAATATGACGTTATGGAGCGAGAATTTCCTCTGGGTAGTGGGGTACTGTAATTAACGCCACCTACATAGATCTTTTAAGGTGGCGTTGGTTTAATTACCGGCCTACTCTCTAAGATCGCAGCGCTAAAAGATGCAAAAACACGTTCTTAAAAATTTCTTAGAATCTTCTGGCCGAATCCGAAAACAAATTACCGTTTCCCCACCAGGAAACCGAGACGCGTCGAATGACACCTCATATTTCTTGACTGGTACACGGGAAGTGGTCTAACTGTGAGTGACGGACGAACGGACGCATGGATACTCGCAATTACTCAAATATTCTATAGGGATACATTTATGAGCATATTTCTCATGTTTTTGTGAATGCTCATTTTTCAAAAACATTCTGTAACGTTATAACTTCCTGCGTTCCCAAATTGAATCGTAAAGTTTGAGCAAGATCGAAACTTTTTGTGTGTATATTATTACGTGTGGTGTAAGGATATACTGACAGTTCCAATTTGAATGGCAGGGGTTTGAAGGACGACAATCGCTCTGGCGCGTCTGTGCAGAAAGTCGTCGCCGAGCACACGCCCGGGCAATAGCACTTTTCGGAACTCGAAATTTGCGGAGTCTGGAAATATCCTTGGTAGCGACTCGCACTAAGGATGCACAAGTTGAAGATAGAGGAACGCTTCACGAGCTCACTTCTAGGAGCTGCCAGGTTCAAATAAACACAATATAAATTAATAATATAAACAACCGAGCGAAGTGGATCAGGGTGTAGCGCGCTGACTTTACAATCGGGCCCAGGTTCGATCCCCGCGCCGGCCATCCTCTCGGAGAATTTTCGAGGTTTCCCTCGGTCATGTAGGCGAATGCTGGGATGCTTCTACTGAAAATGTCACGACCGCAAAATTGGCGTTCGCAAGCCGATTTCGTTAACTACGTGAAGTCACGAAGTTTGGTCCTCCGGGTTGGGGGTTGATGTCAGGCTGACAGCCAGTTGTAAAAATCAGTCAAATCATAATGAATCGTAGTAAGCGATCCGAAAAAATGTCTACCCCATTTAATAGGGATGTGGTTTCTATGATGAATTAATAAAATAAACCAAAAATACTTGTTTACGAAGAACATACGCCAGAGACCGTAAATCTTTCGTAAAAAACAAACAAATTAGAGATGGATATAATGAAAATGACGATAGGGGAGGACAATTCTGAAGAAATAAGATTGAGCTCGCTGCTCCCTTGCCAGAGGTTTGAGAGATGCCTTTATGGGCGAGTTGCATGAGTTATATCTCACAGCTGTGCCTCATAATTCTGTGACGACATCAGTCGAAGGTCGAAGTACCCCATCCTGAGCACCCGGAAAACCCCTATCAATTCTAAAGTTGTAAAAGATATTGTTTTGCATTAAGAAACAGCACTCAGGAAATTGCGGCTAAGATGTATCATGTCAATCCACTCAAACATGCGGACACTTGAGCACGTGTGCACAAAAGTATTACGATGCATCACACGTTGGGGGCCTAATTACTCGTATGTGATGAAACTAAGCCGATGTGTCACCACTACAAAGGAGGATTACCGTCACACATAAGGTGTGTAGTTAATTTTGAGTAAAATCTTCAAGAGATCTCCGAAATTAGCATACTTGATCTGAATATTACCTTAGTATGTCCCTGTGATTGTTCAATCCCTTACATGTTTGGTCATTTTTATCCTTGGGAACTTCTAAATGGTTTAGTATATTCTCTAGATAAATTATTTTAATTATTGAATTGATGCACATTGATCTCTAATGAACAATTTACTAGCACGAACAACGACCAATTTACTAGTAAGGTCGTCGTCCAAAAAAAAGTTGAGTATACGGATTAGTCAGACTGGGCGATATTAGTCACTCGGATATTACGAACAAAACTGCGCTGTGAGCGCAGACTTTCGCGCATCCGCTGCGGCCGTCCTGCCCGCGCTGCGGGCGGGGGCGCGCGCGGCAGGTTGGCAGGGGCGGGCACCGGAAACACTTCCTGCCCGACTCGCGTGTCGCAAGCCAGGCGTGCCGACCTGCGCCCGCCCCCGCCCCACCGCCCTCCCATGCCTATCGCCTCTCTCCGCCCCCGCCCTCGCCCCCGCCCTCGCCCTGGCCCCGCCCGCTTCGGTTCGCACCACGACCTTGCCACTCCTGTCGTCACACCGCACCGCGTCTGCTTTTCCCACCGCACGCCGCCGACCGCCTGCTTCACTGCGCGCGCCCCCCTCAGTGAATCACGCCCTCGCGATGTCCGAGGAATCTTCGCGGACGAAGTTTATGAATATTGGAATACTACGGATCCTGCCTGCTTAGGTGGCTCAGGCCATCAATTGATGTCATTGCAGTACCTCTGACCGGGAGGACCTAGCGTACAAGTCCCGAGGATTGCAGGATTTTCGACATTAGTTACAGAGCTAGGTCGAATTCAGCCGCAGAATTCTAGCGAGCGGCTGCTCTGATCGGTAGGTCTCCATAGTTTCTCCCATCAACACCAGGCGAATACCGAAGCAGTATCCTAACAAGCAGACCACGGACCACAAGCGATCTTCGCTTGCTCTTCCTTGTCCTATTCTCACCCTTACTTGCACACACTTAAACTTACATGCTCTACACTACTACAAGCTGCCCAAAGACCGGTCGCGAGCTTAGAGCTTGTCCCGGCTGGGGCGGTGCCCCGCTGGTGGGAGATACCAGGTTGCGGAAAAACCTGCAAGCTGACGCGTTGGTCGGCGCCGGATCTCACCATCCAAGTAAGGAGGTTACCGCCAACTCCCGTAAAACATGCACTACGCTTACGGGAATAGCTTAACGTTGACGCGCCCGGAATCACTAATCAATCAATTAAGTACGGGTACGGGATTTCCCCGCGCTTCCCCTTTACTTTATTGTCGAATACATCACGAATTAACAGGATGAACGGTTGACTTAGCAATAGCTATTACCTTGACGGGAAATACCGGAAACGTTCAATGTCCAAAAATGTTTATTTCCTTCTTATTTCATTTTCTGAGTTGATTGCTTTTTGTTGTTTCGTATCTCCTTAGTTTACTACATGTCCCTTCCATTTACTTCTTCCTGAGACTCCAAATCGTTGTACACTGTGAGTTTATCCGACGATGCAAGTTCTTTTCGATTTACGTTAATTTGTTTATTTCACTAACTTTTTACAAGACTTTTAATATCCGACTCCCTATTCTGATTCTTAGTTTTAATCTTCAATGTCAGTTTCAGTACCTTGGTTTTATTCTCTCTTTTCTTCCCTGATTTCCTATTTATTTGTAACTAGCTCTTTAAAGGTTTACATTTCACGTCGAAGATTTGCATGAGAGTGCGCGAAAAGGCGTTTGTGTGATGTCATTGGTTTCTCACGTAGCGTGGCAACCGCGCCTGCTACGAAGCTAGCGTTGCCTGAAGAGTGTTTTTAGGCAAACACGCAAGAAGTGATTTTTCCTTAAGCTCGTTCCCACCGTAAACAGTGCTATTACATCCGTACAGTAAACACAAAGAGTCCCACTTGTTCTGGAGGTCAGAGCGTAGCAGAATCTATGGAGCTTGGGAATAAGCGAAGTAAAAAATAAACTGAGGGTCAACCCTGCGGAGGAAAATGTTTCACACTGAAAGACATTTTCATTATTCAAGAATCGTAATTATCTATTACTTAACAATATTGATTACATATTCTCTCTGTTCGTCTTTTACTCGGTATCATGAAACACACCATGTTCTATTATGAAATTGTTGTATCTTGTATCATGAAATTTACACCATCTTTTACTCGGTATTATGATGTTTACACCATGTTGTACTTTGTGATGCATAAAAGATGTGTCTGGTAAGTTTTGCTTGTAGAATTGGCACCTGATGTTCTTTTATTCATTCACATTGCTAGCACCTGCCTGTTCTCACTGAAAGTTTGTGAATCGGTGGATGCTGAAATGTACTCTTAAACAGTCACGAACTGAAACGATCGTCGTTTACCACCGAACTGCTCTCGAGTGTAATTAATAAACTATTAATTTTAATTGTTATATAATGAGCCATGTGGTTGATTAATTGATCGGCCCCTGGGTTGGGAATGAGGAATGGAAGATGATGGAAAGATCGGGACCTTGGCACCTTAAATGGGATGCAGCTCCGACATCTGCCTGGAATTTGCCACAGGAAGAACCGGAAGCGACCGATCAGAGCATTAGCCCCTCTAGAATTCTTACAGAGGCAGCGGTCGGCTTCCACCCAGGGAATACATAGATGTTGAAACCGTAAACTTCCGCTCCAGAGTTTTAAACATTTCGGCCTGAGGAAAGTTGCAGTACGACGGCCAAAACGTTTGCAACTGTGCCTAAGACCTAAGTCTCCCGTTTAGCCAAATGTCTTCTTACCTATTGTGCAAAATCTTGCTACCGTATGCCTCAGATCGAGGGCCTCCCGATCTTCGAAGCTTCAGTGACGGTCTTGCAACTGCATATGCTAAAAAAATACAGACGCTAGAGGACATACCAATGTTATAACCAGATAATAAAAATAGAAGAGAGAGGGTGTTAACAACGAACCCCTGATTAAAATGCGAAGTTTTTGAAGGAAAATTGTATGTTTTAATAACTAATGCTACATGTATTTAGTAAAATATTACAATCATTTTCTGCAAGTTTCTGTTAAAATAATTTTCAGCATTCACGCATAAAAATGTGTATTTACCTTCACTGTTTAATTACTGGAAAGTTTCGCTCTGCCATACGCATACTGGAAAGAAGTCATGGTCGTATAAAACAGAGTACTGCAAAGTAGACAAAATATTTGGGCGACATGAATCAACATGGCTGCCGCCTCGCGTATTGAGAAAGATCCCAAGAGTACAGAATGTTTCCATGTATTGAATTTAAAAATGTCGTTCCCAACTCGTACTATAGTAACTTTGGCGTACTCATTTCAAAGTGACAGGCTCTGATTCTAAAGTCATCTTATCCGTTAACATTTCATTCGTACGCCAAAGTCTCACTTTTTTATTAGTTTCGTAAATATCTATTTAGTTTTTGAGCTTTGGATAGGGTGTAAAAAAAATTCCAGACTTGCGAGCCTTTCCATGAGAACACGGATGGCGAAGTCAGTGTTTTCGTTTTGAAAAACTAATTTGACAATCACTAGGTTGTTTCAAATGTCATTTGTTTTCTGTACCGACAAATACTAAAATACGATTGTAACACGTTTAGTGGCGACTACTCTATGTAACATCTCATAAACATCAACAGCAACCTGGGCATATAGAAAATTACATTCACATTTCCTATATGAAATCACAAGAAAACCGAAAAAAATACGAGAAAATTACTAACACAAGCACAACAAATTTCTGGGCGATTACAATCCTTAAGCTCAATTTAGGCTACCCGATTTTTTCTGAACAGCAACATGGCTCTCCTCCCTTCTCGTGTGTCTCGCTCGCTTTCAACAATCGTCAAATGTACAGACGTGCGAATTGTAAGAAATCATCGAAATTCCCACAAGTCCTAAACGATAAAACCGTAACTCCTTACCTAAACAAAGATAGAGGAAAAGATCGCTGGGACCCATCGTTAACCCCGCCACCCCCACCCCCATCCCTCTTGGTAGGCAGCTGTTAAATGATGGAAAGTGAACGTCTGTTCACTGAGTCGATTCCTCCGCGCAAGGACTGACGTTTTCGCACCTGCTGGTGGCGGGCGTTGTGAAATTCCGCGCCAAGTGCACCGCGCTCCGCTTAACGACGGTGACTCACCGACCGGTCCGATAACAGCCGGCGCTCACTCGGGCGCCACTAGGCTCCCACGACACAGGCCTCAGCCCATGTTTGGCTTTGCCTGGTACGTTTGCCTCAGCCCATGGTTGTCAAGGTCGATGCCACGAGCGGATGTCCGTGGCACGTCTGCCACGACGAAATCGCCCCTCCACGCAGTTCATTACCCCGCCACCAGAGACAACGCCATCCCTATTGTAAAACGGCGAGGTTACTACTACTCGTAATAGTTCCCTTTCCCGACTCTAGTGTCGCAGAGAAGCTCGTGGCATGCTACGGCGCCACGACGCGTGCCACAGCCTCCAGTACAAGACCTTCACACCACTGAAGTACGCAAAAATCACGTAAACATTGCAAATTTAGTGTCTCCTCTGTTTAAAATACGTTAAGAAATATGACGGTTATGTACGATTTAGAAGACACTATTGACACAAAACCGTCAGTGTACTCCTACTAGCTATGGAGTTACCCCTTAGGGATGCAGATAAAACAGATTTAAAAGGACAAATTTAGAATTTCGTGGATTATAAAGTGAGCGGCCGACCTGGGTGGCCAAGGTGGCTGAGAGCATGCACCGACTCAGCGCTATGGTCCGAAAGGTCGCGGAAGCGAATCCTGCCTTGGCCATGGTTATTTTTCCCTTGTCTGTGTGTTGTTGCTGAGGGCTTCGCGTTTGCTGACCAGATCAGAGGAGCCCGCGAGTGTGTTGGTGTCGAGAGTATGGTCGAATATGCGTCCCGTTGGGAAATAAAGGGTAAATAAGGTCGGCTTGATAAAAGCCCTTGGGGAAAAAAAACGAAGTGAGCGAGGTAAACAACATGTCTACATGCAAACTCGTAACTCGTTACACTGAACACACACGTTTCCATCGCGCGTAGCTGGGAAATTACTTCCCCTAACTTTCTTTTCTTAATGCTTCATGGTTTTCAAAACGAATGCTCTGCACGTTATTCAGAGAGTTTGATTTCAATAGGAAAAGACAGAAACGTTAGGATTTATTTTTCACTTTTCCATTATTTTATTGAATAACACGAATGATTATTTTACACGTAGGCGTGCCTAGTCTAAAGAAAGAGGGGCCAACAACATTTTTGGGCCACTCTGAGTCTCCTCTTTAAAGTTTGTTTTAATTACACATGACATATTTTACTAGTAAATAAATGAAACATGCTCCGAAGTAAATGGAAGTATGACTTTAACGAAACGAATAGTAAATATATTTGATTTTATGTTCACGTATAGGGTTGTCAGATGGTTTGAAGAGCTTCTCCAAATGTCATGGATTAATTGCCCAAAGTGTGAGCTTAATAATAGGATAATAAGAAATAGTTCATATTGACATAAATAAAATGTATTACGTGGGGCTAAGGGGCCTCCTTCAAAATTTTCAGGAAGCCAGTCTGTGCCCCCCTTATGCGCTGATACACATTATTGAAACACTCCATTGCCCCGACGACACGATGCTAGTTTTCTTTTTCTCCGCCGCTTTTCCTTTCCCGGTGTAGCGACGTGCGACGCTTCCCCGTGACGCTCGGTGTTCGTCGCATGTCGATGCTACGGCGGCGTTTGTTTCTCCTGTCGCGCTCCGCTGCCGCTCGGAGGCGCTGGGGCGGCGGTGGGCGTGGCCCTCCGGGCGAGCGCGCCCCTGCCGTCCGTCACTGCCACAATGATGCATTTCCCAGAGCCACTTGATAGCTTCTCCGAAAACGGCGCCACTGAATCATTTCGTTTTCTATGGGGGGAGGGGGATACCTAGAATTTGGCGCTCCGAGACATTTGTTCCCAAGTGAGCCTCGTGTTCAGAGTAGTCAAGAGAGTAGTTGTGAAACTTGCTTACGAAAGGATAATATCAGATTTTGTTCACTAATTTTAATGATTTATTGATATTTCATATAGTTGAATTTTGTTTCGGTTTAGAGTCCATTAACTATTTTATATGTTCTCTGAAAAATGAAAATCACAGGAATATATCTTTTCACACTTTGTCATATTTGTGTCTATCTTGAAAATTATATTGGGACACATTATATGATTGAGGCAGTGAGATATGCTTTGTATTTTTCCTTCAAATGCCAAAATAAGGTCCGGAAAATTCATCATGTTCAAACACGTGAAATTTACTTCTATTGACAATGAATATCGTTTTAGCTAATACAGTTTAAAAGCTTTAAAGGCGTTAGGTTATTTCATTTAAATATTTCCTTATTGTTCTAAATATTCCTTATTATTTGGCTGTACAAAATATCATAGATAAGAAAGTAACCCCGAAACATGTCTGCTTAATGTTTGAAGAACACAATGCTCACTACATTGTGAATTGAAGATAATTTCTTTTTTCTACTTTTTAGTATCACTGAAATAATCACTATGTTCTATTACATAAACCGAAAGAATGGATTCTTGTATTTCACAATCCCCGGTATGCAAACCAGCTTTGTAGCCTTACTCTCATATTTGCATTCTTCATCCACTATCCTCGTAGGATGGCTCTTCCCATTGCTCACCTCTCGAAAACTCCACTAGCGCCTGTTCGTTGTGCATTTCCTGCTAACGCGTCCCGTCTTTCCAGATCGCTATTGCAGGTAATTATTAAATTCTGTGGAGCA
Organism: Acheta domesticus; assembly: GCA_031308135.1. NCBI lineage: Eukaryota > Metazoa > Arthropoda > Insecta > Orthoptera > Gryllidae > Acheta > Acheta domesticus. The sequence goes on from JAHLJT010000631.1 coordinate 96,561,780, forward strand.
TCCGGGTGGGTGAAACCCCGCTCCAGTTTGCATATCACCCGCCCGCCCGCTCGTCGGGTGTTCACCAGCCCCGAACCCGCCCGCTCGCCCGCGTCGCACAGGTAGAAAGTTAGCGGAAGTGCCGATGACGGTAGGTGCAAACAGATGCGGCGATGAGGTGATAGACTGGCTCGGATGAATCTGCGGGCTTTCAGGGTACTCATTTACATAGAAACCTGTAGAATTGGCGGTGGATGCGGAATTGGAATGCAGTGTAGGAATTGTTGGAAGCTGAGGGAGCAATACAAACCCAAGATCTGAACTGATTTGTAGCATATTCGTAAATAAAGTAATTATTTGTTTTATAAGTATTTTTTTAGTCGCTCAATATCTTTTTCTACAAGCAATTGGCTACTACAGAATCTTCATGAACAAGCGATGGAGGCGGACGTTGAAATGGAAGTGGTTGAAAGATGAAGGTGCCAATGGAGGGAAGGCGTGGCTGTACGGGCTGTTCAGGAACTCCGAAGTGCAGAACTAGATTCGAAGGTTTGGAAGAGAAAGTGGCATTGGCAGTGGTTGCTAATAGATGCGATGGAGGTAGCATGTATCGGATTAAGGAATGAGCTTTAGGTGCCTTTCTCAGATAGAAGTCTGGAGAGTGTTTTCGGTGGTGAAGGTAGTAGCCCTGATGGCGCTAGGTGAACGTCGTTCGAACGAAGAGGTGAGATATTCCCAGAGCAAGCGCTTTAGGAGTTGCAATCAAGAGGATTGGCTAACTGGAAGTTTCCGGAAGATGTGATGAAGGGAATGTTACAAATTGCAAATTGATGAGGCAATTAAAACTAAATAAGGATACTTTGGGACGTATGCGTCACTGGTTGCGTGAGTGTGCCCCTTCAAGTTAATAATGTAGTTCGGATGATGATAGATCAAGTCCAGAATCTTGCAAATATTCTAGAGAAATCTCTCTAGGGCAAATGAGAATCATTTTAGAAGCAACCTTCTCTCAACGGTCAGTTTCCTGTTTCCCTACATTAACAATTTACTTGTACCCACAATCGAATCTGCACATTGAATGAAACATAAGAAAACATAGCTCAGCGAGAGTGAATTGACACTTATTTAGTTATGGTAGAGCTATTAAAAAAGTGTTGTAACGTGATGGTCTGAGGACGGAAATTTAGCCTTACAATCTACTTCCGTACCGACGTGATGCAATTACTTACATCACTGTGAGAGTGACCATGACTGTGATTAGCAATGACTGTGATTACAACCATGATGATTAAGTTGTCACTGCTGTAGTGCCAAAATCTGTCCCAGCAGTTCTTTGTGATTGCAGTTGACTGTAACCTTCAAAAGCTTTCATCCTGACAGCGTACAATAATCGTTGCTGCGTAAACTGTCATCATCCGTGCTGAGCGCTCTCGTGGTCACAGTGCCTCCAAAAAACATGGCGGGAAGGTTGATGCTGAAAAAGAGAATTGTGAATTAAGGTTGATAAGAGTGACATCGGCATACGAGGTAACTGGAAGGCGTATTTGCGAGAATGTAGATCGAAGTATCAAACTTGGATCTCTCTTTCCAAGAAAATTATTTATGGAGACCGTCATTTGAAATCTTTGCATTAAGATTGTTACAGAGAGTTTCCATCACTATCATATTATATTCATTTTTACTTTTACATAATATAAAGAATATAAAGAAACATTACCCTTTGCAATCAGCGCAAATAAATAATGCACTATTTTCTGGAAATAACTACACAAATATTGATGATGATGATGATGATACCAAGTGAACTGACTTCTTGATATCTAATGGTAAATGAAATATTTATATCAGTTATTAATTTTTCTATTGATGGCATTCTGACTTTAGACAATATGATGGATTTGAGAGAAAAGAAGATATATTCATAAAAGGAATGCCCCTTGAGCAATGTGAAATTTGGTACAATGAATTTCTTTATTTGTTGTGTAATTGTTTTGAATAAATTGAGCAACATTACAAAAAAAATGGCTTTGAAATGGGCCATGATCCCCATCGCCCTCCATCCTTAGATCAACCACAGGGAATGAATAATATCACTAAGTAAATGTCACTACAGACACATTGTAGGACGCTATTGGACAACCGCGATTTCCATTACGTCGAAGGTACATAGGAAGGTCGCCCTCGTGTGTAAGACTGGATGAAGGGATCGCGGATGCAGAAGCGATAACGGGAGCGGAAGGGGCGGGGTGGCCGCACCGGGAATCGACTGGAAAAGCAGGAAGCAGCGCGGGATCGCCCACGCGCGGGCGCCGCGGACTCGTTACACTCTCAACCTGTTATGAGCAGGAAAGCAAACACCCAGTGCCCACATTGAATACGCCCACATTCGAGCGGAGGTGTTTGTTTACTGCAGTGGCTACTACTAATCTCTCATATTTTATGAACATGACTCAATTTATTTTATACTAGGAATACCCGGCAGACGTTGTTCTGCCCTTCATCTCCCTCTTCCCCTCCACATCATCCTTTCTCACTCTCTCCCTCCCTCTCCCTGTCCCTGTCTGTCACTGTCGCTCTCTGTCCCTCTTATTCACATTTCATTGTAGATTCTGCACATCTCTGAGCAGGTGAGGTAATATCGGGAAGCGCCGGACCAGCAAAAATGTAATAGAATATTCAGGAAGGTTTCTTCCTGTGGATTACGGCGAGAGAAACGTTTCTTTGGGGCTTTCGGCCTCAAAATTTTAGTTTTAAGGCCATAGAACGCATTGTTTAGGAGTTATTTAACTGCGCCATGTAGTGGAGTTGCAACAGATTTAAAAGCACATAAACCTTCTCGGTGAAATAACACATAGAAGTGCCAACTTTCATGGAGATTGACCTCACGGTAAAAGAGTTTAGCTATTATATTCACAAGATTCACATATTTACAGAAGTACGTTATTTTGCAACATCCACTAAATATGTGTAAGTAAGTTTTATTCTACTTTAATTGTTGTGTGTGATAAGTGCCCGTCTGATTTCTTAACGGCTGGGCGAGGGTGGAGACTCACGACTTTATGACCTCTCCTTTCCTGCGATGATCGCGGTGTTGGTGTTTTGCCGTCCGATATTTGAAGGATGACGGGGTGATCCATGATGACTGAAAGCAAGATGAATTACTATGGATGGGATATATATTTATGAGATGCCATCCACGCCACAACAATGTGGTGCAAACATCTATGTCTAGTGCCGGACTCAACTCCGCAGCCTTTATCTCCGTGCTTCGGCGCTTCGCCATGGCTGTGCGCCATCCAGACAGGTCCATTACTTTTACATAAATAATTCAATGGTAATTAGGATAGCGGTTGGGCCGGTCTAAGATGAGTTCCCGTTTCTGTGTGAGGTTTACTTTTGACAAGTACGATAATTGACAGGCAGTTTGAAAATAATTTTCAAGCACTCCCGCATTCTTTTGGTGATAATCTTTGCAATAGTAGAGATCTGTAGGTCTTTAGCTTGTGTTTAATGGCAACGAAACACAGTGGGATACTTAATTTCCTGAATTTTACGTTCTCGACATACTTACGTAGAAAAGAAAGTATTGAAAAGCTGCAGCAAAAATCAAATACTACGGGGCCCTGATATCGAAAGAGTGTATAAATCTTGTTCCTGTATGTAATAAATTACTTCGTCTACTATGTAGAAAAATAGGTTCTCGACAAAATGTCTATCTGTCCGCTTATGGGCAACGCTAGCATCTAAACTGTGTTATTTTCTCCAAAATTGATTTTCCCGATCGGTCTGTTGAACTCGAGACAAATTACGTTTAAAAATGGCGAAGGATCCATTTTCAGTGAACTTTCTGTATTTTCGATAATTCTGAAAATTGCGATAGTTACAAATAATGCGAGTAATTATCTTCTGGTGAAGCATCACTAGTTTATGTGCATATTTGCTATAATTATCAGCCACAGAGCAGGCTTTTTTCTTATTCAAAATGTTGAATTCAATTTGTATCCGCCTTCAACAATCGCTTTTGTGTTGGTTTTTTGAGGGCATATTTTGTTGTTTTTGTCATGAGATTTTTACGATAAACCGCCACGTATCTTTTAATATTATTACGAATTTTCTTTTCTTTATGTCCTCATTTCAACGGAATTAACAGTTCTGGAGTTTCTGATCTCCATCGCTCCTGTTAGCGGTGTGGCACAAGAAAAACTATAACAACGACAAAGAATCATGATTCATCTCTTGTCCACATCTTATTTCCCAATCTGCCCCGTCAGAAATTCTCGTTCCTGTGCATAATTTCACGTGCGAGTTTTCTAAACTGCAATGCTGCTACCACTCGCAGATCTGCATCCTGCGATATATGAAGTTTTCAAGCTCTACATGAGAAAGTTAAGTTTATCTCGGAAGAATTAATCATTTTTCCACGTTTTTCTCTTATCATTGAGAAAATTTGACAAATCTCTTCTGAGATAGGGTTTAAAATGTTAGAAACAATGAAATAAGATTGCGGTATGATATACTAGTCAGGAAGAAAATATGTTCAGTATTATACAAGAGCATGATAAAGAATAACATCATATAGCACATAAAGATCGTCGATTAGAGTTATACTTCGACGGACGTAATAATACAATTCCATGATGGGTATATGTGCTTAGAGAAACGATATTCATGCGTATTTGATATGTACATTCAACGTGCATTTTTTCAGTTCATAACGCTCTAGAACGTAAATGTTCTCCTCCGCGAAAAGTATGTTCTGACGCAAAAATAATAAAATCGACGGCTACACCTGCATTTTTCCCATGACAAATAATCCCTGTTTTCTTCTGTCACAAATGGTATTGAATAGGAAAAGAATACAGTGCACATACGTCGAAACAGATAACGTTTTTTAGCTTTAACGGTATCGCGGAGGAGATCTGTCCACATGCGTGTCGGCAGACACCAGTCAGCAAGGCATGCAAGGGAACTCTGTAGAGAACAAAGGTAATACTGGGACCATCTAATAGCAAGAGTCATTCTCTCTCTAGCGCACAGCCACTTGCTGCGCATTACAGTTAGGAACAAAGTAGTAAAATGATCTGCGGAAACTCACCGAGGAAAAGGTCTACCTGTTGTAGTACAGTTGAACTTTCCGGAAACTGTCTCACAGTGAAAAAAGACCACGGTATGTGGGAGGTAACGAGCAGACTATTTTCTGTAAGTGGTTACCGACCCCTGTGATGTGGCTCTCAACTATCAGTTCACGTCTGGGGTCCCGTGATGTCAAGGGATACTGCGAACACTTTCTACGATTTGCACGGAAAATACAAGTGAATTTCATTTAACTTACACGGTAGGATTTCGAAATTTGGAATCTGAGGGATAAAAGAAAGAGTTTGAGTTCTCGAATATACCTTCATGTCTGTTACTTCGAAATTCGAAATGAATAGTACAATTTGAAATTCAGAAAACCTACAACCCCAACACATTTTTTTTTCATTCTCTTAAAAATTACAAATGTGCATAATTAATGAGTTGTATGTAAAAACATTCGCAAGATATTGCAATGTTTTAATGTTCTCTCAATACTCCCTGTATTGTCAGAATCCATATATCCTGATTACAAAACATTTGCTGACAGCAGACGTGTGAGAATTTTGATGCGGTGTTATTGACGTAATTCCATGGAATAATAAAAGAAGTCTTCTCTGTTAACTCAATATGTTGTTAAGTAATATAATATTATTTTTTGGCTACTTAATTTTAAATTGACTGAGGTGACTTCTTTTATTACTCCTTGTCCGTGCGTCCGCCGGTTGTCAACTTTAGCGCCTAAACGGTTCTGACAATTTTCTTCAAAAATTACATTCTCCCATCACTCTGAACGAACTCAAGGACCTGCGAGTTTAAAACGTATATTTTGATTTTTGGAGTTATTTTACATGAAATTTAACATTTCAAAATTCTCTCAAAATTTTGCTCCAAATGTTTTGATTAAACTTTGTCTTAGGCGTAAAGCATGCTTAAAGGATTAGCGCAGGTTGAATTATCTTTAAGTTTTTGAAATGTGCAAAAGTTTAAAAATGTTTTGGCATCTTTCTACCACTACAATATTGAAAGACGGAGATTTTTCGTAATAAAATCTGTTGTTGAAAGAAAGATATTGAGATAAGGTCGTGTACAATTTTTCGAAAATGTGAAAAGTTCTTCCGTTTTATTTATACTGTTTTGTGGAATTTTAGTTGACCTTCAAATCCCAAGAAAGGAAATGCATTGTTTTCTTCCAGAAACTCCAATACGGAAATAGAGTGCGCGGTTTTTCTCCAAATTCTTGCGCGTTCGGTGGATCTTCGGTTACATCACCAATATTTGTCGGATTTCTTTCTTAACATCTTGGGATAACAGGGTAAAGGAAAAAAATAACGTATAGAAGTAAAATTGAATGAAAATGTAATAAAAAGAGTTCCATTGCTGAAAAGAGTTCCACGTATATTCCGTAATACATGATGTTGTATACACCACAGAGTGAGGGGAAGTCACTTCCTTCCACGACCTGTTATTATCATTACCTGGAAATATAATCCATCATATTGAATTCTGTGCGTGTGTGATCTTGCCATCGAGATTGTGAACTTTACTTGGTCGAGGCTTCGCTCCGATGTTAATCACACTGCAAGCCGTTAGTGAGATTGACCACTGTTGAATCGATAATGTTGTTGAATGCAAATTAATTGACAGCATGGACAGTTGTATTAGTATACGACATGAGTGACACTTATGAACTGAAGTAAAATAATACTAACTACAAGAATTTTTATCCGTTCGTTCTTGATAAAATATAAACTCAATTTAAAGAGAGAGATCGATTCATCTACTCATCTAAGGCACAAATAAAAAAAAAACACTTAAATCAATTGTGAGGAAGCGAATGGTGCTTCTCTAGTATTGTAGAATAATTAATTACATTTTTTAATTTATTTAGTTATTGGAGTAATCATGTAACATTTTAGACCAATCGGCATTACTGTTCGATGTCAATACCACATTCCCCAAACTAGAATTAAGAATTTTTGTAACAAATTTTATTCTTTTTCTGTGAGTATATTCAGATGTAATAGCATAAATATGTACAAATATAAGACGTGTCGTTTTGATAAAAATCATTAATAAACAATCCAATTTTAACATAAATGCAATTAAAAGATGTCTTCTTGGGAAGGGAAGCACATTGAAACAATAATTTATCATAATAGTATACTATTATGATAGCTATAGTTAAAGAAAGGGACAAGAGCTGTAGCCGATAAAGAATTTTCGTGCCTAACGCGAGGGAGCTGTGGCTAGCTGCGAAAGTGTTTGAAGCGCTTAGCGCATGTAAGGTATACCGTCCCTTGCAGAAAGTTATCATGAATCTGAAAACCAAGGTGATTTCTCCAAAACCTTTATATCTCAAAGTACAGGAAGAAGAATCTGGAAAGAAATAAAGAAACCTAAAACGGGTATGGCGCGTTTCAGGAAGCTGCCACAAAGCGAACGCTGCGAATACGAGACTCGTATATCGTGTCGTGTGGTGGGAGCGTTGACGTGATCCCCACTTCCTGCCCGCACGTGTGGGTGCCTCGCAGCGGCCGCCCCCGCACCCCCACCCCTCTCTTCGGGGCTTCAGCGCATCCTCCGCTTCCTCTGCTCTGCAGCGCCATCACGCGATCCCCTCACTTGCATCGCTTCCGGCAGCCCCGCCGGCCCTCCCCGCTTCCTTGCATTGCTTCCAGCCCTGCGTCGCTTCCCCACAGCCGCACGCCTACTCACTAAGCCGGTCCGGAAAAAATAGCTGTTTACTGGTGGCCTGCAGCTGCAGAAATGTTGCTGAACGAAACCAATCACAATGGTTTCCCAAAAAGTTGTAAGCATACTGCATAAACAACAGAGTACTCTCGTAAAACTGCAACCTTTTTTATTAGAAACAGTCTTCGTGAACATTCCAATAACATAATACAGTACTGGTATATATTCAGCACTACCGAGAATATCAAAGAAAGGTCCTGTTCATTACGCAAAATGTAAATAACAAATATTTAATGGCGGATGAACACTTCCCTGAAACCATGCTGTTGTGTAACTCCAGTTGTGTCGTAGGCACTGTCGCACTGAATGTATGAGAATTTTATCGGTTCGCAAGGTATGAATTAAGCGGAATAACATGATCATATATTTAGTTTGTTCAGTGAAAATTTAAATTGTTACATTATCTTCGAATTTTTTCGAGTTTCTGGTTATCTAACGAAACCACTTTCACATGGCGGGAGGGTGCATAGATTTTTTTCATTTTCTGCGCGCCTTGTAAAATTAAAAAAGTGAACATTTAATATCACTTTTTCATAAATAATTCCAAAATAACATTTTTATCTGAATTAATTTTTTTAATTAGTTTTAATATTTCTAAAATAATATTTTTTATTATGCGTCTTTGTTTGCAGGCTGAAGGCCACTCAAGTAGACCGATTGACTTTCGTTGCGCAGAGGCAGTTTGCGTGCTTTCGACAACATACTGAATATTTGATTACGTATACTTCAAAACTGTAAATGTCAGTGGCAGCACGTAATACACATTTAAAACGACCTTTAGAGATACAAAATGTTTGCAGTCGCAAAGCTTCCCAGATTCTTACATAAATTGGGTTCTTCAGAAGACGGATTTCATAAAAAGAATACGTGCAGGCACGTTCACCTTGGTGGTAACTTCGTTTATTTTAAGTAAGAGTTAATTTTTAATTACATTGATTTTGTTTAGAAGTCAAGCAAAGGCATTTCAATTGATTGTGATGAAATTTCACATTGAACTAATGACATAAACGTGCCTACTGCATGTACATAGCAGCTGCAGAAGGAAAGGAACATCTCACAATTGTCGTTTGTCGAAGAATTGTCGGAGAATAATTTGTCCTCACGAGATACCTTTATTTCGCGGCTCATAAGTGTTTCACTGTTTTCATCAGCTATCTTGTACACTAGCTCTTTTTTAAAATTTTTACTGGTGGAAATATGCTACTTTCTAAAGACATTTCTTCTCTTCACTAAAAATGGCAACTTTCAAGATGAGCCACTTTTCTTGTTCACCGGCAATATGTCTTGAGCATTCTCCCTCTCACCGACCCGGCTGCTGGTCGTCAGCGCGTCCGGAGCTACCCTGGCTGTGGTCCCGTTTCCGACGCCAGCGCAATCTTGTCACCCGTCGCCCAGGTGGGGCTCCCTCCGATGTCGCCCTCCGCCGCCGGAGGAAGCCGCACAACACGAGGCACGTGCGCGCCACCCGCGCGTGACGCGCCCCCGCCGCCGCGCCACCCTTGGAGACCAGGCCGCCGCCACCCCTATGCTCCGGCGCCGATGACGCTCTATTTTACCCCAAATGGCGGAGGGGGAGGCTCGCTCGTCCCCTGCGAGCTGCGACACCCCTGGCAACAGTGGCGGATCCAGGGCCTCGAGCTTTAGTTTTTCCTTCCTTTATTTGGCAAAATTGATTTAAATATTTATTTATATTAGAACTATGTAATTATTTAAAAATATTGTGTAGAATCATATTTTCAATACAAAAATACGCAATATAATAACAAATGTGTTTATTATTTAACAAATATCTGTGATCGGCGAGATCTGCCCCTGCCTAGTAACTAGGCAACCTGCACTTCTATGCTCCGTTGCAAATACAATTTGTATAACTCTATTTTACCCCAAAGGGGGACCTCGTGGGTAAAGGTTAGCGCATAAGCCTACCACCATTGGGCCTTCTGTTCTTTCCCCGACCATTCCATGTGGAAATTGCGGTGGATAAAGCAAGGTTTAGGCACGTTTTCGCGGGATTCTCCCTTTTTTACTACCTTTCATTCCACCATGTTTCCATCATCATTCACCTCGTCATGGTCATTTTCATCTGCTCGTCATTCAAGGACTTCAGTGATCTTAGCAAGTTCAAAGGCCTCTAATAGCCCGTAAATTAAGTAATTAACAAATTCCCTCTCCCCTCTCTTACCGCGCTGCTATTCCGTTCACTTGCAGACTCATCCATTCAGTCCGTCTCGTCCTCGCGGTTCCTACCACTCACACCCTCCAGTCTACATTCTCCACTTTCGCCGTTCCCATCTTGCCAAGTTCAAGTTAATGCAATATCAAATCAACAGATGTGCCAAAGTACTTACCACGAGTTTACTAATGCTTGTGAAGTGAATGCAAATCATTTATACGTATTACTCACCAATCACGCTCCCCAATTTAGTTTGCTATGTCTGATTCTCAGCCGACCTGGATGGCCTAGGTGGCTAAGAGCGTGTACCGACTCCGCGCTTCGGTCCGAAGGGACGGCTGTTCGAGTCCCGCCTTCGGCATGTTTGTCCCTTGTCTCTCGTGTATGTGTTATTGCGGAGGACCTGGCTGGCGTTCTGCTGACTCCAGATCAGAGAAGCCCGCAAGTGTGTTGGTGTCTAGTGTATGGTTGAATATGCATCCCATCCCACAAAGAGGTAAGGCGGCTCTCAGCTGGATGAAAGCCCCCCAAAAATGTCCAGTTCTCAAAATAATTGAACACACGTCTGAACCCAGAGGCGTATCTACGGTATGGCAGACATGGCACGTGCCATGGGCGCCACTCACAAGGCGCGCTGTTTAGAGAATACCCGCTGAAACTAATAACAACCCCCTAATTTGAAGTAACCCGCCAGGGGCGCAAATTTTATACTTGCCATGGGCGCCTGAATACCTAGATACGCCACTGTCTGGACCGAGTGTACGATCATTGCTGTTCCTCCACTCGCTCTCTGTTTCCCTCGCTTCCCCACCCGGCGCCTCCCCCTCTGGCCACCCCCGCCAGAGCGCACGCGCAAGAGCGCGCGCGCGCCACGTGCCCACGTGCCCTTGACGCCCGATCGGCACGGGGGAAGTCCCTCCCGCGCACGTGACCCGCTGGTGGCTGCTCCTCATTAGGGCCTCGTGTACGACCTGTCCGCCCCCTCCCCCGCTCTCTCCGCCCCCTCTTTGTGGCGACGCCGCGTGCTGTTTGCTTTTACGCTGTCACGTTTCGAAGTCTATTTCACGTGAATCTGCCCACGCTCTAATGTTGACGGCCAAGGTCGCGCTGACGATGTATGTTTTATCAGTTCAAACGCCAGGGTTTGTGTTTCGACATGAAAGGGAATCGTTTACTACAGTTGTTGAATTCGATGTTTTGGTGAAATGTTAAAGAAATATGATACAAGTAGTATGACCTTCGTCAGTTTGGTGATTTTAGATAATCCGTAATGGTTAAGTGATTGAACGTAGATCACGAAAGTGATCAGCCATAAGTCTGTATAATTTACTTGAATTATTTGTTGGTATAGGCGCAGCATACACTGCATTTGACGTAATCGCTGCGGTGGAATATTTAAGTAGAATTGCGAATCTGGATCAAATGCACGATGACTCGGACACGTCTTGCTCAGTACAGAAATCCAATTATTTCCCATCGAGTTCTATTCAAGGAAATAATTAAGTGAACTTTAATATGTGGGACGTTTCAAATATCAACATTTTTCTTCAGGAAGAGTTCAATATCTGTATCACTCCTACTTCCGTGAATTAGTTGCAATTACATTCCATCCATTTCTTGATGAATTTTGGGTTTCTGTGCCACGATGAAATTTTCAGGACGCTGCCAAGTAACGGTTCTTCCGCGAGACTGAATAATGACGAGAGATTGAGATCTAGTGAAGGGAGCGTTTGGCCTCTTTAAATTTGCAATGTGCAAAAGTTATGTGCCCATCCATCAATATTAACATGAATTTCTTGATATATTGTGAGAAATTAGACGCTCGTTGACCGTAATACTTTGTGTTGTGTATTTTCAAGTGACATCAGGAAATTGCGAAAATTGTTGGTAAAGATAATTTAATAGTTTTTAAAGTACTATTGAAACGTATATTTCTCTCTTAACCCTGTATTAATAAAGTCATGTAGATAGTGCGGAAGAAGTAGATATTTGTAAAATATTTATTATTTCGTGTAGACTAGTTTCCGATTTCACACATATTCTTACGAAAGTAGAAAACGACGATTACAAATACCGGAAAAAGTAACTTTGTGGTTTTGAGTGGATACACCTGTGAGTGTTTCGGATGAAAAGCTATTGAGATTAGGCCACTATTTGTTAAGTATGTTTTTAACATTTCGGTGAAGGAAAGTGATACTTAAAAAAGCAAATACATTTTATGTATTGAATAGTTATTGTCTTAATCTCAGTATTTCTCGAAATATCTTTAAAACGTCTTTATTCTCAACTTGTATGAACTGCATGTAAACGGATAGCATGATCTAATTTGCGAGGTGCATAAAAGACTAGAAAGAATACATTAACAAAATGTAGTTTTTCCTCAACTTTTTAAATTAAATAAAATATTTTAAAAGAGTTTTTAATTGAATAAAAAGATACATTTTATTTTAATTTTAACATTAATTTTTAGTAAAATGTTAATAATATAATAATTATCAAATAAATATTGAGAACGTTCATTTACATCCCCTCCCCAAGTTTGCTATCCTCTCAGATGTGAGAGACCACAACTTTAAAGTGAACGTTCTTTGAATGGTTCCATTGGCAAGCATAAGTATTTAATAATAATGATAATGATAAAAATAAGAAAATCGACAATTAGTGATAAACACGTGCAGAAAATATTCGACCGACACTGATCTCTATCTTTTTGTGAATGTTATTTTTGTTATAGGTATATATTAAGCAGAAGCAATTCATCAGAGAAAATGCTTATGTATTTGGCTCAAATTTGTAAAAACTTGGGAATTATAATTATTAGTTGTAGTCTTCCATCGATCATCCCTAATATTCGTCCTTAATAATACTTAAATAATTATCATTTATCTGTTGATTTTAATAATGCGAGGGAGTGCTTCCACAAATGCCGAGTCTGAAATCTGGAGTGGTGAATGTCTGACTTGTGAAAAAGAACATCCAGTAGTTATTCATCGGTCAGATCTATTTTTCCATTTATACTCCTTGTATTCATAATTTAAAATATCCAGTGGTGATAACGTGGAATGAATTCTCATTACTTATTTTAGGGATTAAGGTAGAATTTTAAAATAAATGTCGCTGTTATTCGCTATTATCTTCTAACAGTTATCTTAGAGAGGAATTTCCATCACTCACAGATTTAAGTTTCTTAGGTCAAAAAAAGAGAGAACAGGTCTGAAAGATATGAAAAAGAGGGAGAGAGTGCAGGTCATCGTAATGCCTCAGACCGGTACCTCGGAATGCTCCACACCTTGAGAGCATTGCGCAAAGGCTCGAGACATACTAATTCAGGCTTTAATTATCAAGACCTATTTTTCCTTTCACAGCTTATTCACTCTACCTCTCAAATTAAATGTCACCGATTATTTCTAAATCATTGGTGTGACCTAAAAAATATCGAAAAGACAATCTTAAGCATCTAAAATATTCATCATCACTAATCCTTCTCATGATACTTACATAACTGAAAGAGTGAAAGGATGAGGCTACGGAAAAAAAAATCAGAAGAAAGAGGGTGTGCGTTCAGGGCAGTACGTCAATCGTTAGCTTTGAGTGTCTGGGAACATTGCGCAGAAACTCATGAAGTAGTTATTAGGTGCATAATTAACATACTCAATTTCTCTTCCCATTTCTTATTTATTGTGCCTCAAGCTTTCCCCAAGCGTCTCTGAAATGAGATTCTCTCCAATCAAAATGTCACGAGATATATATGTTGTTATTTGAGTATGACAGTGAACACGGATGCGAAACTTAATTATTTGGCGTAAACGAGAGAGGGGGGTTACGTCTTCCCTTTTCTGGAGTCGGTGATCAAAAGAGATTTCCCTTCATTTTCCACCACAGATATGTGTGTCCAGGGGTAGTTATGGAGATAACTCTACGCGAAATTAATGTTTATGAAAAGGATGGTTGAAATGGATTGTTGATAGTAACGTTCCGTTCCTATCAACGATTGTTGATAGTAAAAGGATGGTTGAAGTGGATAGATAGTACCGCCAAACAACATAGAGAAATCACCTATCCCTTACGCGGGGCTCGAAGGCGCAACTTATATAACTTAACCCATATATGCCCAGAATTATTTTTCATTTCGGATTTGCCTGTATCCATTGAATATGATTAATAGCATCCATTGAGCTACATAAAATCGTTTTTTTTTACTGATTCTTATTTTCTGTGATGAAATATTTAGTGTTGCGAAAACGCATCACCGGGCACATGCAGTGTCAAAATGTCTAACAAGACTTGATGACATCGTAAATCAAACTACGTGTCTGTACTAAGTTGACTTTATTGTCAAACAATACCACAATTAACAATAGTAGAAGCTTGTTTATTTGAGATAATGAAATTCTTTGAAGCATTTATCATGCAAAGCAATATTACATTTTTGACAACGTTTGGTTGTCTGAGATTTGCAGTGAGCACATCTCAGTCTCTTTAAATGTGTAGTTATAATATGATTTTTTTTCATCAAAACGAACGTTTGATGGTACCCTGCTGTTGACAGAGGTCACTGTTAGTCCAGGTCTAGTCTTTGGTGTGCCGTACTGCCTCAAGTAACTCACTGCAATACTTCTCCGAAATGACAATAAATCCATCTCGTCCTTGTGAATAAGCCATGAATTTTGCACGGAGACATCCAATCCCCACCAGAAGAAAGGCCACCACCATTTTTTGGAACGTATATTTGTTCGATTTGTGCCAACGTTCTGGTCCATTCTATCTGTTCCTCCCATGTTTACATTATACTTAGTGATAATTTCAGGTTGAGAAATTATTACTTTCTTCTTCTAAGAGTTTGAATATCTTTGCACATTAGTCAGTGGTAGCACAGAGTCACAGTTTGACACAACAAGTGATGAGGCAAGAGATTTTCATCTTTGTCTCTTGGCAATGATTCAGTGAATTTTAGTAAAATTCCGCCACCCAAACCAAACTCCTCTTTGTACTTGTTTTGTGGCCCCTTAGCACCTTGATAGACATCAACGTTTACTAAATATCCCAACCGAAGATTATGGCATCAAACTTCGTAACCAAATCGTATTGGTTTCCCGCGTATAAATTGTTTGAGATTATGTCTCCCAAAGTAAGGAATCATGCATTCATCCACATTATGATTCCTTTTCCCAAAATGTGTATTTTAGGCAACTTTCTCGAAGGCTCTCTACGAAGGGTCTTATTTTAGACAACCTATCTTTCCTCTCAAGGTCCATATTGTCATTCAGATGAATGTTCCTCATGAATGTTCATCAAATCTGTTGTGACGCATTGCTTGGGATATAACTTCATTTCTGGTGTCATTGCTCTCTTCCCAGTATATTCTGCGTCGTGGAACTTCATTATATCCACTGACTAGAAGAATTCCAATAAATGTTTTGAAATCCCTTGGTGAAAAACAAAATTTATCTCTGTCTTTTTGCACTGCGTAAATTACACTTTGCTTCACAATATGAAGTACAAATTCAGGATGGAATTAAAAATATCTACAGGTAATAGATTTTCCAAACTCGAGTCTAGTTCAAAACTTTGAATGTTTTCATTTAGCTTCCTTTTCAATTCACAGTCGCTGGGTAAATCCTTCTTTTCCCATCTTATTATTTGACGTCCTACCCCTGGGAGATTCTGTTGTTTCACGACAACTTGGCGTTTCTTCATCAATAAGAGTATCACCGTTCTCTTTCTGAGAATGTACTCCCCCTTCAGCACTTAGCTGCTGACAGTTTAAATTGTTATACAATCACCCAAATCTTCATCACCGCAGTCTTCGTCGGTGTCACTTCTCGTATCAGGTGGGGCCATGAAAATATCAATAGAATCCGCGTCCACATTCTCTTATTCATCCAATAACAACATAATTCATGTACATTTAGGCCTCTAGAACATGAAATGTAATGGAATGTTTTAGTTACTATCATTGTGTGAAAGAATATTGGTATTCGGATGACTAACGTAAAAATCACAGTTTTGCTGTCCTATGTGCCCGGTGGTGCAAAAACGCAACACACATTTTCAATTGTGCCTTATACAAATATATTTCATGCAAAGGCAATCTATTTTCAACAGACGTATTCTTAAACTATTCCTAGTGTAATATGTTATAAAACATTCAACACTAAATTATAATAATTCATACAAATTACCTTTCTTTAAAATGGCGCGCTGACATTTTTCCGTTACAAAAAGTAGCGTACTTTTCTCTCAACTACTCGTACAACAATGGATGAACGAATAAAAGTACTTGCTTAGGCAGGTCTACTAACGTGTGTTAAACATAAAAAACGTGGATTTGTTTAAATTTGTATAAAAAATATAGATATACACCCATTTAATTGCAACGGTGCAAAATGTTGCGAAAACGCATCACCGGGCATATATGGGTTAATGTAGACACTCCAAACTCCTGCGACACTGGGTGCAGCATTCTGTATTACGTTACGCCAAAACTTTAACAGATCATCGTACAAATGAAACTCGATTATAAAACATTACTAATGCTTGAAAATATCAATATTTAAAAACGTCGATGGATTTTAGTCGTTGTATTATTCACATGTACGTAATAATTTTCAACATCGATATTTGTTGTCGATGTCGCATCACTACTCCAAGCTCCTGAGCCACCGACTCTGCATCTTCCTATATTACGTCCAGCTGAATGTTATAATCAGACTCTATGCCGGTCAGACTCGATTAGAAAGAGTGTACGAACAGTGGCGTAGCTAGGGGGGGGCAGGGGGCGACGTGCCCCGGGTGACACCATTCTAGGGGTGACAGGTGACACCAATTAAAATATTTTATATTTGGAATTATATAATTTAAATCATTTACTTAAAAATTTTATATATTGTTAGTTTTCTTAGTTTTAGAAGTTTCAAAATTTTAATGTTGGAATTATAATATTTTTATGGCTTGGTTAAAAATTATTTATATTAATTTAATAAGTATACGTTTAAATCATGAATACTAAGAAAGCAAAGCAAAGAAATAATGAAAACTAAAACGCAATAAATTTAATAAATACATTGTACATAATTTTGTACATTATTTGTACAAAATATTAACAAAGATTGTAAATATAAATAGAGATTGTACATTGTTTTATTAAATATAAAATTTAATAAAAGGATGTTCAATCTATGCAGCAATAGATATTTTTATACTTAATTTATGAGGGGTAATTAGCCTGGGCCATTAGCTTTGCCCCAGGTGACACCAACTGAAGCTACTCCACTGTGTACGAATGCGAAAGAGAGCGCCTGCCCCACCCAGCGCCCGAGGGCAGCGTGAAGGGAGAAGCGCCGGCCGCCGCCCGCAGGGTTGACGACCGCGCCCGTCGCGGCGCTCCCTTCGCGCGGAGAAAACCCGTCCACCGCGAGGTTAAGCGCTCCTCACGGATGGGGGACGGGAGGGGCAGCAAGGCGAGTAACTCTTCGCAGGCGAGCGACTGTCGAGGCGCCCTCCCGCGCGCCCAGCTGCTCTTAATTGCGCCGCACAGCTGCGGAGGAGGCGTCGGACGAGGGGGAAGAGTCGGAGACGGAACGGGACGGGCATGGCGAGGCGTGGATGGCGTGGAGGGATGTGGTGTAGCGTGGAATGGCGTGGCGTGGCGGTGCGGAGCGAGGGAAGGCGGGGCGGGGAATTGCATGACGTAGCGTGGCGTGTGTGGAGTGGCTTTGTGCGGGCTTTGAGTAATGTGGAGTGTCGTGGATTAGCGTGGGTGGCGTGGGTTAGGACTAGTGGGGCTTATGGGGCGGGGTGACTCTTGCATGGTTATGGGAGCGCCATTTCGGAGAGGGGGCAGATTTGGTGCGGCAAAATTAGTGTGGTGGGGACTAGTTTGCCGGATGGGCGGGTGGCGGGTCGTGCGGGGTGGGATTGGAGGAGGCTTGTGGAGGCTGCGCTTGAGGGCTGGTGGCGTGAGGGACGAGGACAGAGTCGGAGAGGGGAGTGAAGGCTTGGGACTATGTGGCGGTTTCGCAGCGGTTGACTGATCTCCTAGAGGCAGTGTAACGACACTATCTCTCTGAGCTCAGGTTTCGGCTCACAAATCGAGGAGTTGTGCTCTTCCGTGGTAACTGTGAGGCGTGCCTCGTGATGTTCTGTAGCGTAGAAGCCCATATAACAGCACCGCTTGTGTGCATCGGTATTCATTACGTAAATTACTATTTGTATATTGTACATTCTTCTTTACAAAGATATTGAGTGTTTAATATGTCATAACTTTGTCTCGTGTGAAGTAAGAGGAACTTTGAGCTACAATTTGCTGCGAAAACATTCACTGTCAAAAGAACTACGTGGTTTCCATTATCTTATTTGGAGATAGCATGTTTTAATCAAATGAAAGAATAATAACTTCAGTTTGATATTAGAAACTGTAATATAAGAAAAGAGAGAAAACAGGATTGGACAGTGAGAGCAGCTCGAGAAAATTCTCATCACCTTCATCCCCAGCTTCTCTACGAAATACCAATTCTAGGATAATATCAAAAGAGGGAAATCGCATTCTATGTTCTGTGCCAGATAATTAGTATTTAATCAAAGACAGATCCTCTGAATGCTGCGAGAACGTAAGTTTTTTCGTCGTTCTTTTACGACTATTTCACGAACGCACCCATAATAAAAATATTACTTATTCACGTCGGGTCACAAACATCGGGAAAAAGGGAAAGTCACGCAATGAGAATCCTACTTGAAGAGGCAATGTCCTTTCCATCATACGTAGTACTTTGTCACATTTCCATAGATCGGGGAAAGGCAGTCGAGCTTAGAAAAAAAATCCAAACCCTTCATTTAAAAAGAAGAACATATTTCCCCTCTCACATTCTCGAGTAATAAAACATGCGTTGCATGTGACGGAGACGTATGCTTCGTTCCGCTCAGTCGCACGACACGTAATAACAAGCCGCGAAGACTTCCAGGCCGGCGCGTCTTCGCAGTCTGCGGAGTTTCACCCAGCGCTGGAGTTCGGCGTCAGCATTTCGTAAATAAGCGGTTTACGATGTTTTCCCTATCACCCTGCCACCGCCCGGTCGCCGCCTCGTACTTTCTCGGCGGGCAGGGCAGAGAGGGGCGGGCCGAGCAGAGCGCTCCGCTGCGGCGATCTCCGCCACCGGGGAAAGTCAACGCCTCCTGGCACCCGCATCGCTTCCGAGTGCGAGCGCACCGCGGAAAACAAACGCCTGCGACCTGCGAAGCAACTTGGTGTCGGTGCATTCGACCTGAAGACCAGAAACATGAGAGGTGAATGGCGAAGTAGAATCTTAACTTAGTGGCAGGCATCATCACGTGCCTTCTTTCCTAATTCCTGTCCCCTAATCAAAATATTACTTATTCAGTTGCATTAAATGAAGTTTCCTGCATTATCAAGGGAACTGATCCCTTTGCACGCGCGCGCACACATACACACATACACATGCTGACACTATCACACATTACGGGAGATCAGTCGGAAGCGTAGAGGTTGTCACAAGTGGGGCGGTGCCCCGTTAGAATGATATCTTGAAAGGAAAACCTCGAAGCGGACGTGTTGGTCGGCGCCGAATTTCACGTTTCAGCGGGGAGGAACAGCGACTTCTCAATGGATATAACATGCACTACACTTAAGGCACTAATTATCATGGGGGAACTGATGCGTCAGGAAACGCTAAATAATAAAACAGTATCAATCTAGAAACCGGTACATCATTAGTAGGGGACGAATTGTGATGACCTAAAACATTTCCAAAAATGATCAATACAATGCTCTTAAAATGGTTTTAAAATGCCCTCAAAACAAAGACAAATGTAAAAAATTGATCAAAACCACTTCAGTTGAACAAATCAAGCTGTTGGATATGTTATTGGTGTAATCGAGGCTTCTTCCTATTGTTCATGTGAACTCAGCTTGCAAACTTTTGGTTTGGACTGTTCTTTAAAAGAAAATCTCTGCCTTTTATTTATCGCGAAATCGGTCGAATTGGCAATGACACCAACAGGCGTCACAGGAACCTTAGATTACGTAGTACAACGATTGACATTACAGTGTACGAGGGAAGAAATCGAATAGACTACTCATGAATTCTGTGAGGAACATTTTTTGCATCTCGTAAATATTGTTTGAAGCAAGTACCATTAAAATGAAATTAAAATCAATTGAATCAGCAAAAAATGCATTAAAATGACGTAAAAAGGATAAAAAATGACTTAAGGAAAATCGGCGAAAATGCAAAAAAATGACAAATAAAAATGGGTCATTTCGTTTTGTCATCACATAAAATGAATTTCTATACAAAACGGCATTGTTCTAAACTGAAAAGAAAAAAAAATGACATTTCATTAAAATCGGACCCCTAGTCATTAGGATCAATCACAGCAGTCTCTCTCTTCCTGGGATCAAGGGTTATGGACGTGAAAAGAGTGGTTCTGAACAGCAGTTACATTAACAATAGTTGTTTTGTTTTTTCATTGGAAGGATAATATCCTCAAAGTTACCGCCCCTGCAACAGTCGTGTCCAGCGTTTACAGTCTTCAATGTGAACAGGATTATTACGAGAAATTTGAGATAAGTAAAATGTATAATACAATTCATTCTTATCTGAATGTTATTATTCTCTAGTATACTTCAGTATGTATGTGAAAAGCAAGATTGATTCGGTTGCATTTACCTTCGTTTTCGTTTATATTACATAACCTTAAATTCGGTTCTGAGTATCGTTTATTGCCTTGATGTAACAGCCAATTACAGAGCAAATAAACTTTTGCGAGAAATCATAATTTGTTACCCCAGAGATTCCAGAAGTGGAAGAAACTAAACATATAACTTACGTTATGAAACATAACACTTGTAACAACTTTTATTGGAAAAATTTACCACAGTTAACTGCTTTTAAAACATTGAATCTGCGAGTATATGACCATCTCCTGCTCCAAGTATAGCCAGCCTCACAGTTCGACATTTTCCAGTTTATTTTCCATTGTTGTGGGGGAAGGGGTCTGGCACCACGTGCAGGGGAGTGGAAGGAGGGTAAGGGCAGAATGTGCCCTCTGGGCCATTCCCTATTCTATTAAAGGCCTAAGGCGGATGAGAGGGAGCAATAAGAACAGGGATGACCCCAGTCATGGCAAACAGCAGTTTATTGGAGAGGTGTAACTTACACAGGCACCTGACGTAGCCCAGCCTCCGCGAGGACGGTTCTCCGGAAGAGCGACTTTGCAGCGGCCATGGCGACACTCGAAGTGCACGATGATCAGGGTCAAGGGCGGGAAGCTGCTAGCAGGACCCCGGAGGGTCTGTCTGGACTAGCGGGATTGAGGAGTGTCGGCAGGGCCAGTTAGGGCCGATCTAAACCGACGGAGAGGTGAAGGGAGGTCGGCAGGGCCAGTTTGGGCCGATCTGAACCGACTAGGGGTGAAGGGAAGTCGGCAGGGCCAGTTTGGGCCGATCTGAACCGACTAGGGGTGAAGAGAAGTCAGCAGGGCCAGTTTGGGCCGATCTGAACCGACGGGGAGTGGAAGGTCCGTGCACACGGGCGACGAGCTCACGAGTAGCATTCGTCCCCCCGCTAAGCGGAGGTTAAGCTGTTATATAGGCCTTTTCTGCTGAGACGCTCTTTCCGCGGCGGAGCTACGTCAGTATGCTTACGCGGACGCCAGCTGTCTGCGGCCACGCGACATCATTTTACCTGAATTTTCAGTGGGAGAAAAGTGTTTTCTTAAGTGTATGCGCGAATTACTGCATGGCAGGCAATTGGTGGATTTCTGTGCCCACTAAGTGAATTCTATTAATCTTACCAGTATTTCACCTCCAGTCAGAAGAACTGCGGTGAAATCAGTCGGTACCCTTAACCACCTCAGCCTGTTTTTAATGAAATACATTAGCAATATTGGATCCACATGGCAAAGGTTTTCCTGAGACGCTGATGCAAAAGTAATGTAGATTAAGGCGTAGAGCGGTGGTTGTTAAATTTCATTTTTACACGGAGACAAACGAGTTAAACTCACATTAATTTTAGTTGATACTTTTATTACACAAACCCATTAAAACTTTTACAATACCATTAGTTTCATATTACTTTCACTCCATGAAATAAAAAAAGTACAATATTTTTTAATATCATTAAATCAGGACACGGGATGCCTCGGTCAGTTAACGCTGATAAAAATAAATATGACCGAAGACTTAAGAGCAGACAATACTTCCTGCGTGCATCCATCGCCATTTTCTTCGAATTGCACGGTCTCGTTGTACTGCTATTACGGAGAAAGTACAAAAAGAGCACCGGGGCGGCGGGCAGTTCTCGAAAGCCCGTCCGCGCAGCGCCCGTCGAACGGTGCTAAACGAGAGGGGCGTGGCCGCGGCCATCGCGTGACGCCACCCAGAAGTCGGCCCTCTCGCCTCTCGCGCGCGCCGCAGCCTCTCCTCCTGCGGACCTCTCTCCCCTCGGCGACATCGCGATCGGCAATTTGCTCCACCGCCTACTCGCCAGATCGCCAACCCGCCGTATCCGCTCGCTCCGATTCCAACATGCTACTGCATCGCCAACTCGTTTTAGCGAACTCGCTCCCATATCTAACATGCAACTACTTTGTCAACTCGTTACTGTGCCGCCAACTCGCTCCTATATCGTTAGCTACTGATCCAACTCGCTCCTATATCGTTAACTAGGTACTGTATCGCCAACTCGCTACTGTATTGCCAGCCAACTACGTCGCCAATTCGATTATGTATCGCCAATTCGTTACTGTATCACGAACTCGCTCCTATATCAAACACGCTACTTCATCGCCAACTCGCTTCTGCATTGCCAACGCGTTACTGTTTCGCGAACGCGCTGTTAAATCACCAACTCGTTACGTATCGCGTAACTATGTACTGTATCGCGAACGCGCTCCCTGTATCCAACATGTTACGAACTCGCTCCTATATCCTACATTCCCAACTCGCTTCTATATCGCCAATTCGTTTCTGTATCGCCAACTCGCTCCTACATCTCTAACTACAATATGTATTGTATCGCGAATTCGCTGTATCGCCTTCTGAACTGATACATTTGCTTTTTCTTTCGCATAGCATGGATACGTTTCGACTGATTCGACCTGAACCCTTAGCTCTCTGGATGAAGTGACGTCCAGTGCTTTGTTCTGAATGTTGATGTGTCAACAATTGTTCTACGCCTGATTCAGAGGGGAAGCCTTCGTGAACAGATTATCAACTTATCTTCGTCAAAATTTTAACCTCTTGCAAAATAACATTTGTAGCAGTCATGATCATTGCATCTCTTCGACTGCTGTATGCAATTATTCAGTTCGTTTCAAAGTCCGATTTCATTCCGTCATTGACATCTGCTTCATCGTGAATCATCATTGGCTCCGACATTATTATCATTGTTTTTAAGTCTAAGTTGTGTTCAGCAGCTTTATAATCGTCTTCAAAACCACTGTCTCAATAACTGTCATCACTTTTGATTCTTCCAGCAATTATCACTATCATCACAACCTCTAACATTGACCCCTCCGATCACCCCCCCCCCGTCGATACCATCTTCAGCACCGTTGCCATATCTCTATCTACTATATGTATCACCATATCTACCTTCACAATAACAAACACCCCCGTAACCACCACTACCACCGAAATAGGCCACGTTTTTTGTCCCTGTGAGCCTGTTACTACCACCATCACTGCCACCATCATCCAGAGTATACTTTTCGCCCCAGCCAGTCTCCAAAATTCCTTCCTCTACCCCGCCACCTGTGTCCCGCTGCTATTCGTGAGCGCGGGCCGCCGCCGCCGCCGCCGCCGGGCGCGAGGACCGGTCGGCCCGTGCTGCGTGCCCGCTGGTCTGTGCCGCCGCCCCCATCGCCGCCGCCGCAGCCGCTGCCGCCGCGCCGCCCGCGGCTGGAAGGCCAACCCAGTAACACAGAAGTGGAAGCTGCAGGATTGAGTCACCGCTGCGCGGAGGTCGCGGTGCCGACCGGTGTCTGCACCGCGTCTGCTCGTCCACACGCGGTCGCCCCACCCCTGCGCAACACATGGAAGAAGCGCGCCGCGCCGTTACTTCAACAGTTTAATATCATGATCTTATTCGTTTTGTTTTTCTTCACATGTGAATATTTACAATGTAAATTTTCCGTGTTGGATGTAAGTGTGATGTGTTGAAAGGCGACTTGTAGCAGGCGTTTCACCATTCACGTCCCATGCTTGAACAATATTTATTTAACAAGCAGATTCGAACAAAAAAAATCGAAAATCCTTTACAGCTTGATGTAAATCCCGTAAATAACATTTCTAATAAGTAAGAAAGTAATTATCTCGCTATTCGGGAATGGAATGTTCTAACAATTTTGACAAGCGAGAACGAAGGTTCCCGTGATCGAAAACATCCACTTGAGATGACGATTGGCTTGGGGTACTGGGATTCAGCACAGTTTATATGTTATTTCAAAGGGTTAATTCTAGCTACACTCTCTACAATAAGTGGATTGTAAAAATAGACATACACACAAGATGGGAGCAGTGGGGCTGTGCCCCCCTCCCTCCCACATGCACACTGAAAATTTTGTTAGGGACCGCATTGCCTTTTGTAATAAAACAGTTAATCCCTTAAATATGACGAATAAATCGTACAAAAACATTTTAAAATTTAGTTAAGTTTGATAGATTGGCATATTTGTATATTGGTAATTTTTTTATCGTATCTATGAGTAAGTACCATTGCCCAAGAATATGCAAGTGGGTATTTGGCATTTTAGGGTCGTATTAATGCGACGTTAGTCAGGTTTAGGCCTGGGCCCTGTTTTTATTTTTCATCCACGCCCGGGAGAAAGGAGACCTGTGGTGAGGATGACGTATTCCCACCACCGTACCTAACTTATTTGGCCTGCTGAGCGTTTTCTTTCGTCACACGGCTATAGACACTGACACGACATGTATCAGAAAAATTACAGCTCCATTTTTGCCCCGAGTGGGAATCCAACTCGGGACTTCTCGCAGAAAGCTAGCACGCTGTTCACGAGCCGCCTGGGGGTTTTGCTTAAGGATATAAAATCTGAAAAATTTCGGCGCTTTACTTCGCTGTAAAAGTCAACACTTGTGACTTGTCATTAACTTTTTAAATCGCTATTTATCAATAGTTAAAATTCATTTGTATCTTTCTACTACATTTTAATTTTTTTAAATAGCACATATTTCAAAGTAATTGTACTTTGTGAAATCCAAAGCGAGAAGAAACTTTCGAAATTACCGTTGAAAGGTGGCGATTTAGACTCAATCCCCCCGTAGAAGTGTCTAAAAATGCGTTACAAATTCAAAAGTCGATTGAAAACATTTAGAATGTTGAAAAGCGCAATTCTACCAGAAAAACGGGGCCACGTCAGAGGCAATCTTTCCTTTAAGTGGCCAAAAATATATTTAAAAATTCAAAAATTCAAAGGGGGTAGCGGATTAAGATAGGCAAAACTTCCCTCCAATATTCATACTACAATAGGTTGTAATATTATTCTACAATTTTGTTTTTCATCACTTATATTTCCTAATCCACCTTAAACAAAAAACTACGAAAATTAATGAAAAACACCTAATTTTGAGAATATAAATAAGAACTATTACATTATGTTTTATTTATATTGAGTTTTCGGGTGAAAATTGTAAGATAAAAGGCTGAAATTTTGGGAAACTAGAGAATTTACAGGGTTAAAATTTATATTTAGTCCTTTTTATTACCTCTGATATTCTTAAAAAACGAAGGAGAAAAGGGTTTTTTTAATTTTTTCCTTTCTTTTTGTTGATTGTAAGGGTAAAAAGGGACATAAACGCCTGAAAAAAAGTCTTTATAATTTATAGAAAGTTACAAGGATAATTTAAGTCAATATTTATAAGCATACCGTGGTTAAAAAAATAAAACGTAAGAAGTTAAAAATAGGTACTTTCTTGTACAAATCATATCTAAATAAACACGTTTAGTGGAAAAGGGATCCAGAAAAGAAGTCCCCCGTTCTCGTTTTAGACTGTGCATGCCTCTTATTGTAACGATCAAAGTATAATAAAAATAATACAGTAAGACAGTATAGAAATAACGGCATTTTTCTTGAGACATATTACAATTTGTGACGAATTCTTTTGGAATTCAGAAACATTCTCAAGAGTGATGTGCCTGGGTGTTCCGTTTCTTCCCATCTCAGTTAAAAATATGATTGGGATTCAACTGAAGATTATAAACCCGTAAAACAATATATGGTGTCCAATTAAGACAACATTTCACCTTCATTCGCGCGTGGCTAACCTTCAATGCACCACAAGTTCTTCCTTCACATAGCAACTCTCATACAACACTACTACGGGTTCTTCAGGGCAACAACCTGCAAGAAAATGAGTGGTCTGTGGGCAGTCATACGGATTCATCACCTACGCCACTGAGTGGACTACCGGTTCTTGGGTAATTGCAGCCGCACGAGGTCAGTTTTGAGTTTGAGGAAGTGCAGGGAAACCACTCGGTGGCGCACGTCACAGCAGAGTGCTCTCTAAGCACGGTCGCTATTCGCTTTTGCATACACGAGAGTACTTGACATTCACGCAAACGCAGCCACAGGATCAGGAAGTTTTGTACACATAGCAAGCGAAGTTCACTTAGGCCACATTTTTCTTATTTAAGGAGATATTTAAGCTTTTGCTCCTATTTTATCTTCGTCTTACCCATTTCATGTTCACTTAAAAATCCAGAATATCATGATGCTTGTGTCCAAAAATCCACTTCAGGTTGTTTTTCCATCTTTCATTCTCTCTCTCTCTCTCTCTCTCTCCTCTCTCTCTCTCTCTCTCTCTCTTTCCCTCTCTCCCTTTCTCATTCTCTCTCTCTTTCCCTCTTTCCCTTTCTCATTCTCTCTCTCTCTCTCTCTCTCTCTCATATACTCACACACTAATGCGAGGATTTATTTTAATTCTATTTTTATTGGAGTAACTTAATTTCGCAGACCATCTGATATATGTTAATGTATTCTTCCGTAAAGCACGTAATCTTGTACTAATATGAGGACATTCAATTAGTTTACGAACTCGATTGACTTACGAAATAATTTTTAATTTTTTTAATTAATCATTTATTTTACGGTATATTTCATAGTTGAAGTGTACTCTTCGAAATAAAACCCCATTCCAAGCGGATGGAGAATGATTTATAGTGAACATTTAAAACATTACCCATAAACATATGCCTTCTGTTGGTGAGAATTCCTTATGTGCTCTTTTCAAAAAGTTAAACCTGAACATAATAGTTTTTGTGTCAAAAATATTTGACAACGATACGCTGATAAGTTTTTTGAGGAGCACGAACGTGTGTGCAGCGTGAAGTCCCGAAATGTTTGGAACGTGTGTAGTCTGAGGCCTCGAATTATTTGGTATCCAACCCTAGACCTGCTCTCATTTTCATCTGAGCTTAGATACAAGTGTCGTATACTTGGTAGGCGACCATGAAACAGGGAGTGGGCAGAGGTCTGTCGGCGACATCGCTCGTGGGCGATCTTGGCAACGCGCGTGACGCCCAGGCGACGCTCGCCAAATGGACGTCATCGCTGCGTACCTGGCGTCGCCGTTACTGCAGTCTTACGGTGGCTCCACATATTCGGCATTCGTCGAGCCGCGAGCTACTCCTCGCCCGATCCCGACCAGTTGATGTGTTCGGCGAATGTTCGCTCCCTTTGATGTGTCCAAAAGACCGACACGCGGTGGGTATAATAGGGCAAGCGCCGAATGTTCGTCACTCGGCAAATAGCAAGTGACCCATCCACACTACTCGGGATTCGGCGAGCGGTTGCTCGATGTTCGCCGAATAGCGAATGTGTGGAGCCGCGTTTAGAGATTTCGCTGCGTTCGCGTTCGGCGAGTCTTCCCCGTTTAGGAACATCGAGAACCTTGGCTGGCGTTTTCGAATCGGCGAAAGTGGGCAACTGTATGCTGCAAACAGAGGTGTGATTTCAGCATTCGTTCTTTTGTTTTTCTACCCTCTTTTCAGAACTTCTCTTGGGTGTGGATGTCGGAATATTTTCACTTGATGAAACAAAGGCTTTGGTGTCTTGTAGGAACTGTTGTGATAAAAAAACGTGTATTTAATAATTGAATTTTGTCACGTTTCATCACGCAATTACATTTTTCTCGCGTTTGAAGCATCCTGAGAAATTCTATTTAGTTTCATTCTCGTATTTTGAGGTATTGATTAAAATTTACGCGTATTATTTACACAAAATATATCCTTATTACCTTACATTTATGTTGCTCATTCGAGAGTACGGTTCCACACATTTGTTACGACAAGGTCCGAACTTTTCTCTGCTAAATGTTAAAAAAATGTTTTCTCTGACGATGGAAATATGGCATTTCAGAGACAATTTAATGTAACTCTTTGGATCGCATCTCAGGCACCAACTGCTTCAATAATATATTTCAATGTAACCATAAAAAGACAAAATCATCATACTTTAATACTTTACTTATTACTATTTTGCGTTATATTTATTATTTTAAAATGTCTTGAAAAAGAGATCCCCTTTATTCTTAGGACTTTTCCAATACAAACCTGTTTTGCTCTACATCCCAGAGTGAATCTCAAAACATCTTAGTTGAATCTGAACATGAAGTGGATCTCAAAACATTCTAGACGCTAGCCTGTTCACGAGGACCTGCCGGACGGGAGTGCCTCCTAATGACACGCGCGAAAAGCAAAGTTTAGACAGCCATGCTCAGAGAAGGATTCGAATCCGATGCCTCTTCTGTCGACTGGAATCGCAAATTCACTCATCTTAGCCGATCCGGACGTCTGAGATCGATCGCTAAAGGACGCGTGCAGAACCAATTTCGATTCATGGATCGCGGTTTCGAATTTTGTTTAGGATTTTCCTCACATCGTGCGTTACCTTTCGAACCTCATCATTTCAGTCCTGGTTTGTGTGGGTGACGTACGGACTTGCGTTTGAGACAAGTACACGTCGCCCCTAGGCGGTGTCCTTGAACCTGTGTGTTGTGACGTGGTGGGACAAATTCAATAACCATGTATCTTCCGTTAACCTTTAAGCCCTGATGCTTCCTTATGAGGTAGATACTCCCACACATAACCGGATGGCTTGGCGAAAATGGCTCGTCGGTGGAGCACCGTCAAAAAAGTTATGGATATAATGAGAGATGGATTTAAGTGTAGTCTCCGACAGCCAATAAGGGGGAAGGCCCTGACCCGACTCGAAGCTTCGTAGATTAAAATAAAGGTAGATGCCGGGGTACTTTCTCTGGAATCCACAACTCCGGATGCTAGTGAGGTACAGGAAAGGGCAGATGACCATAAGGGATGTGAAGCGAGTGTTCGTGTCCAAAAAAAACGCGCACGAGATTGTGTATGTGTGTGTGTGTATGGATGTGGGTGTGTACGTGTGTGTATGTGTAACCAATCACCTACTTATTTTAAAAATTGACGACTCAAATCGCGTGTTTGACGTGGAGTGTACTTGATACTCGGCTCAGCGCCGCCTCAAAGCGGCACAGGTCAGAACGCCACTTCAGCTCGCCCAACGCTGCGTGTAAAGACGACGCCTCCCACCTCCGGCGAAGTGTGTATTCGGCGTCCTCTCTGTAATCTCGGCCTCCGTCATTTCGCTCACAATCGTCTATTGTGGTGACCGGTGATTCACGCCCCGCGGTGCTTGTGGCTGCATTGTCGAGAGACGGCCTTCCCGCCGCGCCGCGCCGGCCCACGTGGGAACGTGGGCAGCGAAACCCCACGCGCCATCCTCGAAGCCTCACCTACGTGCTTGGGTTGGAGGTCGCGTGCGTCAGAGTTTGCTGTGTTGTTTTGGGCGACGCAACTGCGAGGTTGTGTTAAGTCCTATTGGCATCGCGAATTTTGAAATGGATGGGAGTTCTAACACCGAAATAACGGCGACTGTCTTCGCTGGGTGATGTCCGCGTAAAAATCGTTCAGAATTTATAAGTATTACTTGGATTTGTTTCGGAAACTGTTTTTCTTTGTTCGCGTATCTTTCCTCTTTCTCAAATTACTCGAAGTACTCAGAGTCTGCAACTACGAGGTTGTGTTGAGTCCTATTGCCATGATGAAGTTGCGATCGTATGGAGTTCTAATATCGAAATATCGGCGACGCTATCCGCTAGGTGAGGTCCGCGAAAAAATTGCTCAAAATTTATAAGTATGTCTTGAATTTGATTTGAATTTTTTCCCTTTGTTCGTATATCTTCCTTATTACTCAGATTACTTGAAGAACTCAGAGCCTGCATTTGCGAGGTTATGATGAAGTATTATTGCCATCACGAATTTGCGGGACGGCAATTCATACACAAAAGCAGCGGCGACGCTCTCCCCTAGATGGTGTCCACGTAAAATCGATTAGAATTTATAAGTATTTCTTGGATTTGATTCGGACACAGTTTTTTTCTTTGTCCGAGTGTCTTTATTCTTTCTTAAATTATTCGAAATATTCAAAACATTCACTGGTGACTGTTTTCGAGCTCGGTGTCGGTTAAATATAAATGCACTTCCACAGCATGTGTAGTATCTAACAAGGAGAAATAGTGACTAAGAGATTGGCTAACATTGGAAAGTGTTCTTTTCAAAAATAGAAGAGAAAAGTTGGTTGGAAAGCTGAGGGTATATACGCAATTTATCAGCACCCTTCGGAGAATCACGAATGATAAAGAACAAACAAAACATTTTTTTTACGTGCGTGTTTTTAATGTACTTTCTTTCTTTCATTTTCATGACTTTGTCCCTTTCAAGTACAGAACTTGTCTCATGAGAATGTGTGCCATCGCTCGTATAGAATACACTAAATTGGTTATCGATTACGCTCGACAACAACCTTGTCAACTAGGTTTTAATAGTATGGTTTTCTGTAAAAGTTTTAGTGACATTGAACTCTTCTGTGTTTCATACACTCTGCTTGAATAATGACTTCTTGCAAATCACAATGAATCACAATAATAAACATGTCATCAATTACGTTATAAAGTAGCTAATATTGAACCAATTTACTGTCTGACTGTTCTCCTTTCTAAAATGACGTAAAATAGCCCCTCCACGCTAATGGTGTGCAATGCTCGACGATTCCTTTACTTTTATGCAAGGTGCCCTCAGGCCACTTTTCCGCACGAGTCAAGAATTAGGTTCTGTGCTGCCAGGGGCAGTGTAGCAACACCAATCCGTCCACCTCCATGCTTTCAAGGACCATCCAACATCCTATAAATGAGTTGTGTTGTAATAGGTTCGTTAATACAAGTTGAGCCTGTGTTTACTTTTCATGACGAATCAGATTTATTTAGTAATCTGTTTCTAATGTAGATAAATGTTACAACGTGTTCGGTAGAATTGATATTACCTGAGATAATCAGAAAAGAAAATGATATGTTAAGAGGCGTAAAACGTTTAGAAAATGCAAATATTTTTATTATATTAGAGTGTACATTGAATCGCCGAATGGTATAAATGAAATAAAATTATGTCATTTTGACTCATTATAACGTCAGTATTTTAGTGACAAATATTATCTTTTTATTTTCTAATTATTTTTAGCAAGAGAATGGCTGGCTATATATCATCTGTATAAAAATTGTTGTTATTTGTTTGCTCGGTTATGATCTCTTTAATCTTAATACAAGTGATGGCGTTACCGCGCTGAGAAAAGGTATTACACAAAATATAGCACAAATCTAAAGCTTGTATTAACCCCTTCGGCAGGCGCGTAGCGGTACTCAGTGCCGCATTCTTACATTTTTGTGGATTTCGTGTAAATAATTGATGTCTCACTATTCACCTCATAGGTTATTCTTCGTTCATTATATTTTCAACCAGATGACATTCAAATCACGATTTTAGACACTGTCTATTGATCGTTATTCATTAGTAATCAGAACGCTGCAACGGTTGTCGGCACTCCGTATCGCATGCGCTTTGTCATGTAAGTATAATTTTGCATATTTTATCCATTACAATTCTTACTGCAGTGTTGTTATTGAGCTCTATGACACAGATCTTGGAGTAACTATTCAAATTTAGAAGCGTTGTTTCCGAAGAAACAGTTAGAAGGAACATTTGCACTGTATTGATTCCCCGACACGTAACACGTGCCAAGACACCGAGGGAGCGAGTGACGGATCCGATTCGAATTAATATTGTTATTTCTTTTGGTATTTAATTATTTAAAAATAAAATGTATAAAAACATAATAAAGTATATTTCCTTCACATTTTGTAACGAAAGTAATAATTATTGACGTGAAAAACGAAGAAGATAAATGCGGTGCTGAGTGCCGCACGCGCCTGCTGGTGGGAAATGATGGGGACGCGCCCGCCGGAGGATTACTGTCGCTAATCAATCTGCTATTTCGATGAACAAATGAATTGAGATTTAAGAAGTTTTGAAGTAATTGATATACAAAGTAATATATTTAAAATACGGTTGTCCATTAAACAATTCCAGTAGTAAAAAGTAATTTAAAACCTTTTATGAGTTCCACTCATATAGAACTTTCGAGAGATGTCTGGTCAAATACGGGAAAAGAAACGGCTCCAGTGAAATATGAGTCAGTTCAGTTTGTTGTGGCGGCGGTGAAATGCTACATAAACCAGAACTAATAAGAAAACATATTGTCTAAATATTCAGACGCCTCTGGAGTAATTTTCTATTGTTGTTAGGGACGATCAATAGCATGTTCTCAGAATATGATCTATAAATCCCATTAAAAGGATTATTACATTACTCAAAAGATACATGTAATTCGTTAATTCCGCAAACATCTAAAGCAACATGCAATCATGAAATAGCATTTTTTACCGATACGTTATTGCCTTCGATAGGAGTTCGATATTCACTGCATTACTTATCTGCATCGAGAGGATCGTGGTTACGAGGGAAATATGAAAACAGTTGAATGGTGCTACATGCTCTCTTATGGAGGGAATTATGAAAGGGAATTATGGGAGGGAAATATTTAAAGACAAACCGAATCAAATTAATCACTAATTTGTAAATAAGTCAACCTAAATCATTGAAATTACCCTAAAAGTAAAATCATGTATGTACCGCAGGCGTTATAAGGGTTGTAATAATCTCAGACGGCCTTAGCCGCTCGATCATTAGAACACTTAAAACGCCCTTGGTACAAACACAACTATTTTGTATACAAGAAATAAACAAACAAATTAGTAGAGTATTTATTTTATTATAATTACTGCGTAATTTGAAAAATTAACGTGAATATATTCCGATTTAACGACTACATTTTCATTCGAGTAAAAAATGTCATATGTAACCTTGACTGCATATTCAGGTTATGTGAACAAAACGTATGAGCGTAATTTACCGGGTTCAATTAACAGGTTTCTTATCGGATAAATGCACATTGCTGCGCCTGCGGCTGCTCACTTGTTCCCAGCACCGCGGTCGTTCCACGCGACGGACCGCGCGAGATGCTTACACAGCCGCGGCGGCGCCACGAGGCGACAGAGATCTGTTCTTTCGTGGAAGCGCTGCCAACGGCTGGTGGCTTATCACGGAGCGAGACGCCCGCGGAAGGCTTTGGAAGCCGTAAAACCTCGAGGAAGAGCAGATCCGGGTCGCTCCAGCGGTCAGCTGGCGGTCGGAACGCGGTGGTGCAGTGGGAGGCAGGGAGGGAACTCATTCGTAGACGCAGCATCGGAACGGAGAAACGAAATCTCTCTGAAGCTGAGGAGAGTGATGAGAAATGGTGGGATGGGGAAGAGTACCTCAGAGAAAACTATCTTCGGTCAGAAAGTATGGCGATGTTTCCTGTTCACAAATTGTGTTTTGGGGGAATGTTTCAACGTCATTTGCCGATTGAATGTTTTATTTCCAAGTGTCAACCGAACCTGTGACGGTGAAAATGCAGTCAGGATTCTGCCACGTAAGAAGGTCCTCAAAATACGTGATACAAAAATACCTATCAAAATAATAATGAACATTGATCTACTTAGAATTTAAATTGTTCTTAATTCATTCAGTTCAACTGATGTTGTTGTTACTAATAATAGAACAACAACAACAACAACAACAAAAAGCAACTTACAGAAATAAACTATGGGAACATACAAAAATAAAATATAGGAAGATACAAAAATTAATTACAACGAACAAAAATAAACAACAACTTACAAAAACAAACAATAACGAAGCATAGGTTCAGAGATAAATCGGGAAGAGAGATATTTTCGGAATAATTTAAAGTGATTTTTTTATTAAGATAGTTACGTATATATTATTAAGGCATCTGCCAACCATTTATATTACATTATTAATAAAACTGCTTCCCAAATACATTTCTTTTACATATGGATATATACCTGGAAAACGGATTTGCGTTTTCCTTGGAGGTATACCTATCCCCTTCCTCCTGATTTGAACTTACTATCCCACAACAAGTTATTGACATTATCCCCTGACAAGTTATTTGTATTGTGCACGTACACAACCACTAGTGGCCGTTTTGACTAAATATGGTGTAGAGAATCTTGAGTGTAGGTCAATAAAAAGTCGTTGTTTTTTTTTTGGTTTTTTTTACAGTGCGAACGTTTCAGCCATTTATTTTATTGTAAAAAAACGACTTTTTATTGACCTACCCTCACGAGTCTCTACGTTATATTTATAACACCAGATTAAGATCAACAGAATGACAATTTCGCCTAACCGCTGGCTTCCCTCGTGTGTTCAGCAGGAGGTGGCGCGCGTGCTGCAGCAGCTGGACCCCGCCGGGCGCGGCGTCATCGGCTTCGCAGGACTTCTGCCGCGGCGTCTCTGCCGTTGTCGGTGAGTGCCCAACGCCCGCTCCATGAGCAGTGCGCAGTTGGAGAATTTTATGTCTGCACCTGTAATAACGATTACCTTGAACGAAAATGAATAATGACGTTTTAGAAATAAAAGTTTGTCACCGGAGCGATTTCAAAAGGCGATTTCGATGCCAAAAATCACCATTTACTTACGAGAAGCGGAGAATTTACATTATTTCTATTTAATACATATCTTGAACTAGTTCAATAATGTTAACTAGTCAGTGTACAATCAATCGTATGTATAATGGTCGGTAAGTTTCATGGCAACTATCTCACGTTTCTCATTGGGACATCAAAGGAAAATTTTACTACATGTATACGTATGTATACGAGAAAGTAAAAATCCATCCCTCTTAAGTGCAAATTATTATTGTTTAATGGCAAACGAAAATATTGAAAATATTAAAATAAAAGTACTCTGGGTCGTTTCTCTTGCGCGAATTGCGATGTTTTCAGAATGTTCTCAAAAAATTTCGATTGCTCCATTTCAAACATATAAAGTGGTTTATACACTGCTCAGGTAGAATAAATTTTAAAAAATAATCATGTGGATCCCTAAGGTATATTTTCTGGCTCAGTTTTAGACTCCAAATCAATGTTCTTCATTCCTTGACTTTTTCCATTAGTAGCGTTCGACAAAAAAATGTAATTCCGTCTGTGAAATTCGGCTTACTGACACACGTGCGTCGGTTTTGAATTTCTTTCAAACTTCGAATACGACTTTATATTCTATAACTAGAACTTTTCCTTTTCTCGTCATATTCAAGATATTTAGGGTTTTTTATACAAAATGTAAATATATTCAACTATAAAATTGTTATTATTTGTTTCTACTTCTACAAGCTACGAGTCCTCTAGAACGTGTTCAGCATGTTCCATGGTACCGCTGAACCTCGATAGGCAATCACCGCTTTAGAAGCTCCGACAGTGTTTCGAGACTTCGCGCCACTGCGCGGCCCGGCGTGGCGCGGTGGCAACGATTCGGAGCCGTACTTGACCGCGGCTTCATCTCGCGCACCTGCGGGCCTCTGCGTCGCGCCGCCCGCGCCGCCTCCGCCTCCGCCGCCGCCGCCGCCTCCGCCGCCTCCGCCGCCTCCGCCGCCGCCTCCGCCGCCGCCTCCGTCAACCGCCGTCGCCTCCGCCGCCGCCTCCGCCGCCGCTTCCGCCTCCGCCGTCGCCTCCGCCGCCTCCGCCGCCGCCACCGCCGCCTCCACCTCCGCCGCCGCCTTCTCCGCCGCCGCCTTCTCCGCCGCCGCCTCCGCCGCTGCCTCCGCCGCCGCCGCCTCCGCCGCCCTTTTGCTCTCCTCGGCCCTTGCGCCGCCGTCGCGTCGCGTCGGTCGCCAGTGGACCGGCGCGAGACGCCGCTGTCTTCCCCAGCAGATCGCCCGCAAAAAGAATGATCTCGCCTCTGTGACTGCGCTGCCCACGCAGGCGTTGCGAGTGCCTTACGTTACGCCAGGCGCCGCAGTTCGCCCTTCAGACAGTACCAGGGTTTATTCTAGTAGCTAGCCAAATATTCAACCATTTATTACAGTTATTCTGTCGTTTTTAGTGAGGTAATTTCTTCCTCTCATAGATAAAATATCTCTTTATTAACGTGTCTAATAACTTACTATTTATTTACCAATGTTGTATTAAATTTGTTCAATTTTTCAAACGTTCAATTTGAAAGGGTCCTACAAATGTACGAAATGTGATTAGTATCATTAATTTAGTTTATTATTTCTATGAGTGTATTGGTATTACGAACACTGCTTTGTCAAATGTAATTTGTGCAGCTTGCAGTGACGTTTGCTCACTTTGCGGGAATACTTCAGAAACGATCAAAACTTTTGTACTGAAAGAGCAATAAAAAGAAAGTGAGCACCAATTAACTATTCATAGAATGTTGTAAATTTGTCATCACATACTTTATCCAAAGAAATCCTGCAAGTCGTATGTTTTAATCATTCACATGGTTCGCATTTTGTCTCTTTGCGCTTGACTTAGCGAAAAATATAACAAATTTCATCAGTCATTTTGATAGCACATCGTTTTAGGACACCCTTAATCCAATGTTTGGTGCGTTTTACTTTGCTTTTCCGCAGCGTTATCGTAAGTATTTGAAAATCTATAATGAAAGTTGATAGTATCGAAATTGAAGCCATAATATTTGTAATGTTCATATAAATATCAGACCGATGATCTTATCATTTGAGACATTAAACTTAACAGACGAAAGTGTTGTGCTTATCGAACTGTGTAAATGTATTGTGGATGGATGATGAGTATGAGTGTTGTGGCCTAGAGAACTAGAAAGATTTTTGAGATGTTCTTCCGAATTCACTCATGCTCAACATTCGGACATTGTTTTATAAATAAAATACTATTTGTATATTGAATACGCCGTTTTTCGTTTTTAGATGTAAAATCTTCTGTATCATTTAATAATGTTTTTCCCTTGAGAGAATGGAGATGGTTTCGATAGAATATAATAGGCATTAAAGAGCCTCAAGATATTATCGACATTTTTGTAGATTCGTTTAGGGGATCGAATATGGATTTACTTTCTTGAAGAAAGTTTTTTGATACAATCTGAATGTCTCACTTCACTTTTGTGCACTCAGTATCACGCAATCTCTCTTCGCTAAGAAATAAAATAATGAGTCATCTACTTTCTTGAGCGAAAATATCCTCCATAGTTTCGCAAACCGATTTCAAACGACAAAATGCATATTGAACTAAGCAGATCTTGTACAAATCAAGAACGTTTCCAAGACATTTTAATCCAATAATAAACGTGTATTCGTGTTTTTCTTGCCATTACTAATTTTTGTTTCGTTTGATTCATACCATTTATAAGTAAGGAACGACATTCTAGTTACCTGGATGGTAATGTGTAACGGTTCATTAATTCATTACGTTATATAAACTTTTTGTGCATTAAATGAATTATGGAATGAAAACTCCATGCGAGTGTAAAGGTACGTATAGTATTTCAAATGTGTGAGGGTTCGTTAAGAGAGATCATGGACGAACAGCTTTCATTTCGAGGTTTTGCTACAGAAGTACCCAGTGAGCACCACTTAACTCGCAAAAAAGTCTTCTCCTGAATTCTTTTCTCCCCGGCAGTA
Organism: Acheta domesticus; assembly: GCA_031308135.1. Taxonomy (NCBI): domain Eukaryota; kingdom Metazoa; phylum Arthropoda; class Insecta; order Orthoptera; family Gryllidae; genus Acheta; species Acheta domesticus. The sequence continues at coordinate 96,599,725 of JAHLJT010000631.1, forward strand.
ATTGAAGTCTCTCGTTTATGGTTTCTCCAATTAACCACGGTGCTATTACCCGCGCAATTCCAATTTCGGTTGCGGCATTTCTCCAAGAATTATTTCCATGCTTAATTATTTCTGTGTTATTTTCAGACAGAAAAGAATTGTATTTAAAAAATGCATTAATTTTTTTAATTTTTAAGTTTTTGAACGTACGTAGGTACCTTTTCTTTTTGAATTTTCCCCCCTCCAGTTACCCTGGAGGGACGGGAATTAATTCATTATTAGGATTACATTTTTACATTACGTAGGTATCCTTAATCTTGCTCAAAGTCGATTTGAAGCTTCGTGAATAAGAAAATGATGGTTTACCAATATACAAATAAGCTGTATGAAAATCCATTTACAATAGCTATGTCTCAGAGATATGTACTACTTCAAAGCATTTGCGGCAAGGCAGATGGGTGCGCCTTGCCTGGAGCGAATACCTACGTATCTGCCCCTGTGTCACACTAGGGGTACGACATCGATGTCGATGTTTTCAAAATATCGATGCTTTTATAAAATAATCGATTAATTTTAACATCTATTTTTAAGCCAAGTTTTTATTATCATCGATGTTCTTTGTTTGATGTTTTTTATGTGATTGACATTTTCTAATTGAAAATGGTACTATCACAACAAAATTTTATAATAATTTTCAGATACGCATTAATTGAATATTCTTCAGTCCGAAGTGACCAAGGGTGAAAAATGAATAAAATCGAGTATTCGACGATAAAGAAGTTTATTTAATTTTTTGTTAGCGAATTAGAAAATATTGAAGTAAGGTTTAAGGGACTGGTCAGAAGGAGCAAAAAAACCTTACTTCAGGATAATATTAATGGTCCGTTGACGATTCTCCATGAATTAGGAAATTAGTTTTGTTAATTGCCATGATGATTTTTCGTCTGTGTTTTCTCAGGTAAATCTCAATGAAAAATTAATAAACGAAACCACTTGCAAATTAAATCCCTCCACGTGAACTTCAGTGGTTACTAAACCAGTCTTACAAACATCGATATTTAATGACATCGATGATTTTGAGTCGAAGTTTTATCAACATCGATGTTTTAATTTTGAGCATCGATATTTAGAAACATCAATGTTTGTTATCAATGTCGCATCCCTATTCGCTACCTGGCAAGGGTGCTCGGTCGGGAGCAGAGCGTTGCCACCCGGAGATGGTCCGACTTTTACAAATATTTGTACAATTTACTTAGGACTGGAATAACTCTTATTTCACACACCCATTTTGAGATTTTGCAGAGCTATGTGAAGAAGACAAAGAATGTTTATCAATATTCAGATATACTGTATAAATATATATATATATATATATATATATATATATATATATATATATATATATATCTGTGTAGCTATGTCTCATAGATAGGCACAATTTTAATACTCATATGGATATTTCAAGTTTCAAAGATCTGCGCGAAGGCAGGTGGATGCGCTTTGCCTGGGGCGAATACCTCCGCCTGTACCTCACTTCCATACAAGGGTATTCGACCAGAAGGAGTGCGAAGTCACCCGAAGGGAAGCCGACCTGTAAAAATACATGTGTAATGTATATAGCAGTGGTGTCAATGTCTCCTTCTGGTGGCGGTGACAAGCCTCGCGGCACCGTGCCATACAACGAGCTTCTCTGCGCCACTAGCGTCGGGAGAGGAAACTATTAGAAACCCCGCCGTTTTACATATAGTGATGGCGTTGTCTTGCGGCGGGGTTTTCAACTGCGTGGAGAGGCGATTTCGTCGTGGCACTCGTGCCACGGACTCCCGCTCGTGGCATCGACCTTGACAACACTGGTACATAGGACTAGAATTCTCGGCGTCGTCGTCTAGAATAATTTCACGCGCCCGCATTGCGGCCCTGCAGGGCGATGCGTATCGTCCTCGACCGCAGCGCGCGCCCAACCGGAAAATGGCCGCCTCCGCTTGCCCAGGGCTCTCGGCCGGCGATTTCGCATTCTTCGCCCAAGCCGCCGCCGCCGCGGTCTGGGGTTGTCTTGCGGTCGGGTAGTGTCCACCGAGACGGTCAGACGCACGCTACGGTCGGGTGCTTTTGCTTCTGATTTGGAAATATAGACGGTAGTCGCTGAGTTGATTACAAGGCCTTCCTCGATCTACATGGTTTCCTCGGGCTGCTTGAGTTTTTTGATTGTGCACGAAATTCGTGCGCAAAATTGTAGACTATGAAATCTCTTGAGGTACATCATAAAACGCGGACACTTTGGATCGACAGATTTCTGCCAAGTTACATATTCAAGTACTCCATAAAAAGATAGTTTCCCAACATTTGATCTCCTGGAGTAATAATTGTAGTTAGCCGTAGTTGAAGGTGTTCAAAACAGGCTTTTTTGTACATCGTTTTTGTATACGAGTGTTGCAATTTTTCACTGAATGCAAGCGTTAAGGATTGCACTCTACGAGTACATTGCAACAGACATAATGTTAGACACACGTCAATCGTGTTTAAGGCTCATTGCCTGGCCAAAAAACTAATACATAAGAGTAACTGTACAAAGATTGCGAGATCGAAATAAAATACTTGAGGAGACAGGAGGAAAGAGAGAATCCAGTGCACGGATAAGACTAAAAACTAAGGATTGCAAAGGCCTAAAGAACAATCGGAATAGAGAGCTGTTAGGCAAGTGAAAGGTCATGCCAAAGACGAGTGAAAGATATTCCAAAACAATGAACGACGGGGAGGGCGAGATGGAAGGACGGGAGATGAAGGGTGAGAGTGAGAGAGAACGAAAGGGAGGACGAGAGAGAGGATGAGAGGGAGGACGGGAAGGCGGACAGAAGGGAGGACAGAAGGGAGGACAGAAGGGAGGACAGAAGGGAGGACAGAAGGGAGGACAGAAGGAAGGACAGAAGGGAGAGCGAGAGGGAGAGCGAGAGGGAGAGCGAGAGGGAGAGCGAGAGGGAGAGCGAGAGGGAGGGCGAGAGGGAGGGCGAGAGGGAGGGCGAGAGGGAGGACGAGAGGGAGGGCGAGAGGGAGGGCGAGAGGGAGGGCGAGAGGGAGGGCGAGAGGGAGGGCGAGAGGGAGGGACAACAGGCAATTAAGTAATCGATCCTGAGAGAGAATGAGAGACTGGGCGGCGCGAATGCGATGGTTCTCAAAGGCCTATGCACGTATCTGACGCGACGCTATTAGAAACAGCGGCGCCAGCCAGGCGACCAGGCGGCCAGCGGGCTGAGAGGCGTCATCTTGTTTACATTACGCAATTAGCGCGGGCCTCCCGCTGCGCGGCGCCGGGCGCTCTTTTTCCCGCGCGTGGGGCGGCGCCGCGCCGCCGCCGGCCCGGACGCGCACAGGAGGCGCGTTGAGCGCCGGCAGCCGAAGCGAGAACGACAGCGTCCTGCACCGGCCAACGCCCTCGGCCGCGCGAGAAAGCGCGCTTCTCACGCCGCGCACCTCGCTCGTCAGCCACATTTGGATGCAACATATGCCAAGCAACCCTTGTTCTGTTACAGTTTTCAGGAAATCTATGAGTTGAAAACATTGTTGGTTGTTAATTGTTCTTAGCACACTTTGCTGGACTTGTGCAATTGGTATTCCAATATTTTCTGACTGTCTTTGGATTTTAATTACATTTCTTTGTCCAGCTTTTTGACAAGATGTAGTTAGTGGTTAAAAATTACCAATGAATTCAAGAATAATGGTTAAGTCAGACTCTTGAAGAGGATAAGTGCTCCTCGAAACGCCGAGAGAAATAAATTTCTAAATTTAGAATAGATGGCCTTTTATTAACCTTCTGTACATCAAAATATATAAGTCTGTCCTAAAAAACTGGACAAAGAAATATGATTAAAATCTGCGAGTGTTTATTATATTCTGAAGTACTGTCTTCGAGAGATGAAACTTAGCTTTTACGTCAAACCAAATCACCAAAATGGCATATTTCCAATTTATGGGTACTAGGCAACGCGTTTCCCTATTTACCAGCAGTTACACGAAAACCTGACTTTTTTTTCTAAGGGAATATATTTGCAATCGCATGGAAGTGGCACCCAAAATTGTGATGATAGGAGACGATTAGACCCCAAAACAGTGGAAAAGTGAATAAAATAGAAAATTGATACTCGCAAGTTGGTTTATGAATTTAATTTTTTTGATTGGGAGAAAGTGAAGTGCTTTCCAAATTGATTGGTGGGACTATTTAGCGTGCATTGTGAGTGTTTCTTGCCGATTTCATATTACCCTGAATTTCATGCATTAACAGAACGTATTTTATAAAGTATCGTGAAATGAACTGTCATTATTATTCCGTCTCGTCTCGTCATTTATTATTCCCCAACCTATTTTCTGTTTGCTCTTTTAGTGGAGAGAACTCCAAATGGCTAATCGTTTTATGGATGAAGAACTTTCTAAATACACGTATATTAAATTAAATAGCTGTTACGACATCACAATCACTTGCATATACGGTCAGGTATTTCAATATAATCAATCTTACCTTCCCAACATTAGAAATCCCTTTCCGAAAGTTGTAGTATTCCGGTATTGTTCATATGATATTCAGTAATAAATATTTACTCTTTTTTTTTTTTTTTCAAGAAAAGTAAACGACACAATAGTCTCATCTTACGTATGTGCACCGACGTATTTTACAAAAGAAAATATATTATACTTAATAAGAGTATTTGATCCTGCAACTCGGTGCATTGTTCTCGTTTTCCGTAATTTGCATCCCGATGTCATAAGCAGTGGAGGGAAATGGGAGCGATCCATCTCCGCAAACATTGTTACGTCGTACATTCGTTACGCGAAAGTATCTACATTTTTAGAGCTGAAATGTTGACTCATTCTTCCGCACACTGGCTCCCCCAAGTGTTTTATGACGGGGCTATTACGTTTATTAAAGAAAATTACACCTAATTGTCGTGGTTTGTAAGGAGCCGAGCTACTCTCGCGAGTAGGTGTGTACTCTCTTTTGTTTCTGGGCTATCTTGAGCACGAAATAGTTTCACGAAGCTTCCGTAGATGTTTTGATTGCACAAATTGTGACAGCAAGGAAACGAACTGAGAGACTGAAACAATTTGTCTTGCGTAGTTTTACAGTTAAAATGAAAAATGTTGCACACTGTTATCCTGAAAGATAACTCTCATCCCGTGTTACATGAGTTTTTGAAAACTATTATATTTCATGGCACTACTGAAAAAGTGCAAATGAACAGTGCTCGTGAAATAGTACGATTGTAATAACTAACCAAATTCGACTACTTTGCCATTCCCAAAGAAATTGATATTTGGTCTAAAGGAAATAATAGCCTTCTTATTTGTTTATTTTATAGCTTAGCTTATTTTCACCATTATTATTATTTATTATTATTATTTATTATTATTATTTATTATTATTATTATTTATTATTATTATCACCATCATCATCATCATCGTCGTTGTCATTCAAGCATATAATTCGCTTCTTTCTTTCACCTGCGAGCAAGAGGCACGAGACCAATTTCATTTCCACAAATATTGCTGTTTGAAATATGAACTTTTGCTGTTTGAACGTTTCCGAATTTTAAAAATATTGCGTGAAATAAGATTTCTCACCCCCTGTTTTCTGACATTTCCCATTCGTAAGCTTTTTGCCGTAGTCATGATACTCAAAGCGGGGTAATCTTCCTAAACGAAACCATTCGAGCAGGATTCTGAGCACATCGGCTTGAATAAGCTTAAACGAAGAGCTGCAACTGCAATTATCCGATTAAAATAAGTATGTAATTGGGACGTAACAACCAGTTGCGCTCGAACTGTCAATTTCGCTACAATCTGTGTACTATAATTGGTAGACTCAGTGAAAATGTGAGAACGTTTTACGTGTATCTGTTATCCACTATTTTAATTATACCATACACACTCTTGTGGTATCCATAATTCCAAATTCCCAAATTCTTCTGTTATGAGAGTTAGTGTAAAAGAGGCTTTGGAGATACAAACCGTTGAATCTCACAATAAGTGATTTCAATTACCTGTAAGACATTTTTGGTAGTTTTTGAGTACATTCATAATGCCCTTCGTCGATTGCCCATATCTCACGCTATCACTCGCTATCTCGCGAAAACATTTTTTCTCACAAGGATCTCGACCTCAAAAATGTTTCCATGCAGTGCGGCCGCCACAGCAATGTCTACGCCTTTCGTGATCATTTACTCTTTGTGTAATTGGGTAAATTAAATTTATGTCTATTAGTATGCGAGTCTGATGAGGTGTTGGACTCGCTGTCACTATCTCATTCTGTTAGACTGCCAGTTCGTCTACGTGCCTCACTCTCTCTTTGGATTTCTCTCCCTTCATGCTCCTCTCTCTCTCTCTCTCTCTTTCCCCTCTCCTGTGCACTTTTCTCGCCTCTATTCTCTCCTTATTCCTCTCCTTTTCATCCCTTACTTTCGTCTCTGCTCTCACTCCTCTCCCCCTCTCTCCTCTCCCCTCTCATTCTCTCTCCTTTTTCATCTTCTCTCCTTTTTCATCTTCTCTCCTCTCTCTTCTCTGTCTCCTTTTTATCTCCTCTCTCTCCTTTTTCATCTCCTCTCCTCTTTCTTTTCTCTCTCCTCTCCTCTATCTCTTTTCATCTCTCTCCTCTCGTCTCACCCCTCTCCTCTCACCCCTCTCTCCTGTTTCGTCTCCTTCCCCTCTCTCCTCTCCACTCTTGCTTCCTCTCGTCATCTCCTCCCTTCTGTTCATCTCCTCTCTTCTGTTCATCTCTTCTCTTCTGTTCATCTCCTCTCTTCTGTTTCATCTCCTCTCTTCTGTTCATCTCCTCTCTTGTGGTTCATCTCCTCTCTTCTGTTCATCTCCTCTCCTCTCTTCTCTTTCTTTCTCCCTCTCTTTCTTTCTCCCTCTCTTTCTTTCTCCCTCTCTTTCTTTCTCCCTCTCTTTCTTTCTCCCTCTCTTTCTTTCTCCCTCTCTTTCTTTCTCCCTCTCTTTCTTTCTCCCTCTCTTTCTTTCTCCCTCTCTTTCTTTCTCTCTTTCGTTTCTTCCCTCTCTCTCTCCCCATCTCTCTCTCTGGAATACATAGTTATTTCGTAGAGTAAAGATCCTTAGTCTATGTTTATTTTGTGAAGGGTCAGCACAGTTCTAACGAGCTCGGCGCTGCCCTGATCGTCTGTTCTCTTGAGGGAGCAAGGATCTGCCTGCCTCTGCCCGCGGCCCCGTTGCGGCTGGACTAATTGCCGCCGCCCGTTATTGGGATTTACTGCCAGACGTCGCCCGGGAAACTGCGCTGGCTGGGGTCGCTCGCCTCCTCCGCGCGCTGACCTGGCGCTGCAGTCAATGCAATGGACGCCCTCCCCCCCCCCTCGCCGACCGTAGCCTCATACATTTCGTTCAGTTTTCGAAGAGATTTCTTTAATTCAAGTTGCTTTATAGAGACGTCATTTGATTCTACGCTTTTCGTACTTTTAATTTAGTAATTTTGAGGACATGTGAATGTCAAATTAACAAATAATAATGTGGTGTCTGGTGGCAATTTTAAGATGAAATAATGTCTTCTCCCGCGATCCAAATATATCTCTTTTTCAAAAAGTTGCTTCTGATGGTTATAAGATCGTGAAATTTTCATGTCATGTATTTCTCCCCCTCCCCATTTTTATACATCGTAACCACAACTGTCTTTCCAGTCAGAAATCTTTTGAACAGTTCATAACTTGCCACATGTTGGTAGTTCTCTCTAGTTGCAATGATGATTTACCCTCAGTGACGACAGAACATACTGATATTTACATGCGTCCGTAATGCTACAGGAACTTCGGTCGAAGTTGCGCATGGTACTCCACATGGATCCCGCATGCCACGTTTCCTCTCATGGACTGTTAGCAGAATGTGGGGCCCTAGAGGAACACACTGCATACCGGTGAATCTAGGGCGAAATTCTCTCCACGGACATCCCATCATAACCATGAAAGCAGGAAGGAAGACTTATTGTAAAGTAACGGTATGTGTCCACTGCTACAAAGCTACTCAAACAGGTTGGCCATCCAACCGGAGAAAGAGGACGAATATCCTCAACACGACATTCACAAGGAGGAAATGAGGCTTTATTTTATTTGACACGTCGTTTACAATAAAATTCTTAGGTCCATTCCGTTCTTCCGTTGCATAATTAATTATTTAACATCCATAAGAAATGTATTATATGCACGGAACACTACTGCAATTAATTCACGGTGTCTTATTTCGATTTCATGGAAACGTTTCTCTGGTCAGAAAGCGCTTTCTGGAATTTATAACGATAAACGTATTCAGTGACATTTTGATTGTGAATTGCACATCTATACTGACAGAAGAACACGAATTGTGAGTAGTGCGAAGTTTTCTCATCTTCGATTCATTCCACTTCGGACGACCGTCATTTTGTTGGGACACAATTTATTTTATATAATTCTGCGTTACAAACATTCTGCGACAAACCGGAGATAGCACAAGCATTCGTTCTGTCACCGATTTCTACCCGCTTCGTGAAGCCAAATTTCACGACGCCGGAAGCTGCGTTACTTCCCCCATTGGGTCCCCTGGATGAGTCTGTGTTTCGTGGTCGTCCGCTGCCGAGCAATTGGCCGCTGACTACGTCGTCCCACATCGTTTTTTTCCCCCAATATTTCTTCTGCTCAGTTATATTACAATTTGCAGGTGTTTGAATTAATATACACACGCAATATATTTTGGAAAGTTGCAGATTTAGAGGTATAGAAAGTTACCTGCAGTTTGAACTATTTTAATTAAAATTACGAAAGGTTTTATATTTTTGGATTGATGATGTATCCTTTTTTTGTTTTAATGTTGAATGGTTAAGTTTATTGTTATAAGATGTAGTATGAATAGTTGTATTTAAAACTTGGTTGTCATAGGTGTGCTCAGAGGACGGCCGTGGTCCCCTTGAACTTGGTCAAAGGGGACCCACAGCCAAATGATGAAATATTTTTATTTCCGTTAATATTTTCAATTCCATATTTTCCTCTTTCTATCCTCAGAATTAGAGATTTTTTAAGAATAATATTTAATTTAGGTTGTTTTAGAACAACTGAGGCCATTAACAAGCTATAATATTTTTGGCATTTGTAACTTTTGAACTTTTATAATTAACATAAAATAAATAATTAACATTAATTTTTGTGATTTTCATTGCTTAAAAAACAAGAATTAATCAAGTTTTGCTAAAATCCAATATGTGGGACGGTATGAACGGTACAAAACGTGCCGTTATGTATAACTCTTTATTTTCTTTCTCTTTTCTTCTTCTTTGCTTGGGTCATGTAGGGATCACGAGACAATTTCAAGGCTTCATTTTAAGCTCCTTTTCTTCTTTTACCTGTAATCCTTCTTCAGACAATGTTTCATTTTCCTCTCTTCAGACCATTTTGTCTTCAGACCACCAGTCTTAGTCTCTGTCCTTCCTTGGTACCCTTCCGTTTTTTGTAATTTATCTTAAAACATATCTCTCTCCATTGTTTCTTCTTCTCTTACATTGTCTCTTTCCATATATTTCTTAACTTCCTGAACTCAGGTAATGGTAGATTTCTTATTCCAAAGATACATTAACTTTTTTTCTTAGCCTATTATCATTCTGAATATGTCCAAAAATCAATTTATCCCTTTCGAATTGTGTCTGTTATTTTTTTTTCTTTCTAATACTTTTAAATATCCAGTTTTCATTTTGAACCAGAGCAACAATCTTTCACAGGCATTCCGGTTTGATTACTGTATTATGCAATGCTGTATTTTGAGTTTTCTTGATAACCATTCCTTGTTCATTTTTTCTTTTTTTCTTTTTTTCTTTTTTCAATTATCGGATTTTGAGATAACGGTCTTCAATTCTTGTTTCCTGGTTTGTAGTTTCACATGTTCCAAACATTCATCTATCAGAATTGTTGATCAAAATCCCCCCCCCAAAAAAGCAACTTGTTTTTATGCGTTGGCCCCCATCCTGCCATTTGGCGCCGCCGTGCGTCGGCGGATACGCTTGATTTCTCCTCTGCGGGCGGAAGCCATCAGCGCCCCGCGGCGGGCGGGCGCCCGCGCGAGCGCCTCCCTGGCCCCGCCCCTGCCCCCGCGCCCACGGCGACGCCGCAAAAACGCGCGACAGGGGGGAATGAAGCTGCTTTCTAGAGATGTGCGGAGTAATGCCCTCGGGTTTGGGGGGAGTCGGATGGATGGGCTAACTCACTTTGGACTGAGAAGGATGGTCGAGCAAAATTTGTTGTTTCTGGTTCGTGTGCGCCATCTGCCCCGAGGTGGCACAAAATAATGTCGGAGTTGCCGCCTATTATTCGATCTTCCATGGGTGTTTGATAACGGGCAATGGGCGCACTGGCGGATGCGGACGGGCATGGGGGTCATGTCTTCCCCCAAAAGGTCTAGCGTTTTCGTTTATCTTCCTTCATTTGGCAAAATTGATTTAAATATTAAATTGTGTTCAAATTAGGTAAATTTTTAAACAATAATATTTTGTAGTATCATATCTATAGTAAATAAATAATATACAATATAACAAATATGTTTAGTATTTCACAAAAATCTACGCCCCCCCCCCCGAAAAAAAAGATCGGCTGGATCTGCTCCTGAATGGGCGACCCGGTTCCACTGTCCGATCTGCTTCTGTTCACCGATTGATCTGCTCAGTGTATTTGGTGTACGCGATTGGAAAGGATTATAGGCAGCCTTGGTAACGAAAACCCTCTTAAACCTAAACCTAGCTTGACCTGGGACTCATATGCAACGGTTAGTGGTGCGACTCGGATTTTAGTTACCACAGTTTCAGATGCCCCCTTTACGGAAGAAAAGAAACATACTAGGTCAATGATGTTAATAGGCTCTGCCTCATAGACAATTCACGTTTGGTGTTAAAACTAAATGGTGTAATGCAGCTCTAATCCTGTTGATATTATTTAATGAAAACGAAACAATATTAAGTACAAATTATGTAGCATTATAAAATCTACGGCTAGGTGCAAATTACTTTGATTAAAGAACTGTCAAAAAAATAAAAAGAAAACGCATCCAACACAAAACACAACCCTCAACTCTCAAAAAATCTAGGGAGAATTGGATCATCCCGTACTTAATAATGTGTATGTGGAAGATATAATGCCTGTGTTTTGTCCGTCGAGTTGACCGGAACGAGCCTTCGCACTGCCAGCTGTATCCGCCCAGCCGCCAGCGGCGCAGCACACCGCATCGCAAAAACAGTCGAAGCGCCGCCCGTGGGAGCAAAGGTGCTTTCTACCTCTGATGGAAGTCCAGTCTTTAAAGATCAGCGAATCCCAAGTCACATTTCACTCCCAAGCTAGATGCAGATACATTTATCTCATTTAATTGAATTTAATTAAGTGATATTACATACATTACAGAGTTTAATTTTACAATTGATTAAAGTATTATTGACTGTAGCGTTAATATCTGCTTTTGCCAATATTTGTAAATGGGTGCAGAAATCATTGTGACGAGAAAAATGTCAAATTTTTCTTCACATTGATGAATATAGCAAAAAGAAGAGAACTGTTGAATTATACCTTCAATAAATGGTAGATTGTTTTCTTTCTTTCTTTCTTTCTTTCTTTCTTTCTTTCTTTCTTTCTTTCTTTCTTTCTTCTTTGTTCTGATGGTTATTTCTGAAGATAATTTGACGTAACTGCTTATTATTTTCTCAAACAATAGTACATTCTTTGCGTTTATAATAATTAATTAGTTATCGTTTATATTTGAAAAAGATAAACGAATTTTTATTAATAACGTTAGTTATTAATTATTATTATTATGTAATATTCAGTACATTTTCATTGAGCCAGTTATTTTATATTGTGTAATAAAAATGATTTTTCATAATCGTTCTTTTTCTAATTATTCATTCAGATATTTTCTAGTATAGACTCCCATCTACAAGGACTCATAAACTTTCCTTCCCTTACATTTTCTGCGGTTAGACACGCGCACCTGCTTATTTCATCGCGGAATCCAAATATTTGCCGAGCGCGGCAAACACATCTCCAATCATATAATCGGGGGATACGGTCGATTTCTCCCGCGCGGCGGCCTGGGGGGATCATCGCGCAACTGAGCTGATCCGCCCCGCAAAAACCAGCAGCGGGCCGCCGCGCCACACCGAAGGGAGAGTTTCCACTACGTGATGGCAAAGCGAAGTCCCTGATGCCCCGGGCAGTCGCCTCTTCGTGATTCATTTCTCCACGATACACTTCGTGACGGGAGCGGATGCACGAGCAGATAACTTGAGGGACACGTGTACCCTGCTTGATGTACAAATGTTTCAATACATGGTCCTCTTTGCTGGTGTGTTGATCATTGCATGTTGGTCAGGGAAATTCAAATAATCTCAGTTGGCGAACTAGCTTAGTTTTCCTTTTCCTGACCAATAATCCCTTAAACAACATATCAGTTATCCACACATGGTTGTGAAATACAGCATACATTTTCCTGTAATAGTAATCGTGCATAAACGTTAGCACGTACGGTTCCAGAAATTTTTTTTTAATTGTCTTTCGAATCAAATACGTCATTTCGTGTACATTATTGTTTTAAAAGGTTTCTTGCGTTAACCAGTTACCTACGTAATAAAAAGTGAATAAGATAATGAGTTTATTAAATAATTATTGCTTACGTATTTATATATCATTAGATTTAATTTACAATGATTGCAAATGAAACTTTTCCATGAAAAAGCATTGGTAGCACTTATGCCCTGCCCTTAGGCAGTTTTTTGAGCTGTGCCTGCCTTATGACTGCTGTTTCCAGTCTTTCCTCTCCCTCCGCCCCTTCCACTTCCCCCAATCCACTGACAACACCCTCTGGATTTGCCGCATTCATTATCAACTGTGTTGTAAGAGGAAACTATTATCGCGGCAAAAAGTATTATTCTTTCATGAAGAACATGAAGGTTCGGGGCAGGAATTTATAGATAATTTACCTTTGAAAATATATTTTATTATATAGGAGCGAATATTTTGTCAACAAACTCGAAAAAAAACCTCTCTTTTCTGTATTCAAAATTCGACTAGAATATGGTTTAGGATAGAGACCACAGAATTATGAAAACGTGCACAAAATTCATTTCTCCCCGTAGCTCGTCACACACAGTTTTTAACTGTTTTTGACGTAAATAAATAAATAAAAGAATTAATAAAATTAATTATAGGCCAAGTAAGCATCCTAGAATGAAATACATTTCTAAGTTGTTTTTTCAATCATGAAATTATTTCATTTCAATCATGTCGTAACGGGATGAAGTGAAATTTATTTTCCATTAATTTTATATGTGAAAAATATTAAATGAATATAAGGGTCAATAATTTAAAAAACAAACCAGCGTGATTAGCACATTGATGTTTCTTATGTCATTTTCCAGAGAAAAACTTCGGAACCGCTCAGCAGTCCATCAGTAATACTGATAATTTGTTATTTTGTAGAGTACGCTAGAGAACTATTAATATCCGCAAGCATAAAATTCAATACCTTCGACAATGCAATGCATATTGTATTTCTTCTGTGCTAGTTACACTAGAATATCCAGGATTACATGTTTGTCACGACATCATTGATTCACGGTAATCGTACATCTAGAGGAGACCCTTTCGCTCATAAAGCACCGAACCTCGTGGGTGGCATATCACGTAACAACCAGCCATCAGATGAATATTCTGGAAAGGCTTCGTCACACTTCTTTCGCACGAACTCCAGTCGATTACCACTCCAGCGGTCGATTCTTTCGGCGGAGGAATGCTGGTGTGCCTCCTTCCCCCCTCCCCCACCGCCTCACACCATACTCCTACCGCTTCCCGCCTCAACAGCGCGTAATATGCATCCAGGCACCTGAGAGGTAAAATTATCTGAATTATTATGTACTAGTGGCCCGCAGCAGCAAAAATGTTAGGTAAAAAACACACAAAATGAGTTTCCAAAAACCAGCATGCCTAAGAACAGCAAATAAAGTACTCTCTTACAACACCGCAAACAATTTAATATATTAATACAAATATTCTTCACGAATATTGCAGGAACATAGTGTAGTGTAGCTGTGTCATGAGCATTGACTCACTGAGAATAAACATTCAGTCTGTACGCGCAGATTAAGAATAAGCGGGTAAACACAATTAAATATTGATGATCTGGGCTGTTCGGGTAACGCCGCGTCGCAGGTTGAGGTGCCGACGTTTCGACCGCCATGTCACGATCCTCTTCAGGGCTGTAATGCGCCAGGACGTTACAACCTTGAAGAAGATCGCGACCCGGACAGCCCAGATAATGACTGTGGCCGCGGAAGCCTACGACATCACAATTAAATATTTATGTTGTTAGGTCAAATTCTAAACTGTTTCATTTTTTTTTAATTTCCTGGATATTTTTCGTATCTAACAAATCCTTATACACCTCTCGCAGGATCGAAGGCTGCATAGTTTTCTTTCAATTTATGCACGCATTGGAAATTTCTCATGTAGATCACGTTACTTGTTAGGTAATGGCACCATTTCCTCAAAATAGAATGTAAATTATCCGGCACCCATGATGATACGCAAATAGGTAAAATATTATTAAGGCCATTTGCTGGTTCCGAAAACTGTGAATACCGCCTACAAATACGGAATTCTCAATGGTTTTTGTAAAACTACCATTCAGATTTATTAAAAATTCAGCGCCACCGTTTCATTCAAACTGCAATGCCCTTAAAATATTTTTGGTTCAAAAGTCTTATGCCTGAAAACATACAGTTTTAAAATTATTATAGTTGTACTTACTGGTCAATATAACTGTTGATCACCACTTTTAACGTTAGGAGAACGCAATTAACACTCAATAAAATCCAACAAAAAGAAAAAGAAACATAGAAGTTCATGTATTCTTTAATATTGATTACAATGGACAAAGTAGTAAAAATCCTTAATTAACTCTTAATTTGTTGTATAAAATGCATGAAGTGGTATCATTCCTTATATATGTACTAATGCACTTGTGTTTATGTGTCACTACCAACAACTTATGCTACAAACAAACGAAAGTTCTCTGAGTAGGTACACACTTTCAAATACGAGTAATTTGCACTGTAACGCACATTTCTTGCCCGGCCTCCACAATCTCATCATTTCCGTATTAAGAACAGCTTCGTCATACCTGAGCAGGCAGGTGTCGCTTAGCAACGCGGTCGGAACGCTAAGCAAGTGCGACGAGGACGATGTGCTCTGATGCTTTGGAGCACTCTATTAGTCCGTATATTTTAGCAACATAACAATTCAGCGATGAAAGTTGGTAACACACGTTATCAGATATTTCCAACAACGGCTCTGAGCGGCAAGAATGAGCGAGAAATGAATACAGCAAAATGAATTCGGGAGTTAGTGGGTTAACAACACGTTCGCCACCCCTGAGAAGGCAAGGGGTCGGTGCTCAGCAACGCGATTGGATCATCCTCAGCAAGCGCAACGCGGACGATGTGCCTTGATACTTTGGAGCGCACTCATTTAGCAACATAATTCGGCGATAAAAGTTGGTTACACATGCTACCATATAGATCGACCAATGGTCCCGAGCGACAACAATGAGCACGCAAAGAGTACAGCAAAATTAATTCGGGTGTTAGTTGGTTAAGAACAGCTTCGTCACCCATGAGTGGGCAGATGTGTCAGTTAAACCACGCAACGCTATCGAATCCTCAGCAAGCGCAATGCGATGTGTCTTTATGCTTTGGAGTGCTCTAGTAGTATAATATATCAACATAGATAATTCAACGATAAACGTTCGTAACAGATGATACCAGACAGCTCCAACTACGGCCCTGAGCGTCGACACTGAGCACGCAGAGTACAGCAAAATTAATTCAGGCATTAGTGGGTTAAGACCAGCTTCGTCGTCCCTGAGTAGGTAGGGGTGTCGGTCGCCACTCAGCAAGGCGGTCGAATCATTCCAAACAGACGATGTGGCTTGTCGCCCGCAGACAACAAAAGCGTGAATTCGACAAGCTGCGCGCAGGCGGCGCGGCGGCGGTGCTGACTCACCCGCGCAGTCAGCTGCGTTTGGTGCGTTTCCGCGTGGCGGACGCTGCGCCGCAGTTGACAGAGACGCACAAAAAACGAGCTGCGCGTTAGAATACGACGACCCGTCACCGAGGGAACTTGGAGCGGGTCATGTTTTTTTTTCCTGGAAGCGGGGTGAAAGGAGTGTTGAGTGCAATGTAGATAGCACTGCGTGAACCAGGCAAATGGTTTTATTTCTTTGTCCATTATTGAAAGTACGTGGCTGCATTGAAGAAAGATAAAGGTTTATAAGTAAAATTTTGCATTTAATCTGCCAGTATTCGAAATTGATTACTAGAATAGTGGCGCATTTGTAGTAAGTCTAACACTTCTACGATAATGTGTATCGTGTAATGACTATTACATTGCATCGGATCAGTGTACACTGAATATATGGTTCTTGTGGGGCGATGAATGAGAGTGTATCACCGTTGGCATACTTAAAGACACGTTTGGTTTATGAAAATTGTCAATTTTAATCGAATATGTACAATTAAAAAACAAAGTTTAATTTCTAATTTTGTTGGGCGTTCGTTTCCAATTTCAACCTAGATGTGCAAAAAAAATGTTATCTTCTTTTTATTAAGCACCTACAATATAAATGTTTTTTTACTTTGGGTATCTTCATTTATTGTTAAATAATGGGTATTAGTAGATTGATGAACTGCAGTTACGAGCACATGATGTAAAAGCTCACGTAATGTCGCAACTCACTTATAGATTAGAGATGTTTTATGAATATTTTCACATTGTTTTGCTGATGTGAAGTTGTACAGAGTATTTCGCGAAAGACAAACTTGTAAGGCATGTAGAGGAGTCGGTGATTACTTTTTGCAATTGAATATGTCATGGGATATTTCATAAAACGATGTGGCGATATGGGATATTTCATAAACATGTGACGTTTACCCCTGATTGGCAGTCAACTCAATGTGCACTTATGTTTGGCAGGTTCCGTTCTGACGCTGTGAAAGAGATTTCAGTGCATCCTGTCGAAGTTATAAGTCCATATTATAGAGAGTTTTTGCACCCTCAAACGTGATGCACTATCGATCTTCTGCGTATGCGCAGATGCACTAAAGTGATACGAAACTTGCACTGCGCATGAGCGGAAGATCGATAGTACCTAACGTTCGAGGGTGCCAAAACTCCCTTACGTCAACCGCAATCCACATTGCCCCTCAATAGTTTCAATCTCGTAGGCCCTCCTGCCCCAGAGCGCGCCTGCCCCGCCCGCTCCGCCCGCGCCTGGGCGATCGCCCGGGCTGCCTGCACGCGCGCCATGCGGGCCCGGGGCGCGTCCGCCGACCGCCTGCCCTCGTTGCGCGACCCCCGCCCGCAGGTGGGAGGGCACAATGCGTGCAAGTGCAGGCGGCCGCGATTGCGCAACTGATTCACAGCGAAACGCGTTATACAACCGCTAACCCACAAACGCGCGTGCCGATGGGATGTTTGGGATGGTTGAGTGTTTGAGAGTACCGGTGTATGGTTTGGTTATTTGGTTGCGTGTTCTCTGTTTCGTTTTTGTTTCTTCTCCGTCCCTTCCCCTACATTTCCTCATCCTTTTTTGCGTCCCTTTTTTCGTCTCCTTCGTGACCTTTCCTCGTGTACTCGTCGTCCCTTCCTCGTCTCATTGTTGTCACTTTGTATTCTTTAACCTCTTCCATGTCCCTTCCTCGTCTCCATCACGTTCCTTCCTCGTCTCCACCACATCCCTCCCTCGTCTCCATCAGGTCCCTTCCTCGCCTCCATCACTTTCCTTCCTCGTCTCTACCACATCCCTCCCTCAACTCCACCACATGCCTCCCTCGACTTCATCACGTCCCTTCCTCGCCTCCACATCCCTTCCTCGTCTCCATGACCCTTCTTCACCTTCAGGGCTGTTTATCGCCTCCTCCAGGCGTCTGCTCCTCAATGACTTTTCTATTCCTTGACGCTCCTTGTTGGCCGTCCATTCTTCGTCTTAGCGCCTCTTCCTTCTGTCGTCTTCTTCTTCACCTACCTTCCTCGTCTCCTTCATGACTCTTCCTAGACTCCTCCAGCCCATGTCTTCGGCTTCTCCACGACCATGTCTCGCCTCATCAATGCCCCTTCTTTGTATCTTCCTCGCCTCCTCTGCTCTTTATTACTTCTACAGCTTTCCTTATATTTTCCTACTTTCCTCACCCCATCTTTTGTCCTTATCTCACAAATATTATATAGTGCCGTTTTTCTCGTTGATATTATTTTTTCTTCCTCATTCTTCATCTCTCTTTTTCTCTTCAAGTTATTTTCACTTCACTTCCTTTTACTTCTTTTTAGTTTCTCCTTTGCATCCTTCAATTTTTCAACTCGCAAATAACAGGCAATATCTCTTTACCCATCACGTCACCTTTTTTTGTAGTCTTTATAGGAAAATCGCAATTAGGAAACATGAATGTGTGGGGGTTAATTATGTTGACTTATTCTTCTCATCTAATAATCTTGACAGAGTTCCTACAGAATGTGAATTTGCATACTTTTTTGATATGAGAAGTATTACTTGATCCGATCATTTTATATTACTAAATTCTCAAGGAACGTTTACAAAACTAAAACTGATTCACAGAAAATAATTCTAAAAAATGTTTGTTAATAACCAGAAAGAGAAATGTTACCATCATAATTTCTTGAAGCATTTGCAATTTTGTGCTCTTGATTTTCTTTTCAGCAATTCAACAGCTTATTCTGTTGTTGTTGACTCAGTCCCTCAATTTCATGAATCTAAATCAAAAGATATTTTACAGATCAAAAATTGTCTGCGTTATTTTGAATTTCTTAGTTGTTTAATTCATGGAGCATTCAAGTTTAGATGCTAGTGGCATTTATTCTCAATACTCTTATGAATCTTATTTTTCTGTTATTGTGTACAATCATGTAAAAATGAGAGAAAACATGCCGTTTTATTTTGTGGTGAATGTTTGTTCATGTCCGAACTTCCGAGAATAATACATAAAAATTCGAAAGCATGTTCTTTTCATTTTATCATGGATCATGTATCATTTGCGTCCATTAATTGGATGGTATCGTTTGCTTGTTGTCTTGCAACGAGTAGATTGACTTTTATTTCAGTGATCAGAGGTCCTTGTTGACCTAAAATTCGAGGTGATTGCCAGGGAGGTGTTTCCCTTTGCAGTGGCTTCGCGAAGTCCTGTGGTTAGGCGGAAACAATTTGAGAGAACCGGTTTTGGAGTTAGCAAGTACGCGGGCTGTTGTTGCTTTGCTCTACTTGGTTTCTTGGATTTCCCGTCCTTTGCGTTTTATGCCTGATGTGTTTTTGAATATATTAAGTCCAGTACCTTAAGAAAAATAACTGTAAGTTTTAATTAGGGCAGTGGTATGCAGATAATACAAATTTTGATATCAGTCATCTCATATTCGACTACCATCAGATATTCTTCGATAATATTCGGAAGAAAATGAACTCCGGTATTTGAAAAAAATTTCCATCAGCGTTTGCAGCAGTCAGTCACTTGAGCCCGTGGAAATATAAATCGAACACCTAGCAAAAATATATTTTTCTCCCATTATACTTTCGTTCAAACAGGTTTTAGGGACAAAATGGTTAGAAAATATCAGTTTTGCCTTTTAATTCTAAGTGTTCAACTGAATTTAAATATTTATGTTAAATAATTTGTCTTCTCAAGATTGAAAATGTAATTCAGCATCGTTTTCTGCGCTTGTTATAATACAACAAAGGCGTATGCTGGAGAAATTATGTGCTACTAGTGAACTTACAAATTGACAATATAAAGAGTATATAAAGAATAATATAGTAGATAAAATATGTTTAAATCCAAAGTTGATAAATCCATACTTCTGCAGATACGAATTTTCTGCTCATTGTGATTCTGGGCAATCGTGCGAAAGGAGTTCTTATTAATAAATCATTACCACACAACACTCAAAATAACCTAAGAATACAGTAATCTCTCGACATCCGCGGATTCGCTATTCGTGAGTTCCGAACATTCGCGATTAGAGAAATGCTATCAGTTTTAATATTCACGACTTCAACATTCGCGAGTGCGTCTTTCTGTCATACATTTTCTTTTAAGCGAGCACATTTCATTTCCTTTATCAGCGTCATTTGGGAACCGAACTGGCGAACTTGACAGACACCGGAGCTCAAAGTATCACGTTCTGCAAAAATCTCAAATTTGGAATGTCAAGTCACATTAATAGAAAACAAAATCGTAAAATAATTAAATTCAGTTGCGTCAAGTTGGAGGTAAGGATTTTGGCCACACTAACAGAAAAGTCATTCAGGATCTGTGCATCTGTCATTGTAATTATTTCACTGAAGAGTAGCTTCGGGAAATAATCAACAAAGAAAACCCCTTCGAACGTAATGATGAATTAACGGAAACGAAACTACATCCTGGAGAGAAATGGAAGCAGCAACACTTCCACTTTTGGATATTAGAGTGAGTAGGGTGATGAAACAAAAAATAACCAAATCCTATATCCAATCACTTTCAACTTTGAAATAAGTTTCAAATATTGTTTTATTTCTTCTCTTTGGGATATTAATTGTGAATTTTGTTCGTACTAGTGCCTACTCAGTTCTACTGCAAATGTTTATCATTTCTTCTTTCTTTTTTAAACAGTTTTTAGATATTCAGGAACCTAACCCATGTTTTTTCATTAAAAGATAAACTCAACATTCGCGAATTTCACATTCGCGATGCTTTTCAGGAACGTAACCCTCGCGAATGCTGAGGGATTAGTGTATAGTGGTTTTTCCTGTCCTGCTCTGTCTTCTACAATTACATGAATTAACAAAAGCATTCGAACCGCCGACGTTGATGGCCGAGGTGGCTCGAGTGTGTGCCAACTCGGCGTCTCGGCGTGATGAGCCGCGGATTCGAGTCCCGCCCGGGTATGGTTGTTTGTCCTTTGTCCTTCATGGATGTGTGTTGTCGCGGAAGGTCTGGTAAGTATGCTCCCACTGACCGAGGAACCCGCAAGTGTGTCCAGTGTAAAAGGTTAATCTGTGAGTCCCCATGCGGGATGTAGTTGGTACCCGGCGCGTGTAGTCGAAATCGATATCTCCTAAAGCTGGAAAAAGACTCAGAAAGAAAAAAAAAACAAGAGGGTCCAACATTCTCTATTCGGTTTTGTGAAATCGAGTGTTTTCGGCGGAATTTATCAGAAATTGTTGTTTATTAATAATTTTAGTAATCTAAGAAAATTTGATGTAGAAGGTCTTTAACAAATATAGTTTGCCTCTATTATGATATCTAAATTCATAAATAATTAAATAAATAAAGAAGAGCACACGAGCCAAAACAGCGAAATATTGCTTTGTTCTTATGTTTGTATGAATTAACGAAAGTATGATTGGAATTTGCATCAATTCTCATTAATTGCCCAGTTAAATAATAATACTTCTGTTAACAGTCCTGTAAATGTGAAAATCATGTCCAACTCTTTTGCTCATATGTTAATTTAAATTGTATCCTTTCATCAGATGAGTTTCATGAATTATTCACTTCGCTGTAATTGTTAATAAAATGAAAAGTTGTTATCGCAAATTTCACTTTTATGTGGCGCCGATCTCATATTGGATGAGCCCTGGAACGTTGGAATGCGTTTCCTCCATTTCGTGAACTAGGCCTGGTCTGGATCGAAGATTTCCTGGGAGCCCTGACACTCCACCGCAAGCACAAGGGAACGCCGATGACGGTCAAATTGCCGTGTACCTCCACAGCCGTAACCGCACGACGCCATTACGTCTTTCGCCTCGCCTTAGCGAGTCCCTTAGGACTTTATTTTGTAGGTCTCGTCTGCATGTTGCAGACAGACGTCTTAACGGCACATTAAGTAAGAGCACGACTTAATTTCAGGTTGTATGTGCTTGCCAGAGAAGGAAAATGTTTTGTTTTTTATTTGTCAAGTCATAAAACTGATGATATTGATACAGTTTGCTAGAAGCTATTAACGTTTCAATTCAGAGGTGATAACTTTTTTCGATGTACTAAATACAATATGCACATGTGCAAAATTAAATCACACGAATTTTGAATAATATTTCTGCAAGTCGCTGCTTTCTGCATACGCAAAGATAACATTAAGATCATTTGTCATTTATGTATCTGTCCCTGGTGAGAACGATGCACAAGACTTGTTTTGAACTACATACGCTTGCAAGAGAAGACTATTTGTATTGTGGGTTCTATTTTTGTTAGGGGGAAAGAACTAGACGTTTAAAGCAGCTGACGACCGCATTTTTCCTATTCCAAATACATTTTTATTATAATGTAACTAACGGTAGGATTTACAGATTATATTTTTGCGTCTAGAAACGTTAAAATTCTAGGAACAGCTTCTCCCGTATGCGTTATTCCAGTATTTTTTCAGAAGGTTTTTAAAGTATGTTTCGAAACTCGAATCATTTAGGACAATCAGCGTTACATTTTTTGTGAGGTTAGTGAACGGACTGGATTTCTTTTGTGTTGCTCTAATTGAGAACAGCAATGTTATAATTGATTTTCTATAGTAAATCTATATCTTGTGATCATAAAAATGGCGATTGAATGTTAGCTACTGCATCACTGCTGCACAGCTTAGAATCAGTGCCTGCAAGCGTATTTGGACCAGAGAGAGTAGAGTTTTCTTAATGATTAATGGGTAAATTTGGAATATCTTCGTTAGATTTCCTTTTTTCGCTGTTGCTGAACAAAGAAAATCATTTTCAGTAAAAATATTATTGAAAGGCTGGATTCCTGAAGTCACTGTTTGTTCGATAGTGTGATGCCTGGTTGAAAGATGTTTGCAGTTAATTCAGCACATACGTTCATTCTCTGAAAGGTGACTACAAATCTAATGAAGTTGGCAGCAACTTTATTTTAACAAATTAAGGTAATGAAATTAATACGATAAGGTAGTTGTAGAGTTCATAACATTAATACCAAAATAACGTAAAATGTGTGATTTGACGTTTTTTCTGGATGTAAATGTAACTTAAATGCACAGTGTCACGATTACTTGGGATAGCTGTTCATGGAAAAATGAATAACCTACTGGAAGAGAAGTAAAGCTACCAATGTCTTCGTCTCAACATGCGTTTCCTAGTCTGAGAAAATTCTCTGAGGACAAGTATTCCTAGTTTTCTTCCTTGAGTTCAGATTGATCGTGATCTCGAGCCTAAAGCCCCCTAGCGGAGATAGCGACAACTGCGGCGATGGTGGTGGCGGCTCGCAGGACAGCGGTCGCCCCGAATACTGGTGCGTCGCCGCCGGATCCGGGAACTTTCACCGCGACCGCCCGCGCCGCCTACGGAACACCCCAGGCCGTTGACACGTGTGGCGCCCACGCCCACGCTCACTCCGCCCTCACCCACTGTCATTTGTTAGAAATAGATACAACTCACACTGAGCCAATGAAATACAATCAGATACAGACTTGCCAGAGTTCGAACTTGCGAGAGTTTGAACTTGCGAGAGTTGTGCGTGTTGCGTGTTTATTTATTTATTTATTTATTTGGTCAAAAACAGTGAAAACTGTATATGATGTATGGAAGAGAAGATTTGGAACAGCAACTTTTTTGATGCTCTTGGTATGTAAATAAATGTTCCACTGTGTATCCGTACATATTGTACTATGTTCTTTTAGTATTCGAGAAGATTGCTATTGTTAAAATATTTGTTTTGTTACTGTGTTATAATAGAACGTTTTACATTTTGTGCAACGTTTTGGTAAACCATTTTGTGTAGTTTTAATTTGCTTCATTTTGCGCTGTTGCAGAACAAAGTTCTTACCGATTCATGCAATTTCTAGTTAGACTATCGGAGAATTTAAGTATTTTTACTAGTACTTTATCATTGACTAAAACTTTATATTCATTTTAATATGCCTTGTTTCATTTTTCATTTACTTCATCTGTCATATCATTTATTCGTAAAATTTAAGGAAAATATTTTAAGGTTTTGGGAAAAAATCAATCTTGGACCGAAAAACTTACTATTCGGTTAGTGATGTCAGCTGATAGATCAAGAGAAAAATGTTGACGACGTGAAATTCCCAACAAAAAGATACAAACAGGGTCATTGTATATTATATGTAAAATATTGGTGTATGATTTAGGAAATACGTTTCAAACCTTAAATACTCTCACTTCTAGGATATTAGTTATTGTTAACTGTGATCGTCTTTCTCTGTACCTTTCATTAGAATCTGTGATTTGAGTGGTTTATTTGCATCTGGAGCTATCTCCCTTTGATGGTGACACCAGCGGGCGCCTTCACTTTTACCATGCCGCCCACTGACGTCCCGAGTCCGGATTTTGAGAGGCTGCAAGTCTTGAATTCTGTAATTTATATCCGGCTTTGGAAGGACGACAACGTGGACTAACGGTAGTAGAGACAGACTTCACAGGAAAGAGTAATGAGACAACCAGAGGCAAAGCTTGTTCATTAGTGTATTGTTTGTGTAATCAAGGAAGCTTTCAATGAGTTGACAAGACCGGACGTAAATTACTTAGGTCAAATGCCAATGTCACTAGAAATTGTTGGAAAGATTTAATCACAGGAAAATTCACTTTTGTAGAGCAGAACACATTACGGATACTTTTTCCTATAAGAAAAAGAAATTCATGTGAATGTCAATATATATTAAATAGTAATGACCGATTATTGAATCGATGCTTCTTGTGCCTAGAGGACAGTGTTATTACGTAGAATAGAAATATAACATATGGGTATGTACATAGTTCATGGATTTCAGGTGTGCACCGTTTACGGGGAATTAGAATCAGATGAGTGTCATAAAGCTGAAGTATAAATAAACACCAATAGTTTGCTGTTGCCACTGAAGAAATTCTTGGATAGATTTACATATTTTTTCTTTTTCGAGCTATTCAAAAATGATCAATATGTTCCCTTACTGTTCATTTGAGGGTTCTGGGGATGGGGTTCCAAAAAGTTAAAATATTTCATCAAATTTTTATTAGTCCCTTTGAAGGAGATTGATGGAATCTAAATGTAAATAATTATCTCTCTTAGATGTCATTACATGTTTCATTCCAAAATATTGTTTTAAAAGTTTAATATTCATTAATGATTTTATTATTTAATGTATTTTTGTATGTTTAATGCATTTTTAATTAATAATGTACGGCAATCGTGCCTTACGAGAATTCGGAAACACAAGTGAATGAGGAGAGTGTATTGATGCCCAGAGCGTCCACTAATTCAGTCGTTATTCCCGTAAGTGTAGTATGCGCTATATTCCGGTTATGTTACATTCCGTGCGGTGGCAGTGATCCTCTCTCGCTGAAACGTGAAATCTGGCGATGACTTACACTTTTTACACTTACTGACGATGACTTACACTTTGCGAGTTTTCCGCCTCCAATGGAGCATCGTTTTAGTCGGCACCACCTTTAAGCTCCCGATTGGTTTCCCGACATGTGTGTGTGTGTGTGTGTGTGTGTGTGTGTGTGACAGACAGAGAGAGAGAGAGGGAAAGATGAACGTGCGCGGTCCGTGGCCGGTTTGTTAGGGTACTCCTCCGGCATTCGCCTGGGAGGTTTTTTTCCTTCAAATTATCTTTCGGTAAACCTTTTCACTATACTTTTAACTGATTTATCGGTCGAACGCAAAGTGAATTTGAGACCTCTAACCGACCCCACCGTTCGATAACGTAAGCTCAAAAAATGCACCCCTATTCAACCCTATTATCAGGCGACGATTGTCTATTTGAGAATAAATTCGCATCTCAGCATCCAACCCGTGGGCTGTGAAATATAATTAAACATTTGTGGACGTAAAAAGCATTTCATCTTTATGATAGCATTTTTTACAAACTTTTCTCATCGAAAACACTGTATGCTACTAAAATTCATGTAGTAATCAACATACAAGTACTGTTAATCCCCTGCGCAACCTTTTACTTCTCCCCGCCTTTACTGATTTAGAACTTCTTTTGTTCCTTGTGCTCCGGAGACCGTGCAACCATCTGATAACATTATACTGAGAATCCTCTGTATTTTTCGTGTAATAAGTGCGAAAGTCATAATTGTTGCTTTCTGAAATCCCAACATTCACTCGTTCATTCTGCATTCCGCCAGCACCCCATTCACTTTAAATAAGCTTGTTGTTTTGCTTTTTGACTTGCTAGATGGCACGAAAGATACCGTAGGCAAGCTGCGCCAAATCTCCCACCACCGCCTACCCTAGAGGGAGCGGGTCGTCCCTGTGGCTGTTGTATAATGCATAAGCGGAGCATAAGCCCGTGAAGAGCGCGCTACACTTTTGCCCACGTGCGCTCGCATTCCACGCCGTGGCGCAGGAGTTACCGCCTGACAACTTTATTTTGAGGCTGTGGAATCCGAGGAAGAAGGCTTTCAATGAAGATTTCTTTTTGGAATGAAATAATCGCTTATCATCGCTTTTTGGAATGAACATCGCATATCATATGTTAATCCAGTATAATTTTTAAGTTACATTGTATTTAATTCCTAATTATAATATGTAAATTTTAGTGTTCTGCCACCACCAGGTTGCATAAACCTATGTGCGGAAATAATAAATCACGAGGTGGGTATGTGTGTCTGTGTATATATATTTTTTTTTAAAGTGAAAACTCTATGCTCACAAAAAGTTAAATCTCTGATGGTTCGCCAAATTCGTGTTTTCAGGGTTCCTCCACCCCATGATGGAATATATTTACAGTTTCTATTGGTAATATTGTATTAACAGTTGCTTTAAATTCCACAGTGACATATTCACCTCTGACCGTAACATGTTCACAGCAGGCTTGCGGGAAGTTTTCAAACTCCCATCACTCCACAGTCCCCATCATTCTGTTCGTGAACAATTCTTTCAGCAGTCAATAAGTCAGCATCATCCCTTTCAAGGTTCTGCTTGAAGCCCAGCCAACCCAGATCTTGGCCACCAATTGTTTACATTTCGAAGCATTTTATTTCGTAAGGAAACCCCTCGTACATGCGATCAACGGAGTTACAAAACAAGAAACAACACAGAATACCATAACCCCACCCCGTATGTGCCTTTTCTCAACATCATGGACCGAGAGAAATGGCTCAGTGCATCAACTGATGTCACTGCAGTCCCTCTGACTGGGAGGTCCTAGGTTCGAGTCCCGACGGCGTGGCGGCAGGATTTTCGACGCTAGCTTGTCAACTAGGTCGAAGTCAGTCACTGTCTGGAGGAGCATTCTAGCGGCAGGCTGCTCTGATCGGTAGTTTTCCTTGGTTTCTCCGATCAACACCAGGCGAATGCCGAGCACTACCCTAACAAACGGGCCAAGGACCGCACGCGACCTTTCCTTACTCTGCCTTGTCCTATCCTCACCCCTTACACACACACACACATACACACACTAACATACACTACACTATCACACTGGGAGACCAGTCGGGAGCTTAGAGCTTGCCCCGGCTGGGGCGGTGCCCCGCTGGTGGCAGATACCTGGTTGAGGGGAAACCCCCGCTAGTCGACGGTAGGTCGGCGCCGGATCTCGCCATCAGTCGGGGAAAAGATCACCGCCACCTCCCGAGGAAAACACGCACTACACTTACGGGACTAATTACCTCTGTAGTTGACGCGCCCGGAATCATCAATCAATCAACAACTTGAGACGCAAACGTGGAGGGCTGTACCTGGCGCATCCGCAGTGCGGCACTTTTACGACAGTACGCCGTGTGCTTTTGTAAATAAACGGCACGGCGCAGTGGCGGCGGCTGACGAACATTGTACGCGCGCGCGCCCGTGCGTAAGCGCGCGGCGTGCTTTCTACTCATAAACGGATCGCCCGACGCGCCATTGTGCCGCGGACGTTCGCGCTCGGCGCCGCAATGGAGGTCGGGCAGAGGCCGGGGAAGAGAGTGCTCGTGGAGTCCGTAGACGCGTGAGATTTTTGTCTTTGTTTCTTTATAAACATCGTAAATGCGCGTCAGTGGAACTTTTGGAGAGTTCAAACGCTAAAATCGGTTTAAGTGTCTCTGCAGTGCCTCTGACCGAGAGTTCCTAGAGTTCGAGTCCCGATGGTGATAGGATTTTCAATACTAGCTAGAAAGCTCCGTCGAATTCAGCCGCTGTTTGAAGGAGAATTCTAACAGTTGGCAGCTCTGCTCGCTAGTTTTCCGTGGTTTCTTCTATTAATACCAGGCGAATGTTGGAGTAGTACCCTAACAGACGGGCCAGGGACCGCGCGCGATCTTTCTTTCATCTTCCTTGTCCTATCCTTACACCTTACTTATGCTTATTCTTACACTTGCAAGCACAACACTACCATAAATGTCAGGAGATCGGTCGGGAGCTGAGAGCTTGCCCCGCTGGGGGTGGTGCCCCGTTGGTGTGAAATATCCAGTCGAGGAAAACCCACAAGCCGACTTGAAGGCGGGCCAGGCGTGCGGCCAAGCGTGCGTTCGGCGCCGGATCTCACCATCCAGCAAGAGATCACTACCACCTCCCGCGATAAAAACAAATACACTTAAGAAATTAATGACTTTAGCGGTTGATGCGCCCGGAAACACTATCATTCACGCGCTAAATGTAAACATCCTACCTGCGCAAGAATAATGAAAGGATATTTCAAAAAAAAATATGCCTACAAGGAGAGCTCTGTGTTCATCGGGTGTCGGGGCCGGAACGGGGCGGAATTAACGAGACAACAGCACTGGGCGGGAATGTGAGGAGTCGGGACGTGGACATGACGGGGAGGTACGGGTCATGACGGCTCGGAGGACGCGACGGACGGGGCGGGGTGGCGACGGAGTCGGAAGAAGACAGAATCGTCGTGTCCCGTCGGGCTTGCAAGAGACGGCAGACGGAACTGGGGACGAGTCAAAGTGAGGCGGAGCTGGGTAGGGCGGGGCGTGGCGGAGCGGAGTTGGGTGGGTCGCAGCGGAGCTGGGCGGGGCAGGGCGAGGCGGAACGGGGCGGAGCAGGACGGAGGGGGAGGGGCGAGGAGGAGCGGTGCGAGGAGGGGCTCCCGCCGATCGCCCAGGAGAGTGGCGATGGGGTTGGTGATGTCCTAACATTTGCCTCTCTCCGTGCGGGGCTTCGAAGAGGAATGCTGCGCGTGTGTAGCTTTCCCAGTGATATCGTTTCCCCCTGTCATATTTGTGCTCAAAGGCAATTCGTTCGCGCATTTCTCAGCGCATCAGCCGGTTCCTACTTCTCAATATTCAGATTATTCAGTGCATTCAGATTGTATAATGTAACAATAATGACAAAAATAATAATAAAAATAAATAATAATAATAATAATAATAATAATAATAATAATAATAATAATAATAATAATAATAATAATAATAATAATAATAATATTTTGGATTCGGTCAACATTTCAATCGGTGTTGACGGTACATGATTTCTAATGGAGCTGACGCCCGTTTATATTATTTTGAATTACAGATGGTAATCTTTAATATTCGATTGTGTGGGACACCGGCTTTCACGCCTTCTGAATAAGTGTGGTTGTGAGTTAAAGAGGTCACTTCAGAATGATTATGAGATATCAATAGGTAAGCACGAGAATTCATTAGACGGCCACCCTTTCAGCCTTGAGAGGTCGCTTCGGATTTTAGCCTCCTTCGTTGCTCAGATGGATTTATTTATTTATGTGTTTGATTGTCTCGAAATTTGTTACTTCAAGTCCAAGTTTTAAAATGCAACTTCAGTTGAGGAGTGTAAACACTGTTTTCTAGACAAAATATCGCCGGAACTATTCGACAAATTTGTTCTAAATAATTGTGAACTATAAAAGAAAAATACGATATAAAAGTCATTACTTACATTGATTACACATAAAACGAAATTACACGTTTCTAGTAGATTACACTAGTGGTCTACACGTTTTAGGAGAATCAATGTGGCGGAAATATTAAATATATGAAGAAGTCAATGAGACAGAGAGTAGTAAGCCATAAACCAGCGATATCACCGTAAGATATTACATATTAATTCAGCTGTACGTATCTCAAAACTCCTTTGGTGTGTGTGGCTTGTGATTATCTCTCACTGTAACTTCATATATTCAAGCTTCGCAGAAGTGTTCCGGACTTGCATTGTCGATTTGGAATTAACATAGACAACACTGTTCCAGGCTACTGAACTCCCTTAACATTCAAATATACTTTCAGTGAATATTGGGGTGAAACAATAGCCAAAAGTAGTAATCAACATCAGCTACTTCCAATGAAAAGCGAATTAGTCTGCAATGAATATGTTGAAGCATATCAAAGTGCATTGCCCTTCACAAGAACAGTGAAAAAGTGCACATGGATTTCGCGACCCTGAACATTGTCCATTTAGCGCCTTATCTTAAATCAATTACTCACAGTGCATCCCAGCGACGACGTGCATCTAATAGGATTTTACGGATCTATTCATTTGGTGTCTCTTAATGTTATGCAACAGAATCCGACCGAGTTGCACGCTGAGTCAACGAAAACGGAGGAGGCGCGTTTACAGGAGTCGCAAGTTGCATAAGCAACACCTCGCCTGCAGTGTGAAAGGCACTGCGACGGTCGTGCGACGACGAAGATAGTAAAGGAAACGCGAAGAGAACCGGTGACGTCACTGACGCAATGACATAACTAAGACGAGGGCGACCAGCCTGGGGCATTATTGGACAACGGGTCCAATCGCAACGAAAAGAAAAGAAAATCGGAAAGCAGGGGGAAATAAACATTTTAAGTGGAAAGAATAATAAAAATGGGAAAATGGGTAGGCGAGGTTGCTAAGGTGAGAGTGACCGAACTTCGGTCGTGGCTGCGTAGAAGGAAACAGTTGAGAGATTTACTTTCGATTTTTGGTGAAAGAAAAGCATCTGGTGAGTAAATAATATTTAAATTAACGGGCGGCAAAATGGGCGTGACATTTTTACGTTTGTTACACTTAACGTGTTGATCGCGAGTTTGTTATTTAACTCTTCAGCTTGATACGGTCTCGGTTCGGTGAGGCGAACCACCTTTGTAATGGGATCATAATTTGTGGTAATGAAAATACTCTTTCAATTAATTGTAATCGATTAACTATAATCAAAGAATGACCAATTTCGATTAATTGGTAGACAAGTAACAATTAATCGTTTAATTGGAATAAATAATATTATTCTTGTAGTTTGGAAAAAGGATTTGTTCATTTAAAAGGAGAACCAAGGAAGTTCCCACACAGCGTGAAACGGGAGACCTTAGCAATTAATGGGATCTCTCTAGGATGTAATAATAATAATAATAATAATAATAATAATAATAATAATAATATTTTTGTAGGATGGCAGAAACATCTGTACATTTTTGGCACTATTTAAAGGAAGATGCAAACGAATATGAACTGCGATAGATGGTCTGGATTGTCTTCTCACTCCATTCTGAGGATGTTTAAGATTTAAATGTTAAAACATACTTGCCGTATTTTGAATGTATCTGCTTTCCACAGTGTTTCCCACAGATGTCCCTGACAAAATAAGTCTCGATTATGCCAGCCAGAAGAAACGAGCCGAGTAGGGCCTACGGGCCACTCCGGCAGGTGATAAAGAGGGATATAACCTCGGCGAAAGGCACCATAATAAGAAGAAGGAAGATGGGATGGTATGTTCCGGTAACCCATGGGAAAGGGTGGAAAAGTTAGAATGGGGAGTCCGCTTCAGACCGAACGGTCACGTCGATCTAATTAAAATTTTAAAAACGGAAATTGCGAGGAAGATATCTAGTGTTGGATAGTTTACTTTCTGGGGCGAAGTGTGGGCGTGGCTTTTTATAGTTACAAATGCTCTTATGTTTCTGAACACAGGCATAAACATTTCATTCAAGAAAATTAATAAAATCGGATTAGATTGAGGCTTATGCTGGTGGCAAATGGAAAAGTTCGCATAGATTAAGCCGGAAGTTCTCTTCGGGAACGTCCTCGTGTCCACTTTGCTTCTCTCGAGATGCCTCTGGCTTTCGCACGTACACAGCGTCATCAAATATGTGCTTCAGTTTCGCACTTCTGCCGCCAAGGTCTCGCAAGTGCAAATCTGATTATCGAGAATCTCTCATGTTCTTACTTATTAGTATTCAAGATGTATTCAAGAAGGGCGTAGGTAATTCTATTCACTGATGATGCCGTTAGAGAAAACAGAATGCATTAAAGATTTATGCTTTGTTTTAAAAATAGTGAAATACATATTCCAAGTTTCGACGTAGTGAAATCTGTAATAAGGTGGAGTTTAAAAAAATGAATTTTGAACTCGGCTTTGATTTTCGAGTAAGTTTTGCATACAAGATTGTAATAGTCGGTTATACAAAAGTCGCTTGCAAAAAATGACGAAAGTATTGAAGACATTTTTGATACAGTCATAGAGCGATATACAGTTTCACATACCTCGCCATTTTTTTTATTATTTCACGTGTTATAAGTGGTTAAAATATGCGGCAAAAATTCTTCATTTATTTAAGACGAGGATCTTAGAGAAGAATTTACGGTTTTGCGTGTGCGGGTGTCACAAAATGTGTTGTAGCCTTTTGCAAGAAGTGTCATATTAGTATAAAAGTGACTCGACATCATTATTTTAGTTTTTCGTCGACGTCACAGGTGTTACTACGAGAAAGTATGTGCTACGTTGTAGCACCATTAGCTACCTACCGTTCTCAGGAGAACGCAACGAGAAGAGGGAAAGTTGATGATTTTCGCCGTGCATTTCCTGTTGCTTTGCCATCCTAGACGAAAGTTGGGCCCAGCGAAGCAGTCGCTGCCATATCGCACTCGCCCGCCGCTTGTCATCCTGCATCAACTAGAGCATCGACGGCTTTGTGGAAAGCGTCGAGGAAATGGGCGTCCCGACGCCCGACCGCAGGCCGCGTTTTCTATCCGCTGTTTCTACTCGTTCACGACTGCCGCATCGCGTGCTTGCTGGTATCTGACAAAGACGGACGGGAATTAAGTCATTAACAGAAGCAATTTCTGCAAGACATGCTCCAGAAGAGCTCAAACGAATTCTTCGCGTATGTGCTCGTAGATAACTCTCCAATCTACGAAATGTTTCAGTATTGAAAATTAACGCGGTTTATTACACTGAAACCTCGATATGGCATAAAACAATAACGCGAATTTCTTGTTGTCTCGAATTTTCTTCCGTTAATATTACGTGTTGAAATAATTTTTCTTATAATTGGTTTTCGTAGATTGTGCATTCACAATATGTTGTCTACTGATTTCTTGTCAATTAACTCCTTCAGATTCAATGGGCAAAATTGAACACATCAATTTCGAATACTTGAACGTAAAATTTGGGATTTTAAGCATTGCGGCGTTCATATATCTTATATTTCCTGTTCAATGTCTTATGGAAATCGATTTACGTGTTTTTCTTGTCATTATGAGTCTGCGATGGAAATAATTGGAAGTTTTCTAAAAAAAATAGCAGCTTAACTTTCAATAGTAAAAAGTGCATGTGTTTATTTGATTCCTAAGACCAACAAATGTATTCAAAGAAGATGTTTTGATGTATAGCTTTTCTAATAATAATCTAATATACAGATAGAATCTCTTAAATTTACTAATTTATATGATGGATTTTTCTCAAAATTAAGATATTTCTCTTACTAACTGTTAATTTTAACTTCTTTCTGTCTTACTTGAATTTGTAATCTCCTTCCCAACCTCTCTTTTCTTCCTTTCTTACCGTTATATGATACCACACATATTTTCTGAAGTTTTTATCAAGGTCAATTCCGTTGTGACTTGTGTACATTAATATTATGTAATTCTTCTGTTTATATATGACTATCAGTCCATTGTTAAAAATATTATATTTAATTGTTTTGACATTTAAGCCTGAAGATGGAAATAATTATTTTCCGAAATGTTGCTGTTACTATTATGTAATACATGTAATATATTGATATAAATAAGTGATCTAAAACAATTTTCGATTTTTAAAATAAAGGACCAATACATTCTGATGAAATAAGATTTTATATAGTAATTTTGTTTATTTTAAGCAATAATACGTGAAATCCATAACCTAGACTTTGTGTTTTTTTGCAACTTTACGGCAGAATTATGAACATAATTTTTTTAAGAATGAAAACACATACAATTTATAAATTGGTGTTCTATAACAGCACATTCTCTCTCGTATTATTTATTG
Organism: Acheta domesticus; assembly: GCA_031308135.1. Taxonomy (NCBI): domain Eukaryota; kingdom Metazoa; phylum Arthropoda; class Insecta; order Orthoptera; family Gryllidae; genus Acheta; species Acheta domesticus. The sequence continues at coordinate 96,633,904 of JAHLJT010000631.1, forward strand.
CTTTTCAGAGAGTTTAACGAAAATCGAACCTGCGCATTTTTATATGCATAGTACTCTGTTATATCTGGAAAAAGCTGTAAAGAAAAAATGTTGCGCCATTTTTTAAAAAAATTTGGGAAAGCTTGAGACGTCATGTAGATTATGCCTAAAAATTAAAATATCTCTTCAAATTCAAGGGTTCACCACATCACCCAAATCAATTTTCAGAATGTCAATTTTTGTGAAAATTCTGCCTACGGTTTAGCCGCAGGCGTTTTTCTCCGACGTAGAAACGTTTTGTCGTAAACCAGTTTTCGATGTCAAGGACCCACAAAACGTGGATTTTGAGTGCACGTCGTGATAGAAAACGTTATTTCCTGCACGTAGGAATAAGAGTTATCCTCATTTTCAGTGTCAGTTACCCACAAAACTATTTTTTCTGTCCAAACATCGCCGTGTTTTTCTGCAGCATTACAATACTTTCTCTATTAGTAAGTAGGAAGCGAGGAAATAAAAATTTGTACTGGTTTCCTTTAGGCATGCAAATGGAAAAAATTGCAAAAAAATTAGTTTTCTCTCCAAATGCATGCGGGTCTGAAAGCAGTAAATTACTCTAGTGTTGCTACGACATAGCAAAAACTTTCTAACAACAATTGTGATAGTCGTATAGGATTACAATCATTGTGTTGGACGCGCATTAATAATATATCAACAGATTACGTAGGTGCTAACGAACCTTAACGACATAACGAAAATAACACAAAACAGTATTAAGTAATGAAGTGTGTATGAGTGGATTGTTCAGCCGCGGCCGGAGGAGCGCGTTCACCCTGCCACAATTTCTTCTAGCGTGATAGTCGCCAACCAAGGCTATAAATAGCCTGAAGCCCTCCGACAAGCGCGACACTTGCCTTCCGCCCATATGTGGACCTCAGCCGCCGCGTGCACCCGCAAGGGCACGTGGTCACGCGTGTTGCTGGCTGGGCAACGGGAGAAGGGCCGGTCCTTTCCCTCCGTTATTTTCAAGTATACCCAGTAGTTTTATGTAATTTCGTTGTTTACTATCAACGTAAACGACGTATTAATTCAATGATCTACACGCTTCAGGTCAGAGATGTGATGACGGCGCCAATATAAGGGAACCTCTAAAGCTCTTCAAAGTCTGAAAACATGCACGAGACACATCATGACCCAGAAACCGAGAAATAATGTTGCCTGCCACACACAGCAAGATTTCTTGTATGTTGCCTCGGATGAGTTAGCAACCTGATTTATTGTAGTTCGTGAATGTCGCAGGACAATCTTTCGTGTATTCAACAGTTCAGAAATTGAGAATTGATAGTTTAAAATAATTCAATATTGCATATGTCAGTGTATGTGTTACTCTTTTGTGTTGATTAGATTTCTAAGTTTATCAGAAAAGATTGTTGAATTCGTGAATATCAGGAACATATCTTCACCTCTTTGATCTAGAGTGCGCTTTGTTAATTCCAATAAATCAATAAACTAGTGGTGCTACAGAATGGCACAGACTCTCTCTGATTAGTTTTCTTTCGCCCGTCCGTCCGTCCGTCTGAGAACACCACTAGCGCCTTAACAATACATAGAATTTTTTCCAAATTGAAGAGACCCCTGTTCATCTGGTTCTAGTCGAAATTTTCATATTAAAAAAAAAATTCTTCAAAATTTGGGGTACTTTACATTAAGCTCCCCGGACATTTTCAAAATTTTCTCAAACGGCTTCAATTTTTTTCTTTAAATTTCTTGTAAGAATGGAATAAATTACACTTATTATAGTGGCATAGGTCAAATTTTTACGGTTAACTCGGAATTTTTGAAAATTACAAAAAATTGAATTTGTTCTGGCATCTTCCTCCAACTACAAAACTGAAGATAGAGATTTTTCCGTTATAAAATATGTTATTCATAGCGAGTTCTTTCATTAAGGTCATGTACATTTTTTTGAACATTTTAGTAGTTTTCGCGCGTGCAATATGTGCAATTTTAAAAAATTACAAAAAGAAGATTTTCTTAAAACGGCTCCAAATTTTTTCTTTAAACTTTTGGTAGGGATAGTGCTAAATTTACTCCATGAAATTACGTAATTGCCATATTGCTCTTTTCTCTTGTTGTTCAAAAATTACAAAAATGTAATTTTTTTGACTTGTCTCCCACGTCGATAATATTTAGATTAGTGGCGGTTTGTTCACATTATTATATTTACGAGTACATGTGCTTGAAATAATGTCACATTAAATAAAGTTTCTCGAGAATTGAATCGTTTTCTTCTTTTTCTTCCTTTTTTAAAAAAAGGCTGCTGCTTTCTGCTTGTTCGGCATTACTGCCTTCCAGGGAAGTGTATTATACAATTCCAGGGAAGTGTATTATACATTGTAATGGATAGATAAGAACTTATAGAGTACGTCACTCATAGCGTAATTACCTTGATTGGCTAACGATATTGATGTATTTTGCAACTTTTATTATCTTTGGTTTGAAAATAGCAAATATAGTAATGAAGTTTATTAGTTATTATTTTAAATAATCTAAATTTCTCTTATTTACGGAGGTTCAAATATGTCTCTAGGGAAACGAGATTTAATTCTATTTGGTGCATTGTAAGATTGGCCTAAATTAAAAAGTAAAGAACAAGGAGCTTCAGGAAGAATTTTAAAAAATTTTGAATTGAACTGTTCTCTGTGAAAACTAGTTCAAAATTCCGCATTTTCAGAAACGCTCAAACGCCATTTTCACATAAATGGCTCCAAATTTTTTCTTCAAACTTTCCGAACGGATAGTGCTAATCGCACTCTTTAGTATGAAGTAATATTCAATTTGGGGTATTTTTTATGTTTTTGCAAAAATTACACAAAGATTGAAAGATCTCTCACACCGTTAATATGCACATTACCAGCAATTTTATTTAGTTAAAGTGCTTCAAATGAAGTGTTTCGAAAACTCAAAAATTTTCTGTGAAAAAGAGCTTCACATTTCGCATTTTTAGTTGCGCTTAAACGCCATTTTCTTAAAAACGGCTCCAAATTTTGCAAGGAAAATTGCCATTTAGGACGAGGTTTTTGTGTTCTTTAATATTCTAAAATTAATATTTTCGTTCTGCCTTTAGGAAACCGAAAAATTAAGAAAATGTCAAAAAATGTACTTCGGGCGGCGATAGATGGCAGCGGGCACGAGTATGTAGCAATTTCGAATAGCTAACCCAGACCCAAGGAAATAGAAAACTAATAATGGAAAGCCTGTGCCATTCTGTCGCACCGCTAGTTTCGGTATTACGGGACTCCAAAACGTGTATTTCCGTTGAAATCTTGAAATCGATTTTCCGCATCATTACATAACTTTGCCTATACCAAGTATATTACTCCATATATACGTTTGTATACGGGAAAGTAAAAATTGTCTTTGTTTTAACTAAAACTTTGTATAGTAATACACTTTAACATTCCTCTATATTTTACTTGCTAGACATGTCGGTGTTCGTGGTCACTGGGCCCGGGCAAGTGATTCGAAACTCTTGGTGAAGTCTTCTTTGTTCAACGCTCTTAACAATGCTTCATTTTGGGAAAAGAATTATTATCAAATAAAAATCAGTATATGTTCAAATTAATAATTTCGAGTGTTTACTTATTTATATACGTAGAATAGAGAAAGTTAATGCTCATTCTCCCGACTGTTTGTGACCGACATCTCCATCTCTATCCGTCTCCGCCTGTCCGTCCATGTCTGTCTGTGAACAACACTATCGCCTTAACCGTACATAGGATTTTCGCCAAAACTGATATTCCCTTTTGATTTAACTGATGCGCCACCCCATGAATTTGAAAAATGATCTTTTAATATTTGAGGGTACTTTATTGAATCCCCTAGGTCACTTCCAACACTTTTTACTTTCCCGTATAGAAACGTGTAAACAAAGTATTATACGTAGTATAGGGGAAGTTATGTAATGCTGCGCGAAAAAACTGCGAATTTTCGGCAGAAAATATTCATTGTCGAGCCCTGATAACGAGAAAGTGGATAAAACCAGTTTCCAAATTAAGAAAAATAAATTTTCCTAACGCATGGTGTAGCCAGAATCCCTGTTTTGTGGGTCCTTGATAAAAAAAATTCCATTTAAGACAAGGTTTTAGTGTTCTTTAATATTCTCAAAATAAAATTTCAGTTCTGCTATTAAGAAACCGAAAATTTAAGAAAATGTCAAAAAAATGTAATTTGGGCGACGAGAGATGATAGCTGGCAAGAGTATACGTCAAGTCCGAATAGCTAGCAGAGACTAAAGGTAATATAAAACTAATACAGGAAAGTCTGTGCCATTCTGTAGCAACACTAGTTTTAAATTGCCCCCCCCCCCCCGTTTGCACCGTCTCTAGATTTTGTTCAAATTTTTTTTTAAAACAATAATTTGTAGAAAAAATATTTTTAACAATTTCCGTTCGTAACAACAACAAAATATATTATTTTATTACTTGTTCTTGATCAGAACTTGTGGCGAAGTGTACCGCGAATCGTACTACTATGCGCCGTCTCCTTGTCTGGCATGTGTCGCTGCGTATCGGCGGTTTTACGAACTACGTGAAGTTCGACGGTTCATCGCCAGAGCGCTCTGCATATCTTGTAGTTAATTTCCATCTATCAGTGCCTGAAATATGTACTGACCATTAATATAAAATATCGCGATGAAGTTCGCCACCTCACCAAGATATAATGGGATAGTAATATATTTATCCCATTAATAACTGTTTTAATCTCATAGGGCATTTCCATTAGCTTGATGCAAAACCTGATATGCGAAACCTGAATTGCTTGCATTACTGTGAATTACTTAGCCTGAATATTGTAGTAAAACAATAGTAAAGAGATATTTAAATAACGAAATTTACAATAAAATGTAATTGAACTGTATTGTGCTCTCATATTTGTAATAGTTGAACATATTCCTATGCCTCTCTCGTGGCCGTGAGGTTAGCGTCAGCGCTTCGGAAGTTTGGAAGCCCAGTTCGATTCCCGACTGGGCAGGGAAATTTTCGAAATTATAGGCGCAGCTGTCGTAGTGTCAGGAGACGGGCCTAAAACGTTAATAAAGTGCAAGTGATGTACAGAGCTATCCTGGAATTGGCTTTGAAGAATTCTCATACCACTACTCACTGCTGATGCACTTTGCCTTGAATTTTACTGAGAAAGTGGGTTGATAGTGAAATTTCATAGCTGTTCAATTGATACTAGGTGGCGCAACCAGGATAATTCTGTGTGTGTATTACTCGTTCACTTTACATTTGCAGACGGCAGAATTAGGAACTAATGTTGTTTTGAAAGTGAAGGCCCGAACATACAACTGAGAATACACGAATGGCCCCGATGTCAATCAGCATCTGACCAATCAGCTGTCTCCGAAGTCAGCACAAGAGCTACGGACACAGCTGACGAATTATGCCTTTCTGACAGTAAGCTGGAGTCGCGCTCTTAAACGATGAAGATAATATACATATAAAATAGATCACACCACACACTATTCACAACATTCACGTACAATATTTTTATTTCTTATTTGCACTTATCTACTGCTTAATGGTTATGTTCTTGCCCCGCCGGGGTTCTGTGAGCTGCTCACCGCCATCTATATCATATTAAACGGTCAGTATCAACTGCAGACGCGCGTTTCTCATTCAGTCGGCGGTGACCTCATGTAAACAGATCGCAGCGCTCCGTCTGCAAATGTAAAGTGAACGAGTAGTATAGTATATCAAATTTAGTTTTTTACAGGGCTAGGAATTGAAAGTAATTTTTTGTTCGTTAGTTATGCTCAAACTTTTGTCAGAATTATGTTTATGCATTAGGTTTTAAATAAGTATTTCAAAAATCCCTATCTTATTGGATCTCGGAATTTTAGGCTAATAAAGGTGATGATTTAGGCACCTAAAATACATTGCAATATGATTAAATGAGTCATTTAAAATCATTAGATAAGAAAAGTCATTTTTCTGGAGACTAAAACTGATCGTAAAACGATTAATTTAGGCACTTTTATTATTCGGGAAAGTCAAGTATTTTTACATTTATGAGAGTAACGACAAGCATATTATTTTATTCACTTACATTATTAAAGTAGACCAGTATATAACCAATATTTGATTCGAACCCCCCCCCCTCACAGACACACACACACATAAGAAAACTCGAAATGACTGTTTTTTTTGTTTTGTTTTTTTTTTTACTTTCTTAGGGTTCAAGAGACTCGCTTCGCTTTTCTGCCAGTAGCCTTTTGCCTGACATACGGCTTTCCTCTCCTGAATAGCATAGACGTAGCGCCGCGCCGCACCGCGCCGCACCGCGCCGCACCGCGCCGCACCGCGCCGCACCGCGCCGCAAAGAGTTAGCACAAACAGTGTAAATAATCATAGTAAAAAACAATTGTCACAATCACCATAGCAGTTGACGCACTTGGGAACACAAATCATCAATAACAATAAGATTCTGTTTTAAAACAATATCCCAGTTTCCATGTAGAATTTCATGACAAATGAGAGATCCAGTTTTCCCGAAAAACAAATTACTTTCCAGAAAATTGACTTTAAATATTACTTCCGGGGGCGAAATTCAAACTGCCGCCAAATTCAAACCGGCGGCAGCTGCATGACACCATGCTTAAAATTTATTTAATTTCATAGATTGAATGAATAGTAGTTCACATAAAACACTTGATACTAATGATGCACTCCAGGAGTGACAAGCATCATTTTCACTCGACGGTTTCACTGAAATCACGAAGAAGCGACGCATTCCATCGCTTCGCGCCGTTTTAGACGCACCCATGTCTGTGACCGGCAACCGGTTTGAATTTCCCTCATGGAAGTAATAGAAGCTCAATTTTTCAGACACTTTTTTTCGGAAACAGTAGTTTATGCAATTAGTTTATAATGTTATGCTTTATTGCATAAGTACATGTTTTGAGAACGAGCGACTTTAGGAGCGAGTTTTCAAATTTAAACGAATGCAATAAAGCAACATTATAAATTAGTTGCCTAGGCCATTTTTATTGTAATAGCATTATAAATTTACAAGAGAATCAAACTTCATTTTGCGAAACAACTTTCTTATGATGTTTCAGGTATTTGACATCTGTGCGAGAAAACAGTAGTCGACTGTTCCGTTTACCGCTACCTCCCCGCCATTCTCTCGTTGCGATTGGCTGAATGTGTGATGACGTAATTATTCGTGCCGTAAAATGTTAATATGTCATTATTTGTGCCATTAAATGCCATTTTATGAACGATTTATTGCAACAGGAAAGGGCCTTTATAATACTGGTGTACAAAGGAACTGTTTCTGCCATTCTTCATGAAATCCAACAATCATTTTTTTGTAATGGAAGCTGCCTGTAGACGCAATTTGATTTTATACACACTTATCTTATTTTTCGAACAGGCCACTTCGGACCAGGCTGGGCATGCAATTCATAAGGGGGGATCAGCATTACGCTGGATCCTTTTTTCGGTCCCCATGGTTGTTGGCCCTGGGGGTATGGAAGATGACTGATGATGAGGTGAGGGGTGAAAGGAAGGCATACGCACATATAGACATGAACATATACACCCGTGCCCGAGGCGGGACTCAAACCCGCGACCCTGCGGTCCGAAATCGTCACGTCACTACTGCTTTAGCGATCCCGGCCACGGGGCCGGCACACTTATCATTTTTATTTACTAAAAGAGATTATTTATTACATTATCCTACTATGGAGAAAAAGAGAAAAAGGTGAACATGTAATTTCGGTCCGAGACATTATCACTTGATGGATATTCACAACAACACAAAAGAAATCTAACATCCAGGAAATTAGCACAGACATTTTAGAGGAGAATGCTCAGATCTGATACGCACGTACTCTCTCTGCTACGCATCTCCTCACATAACGGCAAGGAATTCCCCTGATAAATCAGAACGTCATTAGCAATCTTCACGTATTTAAATAGGTCCATCAAAGAAAATAACGAATTACTACCGACTATATTCTTCCGCAAAACATGCAAAAATCTCAAAACCCTCAATTACTAAGAAATATGAAATATATTGGGAGAATCAACTTTGATGTAAAAATACGCATACAAAATTGAAAATATATTTCAAAACAAAGCAAATCAATCCATTTTGTAGATGATTTGTTCAAATCTTCTACTTCTGTTTCTTATTTGGAGCAGTGTATTAACTCCAACTCCAATGTGAATCCTTGTGTGGTGTAAATTATTAAAATATATATCTAATGAAATCATTATTTGAAAATTTCAAAGTAAAGGCATACCAACATCAATCCCGATGTATATCGCTTATTACTATTGAACTGAGTCCAGTGTCCTTTCAATACTGTAAATTATAATCGTGTTTCTTAAAGAAAGTGTTGAAGATTAAATGTGGAAACTAAAAACAAAATTGAATTATTGTGCTGCTACTTCTGAATAGGTCTTTTATACAAATTCACATGAAAACAAATAATCGAACAGGGATGTACGCAATTAAAATTTTTTTCAATTTATTTGATGGTTCACGCAGTTTTTACGAAAGACATAAAACTACTGCTTCAGATGGAGTTAAGAGGAAAATTTTCTGATTTTGAACATCACTGGTTAGAAACATCGACATGTTGATTGGTGATGTCGCATCCCTGCTCCGTGGCGGCCGTTGGCGACCCGAAAGTGCAGTAGAGGGAGTGAGGCTAAACCGGCCGCTCCCGTTTCTATAGGATGTAAATTGTTGTGCGCAGGAAAACAGCTAATTTTTGAATTTGTTACACGAAAACGCAAATATTTTCACGAAATCCCCGCCAATATCTGAACGACGAATATGCAATCGACTACGCACCAAAATATCTAATCCAACACACGGAACATAAGGAGTTCTGCAAGTCAAGATGAAGTCAATTAGCTGTTTCACTCTCGACTCCGATCAGCATGTTAGGCAATTGCACCATTCCCCGTACAGTTGTGCAGTTGACAGATTGACTTATCGGCGCGGCGCGGTGCGGCAGTGGATAAATCCATTTTCTAAATTTAGGAGAACAATCATCTAACACGTGGTGTAGCCAGAATCCATGTTTTGTGGGTCCTTGATACCGAAAAGTCGATTGACGGCAAACGTCTCCCTATCTGTCCTCTGTGAACAACGCTAGCGGCTAAACCGTTCAGACGATTTTCTCCAACATTCATATTCCCTTGTTCATCTGGCTGATGTCGCCGCCCCTTGAATTTGAAACACATATTTTAATTTTGGGGGTTCTTTAAATGAAGCCAGTGGGACATTTTCCAAATTTTCAAAAAAATGACTCCATCATTTTTGAGTGATTTTTTTCTTGGATAGTGTAAAGAACGTTTAAGAGAATGGTGCAGGTCTCACGTTCATTGAAAACCATGATTTTTCAAAAAATTTCAAAAGTTCAGTTTTTTTCGGGGTCTTCCTACAACTAAAATATTAAAGATAGCAATTTTTCCTTTAATGAAATCTGTTCCTTAAAGATTGATTTTGAAATAAGGTCATGTACAATTGTTAGAAAATTTGAGTTCTTTCAAATAATTTTGCGTGAAAATACAGGGGAGAAAGTACGTGCTGTTATAGTCCCACTAGTTTCGCTGTAATAATAAGAAACAAAATAAATACCATCCCATTAAGAAATCGCCAAAAACTTATTTTTTCTAGTAGTGAAACTTTTTGTACAATATATTACAATATATAGGAGATAACACAAAAAATGCCCAAAATCTGTTTCAAGTCACCCCGGTTTACGGTACGTTAGTAAATGTTCTTTCTATCAGTGGCGGCTCGTTGCACGGATGCACAACTCCCAGATAATCGTATTTGTATTAAATGTATAAGAAACTAGTGAAACTACTAAACTAGTTTGGTGTTCCTTATGTTTGAGTTGTAGTTTATTCCTTAATATTTTTCCTACCTCTTTCAAATTCCAAACATTTGAATAATTATATTACGACATTGGAAGAGAGGTATGAATCAGTTTAACTTTCGTAATGCTGGAATTTGTAGGTAAGAAATAATATTCATGCATTAATAATTTCAATAAGTAGTGAATGTGGTACATTTACATAATTTATAAATTAAATGAATGAATGAATTGAAGTAAATTATTATAATTGAATTAAAGTAATATAAGTCAATTTAATTTCCTTTTAAAAAGTGATCGAGACTTGAGATAAAACTTAGTTTCAGTGAAACAAAAATTACAATGGTTATGATTATTTTGAAATGATTCTTCATATTATTGATATTTGGTTTAAGATAATTTAAACTAGCATTTGAGAGCTCACTTGGAATAATGTATTTTCAATGGAAGTCAAGAGAGTCTATTATATTAAATAGTATGCCATTCTTTGAAGCCATGTTAAAAATTATTTCCAAAATTATGGCCTTTAAACAATGCTGCGTTTACTTTAAATATGTCATTTTATACTTAACTAGTGTTTATCGATTTAAAAAATTGTTATATTTTCCTGGAAAATGAGTTTGAGTGCAAAATAACATTTGTTCGAATCGGACCTAACCTTCAAGTCTCGGAACGAAAGACCTACATGTGCTGACGTCACAGATGGAGTTGTTAAGCCTGTAATAATACAGAATGTATTGGTCTGGTGCTCTTCCAAGAGTGCACTATGTCATGCTCTTGGCACTATGGTTCTGTGTTTATTGCGTCTACAGCATTTTCTCTTTGACCCTGTTCTTCAACATAGGGCCATCGGTGCAACAACCTGTCTTCTTCCAAAGGGTGGGGGTCTCGCGCCCGAATGGAATACCAGTTTTCTGTCTTCATCTGAAGCTAAACAAAGTTTGGAGCAGTAAATGCGCGCTCGGTATGAAGCGCAATAATAGTTTAGCCCTTAAGCGCTGGATAAGGAAGCGCAATAATAGTTCCAACTTAATTTTATGAATTTCTCGTGTTATTGTAAGTACTTAAGTTCAATCAGTTATTGACGATATTGAATGTATTATTTATGATGTTTGGAGAATTTATTTTCAATTCATGTTAGGTTTGTTGATTCAAAATGTACATTTGATGAGTCCTGTGGGTATAGCTGGCCGTCTCATAAAGTCTGTGTTCGGGAAAGATGTCCCTTTTTGTTTCTCACGGTGTGCACTGCAACTTTCAGTTTCTTGGGGCTCCAGCCACCACTGCATTCAACACTCTATTAAATATCTATCTATCTATCTATCTATCTATATATATATATATATATATATATATATATATATATATATATATATATAAGGAGAAGTCCTAAAACGTCACTTTACTCCAAATTCTGGGGATAGAGCGCCTTGACTTGTTCTCAGGCTGAACAATTTACATCCTATAGAAACGGGAGCGGCCGGTTTAGCCTCACTCCCTCTACTGCACTTTCGGGTCGCCAACGGCCGCCACGGAGCAGGGATGTGACATCACCAATCAACATGTCGATGTTTCTAACCAGTGATGTTCAAAATCAGAAAATTTTCCTCTTAACTCCATCTGAAGCAGTAGTTTTATGTCTTTCGTAAAAACTGCGTGAACCATCAAATAAATTGAAAAAAATTTTAATTGCGTACATCCCTGTTCGATTATTTGTTTTCATGTGAATTTGTATAAAAGACCTATTCAGAAGTAGCAGCACAATAATTCAATTTTGTTTTTAGTTTCCACATTTAATCTTCAACACTTTCTTTAAGAAACACGATTATAATTTACAGTATTGAAAGGACACTGGACTCAGTTCAATAGTAATAAGCGATATACATCGGGATTGATGTTGGTATGCCTTTACTTTGAAATTTTCAAATAATGATTTCATTAGATATATATTTTAATAATTTACACCACACAAGGATTCACATTGGAGTTGGAGTTAATACACTGCTCCAAATAAGAAACAGAAGTAGAAGATTTGAACAAATCATCTACAAAATGGATTGATTTGCTTTGTTTTGAAATATATTTTCAATTTTGTATGCGTATTTTTACATCAAAGTTGATTCTCCCAATATATTTCATATTTCTTAGTAATTGAGGGTTTTGAGATTTTTGCATGTTTTGCGGAAGAATATAGTCGGTAGTAATTCGTTATTTTCTTTGATGGACCTATTTAAATACGTGAAGATTGCTAATGACGTTCTGATTTATCAGGGGAATTCCTTGCCGTTATGTGAGGAGATGCGTAGCAGAGAGAGTACGTGCGTATCAGATCTGAGCATTCTCCTCTAAAATGTCTGTGCTAATTTCCTGGATGTTAGATTTCTTTTGTGTTGTTGTGAATATCCATCAAGTGATAATGTCTCGGACCGAAATTACATGTTCACCTTTTTCTCTTTTTCTCCATAGTAGGATAATGTAATAAATAATCTCTTTTAGTAAATAAAAATGATAAGTGTGCCGGCCCCGTGGCCGGGATCGCTAAAGCAGTAGTGACGTGACGATTTCGGACCGCAGGGTCGCGGGTTTGAGTCCCGCCTCGGGCACGGGTGTATATGTTCATGTCTATATGTGCGTATGCCTTCCTTTCACCCCTCACCTCATCATCAGTCATCTTCCATACCCCCAGGGCCAACAACCATGGGGACCGAAAAAAGGATCCAGCGTAATGCTGATCCCCCCTTATGAATTGCATGCCCAGCCTGGTCCGAAGTGGCCTGTTCGAAAAATAAGATAAGTGTGTATAAAATCAAATTGCGTCTACAGGCAGCTTCCATTACAAAAAATGATTGTTGGATTTCATGAAGAATGGCAGAAACAGTTCCTTTGTACACCAGTATTATAAAGGCCCTTTCCTGTTGCAATAAATCGTTCATAAAATGGCATTTAATGGCACAAATAATGACATATTAACATTTTACGGCACGAATAATTACGTCATCACACATTCAGCCAATCGCAACGAGAGAATGGCGGGGAGGTAGCGGTAAACGGAACAGTCGACTACTGTTTTCTCGCACAGATGTCAAATACCTGAAACATCATAAGAAAGTTGTTTCGCAAAATGAAGTTTGATTCTCTTGTAAATTTATAATGCTATTACAATAAAAATGGCCTAGGCAACTAATTTATAATGTTGCTTTATTGCATTCGTTTAAATTTGAAAACTCGCTCCTAAAGTCGCTCGTTCTCAAAACATGTACTTATGCAATAAAGCATAACATTATAAACTAATTGCATAAACTACTGTTTCCGAAAAAAAGTGTCTGAAAAATTGAGCTTCTATTACTTCCATGAGGGAAATTCAAACCGGTTGCCGGTCACAGACATGGGTGCAGCGTCTAAAACGGCGCGAAGCGATGGAATGCGTCGCTTCTTCGTGATTTCAGTGAAACCGTCGAGTGAAAATGATGCTTGTCACTCCTGGAGTGCATCATTAGTATCAAGTGTTTTATGTGAACTACTATTCATTCAATCTATGAAATTAAATAAATTTTAAGCATGGTGTCATGCAGCTGCCGCCGGTTTTAATTTCGCGACAGTTTGAATTTCGCGCCCGGAAGTAATATTTAAAGTCGATTTTCTGGAGGGTAATTTATTTTTCGGGAAAACTGGATCTCTCATTTGTCATGAAATTCTACATGGAAACTGGGATATTGTTTTGAAACAGAATCTTATTGTTATTGATGATTTCGTGTTCCCAAGTACGTCAACTGCTATGGTGATTGTGACAATTAATTGTTTTTTACTATGATTATTTACACTGTTTGTGCTAACTCTTTTGGTTTTGCATTGCAACAACCAACCAGAAACATTATTTTTGATATTCCTCATTTTCTTCACTTTCGTTTGTGTAGTTGATCTTCCTAATTTTATATCATTGTGCGTTTTTTTTTAATTAAACACCAAGCTGGCCTATTAATCAGGCAAATACATGATTTTCTATTGCATTTCGCAAAGCAGCTCTTGTAAACGTTTTCTGAATAATCGACGGTTCAGAAGAGGAACCCCCGCAGCTTGGAATCTTGTCTTTCACCTCTGTGAAATGAACAGATTTAAAAACGTTTTAATTATTTTTAAAAACTTCAAAACGATGTATTATTTGGAAATTTATTTTAATAATATTGACAAATGTATTTTTAAAATGTAATGTTTTGAACGTTGGCCACGTTATCAAAATATTTAATTTTTATGTTATATTCCTAATAAAAAAGAAATCTGTGTGATGCTGTTCTGTTTTCCCATTTTTTGATGACATTTCAATACATAATATATTTGCCGATATAACGAAACTCATTTCTATAGTGAAATCTTACACAAAATCATTACATTTCACAACTCAACCTACCAACAAGATGAATTGCAATCCGACTTGAAGACTTTAGTGAATATTATGACAAAACGTGAGTAATAAACTTTCTCTAAGAGGAAACGCAAGCACCAAAACTCCACGAGGAATGTTACCGAGGGTATTATAAGGTCTATCGTGAAGATGAATTGACCGACTTACTTCCAGAACTGAAAGACTTTCGTACTTTCAGAACTTCTGCGATAGCAGTAGCGTATGTGAAACTTCTAGAGAAAGTCGCAGGAAGCGGCAAGCGCGAGCATTGAAATGCTAAGCCCCTGTATTGTCTCCCACGGGGCTTTTCATTTATCTCGAAGACCAGTTTCACTGTCTTGCTCCTCTCTTGTTTTCAATTCTTCGTGCCTCCGTCACGCTGCTTATGCCGGGTAGGGATGGGAAACGGAGCTCAGAGGGTAGAATTGAAAAGAAGTCGGGCATAGGATAATAGCTGTTTGGCTGTCCGGGAAACGCCGCGTCCTCGGTTCAGGTGCCAACGTTTCGGCCGCCGTTCGGCGAAATACCCTGAGGAAGGCCTTAAAATGGCGGCGGAAACATTGGTACCTGTGCCTAGGACGCGGCGTCTCCCGGACAGCCAAGCAGACTGACTCCGGCCGCGGAAGCCTACGTTCTCACGGACACAGGATGTTTCCTGTGATTTCCAAGTTAAATTTTCAACTTATTTTGTTGATTTTTATTATGAAATAATGTTAACAAAAGTATATTAAGAAAATATCAATGATAATGTTGATGAAAGAAGAGCACAGTTCGTAATCCGAGGAGACGAGAGTGATTCTCGCCACCAAAAAACCGATGCCCTGGGGTAATGGAAAGAGACCCTGATAGAAAAACCAAAAGAGTTAGCGAGACCCCTCTAGGCGTAAACTGATGAAGTAATCACGTCAACGAGAGTCAGCACTAATTGAAAATCATTGGGGTCCCTAGGAACGTGGGTTAGGCGTTACTCCCACTCCCAGTAGTGGAGTCAATAAGCACTAACATTGTCACTTTGGCCACGAAATTTGAATGATTCCTTCAATAAAGTAAATACTTTTTGAATTAAATGAACAAATGGTTTCTATAGGCTCTCATCAACAACAGAGCATCACTGAATTGTCACAAACCGATTCGGTATTAATCAAACTTTTTGGAATCCTATCAAGTCGCCATTTTCATTCCGTGACGGATGTAATATCTCACCCTGCACAAACCAAACAAAAAGTCGGGCTCTGCACTAGAATGCCCTAAAAGTTTTGCATCTTGATTAACAATTTGTTGATTCTTTCTTCCGAGCAATTGACCCAAAGTGACCCGGCGTAGTTCCTGCGGCGCGGCATTAGAAATGCGGACGTGGCGCGTAGCGAAGTTGCCTTGTTATCTCCCGGCGCCCTTTTCATTCCCCTTCACACCTTCCTTCCCTCCTATAGCTGATCGAGGAGACGCGGGCTCTCATTTCGCACCAAATGAGATGAGATCTCGCGCTTTCAATTGTTTCTCCGCTATCCGTGAAACAGAATGAAATGTGAAGCGGCTTGGCCAGGCGAATCGAAGCAGTAGCGAACCCTGAGTGAGCATTAATTCGTGGCGAGTCAACTGCGTGTCATTCGTCCCGTTGGCGTAGTGCATGTTAGATTCTGGGAGGTGGTATTGTTCAACTCCCGCTGGAACGTGAGATCTGGCGCCGACCTACACGTCGGCCTGTATTGGTTTCCACCTCCAGAAGTCTCCCTCAGTGTGACCCCAGCCGGGACAAAGTCTAAGCTCTCGACTGGCCTCCCGACATATGTGGTAAGAGTACGTATGCGAGGAGAAACAAGAATGAGGAAGGATAGGTCGCGCGTTGCCCCCTCGTTGGGGTACTGCACCAACATCCTCCCTGGTATTCATGGGAAAAATCACATAAAGCAACCAATTAGAACAGCCTGCGTCTAGAATTATTCTCCAGACAGAGGTTGAATTTAATCCAGCTACGTAACTAGGGTCCAAAAGTCGCCGCCGACGAGACTAGGACCCCAGAACCTCCCGATCAACGATGTCGCAGATGCCATTTTGCCGCTGAACTATCGAACGCTAACATGCCTATCCCAACAAACTCATCATGTTTTTGTAATTTCACACAATTAATTTAAAACATTTACCACGTATCACATTTCAAAGAAGTATTCTCATTATGAATACAGTTACATTTATAAACCATTACCGATTTGTACTGTTTCAAAATATTCATGGAAGTGCGAACTGGAATTTTCTCCATACTTTGAAACAGTTTCCAGTTAGAGTCCTCGGTTGGGATCTTGCAGTTCATGCAACAGAAGTATTATGTGTTCTGAACAATGTTCTGTTCAGAAACAATTATGTGTTGAGAAAATATTACGGGAGGTCATTTTTGGAAATGAAAAAGAACAACACACGTTTGGGATGGAAATTTGTAATGATAACGTAATTTCAATTTTTATGTTGTAATTTAAAAACTATTCGAAAAGAAATTGCTGTTTGTATTTAGCTGTTTACTAGTTCCTTCCATCTACGATCTATATGAGTTATAGGTACATTTTTATTAGTAATTACTACTCATGTTTTTTACGATTTTTTCCCCGGAGGTGGTTCATGGTTGTATCTCAGATTGATTGATTTATACTGATACACTATTTCGTGTTTCCGGACATGTCAATGAAAGCTGTGGTCGTTAGACTCATACGTGTAGTGCATATTATATCTTGGAATGTGGAGAGATTCCACCCCCGCTATAATGTGAGGTGTGGCTTGGACCTACACATCGGTTTGCGGGGGCCTTTCTAGGCATCTCTGACAGTGGGTCACCACCCCAGCCGAGACACGCCCGACTGGTCTCCTCATGTAATAGTGGTTGGGTAGGGCATGCAAACGTATGTGCGTAAGGCGAGAAGAGGAACAAGGATGAGGAAAAAATATCACCCATTTCGCGGACCGACGTACCGCTCCGGCACTCGCCTGGTATTGATTGCAAAACTACCCATCAGTTAAGCCAACCGCTATAGAATTCCCCTCGATACAGTGGTTGAATTTCACGTAGTATCTAGCTATTTACCTAGCGTCGAAAATCCACCACCGTTGGCTTTCAGAGAATCTCCGGAGGAGCTCCGGAGCTTGTCCGGCGGAGGGGCCCACGGGATCCGATGCCGCGCGCCTCTGCAGAGGTCGAGTCCCTTGATACAGAGTAGCGCAACCGCCACCATTTAATATCCACTCACCCGACAGTCCCGTCAGGCACCAAACAGGAACTGAAAGAAAATTATAATAATTGGGGTCATTACGAAGATTTTCAAGAATATGAATATTGGTTTGGGGTGGATTCATGGTTCTCAACCTACAGAATACGACGCAGTTTCCATTTTTCAGACAACTGGACACAAAATGGCGGGAACGGTGGAACAATGGAATGCGTTACCCTCTGTGTCTAGGGACTCTACGCACAGGCAGCGCGCCACCCTCTCACCCTTTGGCGGCCGCCCGCGAGAGCCAACGCGCGGCGTGCCTGCACCGGGGGGCGTGGCGTGGCGGCGGGGGAGCGGGCGCGGCCGGGAACCGGAGGGCTCAGGGACTTCATTATCGTTTTACGAGCACCGGTCCCCGGCATCCGCTCAATTTCCTGCGGCGCGCCCTCCTTCCCTCCTTCCCCACCGCGCCCTCACCCCCCTCCGGCTCGCCCCCCCCCCCGCAGCCTCAAGTCCCGGTCGAGTCGGCCCTATTCTTACCCAGTCGCGGGGACCGGCGCGCGGTATAATCACCAACCCTCCCCCGCCATTCTACTTCATTTCTCTCGACATTGCAGCTCTTACTATCCCCCGCCATTGTTGGGTATTATCGCCATTCCTGGCCATTCTTCGCAATTCCTGTCAGCCTTTGCCATCCTCCGTCAACCCATGCCATTCATTTTTATTGCAGGATGTAGGTCAGTGTTCCGGGCGTGTTTTCGCGTCTTTGTATGAATCCCATTGTTTCCTTGACATTCTCCTTATTCCTTTCCGTTCAATTCTCGGTCACAATTCCTTTAATTTATCCAATTTCCCACTATTTCTCACCTTTTCCTGTCGTCATTTACCTTCTCCCAGGATCACATGCCACACCCCACCGTCACTATGTCGTTCTCGTTAACCCTGATCATTCCACGCTACTCCAGGCGATTTCGCGTCAATCATTTGCCATTACAGGCATCACTTGTTCCCATCATCAGTTGCAATCCCCCTACCAGGACATCGTGCGATCGTGTTCTGACATCAACCTACCTTCTAACACGCAGGTACTATTGTACCCCCGCCTAACCCCCTCCCTTTTCCGCCCATTCCCTTTCCTCGACCCCCTCTTCACGAGGGACTTATTTTAGGAAGTAGACGCGTGGGAAGCGTGGCCCTCTCACATTCTTGTTTTAATAGTTTTACGGTTTATTTTCTACCTCAGTCCGTTGCTGCGTCCCTTTGTTTTGTTTTATTTCTGCTTAGCGGAGCATTCAGAGGAGCTATGTAGTTTAGAGGGAAATTCTGAATAAGATTTCTCTGGTTGAAAAATCAGAATACGTCGCTTCAAAATGTAGAAACTTCAGAAAAAATCTAACTTCAGAAATGCGAAACTATTTCAAACACATTTTGATTCAAATTTCGCCCATGAAGTATCATAATATTTATGAACAGATGACAAATAAACGAAACTGAAATCTCGCTGAATTATAATTTAGAATTTGTAAAAGCTCCAAAGCAAATATGCATAAATTAATTGATCTACTTTTTTTTTTTCATTTCTATCTAAAGTCATTAATTTACGACACGACTTATTTTTGTTCAATGTCCTCCTTTCTCACATCCTGCTTCTTTAATTTTTAGCTTATTGTGAAATTTGGGGTACCTAGCAAACATTGTATTTAGGTTGCATTACATTTTACATATTTTCCAATATATGACTTACCATACATCTCTTGTTGCGCCCTTCACTTACTCTCCGACTCTTACTTCTCCGACTATCAATTCACGTCATTCCTGTGAAAATAAAAGACACACAGCATATCGTGCTGCGAAGAATGGTAGCACCTTGCCATTTGAATTTCGCTGCGCACTTGTTCCTTTCCCCTTCCGCCCCCGGTGTCCCAAGCGACAGTCGCTTGTTTAGCCGGTAGCGCAACGGCTCCGTGCGGCGAATGCTGCTGCTAATAATAGGCGTTCGGAAGTTGTCAGCTGCTTTATTGCTGCATGTTCTCCGGGCGGCAATGACATCGCCTCTGCAGTCGTGTGACGGAGGCCTTTTCTGAAAAGACTGAATAACGAAACAAGAACATCATATTTAAATATTATTTTAAAAATAGTAATAAAAATTATGAGATAAAAATGAAAGAAATGGATGGGATGGATTTTCAGAACACATATTGTTGGTTTGAATGTGAAGTTAACAACCGCGTGAGCTTCTAAACTCTTGCTCATTATCGCAAAACATTACTTTTAGACTTATTTCTTTACACTGTAAATAACTGTAATTGATTAAGAACTGACACTTTATTGGCTCCCCAATCTACATATTATTTTACACAATAAGTTGGGTAGTTTCATGTCATAAACGTTCGAATAATGTAATGATACAAAAATTATGTTTTCCTTGTTGGGCTTTCATGTAACGCCTGTTAATTCCTTTGTCCTTATCATAGTAATCGAATAACCAGAGTTCGTCTTTCTGGTCGGACGCAACTGTCCATCTCGCAAGGTTAGCACCCTGCGGGTCACGTATCGAGTCGAAAAAACGTGTCATTCAACGCGTCTGAGTCTCCTGGTGGGTAACTGATTTTTTTTTTCGGATTCATCCATAATATGCTAAGAAATTTCCCTAAAAACGGGTTTATGATGTTTTTAATCAATTAAAGCGCATTTTGTGTGACTTAAGGCATCTACCGAGCTGATCAATAGCTCATTCGAGTACTTTTGGCGTCACAAATCGATTGGCGAAATTCTTGGCCGATTCTCTGGGATATTCTGTATGAACCATAGAAGATCGTGTGTTTTTAATGATTTTTATTATGGAGTATTGTGTAAGCCGCGTGTTGTCATAAAAGCGTGTAAAAATATTGTCAGGAGAGACAAGTATGAGAGAGTTGTTTATGCAGGAAATTATACGTGTTAAAAAGAAGGCAATTAGTAATATTGAATGATTTCAGTAAATGTAATAATTAAAATCTTAAAATGACAGTGAAATATTAATTCATCGATACCAAAAGAAAGTACCGTCATGAAGATAAGTCTATTAGATATTTATAATAAATACGAGTATATTAGTGAAAAGCTGTGAATTTAGTTCTCTTCCCGGCATTCACATGAATCATTAGTCTTAATCCATCCGATGACGATAATTAAAACTGATTCTGTGTGTGTTCTGTGCGTTCTTCCATGTTAGGTGAAAATAAGGAAACACTCATTTCAAAACGATTAGAAAATATGAAAGCATAAATGTTCGAGAATGTATATCGTGCAAATGGCCCCTCAGAAAGACGCGGTATGTATCAAAATGATGGGGAGGGCGTTCAAACTGTGAATTCTACGCACTTCTCGTTCCTTCCGCTCCCGGTGTTCCGAGCGACAGCCAACTCTCGTGCCGGCCGCGTCGCGAACCCCGTAAGCTCTGCTAAAAATAGTGGTTCGGAAGCTGTCGGTTGCTTTATGGCTGCATGTTCTCCGTGCGGCAACGGGACCGCCTCTGCGGTCATGCGATCGTTGCCGAGCGGTTTATTTCGTTCTACTTCCACAAACGGCGGAAAGTGCGGTAGCAGCCCGCCCGGTTAAATACTTCAAAACAATTCCCCGACTTCCTCTTGCGCTTTGCGTGCCGCCTCCCGCGGACCCGTTCCGCTGCACGTGACCCGGTCCTCGAAGGTTCCTCTGAATCATGAACGCTCAGGCCGGAGGGAGGTGTTGCAAGTTTGATGCGTCCCGCAAGAATTCGATTCGGCGCGGGATGCGCAACTTGCTTTTCGAAATCCATGTCCGAAAGAGGGTCGGACCGCATGTGTCCGTGGGATGTCCTTTTTTTCCCCCCTACATCTGATGTAGAGATGTGTTTACTGAACATGATTCCCTCAATAAATGAAAACATGCATTTTTGTTGAGGACTCTGATACCGTTTAGATACATTTTAAACAATTATTTAAGATAATAAGATTTACTATTTTTAGTTAGCTCAGCAATTCAGTAATGACAAGTTTTCTGTAATGCAATATTTTTATCACGAACGTGCTTTATGTGAAAAAAGAGTGGAATATCAGAGCAAATCTTCACTTGTTGAACATAACTATTACATAACAGGTACAGATCTAAAAATGATACTGTGTTAATGATAGGATTATATCTACGCTAAATTCATTGCAATTTGCAAATTCATATTTATTGTCACTATTTCATTCCAATAATCTACTAACAAAATTATCAAGAACCTTTAACATTTGCGATAAGTCTTGCGCTCGTGGTGTCATATAGACAAAACCTTCTGACGATGTAAACGTTTGGCCATTGTCTCTTTCTATGACCCATTAACGAGTTGACTTTCATGTAGCATCTGAAAAGGAGGGATAGGAGAAGCATGCGAAATTGGTTACGTAACCAATAAACGTTGGATCATACTGCTAAACAATGGCAGTAAAGGTAAAGATAACTATGTCAATAACCTGACTGAAACTAATCTTTTACTACTGGTTATGTTGCCATACGAGAACCAGGCCACGTGTATCCCTGGTCGAGATTCCGCTTTACTGTCAGAGGTTTACCTGGCATGCTTTCACGGTAGTGTAATTGGCTGTGGCTGCCTCCCCACCCGAACGTTGATTATTTCACCCAGGAGGCGTAGAGCAACGCCCTCTGTATTCTGTCGCTCTTTAAACTTTCCAAAGCCGCGCGACCTCCATTGCCCGCCCGTTCACCCGCCCCGCCAAGCTTCAAACGCTCGTGACGTCAGTGCGGCCGCCAGCTCCGTCGCTGCCTCCGCCGTATTTTTAGGTTGCGGTGTCGTAATTCTGTTGGCAGCACTGGTTTTAATAGACACCGTCCGGCGTTTTGCCTGGAGTCTGCGGCTCGCGGCAGTTCGCGCACGGCTGCGCGCCGTTCGCGTGAAAGTCGCACGAGTTGAAGGCTATAGCGACACGACCTCGGTTTAAGTGTGTTAGATTGCCCTGAGGAAGCGAACATTTTTATACTATCTGTACGGACACATAATATTTTTATTATATTTCTCTTTGTATTCTGGAGGAGCTGTTTGAATTTTTCGCTCAGATACATATTGTCATTCATTTAAACACGCACAAAAATTCACAAACACATCCACCCTCAGGGTCGCACCCAGTCGATTTTTTTTGGGGGGGGGAGCATCGTATATTTTTATTAAATGATAAACATATTTGTCATTATATCGTCTCCTATATTATTTCAGTAGTATATCTTTCCTTTGCGTATCTCATACGCAACTCATCTTTATAAATGAGATCTCTAAAGAAAGAGAATTTCACGGAGACGTGACGAATTGCACATTGACTTTGAAAATATGAAGAATTTCTTTAAAAAACGCATCTAAATGTTCATTTAAAATGCAATCCGCAACGCACGTCAGGATTTTTGAATCTATATCGTTAAATATCTCCTAAACGAAGCGTTCTAGGCCTTAAAAACTAAAATTTTGAGGCCAAGGGCCTCATACCGGAAAATACAGGATGAGATTATATTGGCCATTCTATTACATTTTTGCTGGTTCGACACTTCTCGATTCTACCCCACCAGTTCAGAGTCTGTAGAATCTGCAAATGTATGTGAAATTACTAATTACTTGATAATCTATGCGATTGAATTACACGGGGGTACCTCTTTACTCGATAATAAAGTTAAATAAGAATAGTTTGTATTGGTATTTTTATCGTATATTGCTATCAATTACTGGTGACATAAAGAACAAGTGACTGAGGATAAGAGGTTTTGAAGAAATATATATTACAGGCTTAATATGGAAATGGAAAAATAAGGAAGAGGGTGGGGTATAGCAAGCGAGTCTCGCACGGGTACGCTAGTTAGGCATTATTTTTGTAGTGTATGTATGATACTATACAATATTATTTTTAAATAAAAGCATAATTCCACCACAAATATTATAATCAATTTTGCCAAATAAAGGGAGGTAACAAATGAAAACTCTAAGCGTTTGGTGGGGGTGATGTCTCCCATGCCCCCGCCCCCAGGGATCCGCCATTGCCCACCGTTTTATACACAAGTTTCTGAAGAACAAAATAATAATAATTATTATTATTATTATCATAACAATGATAAAAAACATAATCACGGGACATGAAGATTCTAGTTATCAGCCACAATCTACTTTAGGATCGTGATGTATCATTGCCTACGAGTTAACAACGAAAGCTGTTAAATTGTTTATATCTAATATCTTTGACCTTTTTAATAGTTAAAAAGAAAATTAAGAAATAACGATCATGATATTAAACATTTCTGGGCACAGGAGATCAGGTTTCACTTGTACATGCATTGAAAGATTTCGAGTCAAGGCACAAATGAAATTGAAGAACTTTCGTAAATATTTGTTGGAAATGCAATCCGCACGTCCAAACTAAGGAAGCGCAAGTAATAAAAGTACTGTCTATTGGAAGAACGAAAACAAATAATTCTGATGAAGAAGCAAAACATTTTAATTTATAGCAGAGAATTCCTTGTAATATTTACACAAATTGTGAAGCGCAATTTAAGCGAAATTCGAAGCGTTATCTTTGCAATTACATGAAAAAAACATGTCTATTATTCTGTACGTGGTGACTAGGTAACGTAACATAAATTGATAACCGTGTTGACTGCATTTACGTATCTTCAGTATAAATACATTCTAATCATTTGATATAAATCACCTCGTATTACTCATGTGTCACACAGTAATTTATCCCACTTTACAGTAAGTTTTTTTCCAAATAATTTATTACACCCGTTGGTAATATTTTTCAAATAATCCCAAAGGAGGTCCCAGATAACCGAAAAATATTTTGCGGAAATAACTAATACATTTATAATGCCTAGATGTTTTTATGACAATCAAAATAGGTACGTGATTGGTATATGAGAAATGCGTATAATATAGATTTCTCCAATCACAATGTACAGGTATGAAGAAGACCGTTGAACTCCTCCCCCCGTACATACATACATACATACATACATACATACATACATACACACACACACACACACACACACACGCACGCACGCACGCACAAGCACACTCCCAAACGTCAGTCGCATGATTGTCCTGTAATACTGTTGGATAACCAATATCGAATGTTCAAGTTTAGTAATTTACAATGATTTAGAGAAGTACTTGTTGGATTTTTAACATTGTTTAACATTTTTAACAATGTTTTAACATTGGCTTGTATAGTAAGCTAAATGGTTCTTCCTTTTAGACTCGCCTTTAAATACTTACTTTCAATACTACCCTTTACCAATTAATACGTAGTTTAATGAGGTGTAATAAATAAATCAAAAGTTCGTTGTACCATCGCATTTCTGCTCCAAATATCGCTTTCGTGTTAACTACTTCCTTTCATGTTTGCTTTGCCTCTTTGCTGTCAGTTGTTTTCGATGTTCCTTTTAATCGTCCATCCATGTATCATGCCAAACCTCGCGCGTGCCCAAGCTCCCACCTGACCGCCGCAGCCGTTGCTTCCTGCGGCGAGGCGGGCAAAGCTTGGCTGGGGGCGTCCAGCGCGGGCGGCGCGGGAGGACGAGGGGCGGATGGGAGGGGAGGCGCGGCGGTGCCAGGTGAGAGCGGCGTCTGCGCATGCGCGGCGCGCGGCGCCGAGCGCGCGCTGGCCCGCCGCAGTCGTGGCGGCTCCGCGGCCCAGTGCAGCAGTGCGCAGGTGCGTGGGTTAGCGTGGCCGCGGTTCTGCTCGGCTCGTAGACGCTCGCTCGCGCTTTCGCTCGACAACGCTTGGCGTCGTTACGTGTAGTGGTGGTGTGTGTGTTTGTGCGAGTGTGTTTCGTTTGTACGAGGAGGTCGTCGTCGTCCATGAGGCAGTGTGCGACAGCTGGTGTTGAACGTTGAAATCAAAGCTGGAAGCGACCGCGTCCGACGCTGTGGCAGAAGCTCGGGCCGAGACAGGTAAGCGGGGCCGCGAGGTGCCTGCAGGCATCCGGTTTGCTTTGGGGGCGCGCTTGGGTTCGGAGCCGTGTGACGCTGCAGGTTTTTCGTGGGTTTCGTGCGACAGTGGTTCCTTACAGCT
The DNA here is from genome assembly GCA_031308135.1 of Acheta domesticus. Taxonomy (NCBI): domain Eukaryota; kingdom Metazoa; phylum Arthropoda; class Insecta; order Orthoptera; family Gryllidae; genus Acheta; species Acheta domesticus. The sequence continues at coordinate 96,659,458 of JAHLJT010000631.1, forward strand.
GCACACCGGTTGGTAGTGGTTCTCAGATGTGTGTTTAATAGCATATGTTTGAGTTTCGAAAGGATTCCGTGTCTTTGTATCCTGTCGGAAAGTGATATTTGGTGTCTTTTGTTTATTAATTGTGTTTCGAAGTTGAATATTTAAATAATTAGAATAACTGAAGTTGGTATGACAGTTGTCAAAAATAGAAATACACTTTTAGCCATGTCAACAGTTGTGTGCGGTTCGAAAGTTTGTTCCTAAACATGTTTCAGGTTTGCGAATCATTTCGTGGCTAGTTGTGTGCACCAACGTAGAAAACAGGAGGACATCGCCTAAAGAGATTGAGACATGGTGTCAATTCGCAGACTAAAAGAAATTGTGAATGTTGCTTATTTACAAGTAAACATATGCGGCTTACGTGCATCAGATGTCAATATGTATGACACTGAAATTATTCCAGTTTATACATAACCTTCGCCGAGGAATAAATATTTCAATGGAAGCGCAGGTGTAGTATTTCGGCATTTAAATCCATTCCAGTTCTCAGGGGCCAGTTTTCGCTTGAGCTTACAAAATAAGCACCCATATTTTTCGATTACTAATCAGTTCCAAATATTCACGAAAACTTTCTCAGTTTGACCACCACCTCCAGTAAGCTACAAGGGAAACAATTCCCTAAACATACCGTAAATGAGGTTACATTTTATGGCAGGTTTTATCTCGGTGATGAGTCAACCTCTAGTTTATCTTCGTTGTACCACACGATTTCGCGGGAAGGAATGTCAAAGCATCTAATGTTGCGTGTCACATCAATATTCTTAGTTCTTTTTCATCAGAAAATATTACTGAAATGAGTTATCGTCAAAACAATGTGTTTGACTACAATGGTTTAGAAGTGCGAACTCGAAAGTCAATGAAAACAGGATGGGATCAAATGAGTAATAATGCTTGTTTTGTTGTCATCAAAGTTATCAAGCATAGACTATAACCAGTCTATAACATATAGTCTAGTTTGTTATAGTCTATAGACTATAACAAACAGTATTGTCTCAGTACAAATATTGCGCTGTCAGCTCTTTTTACCGTTAGAAAATACATAAAACAGTTTTAAATAAGAAATATCAGTTTACTGTGTTCGTTTAGTAGCGCACGAAGCAGTAGTCGTGAAACAGTAGTAGTACCGATTGTAAAATCCAAAGTTTGTTGTTTTTGGTTCTAATTTTTAAACAAACTCCATAAGAATATTTTTACAGTGCTCAATTTTATTGTGACGCAAAATATTCGTTTGTATCTGTAATCCAATATCTGCGAATCTGCGAGTGACTTGATAAACATAGTACGTGTCAATTTCATGTTTACGTTCTGTGTTTGTAATTTGTAAGTCAAGAGCCACTGCGCGCAAGTTGATTAGGGCGATTGGCATAGGTGTACACAGTCTAAAACAAGGGGCCAACTACATTTCTCAGACTCTCTGGGCCCTCGTTTCCATTGAACTCTTGTATTTACGTATATTTTTCTACTATTGATGAAGAAAATTCCACGTACAAGAAGTTGGATATTTATTGTTTCGAGTGCCGTTTCGGGTGCCGTTTCGGGTGCGTTTCGGGTGCAGTTTGCGACCTGTCTTCAACAGCTGAAAATTGTTGATATTGCAATTGCAAGGCATATATTTCACTTAAAATCATTAGTTTGGGTATAATATAAAATATACAAAAAACACCACACTCAATTAAAAACAATGCAATGAGTAAAACAAATGAAATGTAATGCCAGTAATACATTAGGGGACGCAGTCGAGATAAAATTATAAATTTAAGGTAAATCTTTACAATTAACATAAAACAATCAATTTATGTTGAACTACTTAGTGTTGCCAGATTGTTTAGAGAACGTCTTTCTTAAATGTAGGAAATCAGGAATCCCCAAAAGAGGGAAATCAGGAAATTATATTTCTGGCCAGAAAATGTTTTATTACTGAGTTCTAAGGGTCGCCTTTACAAATTTTCAGAGGAGCCACGCCCCCTACCCCTCTACGACCCCGCCTCCTGAAAATGATTTATACAATCCAATCTAAATATTGATATATATTGAATCTATATATTGAAATAATCCTAACCACGAACATAGTTTCCCTCTCAACATCCTACGATCTCTGGAAATTATTAATGTTCGTAGATCATGAAGATAACAGCTTTTGGCCGAAGTGAGTGGGTTTCATGATTTGTCAGTTTCCAAGAAACGATTACATTCATCTTGATTTTGAAACAGACTTTTCGCAATTAGCCATTTGTGAAACAACCAGGCTTTTTTTATAGCCATTCCTTACAATCGCAAATATGCTTTTGTGAATTTTTTACACGCATGCAATATATTATGCTACAGACAGAACATCAATGCGGAACTGCGAATCCGATACAATACGTGATGATCCTGGTTATTTTACAAGCGTGCAGTAATTTTGTGCAGCTTACTTTAGCTACGTGAAGGCGCTACCACACGCAGCATTCCGCAAGTACCGAACGACTGCTCATTTGAATCCCGAGGTTGGGGAATGAGTATATTGTCTTCACAAAGCGCTAATCTTTCGGTCCTCGCCATAACTGCAGCGCATGGGTCTTTTGTGTACAATGGAGTAAGAGGAATATTCGTCGTACACCTCCGTTCGGTACTCCGAATATCGCATGTGTCAAGCCGCTTTGAACGAGTGAGGGGTAGACACACTGTGGTGGTGCATCTTCTCGTGGTTCTTTTGTACGATTATATTACTTTGTGATGCTTAATATTTGTACCAGCTGCTGCGTAGCCAAGATTTTTCTAGTGAGAGCTACATATATAGATGTACTGACCAACCGACTTGACGTTTGCTTATAGAGAATTTTTCAATTATTCTGAATTAAAAAAGGTATTTTTATTTGTTTATTTCTATATACATCATTTGACACATTGAATGATTTTCGGTACTATAGAAGAATCAGTAAGAAAATGTATTTGAGAATGTGTTCTCGGGGGAGGAAATTGAAGTTGCATCCTCCTGGATGCGTCACTGCGTATGAGTGTGTAGAGTGCTGGATGTGGAAGAGCGGTCGGGGGCTGACCAGCGCAGTCGCGCGTTGGCGTCACGGAAGAACCGCTAGGGCTCGCCTCGCCCGCGCCGTCGCGTCGCCCCCCGGCCGACGACGTAGCGGTTCCCGCCCGCGCTGCGTGGGCGCTGGCGGGCACGGGCGCCACCGCCACCGCTGCCCCGCATTCGCTCCCGACTGCCCGCGTTCTCCTTCCCTACGCTGCCAGCTTCCAGCTCAAGAAATAGGATTAATGTTCTAAACCTTAGGCGGGCGCACACCTCTTGAGGACGAGTTCTCTACCACCTCTTGTCACTTCACTTCTTGTCACTTCACTTCTTGTCACTTCACCTCTTGTCACTTCACCTCTTGTCACTTCACCTCTTGTCACTTCACCTCTTGTCACTTCACCTCTTGTCACTTCACCTCTTGTCACTTCACCTCTTGTCACTTCACTTCTTGTCACTTCACTTCTTGTCACTTCACCTCTTGTCACTTCACCTCTTGTCACTTCACCTCTTGTCACTTCACCTCTTGTCACTTCACCTCTTGTCACTTCACCTCGTGATGCTCCATCGGAAAATTCGGGGGGGGAGGGACTCGGGGTACATACAGCTTACGCACCTTCAGCCGTTGGCAACCAGGTACGATTACTGGCTAATCTATGAAGAATTTGTGGGGGACGGAGCGAACTCTCGGCATGTTTTCTGCGGGTTCTCCCTTTGCTGCTACCTCTCATCCCACTTTTTTTCTCCTTCATCTTTCGCATTATTAGCGCTATCATTAGTATATTACTCATGGGCTTCAATGTCTCGAAAGCCGAAATGAATTCTGCAGTTAAAGTGTCCCTACACCTCAAAAAATTAATATATATATATATACATATATATATATATATACATATATATATACATATATTAATATATATTAATTAATAATAATATTAATAATGATAAATATTTATACAATTTAAACAAATGCGTTATGAGACAAATGTGTTATATATTTAAACTGCGTTCGGTGGCTTTTACGTGTTTATAAACGAAGTATTTTGAGCGCTACATGAAAAACACATTATAAGTAACACATTATAAATATTTATAAACAAAACAAGTTTGTTCCGACATCATTGGTCCCTTATTCTGAATAGACGTTATTTCATAATGCAGAGCGAATTTTTTGGGCAATAAAATGTACGAGGGCAGGTATCATTTTTAAATTTGTTGAGAATGTAATATCTTCACTAGTATTACATTAGCCGCTCTTTATAAATTATATTCGCAAGCCTGAAGTTTCTGAAAATGAAATTGCGACCTTGCCAAGTCATCCTAGAGGCCTTCACAGGAACTTCAAAGAGAATATTACTATAGAGAATATTACTCGGAAGCAATAAAACTTTTGAGACAATTGGGTTAAACGGATCCGCAGAGGGTAAAATAAAATTCCTTTTGAAGCGGTTATCTTGTGGAGAGAGAAAAACGACTACTTGTGAAAAAATATACGTGGAACCCAGATTGTCAAAGGGAGTGTCTGAAAAAGAGGTAAAGATATTTTCCAACTCTGAGCCATATCTCGCTTTTCGTAATCAGAAATATCCTGTCGCAATTATTAAATTAAAATGTTGAATGCAATTCATGAATTTTTTTTGTACACTCCGCAAAAACGTTTAGGCAAGGATTTTTTTCCTCTTTGATTCTTGGTTAGGGGTTTCCGAATAGAAATTTCTTGAATAGCTTCCAAAAGCTTCACGACTTGACACGTACACTTTGACTAATATACAATCGCAGATAAAAATCAGCAGGACTCAAACTTAACGCAGCTTCAAGGAAATTTAATTGACAAAATGACTAAAAAATGACTAACTAATGTTTCGTGGGAGAATAGAATCCTTGTCATCTTCTCTAATAGGATTAAGAATAACTGGCACGAGTGACACTTAAAAGTTGTCACCATACGTCAGTCGTTGGACTGAGAAACGGTACAACGACACCATCACCACCTTCTTCTCTTCGACTGGTTTCCAACGAGGGTACTTTTTATTTGATTATGAACCAGTGACTAAGAACCGAGATTGTGTTTACCATATTGGCAACGCACAGCTCCACCTCCCCGCGAAGTGAGTCATACGTGACGCGCGGTGGGCCTCGAAACCTGCCGTGGGCCTTGGATGGCGATGACGTCTCTCTCCCACTGACGAGCGATTTGAGCCTGCGCCCGCAGGTTGGAGAGGACGCCACCGCCATACAAATGTGTTCTAATACCAAGACAATGAAATGAATTGATTATTAGTTGCTAAAGGATTGATTGCACGTCAAAACTGGAGGGAGAATAAAATTTTTATTTAGTGTCCAGAGGCAAAGGAAAGGACCATCTCCGCGTTTGTTCAACTGATAAGGATACTGGACAGAAAAATAGATCGACTTAAGGACAACGGACCAACAAGATCTCAACAAATGTTGTAACAAGCTTCTTAAGAATTAAATATTGTAAAATATAACAAAGAATACGAGATTTATCAAGTTTATTATCATTAAATTAATTTTACCTTAGTGTCTGGATAATTAACGCGCTGAAACTTGAATTGCATGATCACGTATTTGAATAAAATGTGGGATGGTTAGTTAGAACTCAAGCTCTTACCTTGAAATCGATGTGACCTTGTTGACTACAACTTTGCGAAAAAAGTTCTGTTGAGAAGAAGAATGGTTTGTACTCAGGGATTCCCAAGATGTTTTTTTAACTTCTAAGCCTTTTTTCTCAATTGTGTAGTAACGCTACTTACCGAAGGCCGTTATTGGAAATTGGTAATGAAAACCCAAATGCAATGGCCCAAAAATCTCAAACACTGTTCAGAATTCCAGAATTCGAAATGATTTCCAAATCTTCACTCATGCAATTAATCAAAGAGAAGAAATAACATTGATATTAATAATAACGTAGTAATTTTGTAATATAATAATAATGCTTTGTCATTTATTTCATATCGTTAAAAATGTTCACGGCATAGCTGTACAAATTTATCTCAGAGGAAATAAATCGTCGTTTGTCCTCAATTCTTGGAGTTTACCTTGACCTCAAGAGAACCCACATGCATAATGCGGGCTATACTGCACGTGCGCGGTAAAACGGTGAAGGTCGCGGTAGAGTCGCCAGACTGAAACGTTCATAACAATGTTGCAGGGGTTTCCTCAAGCAGACGAAACGATTGTTGAGAGTTGAAAATATTGGTATTTTTCAAAATATTGCGATTTCGTGTTTAACAGTGGCAATGTGGAATAAAATTCAATTTTCATTGAATCGTTCGTTTAAAAGTTTTGAACTGCTAAAGTATTCTTTAAGAAGTATACAAAACTTGTTTTTGAAGCTTAAGACTGGACGCAATTTCATTAAATCGTTTTTTCTTCTTTCTCGTAAAATGGTCATTTTTGTCATTAAAAGGTAGCTAGGCAATTAGTTTCACTGTTTCTTGCTCGGCCAGAAGGCCGTTCAAGAGTTTGAATGCAATTTTATTACTATTCATAATAAGGTTCGGGCACTATCGCTAATTTTTAACTAATTTACACAATCACAAATATTGGTAGTTAAAAATAGTTGTTTAATGTTAAAGAAGTTTGATTTTAATGAAATTACTTCTCCGGGTATCAATAACAATTCTACTAATAATTAACGTGGACGCAATTTGTCTATAGGAAATTTTAATTTGATTCTGTTAGGGACGTTTGAGATAAACTCCAGTATGCAAGAAGAGACTTAAACTTGGTTTTTAAGGTTGGCAATTTATATTCTGGTCGATGTTCCGGCGATTACGCCATATTTCCTTTGCATGTTTCCAAGATTCTCCACTAGATCAAGTAATTATTCAGACATTAAAGGAGTTCGAACAAGGTTGTCAAGAAACACTAAGATTACATAATCTGTGGTCACCGGGTAAAAGTTTTTAACCCAATTTTGCCAAAAATTACGTACTGAAACTACATGTGAAGTGTCTATATTTTATTTTAGTAAAATTACCAAATTCAAATGTTGCCTCCTTAACGACAAAAAAGCGTTGGGAAATAGCGTTTAACATAGGAAGAAGCGTTGGCTCAATAATATTTAAACCTTTTCTCCAAACTAAGATTTTTGACTTAAGAACTTTTACGCTGTGGCCACAGAAAATAACAGCGGTATTTCCCGACAGAGACCACTTGTATTTTCATTTGTTTTACAAAGAGATTCAATATTGTATCCTCGGTCTGCAGTAGTCTCTCTACGATATCCATTCACAGAATCACAGGTATCAAGTTACTGCTCTCAACTAGTTTCATTAATTTGGTTTTAAAAAAATCAATTTAATTTTTAGAAAACTTAAATAATAAAAGTAGTATATTTGTAACGTGTAAAGTAAATAAATATTCCATGAATATGAATATGAATAGAGAAATAACGTTTAGTTTTGTTGGTCCTGCGCTGCTTTGAGCGGCAACTCGCAGGGCACCGCCCTCAATTTAATAGATCTCCGCGTTTCTGGTGGAGATGACACAACTGGGAGGCCCATCCTTAACAACCAAGAAAACACGACCGCAGTCACGGAAACGTTCTCTTACGCGAAGACGAACTTCGACGTTACCCATCGTCTTCCACGGCGCGCCGTGCGCCGGCGGTCTGGCAGAAGGCAGCGGCAGCGGCGGCGGCGGCGCGGCGGAGGCGTCTTCCGTGCGTGGCGCATTGCGTAAAGCGCGTGTAAACACGGCCCGGCGTGACGCGCCTCCTCGCGCTGTGTAGGAAGGCTCCGCCCGAATGGAGGTCGCCCGTTAGACGCCGCGCCGGCGGCGGCGGCGGCCGGGGCCCCGATTCCGACTACCACACTAACCAGCACGCCGCCCGGCCCTCGGCGATGTTCCCACTTGAGGGTAGGGAGGTTCTAAGTGTTGTGGCCTACTGGTGTCGCGGTGAGAATACTTGTTCTTATTTCTGACTTGAGAAGTCGATAAACTTTGAGTTATCGAAAATTTTAACGGGGCTACAAATATATCTAAACAATATGAAGTTAAAGAAATTTGTATGTGGGCAACAAGTGTTGAGGAGTACATGGCTGAAAATTGGTCGAACAATTGTCGGTGTAATTCCACCTCTTGCAGGCAGTTCGATGAATTTGTATGCATTCTTCGAATTCCTTCGGTCCGCTTTTCAGTAGACCTGCTAACGTACCTCTAACACATATTTAGCATGGTAAAATCAATGAAAAGCTTATCTTATTCCATATATCCCTTACAATTTTTCAGAATCGTGCAACATCCCACGGAATTATTATTCATGTTCAGAATTTTGTTCACTCGAGGAATACTGATATTAAGAACATCACAAATATCAAGGACTGTGTACTAACAAGTCCATTTCACAACAGCTCGCAAAGAATTTCTTTTCATTCATGTTTTTGTTTCTTTGTTACTTGAAATCGAACATTGTTTCTTCTCTATCAAGAAAATAGCTTCAAAGATGAATAAGCAACGTTTACCAATTTAAAGTATCAAATTGAAAAGAATACTCTGGGGAAAACAAAACATGTGAATGAATATACTCCAGCTCACACCGATATTTCTGAATATTTAATAAAGAGTAATGGTTTATCAGCTATTGGACAGTTTTGACAGCACAATCTCCTCGGTTTCCGATAGAATTTCCAAACACGCAGGATGCCGTTTTCCAGCGCGTCCCCAGCAGGGGAACGCAGTGTGTGGCTCTGGCGCAGTGTCGAGCGGGAGCGCGCGCGTGGAGATAGCGCGTCCAATCCCCGCGCGGAGCGTTCGTGCCTGCGGTGCCGATGCCGTTCGTTACGTGGCCACGCGATTCGCGATAGCGCCGTGCTCACCGGCGTTGCCGCTGGAAACCGAACGCGCGGCCTTCGCGGCTGTTCCTGCAAGGAAGGCTGCGCCGCCGCCGCCGCCGCTCTCACCATCGCCAACTCCGGCGTTAATTCTGACACCTCAACTTCCCTTGGCGTCATCATACAGGTACTACTTGTGTATGCCTCGCCGTCGTCGTCGTACTCGTTCTCGTCGTCGGTGACGTCGTTACTCGTCGATGTCGTCGTTATTCCTCGATGTCGTCATTATTCGTCGATGTCGTCGTTACTCGTCGTCGACCTCGTCGTCGATGTCGTCGTTGACCTCGTCGTTATTTGATGTCGACGTCGTCGTTACTCGTCGTCACACTTGTCGCCATCACCACTGCCAGTGCTTTTGCTTGTCACCTTGGAAATCTCTCAGCTTGCTGTCGGTAACTTGTTGAGCGGCGGGCGTCCCTAGGGCACGTGAGGAAAAGGAGCGGGCTTAGTGTTGGCGCAGTGGCGTCACCTGGCGTCGGCGTCATCTCGAGCAGTGAACTTCTGACGCGAACTCCGTATCGAGCTGTTGACATAATTCGAGTTGACTCAATGCTGTGGCAGTTAAACAAATAAAGACATGGTAACATACAAGTTTTATGGTTTTGACTTCTAAGCTGCATAAGCATATTTATGAATAGCCATTAGGTAAGAATATTCGTAAACATTTTTGGTCCATTTGTATACATACTTATTTCTTGTGCGTAGTGTATACCATGTTCTCTCTTCTAAGCATTGCTTTTCTTTGTGCGTTTCCTCTACTTCATTTATCTTGGGTCACGCGACGTGCACTTACTGGTTTCACGTGTGAGTACTTAAAGTAATCGTAAAGTTACGCCTTATACTTAAGGTTCTAAGATAACAATATCGGCCATGTTTGTATTATCCTACTTTTCCGAGCTGCAGTAAACGCAGTGTTATTTTCTGTGCTCACGTGATACGGCGACCCTGGAGTGCAACAAAGAAAACAAACCCGTTACGAAAAATATGAGAATTCAGCCTAAAAATAATAAGACCGTTATTAGTTCATGTCGCCAAAGAATTTCGTAAATATTTTATTAAGAGGGAAGAAAAGAAAGAAGAGAAAAAAGAAAGAAAATTATAGAAAGAATTTGCTGTTCCGATTTTTAGAGGCTTTGCTATGATGAATTCCTTAGAATGGTCATAAAACAACGATAAATGCATTCAAAAGATTAAACCGTAAAAATGAATGAAATAGACTTTTATGACCAGAACTTGAATTGCATTATTTTACTTCATATAACATCACAAAGAACACACAATAAGCCTATATATGGAAGGAAAAGGAGAAACACTCGTGAAGAAGGGCGGTGTTTTCGGGTTGACAGTTCAGATTGCTTATTGACTATACTAAGAAAAGCTTTTGAAGTGCACCTTACAACTTTGAGTCAGATATATCCACGGGTAAGCTAAAAATATATACAACGTATACGAGTATTCCCGCCAGTTTTACTCTTTCGAAGATTATTTCAGGCAACTCTCTCTTTGACAAAATATTTTACTAACTTAACGGGGTGCTTCCAGTGGGTGTTTTCGTGTTAAACTTTTTTCTTTGTTTTGCAAGTTCATAATGAAATGAAATTTTAGTCGTAATATAGTTGAATTGATCGACCAACCTCGGGCTTACAAAGTTACATGAAAAAGTATCAAAAGGATTTATTTTGTTTCATTACTAAAATAAATTTATGCATCATTATTTATTTCCAGCTGATAAATCAAGTCGTGTTCTATTGGGAAGTTAGTTTAGTAAATACCTTTAGCCATTTCAAGCGTCTTAAATCCCCCCCTAAAAACTCTAAAATTCGTCCTTAATATCCTAGAAGCATAGCGCTAATGTCTTGCCGAGAGGAATGGAATGAGCTTTGTCCTTTACCTAGGTGCTCACATCCTCTAAAATAGTAGGTTACCCGATTAATGTAGGATTAGAAAACAAGTAAAATGAGGAATGTAGTATTATGTGCGTTGAACTTTTTGCACCAGGAATTTAGTAGGCACAAATGTTGCTCACATTGTAGATAAAACAAAGTAAGCATTATAGGTCTTTTTCGCCCTTGCCTTTTATGAATTTTTTATTGCCTTCAGTATTTATTCTGTGCATTAATTGACGTGAAACGGAATAGTTGCAATGATGGCCAAACTCCTCCAAACCTTGTCATGTAGCAGAGTATTTTTTTCTTCGAATTAGTAGCAAATTTCCTTTCTCAAAAGGAACGAGAAAGTTACGATTGAGAGCATTTATTAATTCTCCTCGGCGTAAATTTTTTTTTGTAAAATAAATGAAGATCCCTGCGTACTTCAAGCATTTTGATTTTTTCAATGAGTGTATATCAGTGACAGTCTCGAATTTTCTGAAAAGGATTAGATAGACATTACGTCAATGAGATGCGCATTCCTGTGATACTTAATTATAAAGAACATTTTAAGTGCATAATAATAATAATAATTAGTACATACTTCGAATGAAATTCATCTGGTTACATTTTCTACACAAGTATTAAATTCATTGTAAGGTGTACTTAAGACAGAAAATAAAATTAGGATAAATAAAATACGTGTTATTTCCAATTTTAATAATGAAAATAAAATGTAATAAATGTTCATCGGGAGCCGCACTTTACTCAAAGAAGAGACGCAAGCGGTTCTCGCAGCCACATTTCCCCCCAGTTGCTGCAGCTCCACATGCGAATCGGGCAACGCCCGCGGAACCCCCCGCTCAGGTGCGTGGCATTGCGTGCGCGCCGATGCGTAGGGGAGCCCGCGGAAGCGAGCCGTGTTGTGCCGCTCCAGATGGCCCTGCTGACGCCGCCCGCTGTGTTTGCCCCTCCGTCTCCCCCTCCCCTTCCAGCTACCAAACGATCCGCAGCCTTCCACTCTCACGTCACAGTCCACGCCCTCGCCCCTTTCCCAGTCCCTGCGCCCACGTCCGTCCAGTTCATTTCCTAGACAGTCTATACCCCCGCCCCTCCTTCGCCCAGTCCCTTTCCCAGTCCACGCCACGATCAAGCCTGTGTCCCAGCCTACTTCCCAGCCCATGCGCCAGTCCCCGTCCCAATCCCAGTCTAGGCTCCCGTTCCAGCCCACGCCCGGGCCCCAATCCCCGATACAGTCCACGCTCCCGCTCCAGACCCCGTCCCAGATCCCGTCCCAGATCCCGTCCAGTCCCCAGCATCCGCTCAATCCTCGCCCCATTTCCAAACCGCCCCCCTCGCCCAGTCCGCGCCTGTTCCATACAGGACCCACAATCCAGTCCGCGACGCCTATGTGGTTTATTGAGACATTTTAGGAATATAAGTTAATAGAATATTTAATTCTATCTTTTGTTTTCAAAACAAATGCTGAAACTTATTGATTTAATTTTGGAGTTAAGATTAATACGAAATTTTAATTTATTAATTTTTTTATTATTTTTGTCACCTTAGTCCCAGTCCTTGTCCTAATCCATACCCCTGCCGTTTCCGCCGCAGTTCGCCTCCGTCTCCCGCCACTGCCGTGCCTCGGCGCCGTCACGTGACGTTGCGCCACGCCCCTCCTCCGTGTCGGAGCTTTCATCGAAGTCCACCGAGGAAAGAAAAAGCTCGGCGCAGCTTTCCCGCGCGCCTGGTATCGAATTTACTTGGAACCGGTAATTTTCCGGCTCTCGAGCACGGGCGCGAAGCGGCAGGAAAGAGTTCTGGCTGGGGCCAGTAGGTCGGTGATAGGTAGCTCCTCGCAAGGGTGTACCACCATGAAGGAATATGTTCATTCACTATTATTGTCAGTTTTAAAACGATTAATTTACACGTTTTGCTGTTAAATTTGTGTGTAATATTGTCTGTTTTCGACATCTTGCAAGGAAAGGAGAGTTCGTCCATGTAAAGATTTCAGTTTTCGAAAAGTAGTAATTTTTTGTGTACAGAAATCGAGCTATCCTTTCAGTAAAATATTTGAATAAACATTGAATGCTTGAAACTTTAAGTGCTTTCTCTTTGATCTTCATTTGTCCGATAGAGGTTATTAAATAGAGTTCAGATGTGGGAATTAGTTTATAAATAGTATTCTAAATGAATTTGTTGCTCAGACATTTTCATAGCAAGTTAAATATTTGTACTGAATTAGTGATGAAACTGCTTCTAGTTTCTTACAAAACCCAAAAGGTGGCTTTTATTAGGGACATAATACACGAATTTTAAACTAACATAATTTGTTTACTACTTCTACGTTTGCTTCTTCGATCAGAATGCAAAAATCACATGCCGATGATCAGTACGATTCAAATTGATCAAATGAAATATCAGTCATACTGATATAAAATGCTAAAAAGAACTGACAAAATTAATTTTGTTCCTCCCAAGCGCACTCAGGATAAATAAAAATTCACCAAAAAATGGAATTAAGCCTATTCGTGAAAAATGGTTTTCCCGTATTTTCTAAGTGTTCACACTTTTTATAGGAGATTCTTCGTTAATTTCATGAAACCTACTGATCATATTTACAATTCTGTTAGAATTCTGAAATTTGCTTTGCTTAATGCGTTAATAATAAGTTTCAAACTATAATACAAGCTATTTTTCTTTGATGTGCACGTAAAGTTGTTTATAAAATAAAATATATTACTATTACTGAAATTTAATTTGTCTTAATTTTAAAATGGAAATTTTCAATTGCAAGAAGTAGCGAAATGTCGCAAGTATTCCCTGCAAAGGTCTTAATGTTTCCTGACAAATAATCTCATATTTGTATGCTTCAAACGTAGGTTTCTTGTTCTTAATGAATACCTAATCGCATGCGATAGAGGTCGAACTCCAATTGACATACAGTAACACAGTGTTTCTCAGAGCATGCCTTCCAAATGAGTAATCATCCTGAGTCAATCACGTCCCATCCTAATCAAAATAAAATTTCTTCTTTTGTCATTGTAAACTTGGATAACAGAACCGTGCAAAACACTAGAAACCAGATAAAATTTCAACCGTGAATGTTTTTGATACACGCTTCTTTATCATACTGGAATGTGAATGTGATACTCTTTTCAATAACATGCGATGAAGAGAAACTTTACACTGATGAAATATGTTTGCAGGGAGGGAGAATTAGTTCACGGCGAATAAACTACTTTTAAGATAAATCTGTCAGTCCTTTTCTAACAAAACTTTCGAATTTGAATATCCAAACGCATGAGTAAGTTTGCTCTATGAAGAATTGCCTGCATCTTCGTTTGATATTTTCGGAACTTCCCGGCCACATTAATTTTAAAAAAAGGGAACACAAAGACAAACAAATTTTCCAATGCTACCATTACTTTCCTATCAATAGTTCTACCATCTTTGTGTCCGAAGCCTTTCTTTCGAAAAACGTGCTTTAAAGTATAACTAAAACGTCAAAACTACTCTCTCTCTCTCTCTCTCTCTCTCGCTACAGCCACGTTAGTCGCTCTCTGGTGTTTTTTTTTCTGGCTTTGGCGAAATTTAGTGAATAAAACTAGTCAAAACAGACTCGGTATGCGATATCAGCGTACTTTGTTTAACGCAAACATTCCTTTATCAGCGGGAAGGAACTGTTAAAAAAAGTTCGTGTGCGAAGGAGCCAACGCCTTTGAAGGAGATAACTATACAAGAAATTCACTTTACGCGAAAAATAGCATAAAATAAACAATCGCGTAGTAGAAAGGAATTTATTCTAATTTTGCGTTCATGCTTTTAGACCCTGGTACCTGAATACTTTTCTTATAACACTCGCAATTAACTTTAATAATATAAATTAACACTACACATACACACACACACACATATACCATCCGGTGGGTATAGAAATCAAACTACACTACATTGCACTTCGCTACACACGCGTTCGCTACTCCGGAATTTGACAAAAGGAAGTGTTTAAATCGGCTCTAATGCAAATAAAGCGTACTAAAAAAAGTGTGTGTTCTATGTACAGCTTACATATGAGCACCTATTAGATTCCTAGTTTCTTGAGTAGACCAGAACAGAGAAGTAGCAACTAGCAGAAAGAAAAATATCAATGCACGCGTAACTGTTATAGTACTCTTATTGTGGAATTGTGTCCGGTGCCTGAAAACTTGTCCTTGTCCTGACATGGGCTGTATTGTTGATTATTTCTGAATTTGAAATCACATGGGCGCCTAACGCTGCCAACTAAATTTTTATTCACGTATTCGCCGTTAGGGACTGGCACAACAACGGTCTGAGACATTTTATCCGTTACTTGGCGTCGTTCCCTTCATTGAACGAATCTATCTCAATCGGACGTGAATTGTCAGATAATTTAATTTTTGCCTCAAAAGCCACATTTCTTTTACATGCCACAAGTGTGGCGCTGCGCATTCAAGGATTTTGAAAATCCACCGCCACCAGCGGAGTTTTAATCGTCGAACTTGTATTTAGGAATGGAATGTTTTAACCTTCACACTGCTGATACCTAAATAATAATAATAATAATAATAATAATAATAATAATAATAATAATAATAATAATAATAAAATTGAGTCGCTCAGGATAATAATGGCAGATCCCAACATGCCTCGCATTTTCAGTGAGAAGTATGACGGCAAACTCGTACCGTTTGCCTATCATTTGCTGAAATATCAAATGAATTGGGATAGGGCAAAACCATCAGATTCCACCTTCAAAAATTTGTCCGCAGTGAAAATGAACGTGAACGCAAAAATTCATTTTTCTCAAAACGAACTTCGGTTGAGATCTGCAGTTATTATTCTGAGCGCCTCAATCTAGTCACATAATGCAATCATCCGATAGTTCACAATCATTACCTACGGATGATTGCGAACCAATCGCACAGTACGAGCCCTTAAATAGACGTGCATGAAGATGGTTCACAATCATTACCTACGGATGATTGTGAACCAATCACAGAGTACGAGCCCTTAAATAGACGTGCATGAAGATTGTTCACAATCATTACCTACGGATGATTGCGAACCAGTCACACAGTACGAGCCCTTGAATAGACGTGCATGAAGATGGTTAACAATCATTACCTACGGATGATTGCGAACCAGTCACACAGTACGAGTCCTTGAATAGACGTGCATGAAGATGGTTCACAATCATTACCTACGGATGATTGCGAACCAATCGCACAGTACGAGCCCTTAAATAGACGTGCATGAAGATGGTTCTCAATCATTACCCACGGATGGTTATGAACCAATCACTTAGTACGAACCCTTAAATAGACGTGCGTGCTGTGCAATCCCCGAAGCTGCTCCGCGACCCGTTTTGCGCTCGCAACCCCATCCCCATCCCCATTGCCGGCGCTGGCTGGCATTCCACGCGAATGCCACCGCGCGAGCGGGGGCTGGCTTCCGTGCGCCGCCGCGCCGGCTGGCGCTCGAAAGCGGAGAAGCATTCGCGTGGAATGCGGCGCGCTAACGCGGGGATGCGCGGGATGCGCTCGTTATGCACAGAAGGAGGGGGACACGGAATTGAATGGTCCTTAATTAGTTTGTTGAAACTGGTTGACAAGGTTAAGAGTTTTCTTCCGCACTTTCATAAAATTTAAGTTGGTAGGAATGCTTGAGTACAAAATTAGTATCCTGCGATGGAATGTTCTTTTCAAGCTACTGATCGTTGTTAAATTGTTCAAAATTGATGGAAAGGATTTAATTCTTCCGACAACTGAGCGTTTTTGTATGAAGTACCAGTGGCGGCAAAATCGACGTTTTTTGCAATGCCCGATGAACTAGGTTTTAAAATGTTTTTTGCATTATCATTGAAAATCATACATTGCTTGAAAATCAGTTGACACTGTTAAGTAGAATTTAATTTTTTATGTTTATGATTTAATACGATTGTAGTTTAGATAATGTTCTGTGTACGTTCTGAAATTAATCTTTAGAATACTGCACATCAAACCGTGTATGCAAAATATAATGGCCAGATGTCAGCCATGGAATATGATATTCTGTTCTATTACTTAAGACGAAAATCTGCAAAGTTAATTTTTCTATGTCTACTCAAAACTAGTCTAGAATTGTGTGGTCAAGGGGTAAAAGTTCTTAAATCAAAAATCTTAGTTTGGAGAAAGGGGTTAGATTATTGAGCCAACGCCTTTTCCTTCGCTCAACGTTATTTCCCTATGCTTTTTTTTCTCGTTAAGGAGGCAACAATTGAATTCGGTCGTTTTACTACAATAAAATGTAGATACTTAACTTGTAGTACTTAACCCTATTTCGCCAAAAATTGACTTTTACCCCGTGACCACAGAATTTATTACTTCCCCCAAGTCTCTTCGGTCTGTTTGTCCGCATCTTTATTATACACACTCAAGACTACCAGAATTATTCTAAATGTTATACGATATCCTTGTCTACAGAGTTTGGTACGAGAATTTGAAAACGGACTGAATAGAATATTTTAATGTATGCATGTAGTACGTAGCGCTGCACAAGAAAGGAAACGAACAAGCCAGTATCTACGGGGAGGGTGGCAGCAGGTCTCTCGCTTGTCCCCGCACCTCGCTGCAGGAAGGATCCCAGTGTACCCGCATTGCGGACGGAAATACGCCGTAAAATATCGGTTGTGTGAGATCTCTTGTGGAAAGATTTTCCTTTTCTTCTTACGCGAACGTAGTTCCTGGATGCATACAGTAGTTGCTTATGCATGCGGGAATGCAGATTCTAGCAATTCTCGCAGTATTTTCCCGCATATTATGTAGTATGAATATCCTCTCCCGATTTCACATCCATATTTATAACCAGTTTCGCAGTAACACTTCAGCGAAATAACAAGCTACTGGATAAAAGTAGAAAATAACAAACAGTGTATTATTGTTGTCCAAAACGGTATGTTTTAGCATTGCATGCTGGAGAGTTGTGCATATTTTTATACATTGTAAACAAATTTATTGGCTTCATTTTTTGCGCTCTTCGCATTTGATCAATTAAAAGCTAAACGAATTTGTGTGTTATTTTGTTGTTTTTTTGTGTGCATAATATATTAAATATATTGAAAAAAATTTCTGTGGAAATATGTAATGCATATTTTCTCGCCCTCTCGATGAGCGATAAATAAAGATGAGTGATTCAATAAATAAATAAAGAAATAACATTCACTTGAACAAAAATGTAAATTAATGAAGTTTTAAATACAATGAAGAAAGGAATTTTTGTAACACTAACTCCTGTACCAAATGTATTCCCCCTCCCCCCCCCCCCCCCACACACACACATCTCTTCCTAAATTGGAAGCAATTTCTGCTTAAAATGTATTCAATCTCAACAATCTGAACTTGTTTCTTGCTACTTTTGTAACTGGGTATTATGTCGACTTTCAAATAGTTTGATGAGAATAGCTATGCAAGTCATTATTAAAATATTGATGTAAAGTATGTTTCAACGTAATTATATTTTGTGAAAATTCGTTGCATGTACTACGAGAATGAGCTACACTCTTACACCTCAGATTTCGTTTCTTCATAGCAGTGAATGACCGTTTCATATCGGAAACGATCAATCCAGGCCGAGGATAGCGACATCCACAGGTTTTCATCTTTAATAGATTCAATTTCTTCATCCCGCAATCCGATTTCGATGCCAACTTGGGAAACGCTGCCCTGGCACGAGAGGATGGCGGTTTTCGCTTCCGACGCAACTTGGCGACTAACGCGTTTCCCCGCGACTGCTAGAATCCATTAGGCAGGGCGGCTTCCGAAGGAAGCTTCGCCCGGCGACGTTCGTTCTCATTAAAGTTTTCGCACATCGTTTGCATAACAATAGCTCCCCAGCGCCGCAATGGCTTCGCGCCTTGAGAAGGCGGTTCCTGAAGCGCTGAGATGGGCATCGCCTCACCCGTCCGGACTCGCAGTGATTCCCCGTCGCCCATGCCGGAACACAACGCTCTTGTAACTCGGGTTTTTTGTGATTCGGGACGTCAGGGTGAAACTGGAGCGGAAACTTTAGAGGGAAGATTTTCTGAGAGAAGGCCTTAACGTCCGACTCTACTGCGGTGATATGTTTTGTTTTTTTAAAAACGTAGAATGTTTAAAGAGATACAATGATTTCAGAGCGTAGTTAAGGTGACTTAATGTAAAAACACGAAAAGAATAGATGTTTTATTTGTGAAAGCCGTCGTAAATAAACTAATAAACGAGATTCGGAGAAAATTAAATTATTTTACTCTTCTCTGAAATTGTATTTTCGAACTGTATATCGTCCTTAAAACAATCTTTTTTTAGCACGTCGATACATTTTTACGGGAGCTTCATCGCGTCTTTGATGATATACTGCTCTTCCGAAAAAAAACATTTGCTTTGCAATCATTACTTTACAATCTCCACATCTGTGTTCAAAACATTTCTCTCCTTATTGATTGAGGTGGTTGCTCGAGATTCTCAAATCAACTCGTGCGTTGCCCAGGTCTTCAGAAGCCCTTCTACTGCTTTCACGCCTGTCAGCAATAGAGGTTTTACTGTCAAAGCCTTAAACTAGTTAAGCATAGTAAGTAGGTTTGTAGGACATTCTTCTGATGTTCTTCGTTGTATATTATTCCCCTTTTTTAACTGAAAAAAAAAACAAGAAAAAAAACAACTAGTAATAACTTCTGAAGAAAATAAACAAATTTTCTGAAGACAAATTGCTTTCTCATAAAGTGTTGCTTTCTCAAAACATTGCTTTCTCATAAAGTGTTCTTTGAACAATTGATTTTTCTTACAGATTAACGCAGTATCTAACTTGTAGACTATTTGGTTTCCCAAATGAAAACAAAGCTTAAAATATAAAAAATACATTAAGGAGAATTCTCATTAAAATCTCTTGAATATATTAGAATGGTTTTTCTATTTTTTCTCTCCTTAGCTCTTTTTTTTCACATTTTGCACATTTTTACATTTCTCTTTCTTCATTATCGTCTGATTGTTAATTTTATTTCCCCCTCGTAATGTCTTTCATTGGCAATTTTATCATTATAACTTCTTTTCCTCCTCTTTAATTGCCCCTTGTATTATTTCCCCTTTTCAAGAAGTATTTTCGCCGCCTAACAGTGTTCGCGGGGTACCCCAGGGTCCCGGGCCGTAACGCACCTTGCGGAGCGTGGTATTGGTGGCGGTGGTTGCGTGCGCGTGTGTGCGCGGGGCGCTCTCCCCATTGTGCTGGCAATTGCGCCGCGTGTGCGCCCCCCTGGCTGAGCTGCCATCGCCCCTGAACCCACCGCCCCGGTGCCTGAGCAACACGAAGGAAAGTCGCGCGAAGGATTTTTTTATTTGGAATCGCACGCGGATTCGGCAGAACTTGTTTGCGCCCAAGTGGATCTGGCTGCACGGTTTCTTGCTTTCGGTTGTAATATTGTCTGTCGACACGCGAGCAAAAGCTTTGAAACGAAAATACCATCATATGTTGTGTTTGTTGTGGAATTGTGGTGTGATAATTGTATGTTTCTTCCTCTTTGAGGTACAGTGATTTGAGTCGGTACCCAGACGAATAGAAAAGAATCGTTCTTTATTTTGGCTAAGTGAGAGGTGACTGAAACGTATTTCTCTGGTCATGATTGAATCCCATTATATTGGTTAATGTTTTCAGTCCCAAGAGTATTAAAGAGGATGTCTCTTTTTTTCGTACACAAACTCCATCAACTCCGGGTCAATACAATGCCTGCTCAATCCAAGGAAGAGACAAGCAACTGTGCTTGCCACGAAGGACAAAAGCTCCCGTGTATCATTGCTGTAACAGGGAATTCGAAAAATAATGGAGTGCATTTGCATTTCCAGACATTGACTCCTTACGGCCCCTAGTGAAATGGGTTTTGTGATCGAACTAAGAAATTAACCAATGTACTCTTTTAGGAAATAAAGAGAAAATGGCTGCTTAAATTATATTGCATAGAATCATAAGCATAAAACGTGCAGTATTTTTATAATAATATTGGATACAACGGCGATGTCTACCATTAGAGTCTAGCGAAGGTCTAGGCAAAGGCAATTCCCGAAGCACTGGAAAATAATATTTTTATTAAGAGAATTCTAATTAACCATATCTTTACTGATACTTCTATATTTATTCAGGGTAAGGGATGTTCTGTCTGAATTTGAATCGTTCTTTATTTTTCCTTCACGAAGTGATACTCAACATGTGTGTTATTCAGAGAATTTGTTAAGGAGAAAGGCAGAAGTGTAATTAATCAGAAAATTGTCAAGAAGTCAAGTGATTTTGTATTTATTGGATAAATGTTACTTGCATTTGAAAAATACTCTTATCTGTGCAGTTAATATCCTCAATAGAATTGCAAATCGAGTTTTATTTGACCTATCAACCTAAAACAATGCAAAATTAGCAGGGTACGTTCCAATACATGTACAATGAAAATTATCCTGTGAGGGTCTCCATTTTTTGTTCTGTAGATACATTAAAAATAACTTTGACAAGTCACTGTGCGAATCTGATAATTAAAATATATTTTACAAGAGGAAATAACTTGTGAGTGAATCATGCATTCAGCTTATCGTGCTCTCCATCTTCGCGATGCTTAACTGTTCAAGGTACAAGAATGGGCGATTTCATTTAGATTAGCTGCTATCGGAATTCGGAAGACTTCTTATGGAGAGAAGAAAGAGTTGTTCTCCAAGCCATTCCTCCTTTTGTTAGTAGCGATAATCTTCTTCACAGGACGCAACTATGGTTTCCTCGAGCCGAAGTCGCAGAAAGTCATCTGCCAGTGATTCCAGTAAGGTGAAAACAGATAGAAAGCCTAGCGCGTGCCTGGGAACGACCGTCTGTAATAATGGAATTATACCTTTGCTCGGAGAATCGCAGCAACATTCCCAGAAACATTGTGTCTCCTTATTTCTCTTCCACAATTGCCGAGTTCGGGTAGATACCGACGTTTCTCTCTGGATGAATAATTTGTGACTTTTCAGATTAGAAGAAACAATGCTAACCTCGATGATGGAGAAGTTTATATGTTAAGGAAATTTTTTTTTTAAATTTGTATTTCCTTTTAAACCAATTCCAGGTATTAATAGAAAAATGAATGTATGTTGATGTAAAAGTAACGTAAAATACATTTATTTTTTCCTTTCTGGGTAATGGAATTACTGAATATAGTAAACATAAATAGCATGTTAACCGGGTAGACACTATTACACACAACTATTATAATTAAACTTTACTCCCAAATCTCGTATTCGTAATGTGAAAAAATGAGATCGAAAGTGTGTAAACAAGAAAAAACGCATTCCATTGGATTTTTAGAAGATTCAATTGTTTCATACAAATTGTTTAATTCGTCTGTTTATTAGATAATTAAATTGGCACAATATAGAACTCGATAGTGAAAATGGAAAAGGCATTCTTCAATAGTCCTTCTATATAGTATTAGAATAAAATTTCTTTAATATTGGCTGTACGTTGGACTGTTCCTTTTTGCCCGCGTTGGGGCTATTCTCTACCAAAGAATTTGCCAGTTTAATAATAATATTTTTTTTATTATTATTATTATTATTATTATTATTATTATAACAAACGTCTTAAATGTAAGTTTGGAAATCGAGATCAGCTGAATGTGGGGCGTTAAAACACAGGTCATCACGATAGTTACCGGATCTCCGGGATTTGTTCAGCAAAATTTGTGTAAGAACTTTGCTTAACTCCCAGGTCATTCAAAAGAGTGAAAAGTGCAAGATATTACTTTATTTGGAACAGCCCACATTTTGCGCGAATTATTGTAGTGACACCAACAGTCCCTAGATCTGCTCCTTAGGAAGTTTAGGAACCTAGAGTAGATTTTATATTCAACAAACATCTTCAGTCGTAGAGTAGAGGAATAACAATAATAGTAATAATGACACAGTTATAATCGCAAATGTTCACCTAACCCTTAACAGCCTATCTGGAACCAGGGATGAGAGGTCGCAAGCGAAGGCAGCGGAGGGCGCGGCCGAGCCGGAAGCCAAGGGGGCGCGGGCGAGGGCGGCCGCCTGGCACCGCGCGGCGCGCGGAGGGGCGGGAGTGCGGGAGGGGGCGACGGGGGCGGAAATACGTGAGGCGGGGGCGGCGCTGCTCGCGGAGCGGGTGCGGTCGATGGCGACTCGATCAATCTCCATTACCGCCTTGCGACGGACGGGATGGCGCGGCGCCGGAGGACGGACGGCCGCCTCGTGCGACAGACCGGCGGCGTCGTCGCGCTCGTCCCCCACGCCTCCTCCACTCGTGCGATCACCTGCTTGGGCCATTAACGGTCGCTGTCGGCGTAGAATCTGCTGTTCGTCGCCAATCGCTTACATCTTGTAGTCCACTCCCCTGTCTTGTATTCCCCTTTCTCCCGGAGCATCCCAGTTTTCCTTTCTTCCACTCCCCGTTCTCCACCCGTTATTTCTCAACCCCCAATTCTACATTTTCTATCAATCCTTCATCTATCAATCCTGCGTCTATCAGTGTTTCCTCTGTCGCCAACCCACCCGCTATCGCCATCTGTCTATCAACTCTCCTTCAACGGTCACTTCTCGTGTTTTTATTTCCTTCTAAACACTTCGCCCCCATTCTTTTCACTCACCGCTACACCGCTCAGTCTCTTATAAGAAGGCTTTCTCTCACCTTTCGGTGAAAAGTTACAATGCTTAAAGCCTGACATACACCTTCAGTGACAGTAAACAACCGCCACTCAGGACACGCTACTCGATATGTCAATGTCTAATCTAGTATATTTTTTGGCATGTCATTATCTTGTTCGTTTTTGCTCAACACTTGTACCACCTTCCATTGGAAAGGGTTTTTTCTCAAGGTCTAGTAATTTCATTTCCCTACCTTCTTCAACATTCTTAGAAGCTGGTCACACAATTCTTCGTGTTGTTCGTTTTTAAAGCAACTGCGAATATTTGGTTCTCTACGTTCACGATATATGGTCATTACTCATTAATATGAAATCGAAACTTTCACGACCTCTGTGTCCGCAATATTATTTCTCAAGTCACTCAGTGTCATCGACAATGTCATTGTTTCAGTGGAATTTTCTTGCTGATGTTGTGTTATTAGCATTTTGGAAACTACTTCTTGGTCACGAAACAAATGAAATCACGGTTTCTTCAAATAGTATAGCGATATTGTGATAGAAAGTTCCGGAGAATATCAAAAACTCATTAGACTCGTGTAGTTCTCGTTTGACTTATATTAACATACCCATTAGCCCATGCTATTGAAATGTTGTTTGCTTAAGAGATGGGAAGATGAAGGTACTAATTGGTGTTTACCATATTGAAATAATGATTATGACAACATGATGTAACAGATAAAGTGGGTGAAATTGAATGAAGGGGAACATAGAGACTACTAAAATAATAGACCTGTCATTGTTCTTGCTGAACTTTCCATTTCATGATAATTAACTAATGTTATTAAATTCAGTTTTTGAGAATTTTCCGTTTAACAAAATATCAGTTTTTCTAAATGTGCTTTCAACCACTGGCAAAAAGTGCTGGCTCTAGACCTCAGTACTCTTATTCTTTTTCTTGGGCGTGCATTACACGAGAAAGGCACTGGTGATACAATATCGCCACTAAAGCACCACGCTTCGACTGAGGGCTGCGTGGTGATTAGGAACCAGGGTATCGGCAGGCACGCTCTTTGTGCTACTGAGGCGGAAGCCTCTTTCAGCACTAGCACTGAAAATTCCTAAAATTTTACTGCACTCATTGTGCCTTACTACTGAGTTGAGATCATTATGTTGGAGTCGGTTCTTTCTTTTTCCTTTCAATTTTGAAAAACAACCGCTAAAGCACAACATTCCATTTGCACAGAAAGAAGGGCGTGTCTGTTCCCAAAAGGACAAGCGAAAGTTTCGAGGGAACTCTTCTATTGACGGGAATTGCACTCGGTGAGGACAAAGAGTCCCTGGTGCAATAACGTTAACAGCATTTTCTGCTCTCCTCAGAAAAAAAGGTACGTACGTGAAAGCAGAAGAGACGGGCTTGTAATTGACAACGTCCGCGCTTCATCAGAGAGCAGTGCTTCTTTTGAAAGCGCGCACTCCGCGAGACAGGGCGCTATTTCAGCGCGCCGCGGACGTCCGCGTTGTAGCGCCATAGCCGCATTCTCTCGCGCGGAGAGTAATTCGGGTGACACAAACGAAATGGGTCGCGCGACCGTTTTACCGCACGACGAAAATCGAACGCACTCTGCTTTGTGTTCTTGGACGCCCCGCCCTCCCCGTGCCGTGCAGTGGGAAGAGCGCTGCCGACTGAAGGGGTGTGACGTGTATGTAGTTTGCGACATGTGCTTGCCGGCTGTAGTGGTTGAAGGTAATGGAATTATAGTGGAATCGCGCGAAATTATGATGGGGAAGCGCTTGTGCCCTAATTCTAAAATGTCCTGGTTCATTTGTTAATTACAGTTTATACGAGCTCTGAAAGCAATTACTCTAAATACACCGCTTTTTTCTGGAATATATTTCAATTACTCATTGTCAATGTGAAGAATTATTCGATGAATGCTGAAATAATTACATTTTGTAATTTATGTTGATTGTTTCATTGTTAAAAATAAAAACATCATAAATGTTTCATGATAATGTTTTATCATAAAAAATAAAAAGCACATGGAACCTGGAAATACTTATAATGTGGTTACTGATTGGGCTAAAATGGATTGAGAATATTCCTGTCATAAACCACTCATTTGAGGGATTTTGGAATGGACTCATTGAATGGGGATAAAATGTGTTTTCCTAAGATGATAATAATAATAATAATAATAATAATAATAATAATATTTATTTCCTTTATTCTCTCCGTCCGGGGAACTATCATATTCGTGTGTAATAACCAATGAGCACATCAACCTATGATTTAGCTCTTACACATGTAATGTGAAAGAAAAACATCTTAATTGGATGTTTATCATGTTTTACGAATGCTGAGAAAAACGATATATCACCTACACCTTATGATTTTTCCTTCGTTACAACTAAGTCTGTAAATCGGAGTTGTATCGATTAAAATAATGATTAGATATCTATTTTGTTAAATAGATAATAATTAACTTATACTCCCACTTATCATTCATTTCCAACTTTCCAAATTCCAGAAGTATCCACTGCCGCGAGAGCGTTAGCGAAATGGCAACTCGGAACGCGTATTCACACCCTCCCCGCGTTCATCCGTTGCGCTGGGTTTGTGATGACAGGGCCGGAGCCTTTGTCCCGCTTCGACGATGAGTGGAGTCCAATTGTAAACAAGTGCCCACGCACCAATATTGCTCCGGGCGGCACGACGTGCTACGACAAGCGCCGCGCTGGTGACAATATGTCACGTAAAGCTCCAACGCTCTCGAGTGGAAATAGATCCAATGCGACTTCGGTGTTTCATCGGGCGTGTGAATAAATAAAATGTGAGCAGTTGAAACAAAATTGCGATGAACAATACCTCTCAAATTGACATTGAATTGCGTCGTTTGATGCCCTAGAAAGGCTTTACATACGGCATTGCTTATATTTTGATTTTTTAATATATTAATTTGTTCCTTTTCAGCAGATTATGCTTTTCAGGGAATTGAACTGGTACAATGATATTATTTTGGATTGTTACCCTAATTTTTGCTATTTATCAAGTAGCTAGCTGTCACCTTTGGTGATTAAAAGTATTTTGTTTAATTATTTTGTAAGTGATTTTGATTGAATTTTGTCTTAAAAGGCTCTGATACATGCATTTTTAACTTATTGTTAATAGACTTAAGTTAAAAGGTCTATGGAGGTCGAAAATAATCTTTAGGGAAACGGGGCCAGATTTTGATTTTTGAATTTGTGGATTTTCCGAGTTTGAAAATAGAGGTACAAAGTACTGACTATAATTTGAAATGAAATTATTCATTTAAATTTGACGGAAATTCAGTGATTGGAGCAACTCATATTTCCCGATGTATTTTGAATCTGAATGTTGTGCTAACAGTGTAAGTAATAGCAACAAGAAGATACTGGATTTATTGAAAAAACATTCTGTTTTGGTGATTGACGAAAATGAGCTTGCTATCACGGAAATAATTCGCTGATCAACTGGTCCTTTCTTTAATTCTTTTCTTTTAGTTTCATTTTATTTGCAGCACTTTGATCTAAATCTACAGAGAAGTTTTAGAAAAATATTCTTTGAGGTACGATATTTTTCTTCGCACCATTAACATTCCAATATAAAATGTGATATTATTATATTATTACAATAATACGATGCTGAATTTAATGTCATAATTTGTTTACTTCTTCCTTTATTTAAAGTTGTATCTTGGAATTCAACCAACTCTGGAATCTTGTGACTCGCATTTTGCCCAGTCTTCTCGAACCGGTCCCAATTACCTTCACATGAACTTTCCACCGCCAGGATTTGCGTGGATGACGTTGACGCACATAAATGACAGTGAGCCAGGGAAAATGTCAGTCGTAAATAGTTGTTACATTAATGCGATAAGTTCTTCATCTCGTGTGGTGTGACCAGTGGTGAAGAGATTCGAAATTCCTCGAGAAAGTAGTGATGTAGAAATTTCGCTGCGCGCTGTCCCACTCCACCGGAAAACCCTGAAGGCATCGCGACACCAGCGACACCACTGAAGGTGGGAAAGGAAGTGTCGTGCAAGGGCGACGGAGTCGACGGGCGGACGGGCGGACGGGGCAAAATGGAGGTAGCTAGGAGAGACAAAGTTGATGCTGTTAGGTTGATTAAATGTTTCCGAGCACGTCAACTGCTAAGGTCATTATTCCCCTAAGTGTAGTATACGTTTATCGCGGGCTGTGCCAGTGATCTTTCCCCGCTGGATGGCGAGTTCCGGTGCCGGCCTACACATCGACTTGACGGGTTTACTCCATGCAGGTACCTCCCACCAGCGGGGCACCGCCCCAACCGGGACGAGCTCTAAAACTCCCGATTGGTCTCCCCACAAGTGTAGTGTAATGCATGTACGTGTGAGTGTATGTAAACAAAGCAAGGGATGAAATGGAGCAAGGAAGAGGAAGGAACGTCCGCTTGCTGTCTATGGCCCGTTTGGGTACTGCTCCGGCATTCCCCTGGTGTTGATCGGAGAAACGACGGAAAACTACCGATCAGAACAGCCGGCCACTAAAATTCTTCTCCCGCCAGCGGCTGAATTCGGCCTAGCTACGTCGTGTCGTTAGATAGGAATGGGCTTGGCAAAGAGCAGAACAGCGGATTGCGGGCGGGGCCAGGGGCGGTGTTAGCAGTGTCGGCGCTAGACAGACAAATCGGGCGATCGCTCGGGGACCCGTAAGTCGAAGGGGGATGTCCCGATGATGGGACAGTTAGGAAAAATGTGTAAACAATTTAAAAGGAAATTAGAACTCGAGAAAACGTTACAAAGTCTGATAAAACATAAAAAAATGTACTGTTAACTTTACCTTACAAATTTTTTTTGCCTTAAATAGTTAATTATAGTACTTATAATATAGGACTATATGAAATGAATTAAATGACGCTAACATTAAAATAGAATGTTCTATTGAAATTCATATATATTTAATGTATTATTTAACCATTTTATTAAACACTAACCGAACACAACAATTTTTTAAGCTCACCGTGGAAAATGTGTAATTTGATCACTTAATACTTTTACTTGACACTATTAATTAAAATTCATTTACAAAAACATTTTCTCCCTTAAACATTGTAATTTTTGAAATTTGATGAAATAAAATAACTCAAACACGTTCTTGATGCAACTTTCACATTTTTAACTTTTTCGGCGGGGGGGGGCGAACTACGTTTTAGCATTACCCGGGGCCCAAACTTGCCTAACTCCGGCCCGGAGTGTTAGTGGCGGGTGATGCTCTCTTTCGCGCGCTTTCTCGTGACACGCGAGGCATCGCACCGTGGTGACCGTGTGCGTGTTCACGCGCCGTCGGACTTGTGCTTGTTGACGCACTCGCGCACGTTGTTCTGTTGTCGAGGCGTAGACTAGTACGCTTCCACGGTCGTGTGTGTGTGACGTAAATCACGCTTGTTTCTGGGGCATGAGAGCTGGTGGAATGTAAACAAATAGCAATTCGCTCTAATATGAAATTCAAACTTTTAATATAAGGCGATATTTGAAGTAACTGCCTTTCATTTTAATTTATGACGATGGGTTTATCATTTTGAGCCAGTTTAAATTTTAGAGAAGCATTCTTTCAAATAAACATGAGGGGAGATTGCTTAAGAGTAAGGCAAATGAGAATAATTATTCTATCAATCTCCTGTTATGTTACCTGTTGGAATGTTTCAATTACACAGTTCATTGAGGCTTAAATATTCACAGTTAATTAGTTAAAGGAGTTTAGTTAATGTGCTAAATTTGTTCCTCTTTTACTTGCTGTGATACTGTTCCTTTATTTGAATACATTTAGAAAGGAAGGTCATTAAAACGTTTTGAAATAATGAATTGTTTAGAGGACTATCCCTTTTTTTGGAAAAAATCTTGCATTTTCGATTGTTGACATGGGAAAGCGCTTGCAGGCAGTAGTGCCGGTGGTTTCGGAAGTCCCCGAGCGATCGATGAGAACCACTTGCATGTTGGCACTGGTGAGAGACATGCAACCTCCTTGGCCAACTGCGGCAGTGTCCTGGGGCAGTCTGGCCCTCTGCCTAGGACAAGCGTTGCCAACAGGGGCGCTGAGATTGGCACGAGGGCTAGTTTCAATTCGATCTAGCTTGTAGGGGATAATGCACTTTCGAATTTACTTGCATACCTTTGTTTTCTTTTGTTTCATTTTCTTATGATTCTTTTTCTTTATTTCTTCTGCGCAATTTTAGTCTTCTTTCTTCGTTTTGTTTATTTTGTTATTTTTCCCGTACACTTTATTTTTCACGTGTTTTTCTGCGATTTCTTTGTATTTATTTCATGTTATCTTTTTTAATCTATCTTGCGTTTCTCTTCATGCGTATATCAACATTTATTTATCCCTTCAGAAGCATTTTGAAATATTGTGACGACATTCATCTTCTTGAGAGTTAACGTATGTATTAACCATAAAATACGAAACCAGAACAATGAATTTTTATTTTACAAAATATCTTAACACATGGAAAATAGTGATGGTTGAGGTCATCACAGGTGATACTGAAAAAGGTATAATAACGTCTTTCTTGGTGGCGAAGCTCAAGGCATAGGGCCTGCACTTCCGCCTGAGCTCGAATATAGTTCACTTGTGTGATTATATAATACAAGTACATAGTGTAGTTATTGTGTTCTATATAGGCTGCTAACTACAGAATAGGCTTTGATGTGTTTTCCGGGAACAAGTAACCCAAGTTGAAACGCTGCCGTCGAGGGGAGAACTTTCACGTGGAAGGTAAACGTCCGGCCGAGTTGAGTGGACGGCGCCTTCGGGGAAACGTGACTCACGCACACAGCCTAGCTGAATTAGCCACATGCCATAAGAGCGAAGTCATCTTTACATATTTGTGTGTAAACTGTGAGTGTTGAATTTATGAACTTTATTGGTGACAAAGAATGGGAATAAAAACTGAATGACGCCGTCATTTGTACATTGAAGGAAGAGCTGTACAAATGTGGTAAATGATTATGCTGACAATTTTCAAGAAAATATATATTTTTATTGTCATTTTCAACCATGTTCGTCCCTGTGAACATATTGTATTTTCATGTCGCCTAAGAGGAGTCAGTGACATGTCATTTCTAAAATATCCTTTGGTGTTCTAGCGTTGCAAAACGATAGAGATCAATTTTCTCAGTACAGAAACCAACTTTTATGCAGTTTGTGGGCACATATCACTAACGTATCACAAGCCACTCATAACTCACACTCAGTGATAAAAATCATCAAATTATCTTGTCTCATACTAGGTCTGAAAGCGTCTATAAATTAAGCTCGTGTGCTTCCTACATCCCTCATTTTTGTTCAGAGGAAACCCGGTCCCTGTGAGAATGCCCAGGGTGTGAGAAAAGGAGGTGGATGCTGTGAGGTAAGAGAGGAGATTGGCCGCGAGATAATATAGGTCAGGCCGTTCCCGCCATCAAAATTCCGGCCCCGTAACCCTCGCACCAGTGAACTTCGGGGATTCTTCAGCTGTCCTGCTCCGCCGCTGGCGCCAAACCCCCCGGCTGACGCGCCAAGCCTCTTCGCTTGCAGGGCTTCTCGAAGGCTCCCCGCAGGTGGGGCACGGGCAGCAGGAATGTGGCGAATGTTAAAGAGGAAACATCCAAAAAAAAGTATGTGAAGAGGGAGAGTTTGTCGTTGCAGCGTAGATACATGAAGGGCGTGACAAATACTTAACATTTTTTTGCGGAGAATATTATGTTGCAGGGAATGTAAAATATTAGATTTCTTTTACATTATTGGGTAAAATGTGGAAGATCTGCATAGTACAAAGGCAATATATTCTACTGTTTTAAAAGGGAAGTACACGTTGATGTTCTAAAGAATTGTAATTCATTTGCTCTTAAAAGATAACGCACTTTTGTTTTATTCGCGTACGTATACACTCTCTCGCGAAAAAAAAAATTTGAGTTATTAAATAGATACAAATGAAAATAATTTCTTTGGCGAATTACATTGTTTGCAAAATGGATGCTTTCAGACTTTCGTTTACTTAGCTTTACAAATTAGGTGGAGATGCATTGATGACCATGTGTAAAATGTAATACAATCTTACATGGAATTAAGGCCATCTGATCGTAATGAAATTCATCTCATCTCGATTGGGGTTTTGTTCAATTTCCCCTGATTCGTTGATCAAATGCTGAAATTGATCTTGCTTTTGCTTCTGAACTTAAATCTAGATTTCTCTTTCTTATGTTATATAAATAATTCGATAGTAATGCATAAAGGCACCGCACCAAAGAAATTTTAAGCATGTTCACATGGTAGGATGTAAGTTTTGTCGATAGAGAAAAGGCCTCTACCACAATCTCGTAGGTTCAAACGAAATGTATTTCAAATCACAATAAAACCAGTAGGAAATGAAGGAATGACAAATCGAGAGAATAGGGCAGACATTTATTAATCCTAGTCAGGTCAGGAGAACAGACATTTGCTATTCAAAACGTATCTTTGTTATTGTCATCGCGAATTTCCTGGCATTGTCAACATAAGACGAACAAGTAGGAGAGAGCCCTGTTCCTTTGCTTTTTGTAAGACGACTGGTGTCTCTTCTTTCTGAGGGTTTTTCAGTCCACGTTCAAGTTGTAAGTGCACAGCAGGTAACAAGTAGATCAGAAGGAGGACAGGTTTTGTAGTTTGAATCTCATTACGTGAAACGGTATGTTAAATCACCTTATAACTATTTAAGTAGTACAGAACGAATAACTTGGGCGACTTCGCTCCCAAACCCAGCGACTTTCGAAATACTGGTTGGCCTCAAACTCCCGGTTGTAGACATCTGATTCTTCGTGTTTATAGAGACATAAATGTAACCGTTGCCGTTTTCCTTATTAGTGGTCGTTGTCGATTTTTTATATGATGACAGTTTTGTGTATGGTCATTGGATGTCGGTTTTGTTTATAGTTGCCATTTGATGCTCACGGTTTTTGCTAGTGGTTGTTACATTGAAGTCAGATTTGTGTGGGGGTTTTCACATGAAACTTGTTTTGATTGTAATTATTTGATGTCTCTTTTGTTTATTCCTTTTGATGTCGGTTTTCTTTTCTCGCCATTTGTATTTCATTTGTGAATCTTATGTTGACATTTGTTATTTATTGTCGTTGTCTTTTGTTTCCGTTCTCATTTGTTGCCGACGTCATCATTGTTACCACCTGTTCCCTGACGGAACGTAGGGGACCAGGTACGAGAAGTGAGCCGAGCATTGACCTTCCTGTATGACGACCCAGCCGAGCAAAATGGCTCAGGGCCTAGCAGGCTGACTTCGCAATCGGGAGGCCCGGGTACAATCCCTGTGCCGGCCATCCTGACCGGAGTTTTCGTGGTTTCCCTCGGTCATCCAGGCGATCGCTGGGATGATTCTACTGAAAGGCCACGACCGCGAAACCGGCGCGTAGGTTAAGCGAATTCAAGACTATGGGGGTTCCTGGTTGGGTGACGGACTAGAAACTCCGGGATCTAACAGCGCCGAGGCCAATTGCCCTTTACGGGACATGTAATAGCTAAATACAAATACAAATACAAAATGACGACCGAGCGCCTCTACCGCCGTCTACCGCTTCCGTTCAGTTTTTTCGAAGGCACAGGGAAGTCGCGAAGCCTGCGCCGCAGGTGCGACACCACGGTGCCGCTCGGCGCCGCGTGAATCGCATGTTGGCATTTGTTATTTGTTGTCGTTGCCATGTGTTACCGTTGCCGCGTTGACACTTGTTGCCGACGTAATAATTGTTACCACATGTTTCCTGATGGAACGTAGGAGCCCAGGTTTGTATGCCTACGAGACCATATTCGCGCGCAGACAACACCGCATATCCAAAACATTCACGAACTTTACTGACTGTATTTCCATTTCCGTTTTTGAAGAAAATGAAAAATTCATGGAAAACGAAGGACATTTGTAAGTTCTCTTTGAGATTAGAAGTACATTGAACTCTGTGCTGTTGTGTCCACATGAACTACTAGAATTGAATGTTGAACTGAGGAGCAGTAAAGGTCTCAAATTCAGGAGTATTGTTTTACGATCAAATCTGTCAAACCGTTGGGAGGCGAGCCTTCCTGAATTTACCTTCCTGGATGACGACCCAGCGCCTCTACCGCCGTCTACCCCTTCCGTTGAATTTTTTTGCGAACGCGCGTGGAAGTCGCGAGGCCGGCGCCGCAGGTGGGGCAGCGCGGTGCCGCTCGCCGCTTCTGCGCGCTGCGCCATTGTTCGGCGTCCCGACCCGCGCGCAGACAATGGGCGGCGCGGAACCAGGCCGCGAGACGCCGCGCGGACGTCGGTATCACCCGACGCCATCGCGGGGAAACGTCTGTCTGCGCCGACCCGCGTCGTTAGCCCGGCACGCGGCGCGGCGCCGACTCCCGCTGCCGAGCGCTACCGTGTGTGAGACGCGTCGTTTGACCTGCGCTGTACGAGCTCGATAACGATCTGTCGCGGCGTTTGAGAGAATTGTGGATTGTTCTCAGTTGTAGTTGTTGTGGGAGAGGGGTGAGCATTACGTGGCTTGTTTTACAATTTCACAAATGTTTGAGCGAGAACTAATCTAAAACGAATGTTGAAAGTTCTTCGTCAACCTGATTAAAAGTTACTTATTGTAAATAGATCTACAACACAGTATTTTTTTAATGCAATTATCCTTCATTTGGTATTCAACTTCGAGAGTTGATCACGTAACATTAACATTTTGGCAGAAAACAGTTTTTTGTAATTACTTTATGAGAATTTATAAAAACCCTTTTCCACCCTCCATACAGTGCAGGAGACGAAACAGTTTCTAAAAGTTGCTTCAGCAAGACGTTGCTGTTGCTTTTATTTTGCATATGCATGACGATATAAATCCCTTCTAATCTGCATTATGAATAGAGTTAAACGTAGAAATAGTTATGAGGCGTTGTTTTGTCGTAGGTGTTTATTTGCGAGAAAGCTTTTTCGGTTCTGTATTGATGCCAATGTAAACACTATACCATTTCCTTTCGTAGTTCAATATATTCACCAGATCTAGGTAGCCTCCAGATAGATTCCTAAGATCAAAGTATTGTTTAAAAGCTGAGAATTCACAATCCTAAAATGTTGCAGAGTATAAAAATGACACAACATATTGCGCAAAAAATGAGTTCGCATATTCAAAACATTCACGAACTTTACTGACTCCGCGAAGAACTATATTTCCATTTCCATTCTAGAAGAAAATGAAAAATTAACGAAGAACGAAGGACATTTGCAAGTTTTCTTTGAGATTAGAAATAGAATGAACTCTGTGCCATTGTGTGCACGTGATCTATTAGAATTTAATATTGAGCTATGGGGCAGTAAGGGGCTCAAATTCAGGAGTACGATACGATCAAATCAGATATTTTCAATATTAATAATTTATGAGCTATAATTTCATTATTTCTTAATAGTGCTTAGCAGTGAATGCTTTTCATTTTTCTTCCCCCACTAGATAGCCTTTGATGGACGCTTTCGGGATAGAGGTTATTTTTCCAAATATTTTTCTGTTTGTTGACCCAAGTTCAATTTAATTTAATTTTATTTCGTGAGTAGTGATCGCACATTAACGCGGCTTCTGAATGTACCCACCAAATACTCTTTTGAGTGGCAGACGAATGAGCATGTAGACTCCAACAGATCTTTTGAATTAAAGGCGATCCTCCCCACTTCAATTGATCCTGTTGTAGTTCAATTATTGATGGTCTTTGATCGAGAGGCAGGAAAATTATTATTGAAATCACAGATGCGCATCATCGAACATTTTAATTATAAGCAAAAAAACACACCATGGAAATGTGATGTGCATTGACTCGACCATGCAAATACTGAAATAAAATATTGCAACATGAAGGACTGCAATATTTTGGTATCAAGTAGATAGTTTTATAATATTAAATTTTGAAACTATATAGAGTTTGATATTTCCGCCTCAGGGTCATGCTTAATAGAAACGCATCCCTTGAATTGTTAACTCAGACGCTGCATGATTCCTTTTTTGAGCATATATCTTGGCCTATCATTGTAACTTAATTTAATTTATTTTGGCAAACAAAGTTTTTATTCCGTGAGTCGTTGGTCTTCGCGATATTGAATCATTGTTCCTTTTTTAATTGTTCCACACAAATGTCTTCGAAAGAGATTTTATGAGTGAAAGGCCTACTTACGTCACATTCGTTACATTCAACACTTTTTTTAACTCGCATTAATCAGAAATTTCACTTTCAGGCAGTTTCAGGAAAGATCCTCTGAATAGAGAAGGATTTTGAATATATATTTTTTTTATTATTATAAAGGGTATTACGTACGGAATTCAGGAAGGCTCCATTAATATTTCGAGTGCGGAAATTGAATTCTGGAAAACGAGTTTTCTGATTGTCCCCTTAGAATTTTGAGTTTTAGAAGTTTGAGTTGCAAAGCAAGAGTTACAAATTTTAAATTTTTTTGCAGATGGTGAACTTTTTACCATAGTTCCCAAGATCTCTGAAACCACATAAAACTATTACGCATCCCGATCAACAGTTAGTCGTGCGTAATGGTGGCCTTCCGAACCTTCATGAATTAAACACCAAAGACATAATCTGTTGATCGTTTAGGGAAGCTGCAATCACTTCAAGGAAGAACTAGTATTGTGGATTGTCTTAATTAACTTCTACTTAATAAGTTGCATTGATTGACTTCATTATTTCGTTCTTATTGTGTAACGACTGTAGACGTAAGATGAGACCGTTTAGGACTTTGTAACATCGGAATTTTTCCCTTTATTTTCACCATGGGGACGTAGGTCCTTCTCAAAATCATTTTCGTGATTTTCCTCAGTGTCATTGCGGAGGTCTTCAAAGGGAGAGCAGAGCGTTCACCAGTCTGCGCGGCGCCTGGAACCCACCCGCAGTGCCGCCTTTTGCGACTTCTTTCCCGGCGTCCGGGGCAGGTGGTTTGGGGAGGGACGCGGGGCGGAGGGCCGTGGCGATGGAGGAGGAGGAGCAGCTGGAGGAAGACGTCGAGGAAGGGGCGCGGGGGCGTCAGCCCAGATCCGACGGGAGTAGAAAGCATAACACGCCCCGGTTTCCGTCGCTCTACTTGCATGCGGCGCCGGCGCCGAAGCTGGCGTTGAGTTGAGTTGGGAAGCTACAGCGCTCGCTCCTCGGAGGGCGTCGCCCTACGCGGAGGGGACGAACGCCAGAGTCTCTCCTTTTTCCTAAAGGCGGCTCCACACATTCGCTATTCCACGAACAGCGAGCAACTGCTCCCCGAAACCCGAGTAGTGTGGATGGGTCGCTTGCTGTTTGTCGAGTGACGAACATTCGGCGCTCGCCCTACCCACCGCATGTCGGTCGTTTGGACACATCAAAAGGAGCGAACATTCGCCGAACACATCAGCTGGTCGGGATCCGGCGAGTAGTAGCTCGCTGCTAGGCGAATGCTGAATGTGTGGAGCTATCTTAAAGCTAGTCCGGTGCAGTTGCAGGATCCGCCAGGCCTCCCCCTGGCGCGTGCCGTTATACCAATGTGAGTTGGGGTTAAGTCATGGCGGCGCCTCGGTTGGTATTGGGGGAGATGACAGAATGGTGATGATGATCATGGCACGGAAATGCGAAAGAAAGATTGCGCGCTGTCGTGCCCGTTGTAAAAGGATTTTTTCCGGCTTTCGCCTTGAAGAGACTGGGTAAACCACGAAATCTATGATCAGAAAATTCGACCTACCAATTTGACTCCGAGAAGGGCGGCAAATGCTAAACAATTTTGCGTCCGTCTTTTTTCCACCATACCAACCGGTTTCGCCGAACAACCTCCCTTCCCTCGTTCAACGTGATGTCACGCGTTCAGTATCTTTGGCACTTGATGCTCCGAGGGCACACACTTATATCTCACCAATCACTGCTATGTACTCGTATAATCTCACTACTGCAGAGAGCGGTCGAAGTGCCTGGAGTGGGAGACAATTCCCCTACGTGCTCAGAAATTTACGCTATAATCTCCTCCAGAACCCTTGTGGATGCGAGAATTTACTATATGGTCTTTCGACGTTGTGCTACTTCCTTCCGGCTTAAATATCCAGAGAGAGGACTTTTCTTAAATAACGAGTTACATAAAACGAACTTAATTGTAGCGTCATCTGCTTCTATAAATGAAAAGTATGCATTCTGGCACACCTATTTTCAATTTTATTTTTTCTAGCACAAATGTTCTATTCCAGATGAGATAGGATATACTTTGTTTTGATTCATTACTTTGTGAATTATGTGCAATACCATTTATTTAATCCATTCACTTCTACTGTTAAATTCTGTGTTCCGTTCGTCTCGGCACTAACTGAACTTCGTGCCCGAGACGCTCAGGATCGTTCCGAAGCGTGGCAGACGTAGGGATGGCAAAAACATCGATGTTTTTAAAACATCGATGTTTTCCATCAGAAACGTCGATATTTTACTTTCGATGTTTTCTTCAAATCGATATTTTGTTGCAAAAACAACGATTTTTTAATTTTTTTTTTATAAAAACGCACGGCGTACAGCAACCCACACAGCAATATGAATGTTTTGCGTCATCCTCTTTATCACGCTAATATTTCGCCTGTGCAATGTGAGTTTGGGAGTTTCTCGTGTTATGAGTTTCTTGTATTATCGCTAGACGTGTCATTGTCTGAATCGACAGTAGTGTTAGAAATGACCTTCAGACGTTTTGACAAGTGAACCAGAACCAGACTCGCTCCACAGATCCAGGGAAGTCCCGCAGTAACATGTGATGTTTGACTAACCATTGCTTTCCAAACTGCCGCGAGTTTTACCATATTAAAAATGGATAGGAAAATAGCATGTTTGTTAGTTTGTATTTAATTTTATTGTCGATGTTTCTATCGACATCGAAAACCCTTTAGCAATGTATCGAATCATCGATGTTTTGGTAAAATTTGCCATCACTAGGCAGATGGGGCACGGCGTCCTCGTTCCCCGCGCGTTCTTCTGCCGTCTTGAGAGACGAGCCACGCCTTCACGGTTGGTTTTCTACGCGGTTCGTGTATGGTCATCTCTTATCAGCGCTCTTTGTTGGAACTTCCTTTGCTCTGCAGCGTCGCTGCTCCGCAGATCCTGCTGCCATCGCCTTCCTCGTCTCCAACCCTGCCGTGTCGTTTGACCTCCGCTCCCCCCTCGCTAGCTCCTATAGATTATGCATTCAAAGGCGTTCCGGATTCCTTTTTAGTATTGAATATTTCATAAAGGTTGCCTCCATTCCGCTGGGAGTTGAATTACAAGGTGCGAAAACGTTTTGCAATTCTGCGCGGAAGAAATTATTCGTACTTTTAATTCAGTCTTTTAATAACCTAACGTAATGCATTCACGTATTTACAATAATTAATATTGCAGTTGCAGTCGAACTACTATGTATTTAGCTTCGTTCTCATATGAAAAACGTGAGCTTTAGAGAAGCAGGAATTTAAATGTTTTTTTAGTTCCGTACCGCTTCATGAATTTTTAGAGCGGCCATACAAAGCGCACTTTCACCAAATGTTTGTTTTCCTACGGGAGTTTATAGTTCCGTTCCAGAGGATTTAAATGGCTTTCAGGTTTAAAAGGCTTAAAAGGCTTCAGGTGCTCGCGGCGTCACGACTTCGTCGTACTCGGTTGCGTACGCCGACGTTGGAGTGAAACGTACTTTTCCTCGCGCAGTCTCTCTCCACCCAACGGTGCGTGCAAGCGTTCTCGAATCGAGGCTACCCATTGGCGGACGATGGAATATATAACCTAATTCGTGGTGTAATTCTAATCGGACGGATTTGTTGGAAGAGAGAGAAGATTTTTGCAATTTGTTCGTCCGCAAAATTTGTCGTAAGAGGTGTGTCTCTTCCCACACGCATTTGTTTTTAGGAGACCAATTACGACAATAAGAGTACTTGTAACTAATGGAAATCAAATTAAGTCTTCCTTTGCGAATTCGATAGTTTTTTCAATATTGGCAATATTTGTCCATCTGTGGCTAGGGTTTCATCGCATAATCTTCTCTTACATTTATTATTTTTCAATCATATGTGTTACCTCAAAAAATTTTGATTTAATTTCAAAACTAAAGGAGAAGTTCATAAAGAAGCGTTGTCATAGAATTTTCGTTGTTTGAAATGTAAAGTCTCTATCATTTCTAAATGTGTTCTTTAGATCTAGTATAAACGAATCAAATAAAATACTCTTTCATAGTCTGGTTTATAAATTTAAAAATACTTTCGCACTTGCGAAGGATGTATAAATAAGATAGTTTCTTCCATGATAACAAAGCAAAATCTGACAATACAACATCATTACTAACATACCAACTAGTTCTTGATTTAATATGAAATTTATCTTAAATGAAATATTTACTATTTATATGGATTAATATTTTATATTATTTATTTATTTTTATTTGAGCTTAAGGAACTTCCAGATAATTCAGTCACTTATCGATTATTTCTGAAACAGTAAAAGTGTACGTGTTGTACACTTGTACAAAGTTGTACATACGAACCACTCGCCCTTCGAAAACAAATTATTTATTCACGTCGCAGTATTTTGTACAAAATGAAACAACACAGAGACGTATAGAATGCCTAAACTCACGCCGGCGACGGCAACTCGCTTTCATCTGGGTCCATATTTCGTGTGCGGTGAGAGCGTCCCGCCGCGGCCGGCCCCGCCCTCTGCGGGCCATTCCAACGGTCGAATGCATAGCGGCCGCCCGCGTCTCTGACCGATGCGTCAGCCGCCCACAGCTACCCTATACTTCGGTCTTTCTTTCTTGGCGCGTAGGGTTGTCTCATCAAAATGGAATATCTCACGGTATTTCGCGTCGTTCTCGGTTGTGCTGCTAGGGGTCGCATGGTCGCCAGCGATGTTCGATACAGTCGCAATCATGCGACTCCTAGCGGCACAACCGAGAACGACGCGAAACACCTTGAGATATTCCATTTTGACGACACACCCCTACGCGCCAAGAAAGAAAAACCGAAGTATACCTGTGCGGGGCGATCGTTTACCTGCGCTCAAAATATCTCGCCCGCCGCCCTGCCTGCCTATCACCCCCCGAGGCGGCACGCCCTTTGTAGGGGGAGGGGAGGGGTGCGGGGGCGAGGCAGACAAGAGCGGGCTGGCGGCCCAGCGGTTAGCGTTCGTAAAGGCGCCTCGCACCTGTGCGCGCCCTTGGAGAGTCTCTCACGGGAGGGCTGCTCCTCCTTTCAAAACGTTCCCTTTTTTTCCCCTAGAGGCGCTTCTGGGCTCTCGATTTGTGGGCGGGGTCAGGATTTTTAATACTTAATCGTGTGGGATTCAATGTAATGGGATTCCGTGTTTGTCCCATCAACACCAGGTGAATGCCGGAGCAGTACCCTAACAAACGGGCCACGGACTGCGCGCGATCTTTCCTTGTCCTATCCTCTCCCTTTACACACACACGCATTAACATACATTGCACTACCACGCATGCCGGGAGACCAGTCGGGAGCTTAGAGACTGGGCGGGGCGAGGCCCGGCTGGGGCGGTGCCCCACTAGTGGGAAATACATGGTTGGGGAGAGAACCTCGCTAGCCGATGGTAGGTCGGTGCCGGATATCGCCATCCAGTGGGGGAAGACCACCACCGCCCGAACAAAACATGCTCTACACTTAAGGGACTAATGACCCTAGTAGTTGACGCGCCTGGAATCGCTAACAATCAATCAATCAATGTAAAAATATTAAATTAATCCTTACAAGGGCGTCAGTGGATAGGCTGAAACAACTTTTAGTTGCAGGCATTTCGTATTTCGAGAAGGCGTTGTAGAAATGCTGTTTTCTAGGCCATTGTGAAATCTAATCTTCTGTTTTGTCGGCACAACAAACATTTTATTTTATGTTAGAGCCAAAACGAATTAGTATAACGATAGCGTCTCCTCGCGAATCATGCCTGATGCAAATAATCTAATTAGCATTTATATTTTTCATTTTTGTTTCAAAATAATATTGTCTTTATCAACATTTTTCGGAGGAGTGATCTCTTTGATCTTTCATGTATTGGAAAGTTTTGCGTAATATTTTGTGTTGAAAAGTTTTACATAAAAGTATTTATATAATTTAAAAACAATATATTTTTCGTTAATGTATCATTGTCGGTCAGTCTGAAAATCAGTGATTAAACTAAGATTCGCCGTTCCTTTTTCCTCAAATTACATTTGTTTATTTTGTGTAATAAATTTAATTCTCTTAATAATATAATTTATTTTATATCATCAGGTATTTATTACATCTTATAATACTTGTCTTTCTCAATATTTTTGTAAATGTTTGTGAATTTGTAAAGGAAATTGCGCAATAAAGAATTATTATTATTATTATTAAAGTAGTTTTTGCGACAAATGAGCTAATCTGCGAAGACCTCTCCCACCGCTCTCCACGAACTTGCCTTTTGCTCCTCCGTGCCTTTTGAGAGGTGGGGGTGATGCGGGGGGGGGGCGAGGGCGACAAGAGGGGGCGAGCGACGGTTAGCACTTGTAGGCGTCTCGCACCTGTGCATGTTGGAACACAATACCGTTTGAAAGTCTACCGGGTACAACGCCGCCTGGTTTCGGTCTTGCTCTCGTACCAGTCTCTTTATGGAAATTCCACTGCCAGAGTGCGCGGAGTGATTCGTGTGTGGCGATTGGCGTTTTCTCTGTTCAAAGTATTTGCCATTGTTTACTTAAAAGAACATTGATCTGCTGGTGAGATCTTGTCGTAGTGAACAAAGTACTCAAGTAGTCTTTATTTCAACGGTAAGCATCTATTCGGTTTTTAAATGATTTGTGCGGCAGTTTAGATAGGCGGCATAAAGATATTCGATCCCCAGCCATACAGAGCTCCCAGAGATGGGTGGTGAGATAAATAACAACCCTTTACATGGTACCTGTTTAAATGCAAAGAATAAAAACTACATTAACTCGCATTATTAATTATTAAAGATTGAAAACGTTTCATTTTGTGAATCGGAAAGTTATTCATTGTTTAAATAATTTATTAATGTTATTTTAAAACATAATATAGCGACATCATTAAAATAATGTAATCCATGGAAATATTCGTTTCTAATTCCGCAAAATAATATGATTGATATAAAAGCTTTAGATTTTCCATTTACATGTTTTTGCATATTATAAAATTAAAATTATGAACGTGAAAAATTTTGTTTTGTAGGGGGAATTTTTAACTCTATTGTGATTTTGTGAGTGACGACATGGAATTAATTAATGTTTTCTGTTTTTCAGGTGAGTGCACTTCTCATTTCTACCTCCGCGACCTGCTGGTGAGCGTTGGTGAGTTCTACAAACCTAACAATCGTGACAATTAACATTCGTGACAGCAAGTCTCACGTTCCTCCTCCAAACATTTGATCTCATTCTCAAGAGACTTACCTTAATAACTTTAAGGCTAAAGCGTAGTATTAAAAAAATATTTTCCATAAATAAATATTACCGAAGACTATATACATAGAGAGAGAAAGAGCTCTTTAAGAACGTTGATATCACACAGTTAATTTAGAATTCGTCTCAAGTCATTTTCTCTTTTTGCTAGAGATGTCGGGTTTCAGACAACGTAAAAGAAACCGTTGATACAAAATGCAGTAAGTGTACTTCTGCTGGTTAGAGAACTACTCTCTATTCCCACAACCAAAAGACTAACCACGACTGGGACCATAACTGGGAAACGATGCTTCATAGACCCATAAAACCAGGTTTTTTGTGATTGGGAGGGACAAGGTGCAGTTTGTGTGGATACGGCTTTGAGGGTAACAATGGAGACGTGTGGGAAACAAAGAGGGACTGCTAGGAACGAATTAGATTTGTATTTAATATTTTTAGTTTCTATCTATATTACTAATATTCTATATATAATATATATAGAATATACATATTATATATAATATATATAGAATATACATATTATATATAATATATATAGGATATACATATTATATATAATATATAGAGAATATACATATATATATATATATATATATATATATATATATAAATCATAAGTTGGTCCATCATTGATAAGACAGAAATCTTTTAAATAACAGCTATATATACAAATTTTTCACAACTTTTCGGAAACATAGGCAACTGTCCTGGTGTATGCAGGCCACTTACTGTATGCATAGAGTAATCTTTAGAGTGTGAGCAGAAAGTTCAATAAAAGCGTTTGATTCGCATTGAATATGTTCGTGTAAGCAGGCACTCTCACGTAACCATGCTATTGAATATCTGTGTTAAGTCTACAATCCTCTTTTGATTTTGCAAATCAGTATTCTCGCGTTATAACTTTGTACAGAGTACAAACTAGCACACTCATTTCG
Source organism: Acheta domesticus (assembly GCA_031308135.1). Taxonomy (NCBI): domain Eukaryota; kingdom Metazoa; phylum Arthropoda; class Insecta; order Orthoptera; family Gryllidae; genus Acheta; species Acheta domesticus. Next base: position 96,703,243 of record JAHLJT010000631.1, read on the forward strand.
TTCTAAAATCGTGATTTTTCATGGCATTTTCTTCCAATTGTAGGTCATCTGTTAGGATACTGTTTACATTTGAGTTGGAGAGCATTTGCGTTAAATGGAGTATTCCACACAAGCCCATGCATTGTGGCTAAAATTGTGACATCGGCGTAGAGAAACGTACAAAAATATATGCGAGTACAAAACGATAAAATTTATCGTATAGATTTCTGTTGGCCTATGTATAGCAACGTATAGTGGGATACACTTTGTAATTTGTCATCATTTATTTAAAACTGATTACATCGATTGAATTAAAGACGCAAAATTTCCCTCCAAACACTGTAGTTACATCCACATGTAAATACGTCTTTTCTTTATTGAAAAAGTCCAATAATGTTTGGTAATGAGGGTCTTCATTTTAATATTACGAGCCAGGGCTAGGTCGCGGAGAAATTGATCTGCAACCAAATCCCCGATAAACCGTTTACAGAACAAATGCAAATAAGTACGTCCTAACGAGAAAACTTCAATCTTTAGAACACGTAAAGATCGTAGATACTACCGTAAATCTGTCAAACACGCCTTTCTTCGTCGATCGATGCCGATTTATTTCCGCCGCGTCGTTTCGTCCCAAACCCCAATTCCAATCTGTCTGAAAAATGCATCTCGGATCACGCTTCTTTAACTCGAACGTGGCAACGCTCGCCTCTGCGGGAGCGGCGCCACAAATACCGAAACGCATTTCGAGTCCAACGACGTCGCGGATTGCTTGGCGAGGGGCCCATCGACAAAGAGGATTTCGGCGGCGGGCGCCGCCGCGCCGCGCGGACGGCGCCGTCGCTCGCCTCCGCGGCTGCAGGCGGCCGCGCGCAGTGGGAGGAAGTTGCAATGGACGCATCAAAACAGTTTCAAACGACGTTGCGGTGTCTGAAGGTTCATAAAAAATCAGTTCGTGAAACGTTGTACTTGCAATATAAAACGTGTTGTTTCAATAATTAAAGTTGTATGAAATACATTGGCTGGTTACTAGTTAATTTCACTGATTATCTTGAAACGCAAGATACTGAAAATAACAGAATTTATTAACAATCAACATAACTAGTATATAATGTAAAAATATATTTAGTTTCTCTTTTTAAAACACTTTTATTTATCGTGCTAATTGGGATGACCCCTTACTCCATTTTTCCTCCTCTATTTCCTTTGAAATCTGCGATAGTAGATTATGTCCTAAGGATTGTAATAAATAATTTACATAATGTTTTTTAGAAATAATGTGCACTTATTTTGAAAGTTGTTCATTGTATTATCGATTTAGCGTACAATAATTTTCATTTATAAGAACGGCGGCTTCAGTAGTTTGCTCTGTCAATTTTTTTTTAATACAAAATTTGTCAGTTTTGTCACCTTCCTTTGCCTGCTTGCCAGCAACGGCTACTTTTAAATGAAGGATACAGGGAAAAGTCGATCTGCGTTCAAAATTTTTCAAATGAGCGTTTTTGAAGATTGAAACGTAATAGGGTTACTAACTCATTTACAAACCTTTATCATGTATGTTGAAGCATAATTTTAAATACTGATTTATATTGAAAATATTTTTCCACAATTATTGATCATGTCGTATTTCTGTCTCTCCTTGTTTCAAATGTCTCTTCTTATAAACTGCAGCAAATATGTTCGATGTGCTTTAACAAAAAATTAAAAGCCATTTTTAGATTAAAGAAAACACTAATACGATGCTACCGCTTGCATATGTAGGAATGCAGGGACATTGGCACTGTGCGGCGGTGCGGGGGTGACGATGGCTTTCTCCGAAGCCGGCAAATCCCCTTTGCTTGCGCGTCCCGTGCGTCGGCGATTTGCGGCCGTTGTCAGAGGCAGGCGCGGAGGAGGCCGGCGCTGCTGTTGCAAATGGGCCTGCGTCGGAGACGAACGACCGATCCGTCCTGCGGGTGATGGAACGATGCGCGGGCTCCGCGGCTGTTCGATTCGGCCTCGCGCGAGGCGAGGAGGGGAGCGCCGCGGCGCTGAGGAAGTCAAACGGCGTGTGTCGGTTTGATCCTGTCTTTGTTTTACTGAGAATGTGTGGTTATGCGAGGAACGGAGCGAAGGGGGTTGACATAATCCAGTCGGGTTCTTTTCAACGGTTCAAGCGGATACTCTTAAAAACAGCTCCAATGATGAGTTGGGAAAACGAAACAATTATCACCCTCCCTCCCAGTCTTTCTCTTTCTTTCTCTCTTTTTCTTCCTTTTTCTGTCTTTCTCCCCTTTTCTCTTTCTCTCTCTCCCCTTTTCTTTCTCTCTCTCCCCTTTTCTTTCTCTCTCTCCCCTTTCTCTCTTTCTCTCTCTCCCCTTTTTCTCTCTCTCCCCTTTTTCTCTTCCTCTCCCTTTCTTCTCTTTCTTTCTCTTCCTCTTTCTTTCTCTTCCTCTTTCTTTCTCTTCCTCTTTCTTTCTCTTCCTCTTTCTTTCTCTTCCTCTTTCCTTCTCTTCCTCTTTCTTTCTCTTCCTCTTTCTTTCTCTTCCTCTTTCTTTCTCTTCCTCTCTCTCTCTCATTGGCACTTCAGGTAATGGTAGGCTCTGTAACATTGTCTGTGATACCATCAAAATGCACAGAGTAATTCATTGTTGTGTGATTCAAAATAAATAGAAACAAAAAATGTTTGGTGCGAAAGACTCGGGCAGTACTGCGATAACGCACGTGTTACGTGGATGTTGGACCCGATCTGATCTGTAACGCACTCTGAGAACAAAAATGTTTTTGATGTACTATTGTGGCACCAAATCGATGTGCAGTTTTTTCTGCGATAGGCCACGCGTTTAATATTGTGCTGATACTGTAACCGAATGAAACTGTTCGTTTTTTTTTTTGTTATTCGTAACGTGCAACTTTTATGATGGTTTCTCGTTTCGAGAAATAAATTGTATACATTGTATTTCTAAGTGTGCTCTTTTCATAATGCAAATAAATTGCAGTACTGAGGATGTTACGGAAAAGATGGAACTCGCTGCCTTCAAAATCACTAAAACCGAAATGTTTTGTAATCGAAAAAGGAGATCGGAACAGAATCCGAAATACTTTATATTCTGAAACCTTATTTGAAACAATTGATGCTTTGGTTTTGTTCTATGGATAGTTCTAATAGATTCGTTTCTGGCCTGAACGGTTCTGGGAAGAGCAGGAAGTATGTATCCAAGCTGGATGAACATCCAGAGAATCCAAAAAAACAGGAAATTCTGATGTTTTTTTTTAGTGTCATTCCCACTTCTCTACGACTGCGGGAAAACAGCTCTGATCTTGGAGAGTTTATGAATTATATTTTTGTCCTTTCTATCAGATTTGGCCTTTGTTGTTGAATTACAATATTTCAAGGTTTAAATTATTTGAACCGCGTTGGATAGTTCAGTGATATCCATTTTAATGTCACGATCTAGGAATGTCATGTTGAAATAATGTTTGATTTTCCACTTAAAAAAACGAGAGATACAACTCGATACCAAATCTCTCACCACGAACAAGTGAACCATACATCTCTGATTTTGTTTTGAATATTCTGACGAACTGCTATGACTCCGACGACGTTGGACATGTTAAATATGACACTTGAATGCAGTCTTACTTTATTAAATTCAATGAAAAATTGGCGAACTTAACACCAAGAAGTTATTCTTTTTTTCTTTCACAATTATCGAATAAATCAAATCCAATAAAGCGAATATTATGAAACAAATTTTCCCAAAAAATAATTTTGGAAGAAGCTGTGTACCACTTCACTTTGAGATATATTTTTCGTAACCAGTGACCACAGGTAAATCACAATTCAATGGTTGAATATTTTGCTTATTAAATTGCAGAAATTCATAAAACGGATCTCATCACAGTGCCACTTGTAGCGATAGAATTTCCATTGTCGCTTGGAGCTATTAACTGAAAATAATGCGACAATTAATGTTTTTAATTACAGCACGATTTCTCGTTTCTAGCACTGGCTGTAAGCGAGAAGTTGATGCAATTATCGAGTCCGTAATTAGTCGGTCACGAATGAAATTGCGTTAGATTACAGTGCACTAAACCTGCTACATTGCCCTCCAAGAACCTTTCAACTGGCTAAAATCTCCTTCAAGCTCTGCTGGTAAGCGCTAATTAGCGCCATGTTTACGAATTGTTTACCACCGACTCAGTGTCTATCGTTCATTCGCCTTCAGAAGCATGATTACGAAGTGTGAAATCGTATAATGGTGTAATGCTAATAATTTGACGAAATGAACGATCATTTAGGTTTAATTCGCCAGGAAGTTCTAAAATCGCAGATAATAGTGACTGGAGAACAATTAAACCATTCCAGAAAAATTAGTTGAAACAATATTTCCTCTGTCATTTTTTGATTTTACCGAATATTCCACCTAATGATTTGGACAATAATATGAAAATGGTTTTTATGTTTTCGGCGAAGAGAGAAAAAATTGCCGTAAAGAAAATGACCCTATTGACTGTCCAGAATGATCTTATTCTAGGGGAATTATGATGTTCTGTGTTTTAGATGTTGCTGTCGTCTTCTAGCGTCACAGATTACCAAATCGTGATATTTGTATTAATGGGCAATTTTGAAACGGGAAGAAATATTTTCCGGGATACGAACACGTACAAATTGCATAACCCTACTGAGAACTTTTTCCTCCGCACCGGTGTCAGAAGCATTTTCTAGATAATTTTCATATATCTCGAGGAACAAAAGATTGAATGGATGACTCACTTGGGAGTCTCATACTCTTAAGAAATATATTTTCAGTATTAAATTAAGTATCTAATGATTCAGTTAAAATTAGAAAACCTGATACAGTAAAACTAGAATATAGTGCAGTTATGGCTCAGAAGAGGATAGCTTATTTTGTGTAGAAACAAAATTAGCAATAGAATTATTCAAATATCCAAAAAACAAGCTACAATCAGGCACATCCGTTAGTTGGGAGAGGCTAATTAGGCTATATCGGGGACGCGGCGATAATTTACGTGTGTTGTGGAGAATGTAGGATTCAGACACGCCGTGACAAAATACACATCTTACATTTATTCACGCATTACAAACCTAGTTGAACTTGCGTTGCAGCTAGTGAGGATGATTCGGTTTAATCTCCAACATCTATCGTTGAAACGCAACCTCTCCCACTCGGGGGCTGGAGCCGGCAAGCGCGTGCGTCGTATTCAATGACGCGAACTTCGCATGCGACAAAGTCGTGATCAAGTATTGGCTTCTTTTCTCTAAATAATGAATCTGAAAACTCGCAAAGATACTGTTTCAAAGATATATGCGACCGTGTTTTTGTCACATGTGGCATATTGTCATATTTCCAACTCCCCCTACCCCTACCCCGTAAGATTTTGAAAGACAGTTTCGGGCTAATCCATGTTATTTTTTTTTTTTTTCATTTAAGGTCGCATCAAGTACTCGGCGATTAGCGACCACTATTGGATGTAACGTTATGGTGTGAGGATGAAACGATATGGTGGTGATAGGGGGTGAAAGGACGAACACACACAGCCATGCCCGAGGCGAGACTCGAACCCACGGTCCAAGACCACTACGGCATTACTACTTTAGCGATCTAGGCCACGGGATCAGCAGCCCATGTTATTGAGTTTCGTCTCGAATGCATATTTCGTCCAGCTTCCTCGAGAGAAAATTCTGGATAACGCACCGTCTGCCCCTCATGTGATACCCACCTGGAAATTCCCTGCTACGGCGCGGTGGTCGTTGCATAACACGGGCGGGAGGGCGAGCGTGCTGCCGGTGGTTTTGCGGGCGGCCGCGGGCGTCGCCCCGGGCGCCCCCCGACCTTGACGCCTCTGCCGCCGCAGCTGCGGGCGCGGCGCGGCGCGGCGCGGGTGGCAAACAGCTGATGGCGGGTGACGTAAGCGTCTCTCACCGGAACCGCGCTTCTACGGGGCCCTCTCGCGACCGTCCGACCGTCGCGCCGAACGGCGCGCGAATCTGCGACGAAAATGCTGTCCTGTCCTTCTGTCAGCTGACCTTCCCACGGTCTTGGTGGCCATTCCATTCTCTGCGGTAGGTACGTCAAACTGCGCCTGCGCGAGCTACTTGCCCGTCCGGGAGGCCTGACGCTCCGGCCATGGCGGGCGATTTCCCTTGACTCTGTTCTTATTTCCCCATGAAATTCAAAAAGGTGCGACCACCCTCTATGTGTAGCGGGGAAGCTATGTACCAAGGGCACTCGAAATAACACGGAAAATAAATACTTTATAAGGAAAGTATGCTTTCGTTATAAAATATATTCATACGTATATGTTTGCATGATGCTTTCTATGAAACAACCGAGATTTAATTTACCTTAGTATACTTTACTACATATTATTTATCTCATGCTTATTTTATTCGTAAATTCTGCCTTGTATATTCAGTTTTTAAATAGTGGCACTGCAAGGTCACGAGTTGGCAGGGAGGGGGTACTTTGGCATCCACTTGGGAGCTCCCCAATACCAAATATTTAATACGTAACGGAGCTCCCGATTGGATGACAGTGTCCTATCAACGTCCAACTCATGACCTTGAAGTGCTGCTCTGCAATTGGAAGTATACGAACACTTTTGCCAAGAGGCAGGTATATTTTTGATTGCCAAATGCTTCCCTTGTTTTACGTGTTACGTTACGTGTTAACGTTACGTTCTTGTGTTACGTTTTATTAAATCATCCTGTTATTTGTTGTACATTGCAATAATGCGACATAAATTCACAAACCTATAAATTGACATTCACAATTACGGGCGGATATCTTTTAACAGACTAGAATCTTTGTTAAACGTTAATTGAAAGTAGGAAGCGAATGTAATTATTATATTTTAAGTAAATGCGATTAAGAAATTAAAATCTTTTCAATTAATTTTTTCCACTCTGATGACAGTTTAAAATATTACTTAAGTGTTTCATTTTAATAGCTATTTTCTGTGCGTTAATAGAGGAAATGAGAACGCTTTTGGGAGGCAGTAACTGCCAGCTGCCTTCTCAAAAGACTGCCATGGGTCAGGAATCCAGTGATGTTATATGTGCAACCCTTACTTTTAAATCGCGCTGCAGTTTCTCTGGATGGAGTGCCCGCAAACTCTAGTGCGCTAGTTACCACGTTCGCGACCTTGACATGGCTGCAACGTACTAGCTCTTTTGCGCTCAACTTGAATAACTATGCGGTTACTAGCTGAAAGTGATTTGTACTACCCCCACACAATGTTTATACTTCTGTCGAGAAATAATAATAATAATAATAATAATAATAATAATAATAATAATAATAATAATAGTGATGATAGTAATGATAATAAATGATGATGTTAATGGTAATGGAAATGATGATAATTTATTATTAGTGTCATTAAGTTGATTTAGATTATTATTTTATTAGTAGATAACATAGGGGCAAGCCTTTCTTTTTGTAGACATCTAAGTTCAAATCTACTCGATGTGGGATTTGTGGGGCAAAAAGAAAGTTCGCGGCAGGTTCCCTAGAGCGCGCTGCTTCCTTGCCCTTCACTTCATCATTCAGTCCCTTTATATTATCTACCCTTCAATCAGTCATTTTTCTTACTAGGTGTGCGTCTAATGCATAATACTTACAAATAAAATTTCCTTCAGTAGGCACCATCATATCATTTGGGTGTTACCTGCTTCTCAATGCGGCACCATTTTACTCATCACCTGTCTGCACATTTATTAGTCCATTGGACCTCCCGTCCTTGTTTCATCGCGTCACTGGGAGTTCGCTAGCAGCCTCTATCCACCCATATTCGCTGGTTGTAAGCGATGTGGCTAGCGTATGATATCTGCTTGTGATGTCTATATGTCCATTAAAAGTGTCCCTTCAAGGTCACAAGCTAAATTTAGAGGATACTTTCATCCAATCGGGAGCTTCAATTACAAAAATTTAAGTCGTAACGAAGAACGCAATTGGATGACAGTCTTTCCTAGCCTGCCAGCTCGTGACCTTGAAGGGGCACTGTTATAAACAAAGTATATAATACCCAATCTCTGCCGACCTGGATGGCCGAGGTGGCTAAGAGCGTGTAACGACCCTGCGCTGCGGTCCGAAGGACTGCGGGTTCGAGTCCCGCCTTGGCCACGGTTATTTATCATTTTACTCTCATGTATTCGTTCTCACGAAGGGCCTCGCGTTCTGCTGACCCCGGATCAGAGGTACCCGCAAGTGTGTTGATGTCCAGTGTATGCTTCCCTTGCGGGACGGAAAGGGTAATCGGTTGTCGTTTGGGTAAAAGCCCGAGAAAAAAAATCCAATCTCTACTCTCCGGCCACTCGTTTCGCAAGCGCAGAGTTGTTTGCTCTCGTTGCAATCGAGCTTTCCCTTCAGGCGCTTTCCGCTTCCTGCCCTTTCATGACAGTGTACCGGTTGCAATGAAACGATTAACCTGGCGGATAGTCCATGTACCTGTGTTTGTACGGTGCGATGGTATCAGAGGTAAAGTTCTAGAAGTGTAATGGTGACCGTGCTATGTGTACGTTGTATCTGACCGGAGAAAATGTCATCTATGCGATAAGAAACAGAACAAGCTCACTTATAGTTAGTTCCCACGAGCGTTAGGAAGTAAATGTCCTTAGAACAAAGGAGACGAGGAAAAGATGTTATCATTACGTAGCTAGAGCTGGTTCCTGGATAGAGCGTGCGGCACATCTGAATCGAGAAAGATCTTTTTAAACTGTATGGAGTTTCATCGATCAGATTCTGGAGCAGTTCAAACAATAATAAAACTGTATTTCATTCTTATATTTAGATCTCATATGACGTTGTAAACATGTTATCCACGCTGAGCGCGTTTCGTTTTGTGCGTCTGTCTTTCTAGTCATTTCAATGAGGTAATATCTGTTAACAAATCTTGAATCAAACACTTTCGAAATGTCATAAGGATTAGCCGATAAAACAATTTTTATTTTCATATGTTCAACATAAGTTTTAAAGTACAGATTCCACAAATTTGAAGTATATTTATAAAAACTAAAATTAGTTTCTTTTTCAATAGATTGATTCCTTTTAGTAACTTAATTCCAAATTCTTTGTACAATTTGGACTTACGAAATGTGTATTATTGCACATTTCAAGGGATACTGGTCTGGAAACAATGCGATCTGCATGAAACCTCGTCGGCGACTGAATCCGATCCAAGTGACGTTGCGTGTCGTAGTTAGAAGAACTCTGTTGTAGGACCTACATATGTTTGTAGTTTAAAAAACGTCACACACAGTTATGAAGGTATAAAGTGGTTTCTGTTGTAATATTAAGGAAAAATTATGCTGGAAAAGAGATTTGATGTTTTGTCTCAATTAAAATTACAATTTTTGTGTTACAAACGTTACTGCAAATATTTGGAACATTTTGATAAATGTAATAAATGTTCCAACGAATGTAACGATACAGTGTTGTTAAAAATGTGATTCGAATGGGGTCACCCTTCGACGTGCTCGTCACGGTCACATCTCGTGTTCCTGAGCACTCGCGCACGTGCGTTAAACTTTCTCTAGAAGGTTGTATCATTGGCTCGTTCCATGAAAATAATGGTCTGCAGGCACATAATGCGCCTCCGCACTTTCACACTCCATTCGCCTTGGAGACGGCGAAGTGGGGCGTCCTACAAGAACACAGTATTGGCCCAGTTGTTCTCAGCGGTTTCCCTTTGCTTCACTCTCCCCGAGAACGCTGCTCTTTTTTGAGCCAGTAAAGGACTCAGTCTGACAGTGTGTCTTTAGAAATATTTTCTTGTTGGGGCAGGACCGCCCAATGAAATGGATCAAGAGCTCTGAAAATACCCGGAGCATTGTAAGGGCCACTTCCTCCCCTCATCCTTCTCTCCATTTCCCGTCTCTCCTTTTCACTATGCGTGCAGCCCGCTGTGCCGCACTGAAATTGGGATTTCTGTCGCTTTTTGGGGAGCGTTCGCTTGCATTCCGACAACAAGCTGAAAGAGATTGTTGTAAGAGTAAAAAGCTTACGAAAGAAACTAGTAGAAAAAGGAGGAGGTCGTTGACTAGAAACATTAATCGTTGGAGTGAATTAACCGATAATTAGTAATATAAAGCCAGACGTTCTTTGTCTGGAAGACAGAATAGTATGCAAGGGCCTCAAGTTGGACGGACGGTGGAGACTCCAACCTTTTCTAGTTCTTCCCAGACTTGACGTATTGTGCGTGGCTGCCCGGGTCGGAAGCTCTAGGATCACCCTTTTGAATAGGCCTTTGTCGTTTTGTGAATTGAAGTTAATAACTTAGTACATCCCTATTAGGGAGCATTTCAAACGATAAACAACACACTACAATCTACCTTGTTTGTGGGCTCTTCAAATACGGGGTTAACAGAACGCCAGGCCCTTTGCAACATTATATGCACGGAATATTATATTACGATATTTGCGTTCCTGCCGAGATGCGAATCCCGACTCCTCGCGCAGGGCTTTTGACTCTATACCCGATCTTAAATGCGGTCACCATGCAGATTCGTATAGAGCTCCATGCAGTATGTATATTTTGTATATAAAACATGTACGATATATTCATTGACCAGGTATAGCCATCTTAAAACGTTTTGATTAGTGCATTTAATACATACAGTATGGGACATCTAATACAGTAACTTATCACAATAATATTAGTGTGGTGGAATGAAAATGGTTTATGAAAATATACGATGTGTTAGTACATTACATTATTATGAAATGATATACAAGCCATCAAATGAAATAAATTCATCTTTTAGTTGAAATTTGAAAATGAAGTGGAGAAAAAATCCACCCAGCGAGTTACTAAATAGAAAGGAATAACGTTTTATGCGTACCATGTTAGAGGATGTGAAACTGTGGAACGTGTTTCCCTTGTAAGTTAAAACTGCATTATCTGTCTTTAAACTCTTGCATTATAGCGTTGACCTGGAAATTATTATTCATGCTGTTGTTTGTCGCGCTAGGTTTAGTCTGTGAAGCAGAAAAAATTCGCACAACTTTTACCTGGAATGTAACGCTATTTTCTTCTTTGCACATATTGTCTGCTCCTTGGTATTCCAAAAGGCGTACTCAAAGCGTAATCTTGTGTTCATTATAACCGTACGGAGGTACCGCTCGTGAGTTGATAATTAAGACGGCATCGTTAATTCACGAGCACCGCCCCAAGAGCTTAATCATTGCCGGAATCACCGGGTGCTTTGAGAGAGGCAAAACGTGGAAAGTTCCGCGTAGCAGTGTAGGCTGGGAGGTGTGTCGGTGGCTGGGTGGCGGGTGGTACGAGGAAAAGCGAGTGTGGCGGCAGAGAGAAAAGTGAGTGGGAGGGGAATGCCAGGGGACGAACCGTCTCCCACTAGGGAGCTGGATGTCCCCTCTGGAAGAGTATTAATTTGTCCCTATCAGAGACGCAATTAATTCACATCATGGAATTTAAATCAAGGCGTTCGAAAAGAACACTTTCCTAAGAATATCCTCAGGATTTATTCCTCTTTTACTACGTAAGCGAAAATAATCTTCGTTTGACTTGTCGATTTGTCCCCTCCACAAATTTTAAACGCCACCGCCTCGGAGACTATTGCCAGTTTGCACCCTGGGAGACGATGGTGGGGAAGGCGTGTGTGTAGCTGGGACGCAAGGAGATTGGAAAGGTGGCAGAGGTGCAGAAATCGGTGAAGGGTGAGAGGAAAGCGAAAATGAGGTCACGAAGACAACTACGGTGGCGAAGAGGTGGAAAGAGAGAGCAATGAAAGGGACAAAAATGGGGAATTAATATTATGGGAGGCGATTTTAAAGTTGATTGATGGAAGAGGAGGAGGTGACGGTCGCAGAAATCATTATGTGAGAATGGCGATAAACCTGCGAAAACAGAGGGCGATGGTACTGATAATGGGAGGAAAAGGTGGTAGTGCAAGTAAGTTTGTTGGGGGAGGAAGTGACATAAGCGTCAGTAATAGTGTCGTTAGACGGCGAAGGTGATATAGATGAAGAAATCGTACAAATTCTGACAGAGAAAATATGAAGGCACCCTATAAGGGTGACGGGGACAAGAGATAATTGCACAGGAGAAGAGTGGCCAGTGTGGAAGAAGAGGTCGATAATAGCATTCAGATTGGGGGAGGTGGAAATGGATGTGGTAGAGACGCTAGCGTTACATTGCGAAAAAGTATTGCGGGGGAGGGTGGCAGGAAAACAGCTGCACGAATGTGAGGATGCAATAGAATAAGAGCCATAGGGGTGGAAACGTATACAAGGTATGAAGGTGTTGAAATAACCACTATGGATAAATTAAGAAAAGATGGGTATAGAGAAGGTAATGAATGGGAGATAATGTCGGTAGGGAGGACGAGGTGACTGGAGAGGTTGAAAATGCATGAGCATCAAGGTGGAGGCGCCAGTCGGCGTATTTCGCAATATGGCAAAAAGATAACGTATGGATGGCGATAGCGATGTGTGCCGCGAGATTTCTGGAATATACTATATCACCCCCCTCCGCATCGGACGTTTTTCTCTGTGGGTACAAAAGCGTTTTCCAGTAATTGACTGTCGTTTGTGCTATTAAATTACTAATGCAGATGTGTGCTCGATTTTACTTCCACGTCATTGGTTTCTATTCATGCTTTTAGAGAAAAAGACCAAAGCACGAAGATATCAGTAATTTACGGTATTTAATTTCATTGTAACGATATTTCTCCATAATAATGAATAAACGCTAACTTGTGTAAAATATGGAACTGAAAATTGATGTATTATTACTAAACATATTTCATTAGTAGCCAGAACTCTAAAAAATCTCATTTTTCATGTTTCCAAAACACTAGCTATCAGTTATTTATTGCGGATGTCCGAGATTTATTACTTCCTCTTTATGGAACTTGTGTGCCCTTCTGTAATTCATCTTCGCTTCGCGAAGTTTCCGAAGTTTTACGAATACAAGTAAGAGCAATTGATGTAGTATCTCTTGGAAATATGGGATGACAGAATGGAAGTTACAAATTTGGGGGTTAATAATTCAATTTCCAAAGTAGAACAAATTATTGAGAAAACTTCACTGATGCTATTAAAAAGTATCATGCATTGCGTCTAGAAAAGTGAGATACGTAACAACATCAAATTGAGTAATTCTGTTTAACCTTATGCTTAAACGAACCGGCTTGGTGTAAGAGCCAACGAGATACTCAACTAAAGTTCTTTGAACATTAGGTAAATATAGTTCTTGTTAATGGAAGGGCATCCTACTGCTAACACGTCCTCTAATAGAGTTTACGGCCAGCCTCAAAGAGTTTCTTTGTATGTACTTGAGTTAATTTACCTACTTTGCTATCAACGTCTTTTTTCCCTGCGGATTCTGGCCATCTTCGAGATTTCCCCTACACGATGTCGGAAACCTAGTAAAGCGATTATTCATATTCATTTTTAATCATACATGCAAACATTTTATTTTCAATATTCTTTTTAAATGTTATTTTAGTTTTTAGCCAATGTTCGTAAACCAAGCATGCATTTATTTCAGGTTTTCGTAATGGCTTTCAACGATAACCTCCCACCGCTTAGTTTACACAGGAGAGCGCCACGTTAGTTGTAAAATGTAGTTTTATTAAGGCAAGGTTCGGTGATTTCTACGCATCGGCACTGTGCGTGTACGTGCGAGTGTTGTGCGAGGAAGACTGCGTGCGTCCGTGAGTGTTTGTGCATGCGTGTACCCCCATAAATCTCTGAAGAGCATAAGAGTAAGCGGTTATTTGCAGAACTCGACATGTTATCAGTACATCTTATTACCCGGTACCGTGATCGAATAACCCCATCGTTAAATTCGGATGGCTCCCCCCTATACTCTCAAGCTCCAAGGGTGGGTCGACATCATAAATCTATAGCCGTAGCAGGGAATCAAACCCGGTCCTGCGTAAAGAAAATGCATCACTAGAGGGCAATATTCGTTTGGCGGTTTTGGATCTGCGCGAGGAAAATGTTCGTTGGGGGGGGATCGTTTGGCGGCTTTAGATCTCGAATGATCCTAGTATGGAAATGGGCCGAAATTCTAATAGCAACTTATGAGGTTAACTCCTCTCAGATCACGTAATCCATGATGGAAAGACCAGCTAAAAATCATTACTCTTTTTACCAGTTAAAAATCATCGCTTTAAAATATGTTGCATTAAAAATAGAGAGTACACTGACAAACTGACAATATACATTGAACATTGTGTGACCCTCTTCTTCTGAACATTTTCAGCCAGTTATTTTCCGACAAAGGCTTTGAACAAACGTCAAAAATTGTTACTAATCAGTGTTGCTCCTTTTAACGAATTGCTTCCGTTTAAACGTATTTTCGCGAACATTTATTCCTTCAAACTCTTAGATATTCATGCTTTCCTATCTTTACAATTCTACTGGTATTAATACTAATTTCAAAAGTTGTTTATAATTGTTGTTTCCTAATATAGTTCTTTACTTGCTTTTCGTTGTTTGAATATACTTTGTTTTTTTATTTTTAATTTATACATCTCCCAGTACCCTTGTGAACTCAAGTTAGGTGGTATTCCAAGCTACTGCGGTACCTCCCCAGGGACCCTCCGTCCTAAAGATTCTGAATCTCTATCCGAGAACCCAAGAAAACATGCGCGTGTTACATTTTTCCCCATTCGCCACACACATTTTTTGCTTTCTGACAATACATAAAACAAATCACAGCCCGTCAAATCAAATCGTAAGATATGCAGAAATGTAATATACTGCTTAAGCCGCTTCAGCTGCCTTGCGAACTTCGACTTCACCGCAACGCGGTACGTCGACTGTATTTATATCGCGATGACGGCACGATGCTCCTTCAGCATCGCTTTCGTCGTAAACATCAACATACCGCGAAGCGCCACCTCTGCCTGCGCCCGTGCGCAGAAGGAACCGGACCTGGCGCTGCGTCGCGCCGCGGGCTCAGTGCTTTTGCGGCGCCACATCAGCGCTGTGCTGCAGCGTGCTGCAGCGTCCAGCAGACGCGACAACAAGCGGCGATGGCGGCACGTGGGCTTTTTGATTCGCCAAGGACGCGCAATTGGAGAGCAATGTTTTCAATGTAACGCACCTCTAAGAAGAATATTTTTCCCAGGAAGATATAGGAATCACATTCAGCTTTAGAGTTAGAGATTAGATTCAACGGTTTTCGGATACCCGTTTAGCTTAGGGGAAACGCAATTTTTGGTAGCATGAAGGAGAGGCGTCTTAAGAATATATTGATGCATTAAACTAGAAAGCAAGCGGAAATGAGATGCGTTACTTTGAAAATGTTATCTTTAATTAGAGTCTTTTCTTTCTTTCTTTCTTTCTTTCTTTTTCTTTCTTTGTGATCGATGATCACCCACGGGAGCCCGTGAGAGATGGTGTCGTCTAAAAATATCGGGAAGAAAAGAACTCTGAGAACATTCCTAGTAATATGATTTGATAACTATTTTAAAATCAAATTAAAATAAAATAATTTCGGGTTAAACAAAAAATAAAATAAACGTATTTACTGATAAACAAAAGTGAAATTCATAGTAGCAGAATCAAATCATATTTTTAAGAAAATTTCATAAATTGATTTGATAAATATTGTATAAAAGATAAATAATGAATTTGAAATGAATTTAAAATTGTATGAAGGAAGAGTAAGATTGGTTTCTTAAATTTTAAACTTATAAGGCCAAAACAAAAAGTTACTCGTAAGGAACAGGAAATAGAGAGTCTGGACTGTCAGTTGCATTAATTAATGCAAATGTGTCCATGAAAAAACTTTTCAATTCGCTCCGCTGGCTGAAATCCTGCTGGAATCTCGTCTCAGCCTCTCTCTCTCCTCAGTCGCCAACTTCCGAAGGGGGTGGAGCGTCCCCGAAATCTGCCCTCCAGAGGGCCGCCCGGTGCTGCCGTCCGATTGGCCGGGTGCGATTAAGAGGGATGGAATTGACCTCTTGACAGGTTTACGCGGGGGAGGGGGGGCGAGGTGATTGAGGATGAAGTTTATATTCCATTACGCCGAGAAATTGGCCGAGGGAGTAGAAGGAAGCGAGAGGGCTGGGGAGTTACGGAGACGGGAGGGTGAGAAACTCCTGAGGGGAACCTTCCAGGACCACTGGGCGGAAAGCCAATATTTTTAAAATCACATTATTATCGCTTCCCAACCCGAAAGCCCGTCAAAATCGGCGGAGTGAAATTTTATCCTATAACGTTTCAATTTCTTCCCGCGAAATGCCGCCTATAAAATGTAGTTAAAGAGATAATGTATTATGCCGTTAGTTATCTTAGCCATATACTTGCTCATTTTTTTTCTGACGATTCCTTTTCTGAAGTTATTTCTGAGCCAAATATTTTGTGGCAAATCTGACTGAATATGACAAGATGGCTAAAGGTAGTTTACAGTGTGCTGCATTATGTTGTACGAAAATCTTGCTTTGTAAAGTTACGGTAAATTTGGTCATTACAATTAGCTTTATTTGCGTGCGACCAATCAGAAATAATATGAACCTCATTACGTCTGTAAGTTGCATTTTAAATGGGCTGTGATAAGTGTTGGTTAATAATTGTTGTGCTTTAAAATTGTGATAAATTACAGTTATTAAATATAATTTAATAAATGCATTTTGTCGCGAATAATAATGAAGAATTTCCTTTTTTTCTTAAAATACATTGGTATTGTTTGACTATCCCAGTGAGAACGCGATGAAAGCCTCAGGCAAAGGCAATCATAGTCATATAACAAGAAAGAATCTGTAACCTTACATTTTCTCCAGAACTAATCTGCATGTTCTCGCCTTTTGTCTGTCAGTCGCTTATATGAGCGTTTAGTAGTCGATAAAAATCGTTACCACCAATTGCTCAGGCTTAGTTGATCACAGATGGTAACCGTTTGCTTCTCTTCACAGACCGCAGCAATTTAAATTGAATGCTAGCGATGCGTCGTGCGCGACCTAACTGCTTGCGTAGAAATTTTAGTTAGCCAATTGTGTCTTCTTTGACTTGGCAAATGGATAAATATAAATAGACAATGAAACATTTTCGCCTCACATGACATTATAACATCATTCACTTTCTTTCACTCTTTTTAAAATCAATCATTCACATTCTTTAAAAGCATTACCAGTGAAATACGCAACTAATGTCATTTTTGTGGAAAAAATGTTTCAAAACAAGTAAATTTTTCTTCACATGTTAGCAGAATTGCCTTTCACGTGCTAAAAATGTAAATATCGAATGATCATTTGTAGTACCTTGTATTTCGCAATAAATTTTCTGCGTGTCATTTTATTAAATACCTCTTGTACCTCTAAAGATTGCCGACCTCTTAATTTACAATGTTCTCCTAAATAAAAGACCAATAGTTGCTTTTATACTTGCCCAGTAGCTGTTATTATGCATTTGTTTTTGACAACTGGTAATGCTCCGTTTTATAGTAAATTCGTTGTTGTAATCTTATTCAGCTAAAATCTCATTATTTTTTCACTAAACTTGGGATGCATTTTTGGCTCGGACCACCATCTTGGGTTACTTCTTATGATTACTTTTCAAAGCAGAGTTTAGGTCGTAAATAGCGGAGTGTGTTTTAGTTTCCGTCGCGAAAAAACATCAAAAGTATCCATTTCTACTGTGGAGACAGGAGCGGATCCAGCCGATCATTTTGGTGGGGACAATCGTAGATTTTTGTTAAAGAATAAAGAAATTGTTTATTTTATGTATTAATTATGTACTGTAGATATGATACTATACAATATTATTTTTTAACTAATTATATAATTCGAACAAATATTTAAATCTATTTTGCCCAATAAAAGAAGGTAAACGAAAACACTAGGTCTTTTTTGGAAGGCATGGCCCTCATCGTCTCCCCTGGATCCGTCAGTGTGTGGAGATAGCTGGAGCTGATCGTTAATGTTATACCTACCAAAGACTTACGGCGGCAAGTAGCGAAACATGGTGGCACTTTGTAGCCGAGCACGTCGACACGACTCATCAAATTTGCGGAGTGCTCAACAAAATGGATCGAAAATGCAGAACGTAGCATGTGGTGACCAGAGCTTGTTGGGCTGTGGTTGGAGCAAATGGCTTAATTTGGCCCCTGGATCAGTTGAATCGATGTTCGTTCCGATTCCTTCGACCAAGTCAAGCGAACCTCCGACGTCCAGTGTCAGATTCATCCCAACTGTTTCATGGTCATGAGATTACACTATCGAGAAGATCAAATTAGTAATTCCACATCTAACAAAAGCTCCTAATGTTTCCGATTAATCTCCTGGATACCGAACCGAGCTTTTACGAGCAGCTGTGGCAGCACGGAGTGCTCATATCGCTAGTTCTCTGAATAACATGCAAGTACGTAAAAACCGCTGAGACAGAGAGTGAAATAGTTGGTGCTGACCAGTCGGTAAATAGAAAACTTCCTAGAAATAGTAGAACAGTGTTCGCCAAACTTATGAAGCCTGTGAGCAACCATATCGTTTTCAATCCTACTGTGAGCTACCTAGAAACAAAGACAGAAAACAATTTTTTTTTTCAAATCTTTATATTTGCTTATTGTCTATCAATATATAATTCTATTAAATATGAAACAAATTTTAATACAATTATACACAAGAAAAAATAATTGAAATAGAATTGCACATTACAAAAAAATTGAAATATTGTCAGTAACAAATTATAAGAAGTATAAGAACAGATTTTCATTAGACTTGTTAATGAATAGGATGGCGCTCTTTTTTCTCATCAAGTTTTTTTAATGTTGGGAAAGTAGGTAGTGGCTGCCATTCGAATACAGTTATCCAAATGTTCATCAGGAAATCTGTTTCTGTATACTTGTTTGCGCTCTGTAGAACAAGTGCAGGTTAGCCAACCTTGATCGTGACCGAGATCTACCGAAAATTGTCCCTGGAGCTACTTGTAGCTCGCGATCGACGATTTGGCGATTATTGGTCTACCACTGCAGGACCAGATGTTGAATACAATGCCAGGCAGTTACAATGAAAGTTGTGCCGGGTGGTGGAAGTGGTATCCAGGCGGCAGCGGCGGCTGCGGCAGCGGCGGTGGTGGTTCTTGATGGTGGAGACATGACGATAACGGTTTCTGAACGATTCAAAACGTCGGTTAACGATAGCCCCTTGAAATCGGTCAGGCACCGTTCTTAGACCAAGTGTCTCTTGAATGGGGAAGAAAAAGACTTGCCAAGATAATTGCATCCATTACACGAGAGGCCCCCGTTATTTATTTCGTTTCCGTTTTCTTTTCTATCTTTTTTTGATCATTCTTTTCTGTTATTTTTGCTGCGTAAGCAGAAGCTTAGAAGCCAGCACTTTTCTCGCAGCTTGGGTAAGAGGTTCAAATCACGGCCAATGTTTCTGGAATTAAAGGTGGACAAAGAGGGTTCATAGGTCGGTGTTCACCCGTCACTCAGTACCCTACCTTCATTCTCATTTTCATCAGATCATTCAATAAAGCTATAATCTTAATAACTTCTCAACGTTAACATCTTCCGGGGAGTCCCAAGTCTGCCTTTTTTAATTCTGACCCTCAAGAAAATGTGCGCTGACGAATTTCTTTCCCCACATGTCATATACAGTTTTTACTGTTTTTTTGACAAATAAATAAATAAATAAATACTAAATACTTATGAGCTGGATTCACAGCAATTCCCGGAAAATGGTCGGGGCATGCCTGCGGTCGCTTCCTTTCCTCCGTTTCCTCTCCCCTTTGATTCTTGTCGTATTGATATTAAATTCCAATCAATTATCCATTTCATTTCTTGAAATCGTGCGTTAAGTAAAAGCGGCAATTTAAATGCAATTATATAGGATTTTTTTTTCAAACATTTTATTTGCTTACTTTTCTTTACTGTTTTAATTCAAAGTATTGGAAATAAATATATAATTGCATTTAAATTTCTTTTTTTAACCTCATGCAAAGGGATCATTTATTGAAATTTGAAAATCCTCTTCCCTTTCTTCGTCTAGGAGCGGCCCCCAGTTCGCGCGTTTCTATGCGGTTGTAGTATATGCGGTCCAAGCAAATAATCAGAGGTGTGACTTTTACACTTCGAAATAATATTGTCGACAGGAAATAAATGTTGTAATCAATATTTATGTTCAATAATGTAAATGTACGGACACTGTATTTACGGATATTTCGACAAACTAAAATGTATCAATCTGCTGTATTTTATGACCATCTGTAGAGAAATCCATTGCGTGGTTCATGGATATTGGTCAAATAAAATGTATCAAGGCAGGATAGAGAATGGCGGCACCAGGTACTCCTCTTTGCCGTAGTCACCTTCTCACATTTAATATCCTGTAATTAGCAAACATTTTAAACCTATCTGCCAATCTTTAATCTAACCAGATTTTTCCTTTATTTTATATTGTTTCTTTAATAATTAGATAATTTCCTATTATAAATATTATTTTATAGTTTCTTTATTATTCTATTTTTTTATTTTATATTTTCTTCTTTTATTTGTTCTTTCTTTTTCCTCTTTTTTTCTCTTTTTCTTTCCTTACTTTCTTCAATTGTACCGCTCACGGTGGCGCTGAGGGCCCAGACCGCCACCGATAGCGCCCAGCTGCGCCGCCCAGCAGGTGGCCGGCCAGGCGACCCGCCGCCCCCGTTGCCCCCGCCGCCCGCTCGGAAATCGAAGCGCGCCGCGCCGCGCCGCGCCGCGCCGCGCCGCGCCGCGCCGCGCCGCTTCCGCCCCCGGCGATGACATCAACGCCGCTGACGTCACGCGCGCGGGGTCGGTGGCGGCAGACGCAGCGTGCGGACGAGGGATGTCGGTAGAATGGTCGATGGCTGTGTTGTGGGAGGACGGTGATTTGTTGAACATTGGCACGTGTGGATTTGGAGACCGCTATTGTGGGTTTCACGAACGTTTTAAGGAGATCTAACCGGGGCAAGTGCAGTGTGTTAAACTTTGGAATTATTTGGATGTAAAATGCTAGTTAAAATATTGTACTACAACGCAATGAGGAATTTCGTCAAGAACAATTTGAGGAAGGGTGAAAATACGAAGGAATTGATAGCATCAAAAACCATAAATCTGTCGGGAATTATATCAAAACCTAGGAATGAAATCCGGGGGTGAAGTTTTGCAGTGATTTGAAAGCAAGTGCTTGTTTCCTGATGGTGTTTGCAAGCAAATTATTTCGCTTAAATGTCAAATGTAGTTGACATCCAAAACTCTCGCTGAATATGCAGTAACTGTGTGTATATTTTGTTTGACAAAAAGGTATAATTATTAAGGAGGATTATGGTAATACAAATCTAGGATTTGTTTGCCAGACCGTAGATTAATGTTTGTCATTATGCATATTGCATATTTTACCGGTAAGTATGAATCGCTTTGCATATTAAACACCGTTGCTAAATCTCTAATATTATTTGCTCGCTCGAAATGGACGCAAGGTGAAATTGAAAACCGAGTGAAATACTCGCTTGAGAAAGTACGATTTTTATAGATTAAATTACTTGTAAACATTGGTTTCAGGTAATACAAACTGCCCTTTTATTTGAATTTTCTCTTTGTGTTTTCTTTTTTGAACTTTGACGGTAATTTTGAAACAAAACGAAATGGTTATTTCAATGAAATGATTGATTCAAACTGGAAAAATACGTGAAGACACGGTTTGCGCAGTGTGAACCGAGGACACATATCAATCAAATGCAATGGTTTATTATTGTTACATTTTTCGGTTATTTGGCATATACTTGTACTTTACGATGTTAATTTACTACTGAATTCCATCGCAAGCTTTCTAAAGGTCACAAATCATGTCTTATAAATTCTCAAGGCCTCATATAAAATCGTGAAAACAGTTAAACGTTGCAAATCGATACAGTACAGAGTAGTATGTGTAGTAAAATTAAAGAGGGGCAGAAGTATGAGATGACGGTATAAGTAAAACAAATATAAACATCAATGTGAAGACTGCGGTTAACCGGAAGCTTTTCCAAGGGGCTGTGAGACCGGACGGTAACTGGAGAAAGGCATTTGCTTGCTACGCTTTTTTTTTCTTCTCTTATTTCCGTCCTCTTCTGCCCACGTCGCGTGAAACCTTTCACCGCATGTAACCTTTCAAAGCCTACTCACCTCGAGCGCCATCCGCTCCACTCATACGTGTTTCTTCTCCGTGATCTCCGCGTTGTCTTTTGAATTGCAACGCACTTGCTTTTCTTCATTCACTCGTTGCGATGACGATTTTGAACTTCACAAGCTTCTTGTTTTCTTCTCGAGAAATATTAAAAAGCATTGTCCCAATGTTATGTTGATACACTGGTTTTCAGTGTCGTTAGGGATATAAAGACTACATTCGTATGGACGTAATAACTCAGTCGCCACACCGTATTTCGATTTGTGTTAAAAATATTGGAATACAGCGCCATTTGGATATCCATACAGGCGCACCTCGCTTCCAATCTAGTCTCGAGCCCGTCGCAAATCTGTCACCATCGGTACCAGCAGCGCAAATGTACAACCAGCGCAAGCCCAGGCTCGTAAGTCGCGCTCGCTCGTGTATGGCTATCTTGAAGGGCGGCGAGTTTCTAACCTCGCCCCCCCTCAGACGGTGCAACCCCCGCCCCCGCGCGAGAAAGCTGCCTCGCGTGGGCAGCGCGACGGGGGCGGCCGGTCGGATCCAGTCCGGCCCCGCCCACCCACTTTCCGCGCCTTCCGTGTGCCGCCCGCGCTGGAGAGTGCGTGGCGCCGCCGCAATTAATATTTGAGGCGGGCGGACGGGCGAGCGGAAAGCCGGTGCCACTCGGATCTACTCGCAAACGCCAGATGATTGCGTGTGCCGACGATGGACAGCGAGCCGGAAACGAAACGAGACTAATATTGCCAACATGAGATAGTAGGGAGTTTGTGCCACCTCGAACGGTAAACATTATCGATCTGCTCATGCGCAGTTGGAGTTTCGCATCACTTTCGTGCGTCTGCGCATGCGCAGAAGATCGATAGTGCTTAACGTTCGAGGTGGCAAAAAGTCCCTAGTGTGAGAAAAAATATTACAAAGATTTTAAGAGGACGTAAATTGAAATTTTTAGTAAATATAAATACATTTAAGTGAAATCGTGACGTAAATACGTGTTAGGAGCTCTCTTGGTCTCTGTCAAGTAGAGAAATACTCTATCTCAAGTAAATTGAGCGCAAGTATTTCTTAACGAATAGCTAAGGGATTAATCACATAATCGTGCGGTAAATCTAAAAGGTATGCGACTGCATTTTCTACTCTATTTTCTACTCTATTTGAAAGCTTTAGAGTAGCAGTCTGTCAAAATTGAGATTGTGAATAAAAACGTGCATTTCGAAATGGTTATTGTAGTTAGGGTTCAAGTAGTTACAAATGTGAAGCAAGTGTGATGTTCAATTTTTTATTTTTACTGATGATTCAGATTTTGTGATGAAAGATTTGCTGAAAGTACTTTATGTATTTTAGTACACAACGCCTTCCCTTGCAACGTTTGTAAACTTACACGTTCCAAATTTATCGATCTTGATTTCACTGTATTGGAAAATCACAAGATTTGATTATTACATATATGTGTGTGTGTGTGTGATGTATAGGAACCCTCAGTAGCACCAAATTACTGATATAATATAATCTCAATCTCGTAGGCCCTAGTTTTGTCTACCGACCACGTAAGTTGGCAATGGGTTAAAAATGTGACCTTAAGTGTACAAAAAATATTACCGCAGTAGGTTATTCTTCCTCTCGCACAGTACCACATGATTACAGAGTTCTTCTCGGGAACTGAATGTGATTTCAAAGCGCTGGGTTATCATGACCCTACAGAACAGAAATGAATAATTAGTGTGTGTTCCTAGTCATCAAATGCACGATCCGCTTTCCTCAGAGTTCACACAGGCAGCTTCAATGTACCGTCATTTCACTTTAGTATAATGCAATTTGCTTATTGAAAACGTTTTGGGGAAGTGGGCGAAACGTAAGTAAACCTGAGTAATTTACTGCAGAGTTGTGATGTCCAAGCTGATTAAGACGATCTTTCAATCAGTATCGAGACCTTCTCAAGTGCTAAGAATACCGAAGGCCGAATCATAATACTGGAAACATGACTACTCTCTAATGCGGAGGTCGCTGATTGGTAATGTCTTGTTTCCTTCATGAATCTCAAGGACACCTTCAGGACCAGTTGCCGAATTACGATAGCGTGTTACGAAATGTTACGATGCAATATCGTGTTTCGAAAATAAAATTAGATTTAGAAATTAAATTCCCATCGACACTTCAAATGTAAGAAGTAATACGAGTTAACAGGGTTGGTGAAATCCCGGGATATTTTTTCTTACTGAATTACGTTGAAAAAGAGTGCGTGAAATGCATTGTTGGCAATAGCATAATTTGGCCCCGCATAGGTATAACTATATTAAGTACATAAATTAGAGTTTTGTACTCGTTGGTTTTGTATAGATAAGAAACCTGTCTAATTCTTGGCAAATCTAATGTTTTCGATAGCTGTTTATCTGTTAAATGAAAATGTCAACTTGAATTATTTATTATAAGGGATTTATGAGCGCTTCACTTCATGTATTGCGATTTTTTTATGATTTATCAATATAATTTTAAAGTATCACAACGAAATATTATATTCCAATTAATAACGATTCATAGGTTTTCGTTGTTCTGTGAAATACTATAATTGCTCTACGAAGTTTAATATTTTATTTTAACAAACGAATATTGCAAAATTAGTTATTAAAATGCAATATATCATGTTATTTTGTGAGGGAACGTTTAAATTCCCTGCTCTTGTATGAGTGATGACATAGAATTAATTAACGTTTTCTGTTTTACAGGTGAGTTCTCTCTTGATACTGCCTGTGCGATCTGCTGACGAGCGATGGTGAGTTCAGAAAACCAAACTTGTTGCCGAGGAAAAGTTATGCTGCCTAGTCGTGTATCCTTTCCCTCATCACCCAGTAATTACGATTTTACTTCCCAACTGAAGTCCGATTCGTTTCGCGTGCCGAATGGCACGGCTCTTGTTTACTGCGGAGTTTCGAGCTGTTTTCGTCTTGTGCAAGACGATCCCCGAGATCTGCTTTCCCATGACCCAGGCCTCCTGATCCGCACAGATTGGCTACACGCTTGGCGGTAACACTCGCAAACAACAGGTTCGTGCATTGTTTGATGGCAGTAAGTGGTCGGTTGTGTTTTTAATTGACTCTAAAAGCATTGTGTATGGAATGGTTTCTCAAGCGGTTGCTGATCTTGGAAGTGTTGCTGAATGTGCTTTATGTATTTACTTAGAACACAAACCTTTTCCTTTGCAAACATTTGTAAACGAGTGCGTCCTGAATGAGCTGATCTTGATTTCAGTTTCAGGAATTAGAATTACGCAGGATTTTATTACTTTCATGTACGAAATTAAACCCCTTTCGAATGTACAAATCATGCATGAAATAAGTAATAATAATTATTTTCATCTTGTTTGACATAGAAAAATGGGTTTTAAATTCTTGGAGTTACTTGCCATCGCAATCAGTTGCGACGCGTAGCAACATCTAATTATTTATCTACCACTACAAAATATTTGAATGTGTTCTTCTGTTTCTTTAAAAAAGGAATCCTGAACTCCTTGGCTTCTGAATGTCTCCAGGACGAGAATTTTAGATAATGCTCCTTTCTTCACCAATACTTCACCATATACAGCGTAACCCTAAAGGTTTTTTTCTTTGATACTGAACTAAAAGCTATACATTGGAGTTTCTTTTGAATTTCAGAATTCAATAGTGACTTGTGTGTTTAGGAAAGAAATAGAAGCCTACAGCTTACAACGAAGTAACAAAGTACGTAATTGCTTGAGGACGGTAGTAAAAATGAAATATTTACGCAAAGACCTGCTTGAAGTTCCGTCGAATACTCAATTACTTTTTGTAAATTTTGAACTCGCATTGTTAAATACATTTGCCTGAAAATGATCTTTTGCATGTTCACACGAAACATTTGCTCACAATGTATTAACACAAAGGTGTTAAAAAATTACTAATCAATCTCAATAAATAAAGTACATACAATTTTAGAAACGATTCAATACAAGCAATTACAATGATTTGGTCATGTGAAAAGAATGGAAGATAATAGAATTCCAAAAATAATTTTAGAGTGGTTTCCGGTGGATAGGAAGAAAAGAGGAAGACCTAAACACAGCTTGTTGAGAGAAATTAAGGGGATTTTAAAAGACAAGAACTTAAGAGACAAGGATTATGAAGATCGGGACAAATGGAGAAATAAAATTATGTAATTTATTAGAATTGTGGGTAACAGAAAGTTATTTTCTATAACAATGTAAAACTATGAAATAAATAAATAATCTCAATAACGAAACTTTTCCATTGGCGAAATAATTAGTACTCCTAAGAGATCACTCAGTGATGTAAACTCTTTATGCTACATAAAAAATGGGTATTGAATGTGTCGACTCTCGCCACCCACGCTCCGGTTTGCTCGAGGCGACGGACGCAAGCGAAAGCGTGCTTGACTCATCCGCCGAGTCCTTTCCGGGAAAGTTTGTTTGGAGGCGGAGCGGGTAAACGAGCGCTGAAGACGTTTTCTCGGCTTTTATGGCTCCTTTCGGCGAGCGAGTTTATCTTTGGAGGCAGAAGTCGTGAAGAGTTGCTTCTATTGCCCGATTCTCGACGAAGTTCCCGATCCGCCAGGTTTCTTCTTGTTGGGTGTAGGTAAAATTAAACTTGAAGGGAAGCTAACCTGTTAGAACACGTAACTCAACAGCATTACTAAAACATTACTTTATCGGAGTATTTTTTTATTTACTTTTCTGTTTCTTTGTCGAACTCGCACAAGAAATAAGAAAAATAAACTAATATTGAAGAAAACCTCTCCTCTTTGAGAAATTCGTCATACATTGGTTACATGTTTATGGTTCAGGAAAAAATGTCAATCGTACAAAGGAATTCATGATGTTTTTCATTGAACTTAGTAATCTAAAAATGTTTGAGGATCGAGACAAGAGGCCCCATATAAAGATAGACTTTTGAAAAAATTATTAAAATATTACAGTTAGCCCAGTTTACTAGACTTCTAAAATGATTTGAAAAGGGTCGATCACAGTATTTCCTCTGCTAAAACAACTTGAAGTCAACTTGATGGTGGACCTTTGATTTCGATGCCACATTTACACGATGGTTGTAATAATCAATTTGAAATTCAAACCGCCTTCCAATGTAGTAAAATTATTTTTGGATTGTGAGAATGAACTCCATGTAATGCCCATTACTTTAGAAATGGTACATTTACAAGAAAGTTGTAAGCGGCATAATGCGTGACTGGAAATTCACGAAGTGGGTTAAAGAGAAGGGAACCTATGGATTTATTAAGCTTTACTTAACGAAACTTCCTAGCCGCTGCCCTTCTTACGCTCTCTACCATGCGCTACGTTCATTATTCACTTTCATATTGGAACAGCATTTGCAATTAAATACACGCCGCTCTCTACAGTGCTCTTATCTTTGACATTTGTTTACTGCCTCTTTACCCATTTGTTACATGCACCAGTGGAATAGTTTCACGTTCGTGAAAGCGTCCTGTTTTTCATCCCTGGAGAGCTAAACTACGATGCATTGCAATCACATTTAAGAAAAATGTCGTTTTAATAATGAAAAAAATAAATTCTGCTTGTTATAATAAATTATTTTCATTGTTACTCCCATTACAACATATTCTTCATCCCTTCATTCCTCGATCGCAGTTGTCGGTAATTCTTTAAATATTCTTTATTTGCAATTTGTTCAATTTGAAGATCAGTTGGCAAATTAGTTCATAAATGCAGAAGTTAATTTATTAATTTAGTTCTCTCTCTTTGACCAATTACTCATCAGAAATTCGAAAACTATTTTGTTAACATGAAAATTGAAGCAACCAGAATCTGTACTTGTGTTATTGAGGTGGAGTTCGTGTAGACGCTAAGACGCGTCCTGCTAGAGCAATTCGAGAATTGTTAAAATCCGATGTCCTAGGTACAAATCTCCTTCAATAATATGATATGATATGAGCTCCATTTGGGCTATATTGGGTCAAATCACTAGGTACCAATTTTACGAGATTGAATTTAATAAAGTTAAAAAGGTAGTGCAGAATCATTTATTAAACCTGTTCAGACGACACTGGTAAGTCACTATTGACCTTTTCATAAGTGCTAGAAATGAACATTCCACGAAGACACTTGCAACTATAACCTGCCATGTTTAACGCTAACAACAATTGCTTCATTAGTCCGAATTCAATACGTTACGATGGCAGAATAACTTCTACTTGATCAATTATTGGATATAGCTTTTTGAGAAACTTGTCCAATGCATGACCAATATATGACCAATCGCCTGAATTCACATTAAGGTCCAAAAAGATAACGCTTCAGTAGATAGGGATTAGAACAGCGAATACCAACCTTTCTGCTTTCACCGATTGACACATTCCTTAACGTTAAATCCCACTATTAATACGACAAACTCATAATTGCTTATTTATTCTTAAAAAAATCTATCAATATTGCTTAAAGTAGGCTTCATTAAAGTTATTTTAAATTTTATGAGATATTGTAGCGTGGCATTACATATTTCAATGTGGATTTTTTCCCTCCTAGTATGGAGAATGATTTTTTTATTTTTAGTACTAATGAAATGTCAAGATTTTTCAAAGAGCTATAGAACTTTTATAACATTGAACGGCCATTGAACATTGAACGGCCTCGCCTCGGAATATCGGGATTATCTCCAAATATTGTTGCCCCTACCTGAATAGACGCCGCCATTTAATATCCTCTTGCCAGATATCACCTCCAAGCAGCATACAGAAATTGAAGACAAACACAATACTGCGTAGTCCTGATGGATATAAAATGGCGGAATAGGGGATACAAAGGAATGCGCTACTTTCTGGATGTAGGGCCTGGAGCTCGCGAGATGCGAGGACACCGAGCCAGTGAGAGGCGGTGCGCATCCTCCCGCCCGCCCGCTGACTCACGTGTCCGCGACCCGTGCGCGTTATCTGCGAAGGCCGCCGCGCCGGTGCGGGTGGGGGCCGGAAGCGCAGCCACGGCGCGTGGCCGTGCCGCCGCAGACTGGCACCGGTCCCGCAACCCCGCCCCGCCCTGCTCCTCTCCTCCCCTCCCTTCCCCAACCCATCCCGCTCCGCACCGTACCGCCCCGTCCCTCCCCCTCCATTTCCCACCCTGCCCTGCTCCGCTCCACCACCCTCCCCTCCCCGCCCTGCTCCGTCCCACCACCCTCGCCGCCCCGCCCTGCCCGGCTCTGCCCCACCACCCTCCCCGCCCCGCCGCGCCGCACGCGACAAGCCGCACCTCATCGCGTTGCCGCTTGCCGCTTCTTACCGCTTCCCCGCCAAACGATCTCCTCGTCTTGAGCGCTCAATCCCTTGCGCGGCCAGAGCATCACTTCTGATACCCCTTTCTCATTTCTAATACCCCTTCTGACTTTTCCTCCATCTCTTCCTTTGTTTTTTCCGCCATCCCTTCTTTTGTTTTTTCTGCCATCCCTTCATTTTTTCCGGCATACCTGTTGTTCTTTTCTTCCATTCTTTTTTTGTGTTTTCTGCAATTCCTACTTTTGTTTTTTCTGCAATCACTTCCCTTTTTTTCCGCCATTCCTATTTTTTTTTTCGCGTACCCGAAGGCGACATTTCCCACCACGCCATCTTCTTTCCACCCCCTCCTATATAGCTACCTCCTCTTCTTGTCCCTCCGATCCTACCTAATTTCTTTTTTCGCCCTGTCGTCTGCTGTTCCGTCTGCATTACGGCCCCGCAACGTATCCCGTTTCTTGTTTCTCATTTGCCCTCTCTTTTTCTTCTGTCCCACTATCTCTCATCTTTTCCGTAACATCCCCTTTGAAGCTCGGTTTTGCTCATCCACCAAGGCTGTGCGTGTCCCTAACATGTAATGCCGCTCTTAAAGGACTCCGCTTTCTGTTCGGGGGCAGAGCCGGAAAATAGCGTGTGTCGAACGATAGCTTACGTCACCGATCGTGACGTTAATCCGGACGAACGTTCTAAATTTTTGAATGGAGCGTCTCAAAATAGCTGTAAATTGGCCTTTAGCTTTGAGCGTAGATATATAAGGACACCTGCGAATAGACGAATGAGGAACACTGTTTCATGATCGTTGGTAAAATTTAATTAACTCGAGTAGAAGTTCCTCAGTTGGAGGAAAATGACTTTGTGGAGCATTTCATACTTCTGTAGACTTCACCTATTAAACTTCTACATATTTCGCCCACGTGTTAATTGATCAATGAAGAATTCACATGTAATTCAATAGAAAATTTTCATTCCGTTCAACCTCACCTTATATGCCAATTGTACCGTTCAATAGAAAAAATAAATTATTCATTCAGCGACTCATGGGGAATCGATGAGACCACTTGCCTTCCACTCGTTGGGATTGGAGTTCAATTGTGATCCATGTGGAATTTCTATACTAAGCACCAGCGGCAGATTTTCTCGGGGTTTTCCAGCTTCTACTGTTTCATTTCCCTTTTTCCTCGTCGTTCATCAGTTTATCAACCAAGCCGGCGCATCAGTCCATATCTCAATCCCAGGGTAGGCCAAACAAGCGTTGATATTCGAATCAAAATGTAGGTAGCCGAAGAAGCATTGGGATCGTGATGATTCCGAAACATCCTCATTACATACAAAGACTAAAGAAACTAAATGTTTTACATTTGTAATGAAGTTTAAATGAATTGGTTTTACTTTTGGTATTCACCAAAGCCTACTCCACGAATCATTTCAACGGGAAAGTGCACCGTAAAAATGAGCAGTGCTCGTTTCTTTTTCATTTGTTTTTCCTACCTCATACGAGTTAATTAAAAATGTGTTCGCGAAATAATCGCATTAAATATCACTCGAGGTTCTGAAGGCCAATTTCTCTCGTTCTGAGCATCATCCTTACGTAACCAGAGAATCTCATGTGATTTTACTTAGGATTCGAGGTATTCCTTTCAGTTCAGTCTTTTCTCGTTCAGTTGATCCCTTAAGACGAAGGGAAGACTGTAGAAAGAGAACAGTGCGTGTGTGCGTGGTAGCTTCTTGTTACCTACGGGAATTTCCCTTGACAGTTGGAACGCGTCGCTTTCCGGTAGTTTTCATGCAGATTAAATTACCGCCATTTATTCTCGTTGACTGCTCATCGCACTTTGCTGGGCTTTCCCAAGCGGATTCGTCCAAAACAAATGAAAATTTTAATTTAAACATTCAATTTAACGTCTCTTTGTTAATATCTCTTTAATGTAAAAAGTGTATTCAGTTTTATGTACTGATGTACATTAAATCTTCATTGAATTTAATTTAAACATTAAAATTCATGTAATTTCTGACAGTGTAATACGTGTACGAGAATCTCCTGTGATATTACTTACGATTCGAGGTATTCCTTTGAGTTGTCTTTTCTCGTTCAGTTGATTCATTACGAGGAAGGCAGGGAGGTGGCGGGAGAACAGTGCATGTGTGCGTAGTAGCTCCTTGCTACCTACGGGAATTTCCCTTGACAGTTGGAATGTGTCGTTATCCGACAGTTTTCATGCAGATTAAATTGCCGTCACCTACTCTCGTAGACTGCTCATCGCACTTCGCTGCGCTTTCCCAAGCGGATTTGTCCAAAACAAATGAAAATGTCCAATTATGAAAAATTTCAATGGGCTGTCGTGTCGTCGCTCGTTTTTTGAGTTTACGACGAGCGTTAATATTAATTGTTATACGATTCAATTAATATGAATTTATGATAAGCATTTTCATTGTAATTCTTTGAGAATTTTCTATACCGCTATTCGAGATAGATGCTGAGTAATGTCGACGATTAACTCTTGTATCTGAGACCGACGTATTTTTGAAAGTTATAAGAAAATTCTTGACCCACAATTGAAAGTATGTTGCACCAAATATTACATATTATACATTTTTTTAAAAACTTTTCTGCAATTAGTCTATCTTGAATCTTTCTAATCAATCTCCCACCAAACGAATGGATACTTTTCATGAACGGTGCTAAATGACCGCTTCTCCCCAATAAAAATGACCCGTCCTACCAAATAGCGCACCATTCTTTATCTGGGCGCGTTCGCTGATTGATGATTCGCGAACATGACCTCTCCCCTCCGCCCGCCCATCGCCCACTGTCCATGCGTCGGAGCCGACCGGCGGGCGCCCCATCACCCATCACCCATCACCCATCATCCATCACCCATCGCCCATCACCCATCGCCCATCACCCATCGCCCATCACCCATCGCCCATCGCCCATCACCATCACCCATCACCCATCACCCATCACCCATCACCCATCACCCATCACCCATCACCCATCACCCATCACCCATCACCCATCACCCATCACCCATCACCCATCACCCATCGCCCATCGCCCATCGCCTATTGCCCACTGTCCATTGGGCAGAGTCGACCAGCGGGCGCCCCATCGCCCATCGCCACTGTCCATGCGCCGGAGCCGACCGGCGGGCGGCGTGGCGCGGCTGCTAATTCGACGCGAAGCCCGCGAGTTAATTAATCTAACGCCCCTCTCGCGCGGCCCCCCGGGTGCGCGTTGGCCAAGTGCGCGCCGCCCGAGGGAATTTTGCGCGACGCGTTAATGAGCTCGACCACGGACAACGGTGCCCCCACTCCGTGGCATTAGCCCCACCCACGCTGTGGTTTACGCCCATTTGGGGGTATTGGTACTCGACGGGAAATGCAGTTGTAGAGATTGAATAGACGCTAGAGACGTGATAATTCGTATCTCTGTAAATCGAGTCTGCTACTCAATTTACCCAATATCTCTATTTCTATACTTTGTCTTCAGTGATGTGTAATAAAGATAATTAGGGTAAGTCCAAACATTCGGTAACAAGTTTATCCTTAATATTTCAAAAAATGGTTTCCAATATATTGGTAAAATCAGGATTGCCATGGTTACTGTTGCATAAATATTTGTATGTGGAAAACTATATAAAACAGTGATTCGTTAATGATATCGTTTCGAAGCACGGGACACCAACTACAGTACCGTGGACCCACCACTCATACTGTGGTTGACGTCGATTTGCGGATTTTGTTACACGACTAAGGGCTAAGACTTAACCGCTAAGTGAAACTAGAGGGAAATGAGACACAAACAATTCTCGATATCTCGAATTTTGCTTTCTTGATTACGTTTTTTTCAAAAATGTGATTTGGTATTTCGAACTTCGGTTTGTCGAAATATTTGAAATCTCAAACATTTGTGATCTCCTTAAGATTGGAAATTAGTATCCGAATATAAATTAATGCATAAGTATTACTTAATTAGTAATGCATAGTAAGTAATGCGTGTGTATTAATTGGCATACTTGTGTGTACGTTGACGGATGGCCCTGACGCCAAGGAGTTACACCCTCACAAGCTGTGTGGTTCATGCCAATTGATGCGGGAATGTTGTTCAACGTTTGGACATCATCCAGTTGTTGAGACATGCAGTGTGGAACGTCGATGACTCAAACCTCTAAAACTCAAATTCCACGATACTATGATTGTTCCATTGCATTTCCTCGCAACATAATTTTTGGATATTTCGATCAGTCGAAATAACAAAAAATTCGATTCTTTTTCGATTTTTGTAACCTTCGATTTCTCCAGCTTGTCTTTTATTCAAAAGTTATTAATATTATTTCGTGCTTGTATAAAACTCTTAACATTCCTCTGTGGCGAGTCCTTCACATACTTTAGGAAGCTGTCGCAACACATTGCCAATCAAACTCACATTAACTCGGACTGCACAAAGCTGCATTATCTCCATTAAATTTCCCACGAAGCTATTTCGCCTCTTATCAGGCATCTCTAACGAAGCACAATTGAAACTGAATACTGAATGAGATTTCCCACCTCAGGTTAGCATTCGTTTCACGCCTCCTGCCTCCGCATCTGCCTCTCTCTTACTTCAACCCCTGGCGCTGGTGCTCCTCTGTCCTCGCTTCCGCAGCCACCCTGCTTCCGTCACCGCCCTACCCCCGGCCCCGACCCGCCACTGCCTTGCCTCCGCCTCTGCAGCAGACCCCGCCCCCACCTGTGTACTCGTCCCCTCCCCCACCTGTGCCCCCACCTCTGACCCGTACTGTCCCCGCCACTGTCCCCCGCCCCTCCCGTCTTGTCCCCGTCACTGTCCCCCGCCCCGCCCGTCTTGTCCCCGCCCCGCCCGTCTTGTCCCCGCCACTGTCCCCCGCCCCGCCCGTCACTGTCACCGCCTTTGCTGCGGCTTGTGTGCTCGCCACTGCCTCTACTTCCCGCACCTGCCATTGTTCCCCGCCCTAGGCTCAGACCCCGCCGCCACCTCTGTCCCCGCCATCCCCCACCACTCCCGCCCCGTCTGTTCCCGCCCTAGCTTCTGTGCCTCTCCCCCGCCTTCCTTCACTCTTCCCGCCTCTCCCAGACCTCCTTCGTCTGAGTCTTCACCGCCGTTCTCTGCCGCCTTCGCCGTACATGTAACGGCGGTCGCTCTTCCCAACGGCGCTGCACGGGCTTCCCGTGGCTTGGCTTGCGCAAACGCCGCGCTGCGCCGCGCCCCGGGAGGGACGCGAGCTCCTCCGCATAATGAGCGGCCGCGCGACCAGAGCAGGCGCAGCCACAGCGTGGCACGTCCAGACCCTGAGAGGTCCCTTTTCGCGCTCGGGGAGGATGGCCCATTGAAAGGTTGTGGTCTGTCTTGCATTAAAAGCATTCAACAAGTTCATTTCGTTGCGTGAAAGTACTAGTACTAGTAAGTATTGAAATTGAAAATCTGAAAATAATTTTGCAATTTAAAAAAATGATCTAATAAAAATTTGTGTTGAGTTGTATTTTCTGTAAAGTATAAGTTTAATTAATATCTTTGAATTTCATCCTTTCTTAACAATGACATAATAGACCGTAGACCATTTTTTGTGTTTGAATTTGTATAGATTATTTTCTTGAAGCTAATAAAACATTCTACACTGTATTCATTTTTTTCCTACGCAGCAAAAATATGGGCTAAATATTATAATGTTATTTATTAACTTTGCAGCGAATGCTATTGTATTGGAAACTGGCAAAATAACATTTTTCTGATAGTAGTTCGGTAATTAATGTCAAAATGAATATTTTACTGTATGTTCACTAGTTTAGTAGAGGAGCAATTGCAGGCACTGCCTCCGTCATAGCGTTTGAAGGCCTAATGCGCATACAATACGTAGGTTTGCTCTCAATTTCCAGGTGTGCCGAAAGGGTACCCACGACGAAACAGTGCTTCTCGTAGCAAGATTGTTTGAGAACGCCTGGACTAAACTAACACACTTGCAGGCTTCTCGGATCTAAGATTTGCTAGAACGAGAGACCTTCCTCTGAGAAAAGCACGCGCGCATACACACACACACACACACACACACACGCACACGCACACGCGCAGGACGAACATCCATGTCCAGGGCAGGACTCGATCCTACAACCCATCACTCTGCGTCCTGAGACGGTGCGCGAGCTTACCAAACTCGCCCATTGGCTATTCTATTTTTAAATTAACAGTTTCATTATTTAAAACGACGGCTACTTTGAAGCTGCCCTGAATGTGCGACGCGCCGCCGTGTCTCGTGAACTGCATCTCCTAAAGACGCTCCTTGCGCAGTGCGTCCCGTTGCGCGCCGACGCCTTTTCCCTCCGGCGGCGTCGCGACGCTCGCGGAAGACGCTCTCGACTCAGCAGGCGCTCTCCCCGGAGGCGCCGACGCCGACGCCTCGTGCGCGTCGTTCCGGGCGGAGCACAGTGGTCTGTGCAAGGCACAAACGCGCGCCGAAGGCAAAAAGAAAAATATAAATGATTTATTAATAAATATTTATTGGAGAAACTTAAACTAGAAACAAAAAAAATACAAACGTTTTAAATTTTTGCTTCTAATTGAAGTATTCAAAATTAATGTTCGCACCAAATACAGCTTCCCAACAGCTGTGAATATAGAGGAATATGAGTGAGTTTGTAACGTATTTTGTTTTGGTTGTTATACATAATATCTGGTAAAATAACACATAAAACAAGTTATACATTATATCTGGTAAAATAACTTGCAAATTTGCAATGTATAGTGCTGTTTTTAAATCAATAAAGTCGGATTCAATTACACACCTGCTCAAAGCAAAACCTCCTTTAACTAAAGAAATGTTGACAGATTGAAAATTCACTAATAGTTTGTTCGGGTAAATATCCAATAAACAATGAAAATAAATTCCAGTAAGGATCAGTTACCCCAACATCTCACGAGAGAGAAAACTGAGAGGGATGCATTAATAATATTTTGATGCGACTTAAACTATTATCTATACAGTTCAAAATTTCTTGCTATAATTTTTTTATATATAATGTATACTTGCAAATTTTGACATAACGTTTCAATTATCATCGCCCTGTTTTCAAATACTAAGTGAAACGAAATTTAGCTCTCGGGGATGTCTTGAAGTCTGCATCAAAGACGTGGCTCGTTCCGTCCTTCAGTTCATTATTTAGTATCTGTACTATTAAAGATCCGAAAAGATTTTATTCTGTTTTCTTTAAATTTATGCATTGCCCGCGTCCTACCCGCCCAGGCGCGTTGAGACCACTGTGCGGCGGGTGGGTCTCCGCTCCAGTTAGCACGGGCGGGGGCGGCGGCGCCGCGGTGCGGAGAGTCGCATCCCGTCGCGCCTCGCGCACCGCCTCTGTCACCGCCCGACCCGACGCGATGCGATGCGATGCGACGCGATGCGACGTGACACGACGCGATGCTAACAAGTTGAACTTCCTAATGCGACGCGACGCGATTCGACGCGATGCGACGCGATGCGACGCGATGCGACGCGATGCGACGCGATGCGACGCGATGCGACGCGATGCGACGCGATGCGACGCGATGCGACGCGACGCGACGCGATGCGACGCGACGCGACGCGATGCGACGCGATGCGACGCGATGCGACGCGATGCGACGCGATGCGACGCGTCGTGGCGGGCGGGTGAAAGGTGCTGTCGTTGCTGGCGAAATATTCTTTGCGCTATTCTCGCTGGGTTCGGCTCGCGATTGGTGCTGCCAGTGGGAGGCGGTGTCGGCGGCGGCTAATTGGAATCGAACTGCTGGTCACAAGTACTAGGTTTTTATTTTCTACTTTTCATCTGTAATACTTTTTCCTGCTCTATTTTCTTCTTCCTAATCTTCTTTTCTCTACTTCTTTTCTGCCCCATTTCTTCGTCTTTTTTCTATTTTTGTTTCCTCTTCGATTTATTGTGTCTTCTGCTGTTTCTGGGCTGTATTTCTAATTTTTTTTTTCAGTGGAACTGATATTGAAAAATAAGTGTTGCGCCAAGTCGAACTTCCTAATGCACCAATTTTTGCGTTGACGTAGACGCTTACCGAATGTTTTTCACTTGTAATTTTGGTTCGCCCATGTGTGCATGAGAGGGATGAGAAAGATCATGACATCTATCATTTTCGTACTTGAAGATTAATGATAACAATGATTTAGGACCCAATTTGAAATCAAAACGTAATATTGAATTGAAATCGGCGAATGTCAGCGGATTTCTTTCACAAAGAGCACTATTTTGCAAATTATTGCATTTTTTTCTTTTCCACATGTTAATTTTTTCATGTTTTACTACGGGGAGGTCGATTTGTAGAGAATATCAATCAATGATGTCAATGTGAGCTCATGTTATTTAATACCTTATGCGAAATGGCACGTTCTCAAACATGCGTACAGATATAATCTCTTTTGTGCTATTACTGGTATGTGAAACAATGGGATTATCCTTATCCAACTTTATTGTAGCTCGTAAACTGCAGATAAAGATACGTCAACTCATCACAGAAACCTCGTATTATCTTGTACCTTTGACCCAAGATATTAAAAAAATTATAAAAAATACATCCTATTCTTATTAATTCTTGAATATGTAAGTACTGTACGTTCTTAGGCTATTCGTAAATCAAATCTTCTGAAATTTACTTGCTGTGGACAAAATATTATCTATTGATGCGTTCAGTTGATCCCTTTGGGTCTTCAATAGAGGGAATGAATGATGGAGAATATTAGTCACTTCTATGAGAAGGTAAGTTATTACGGAACAAAATTGTTGTTTTTATTGCTTCCTTCTCCGATATCCAGCTATAAAATATACTTTTTATTTAGATACTATATTTTGGAACACAAAAATGATGTGTGGGGATTTTATTTCCGTTTCCGACCATTTCTTTCCGTTCATTCACGAAGAGCAGTTGTATTCTGAAAGATCGTTCTCCGGGGGGATCCGTTCATTGAACGACCACGCGATACATTTCCTCTCGCGAACAACCGCGCCGCGAGTGTATTTATATCTCGTGGGTCGCAACGACTCTTGCTCTCGCCTGCCGGCAGAGGCCGTGCAGCATCGATCTTGGTTTTATATTACATAACAGCGCCTTTGTGTTAGCGGCGCTCGTCCACAGTCGTGCACCGCAGACACGTCCGCCGCAGTTTATGCCTTCGGCGGAGGAGGAGGAGGAGGAGGAGGAGGAGGCGGAAGAGTTGGAGGTGGAAGTGGAAGAGGACGACGTGTGGGTGGACCCGCTGCACAACAGACGCGGAAACTTAAGGGTGCGGACGCTGAGGACGGAAATGTCGGAGCGTAGAGAAAAGACTAGTTTTTTCTCTATAGTTGGAGTGCCGGAGGTGTTGTTCCTTCGTATTGTTTGACAGTACATGCATTCTCCCTGTCGTGTGGTGTATTATGTTTTTGACCTCAGCTGCATTGTCCGGAGGTCAGAATCCGTTGGGTTGTTTATGCTTCTCACCAGAGTTGCTAATTATTTGGAGGTTCTTTCACAATGTTCAGTTCTTTTGATTATACAGGCAGGCCTTACCCATCGGTATCCTTTATATTACTATTATACGCGCGTTGGCAAGCAAACCTTTTCATTGCGCTAGGCGAAATACATGCAGGATCTAATAGTTAAAAAGCTCCGTAATTTTGGAATGGAAATGTAATTCTCAGTAAAACTGTATAGACTCCGTAAATCTAACACAGACTTTTCCGAAGATATTTTCATGTTGCTAAGGTGTTTTTTTGATAATGAATGATCAAACAAGGAGATGTAGCGAATTGCGAAAAACATATTGGGAAAAGGCAAGGTCAGCCTTTCTTATTTACACTTTCTAAGCCTTATTTTTCCTTCTTAAATTGACTGCTAGGGTTTTTAATTTAATTTAATTTAGTGCCATTTAGATATAGATGAGGTCATTGATATTTTATACATAAATAACATATTAAACACTATAATAAACAGAATCAATAATTATAATAATTTAAATTAATTTGTTAAACCCAGTAAATCTGAGAATTTGTTGTTTAACATTTGGGGGAGAGATTTCCCAAAAGTCCTACATAAAATCAATTGAATTTATTAATAGTGATCATTAATGTTATAATTATATCTTTTTATAATAACTTTTATTTGCTTGCTAGTAAAATGTCATATGTATGATAAAAAAATCAATAGAGAAGGGGGCCCAGAAATATAGTAGCTGGTTCCCCTTGTTTTAGATTGCGCACCCCTATGCTCCCAGGTTAAGCACGCTGCGCATCTCGTCCACTCTCGACACTTTGCTCCTGGGGAACCCCTTGAGAAAACCGTCTTGCGTGCATCGCACGTGCGGAAAGAGGGGGTAACTTCAATTATTCGCAGCCACCCCTTTGTTTCATACCTCAGCGTTGGGGACGCTGTTCCTTACCGCCCTCGCCGGGACTGAAAAAATGGATAATGAACTTCGATAAATGCACAATGTTGTGCGTCTTTACCACTCCTCGCTGTGACCATTTCTCAGCCGCTTGTTCCCCGGTGCCTGTTGAAGATCGAACACGCCTTGGCGCCTTCCATTGTTTGCCCTTTCAGGTTAGTTCTCCTCCGCTTCCTTTGCTCTTCCTTCGCCATCGCCGTTTCTCATTTGTGGCTTCTTCCCAACGTCCTGTAAACGCATTTGCTCTCGGGACGTTCTAATCTCGGCTACGATTTCCACCCACCACCTCTACCAGGATCTCATTTCCTGCGTTGCGTCAGTGCGCTCCGTAACACACGCCACAGCTTCATCTACGCATGAATCTTCATTTTCTATAAACCTCAAATGTGCACACAAGATGTAGATGTTTGTGAGGGAATTGCAGAATGTGGGAAGTACTCGTACAACGAACAAGGGTTCTTGGGTTAAATTAATCTTGCGTCCTTCCTCTGGGACTGAGTGATTGTACTTTCATTCAATTAGTGTTCATTTGGATGTTTTACGGCTTGTACCGGTAATATATCGTTTCCTGAATTCGTTTTCAAGTGTAGGTACCTAATTAAAAAACAATATCCGGTATAAATAATACACGAAATAGCTAATATTTGAATTATGACTTAAAACTTAGCTTAAGTACAGATGCATTAATTATGTGCTGTACTCATGCATGTATACCTGTGTGTGTTCGTCTCTCAATTCATGCATTCTTCATTTATTCAGTTTATTCAATCGTTAGAACGTTAGCCATTTAATCGTGGTTTCTTTTATTCCAAAATGTTTCCCGGTTTACTTGTGCCTTGCGTTTTTTTCTTCTCGTTCTCACCAAACCCTTTTCCCTGCGTCTTACCGCCTACGAAACACATTTCGTTGTGTAGTGTCACTTCCAAAGTTCTCGGCAGCCACTCGACCCCAACCACGCGTTCTTCCGACGCCGGAATTCCAAATGCCGACTCCCAACTTCGGGCTGCTATTTTCTTCCTTATTTGCCCCATCCCTGCGACCCCCATCTCCTCCTCCTCGACTCTCTCTTCCCCTCCCTTTTCCCTCTGACGCTTGGTGCGATGCGCTCTCTTTTTAATGGAATTCCAGCTCCGGTTCCTCCAAAATAGAACTTTAGAACGTGAATATAGAATTAATTTACGGTGGCTGCATGGAAGGCAATAAATTTAATAGTACAAAGGTCGTATCCCGTTGTGTTTATTTCCGGGGGAATTTCATATTCTGTTGCGGTAGCCTGCCCCGGTTCGCCGCGTGTTTCACCGCCAAAAATGCGAGGATGGAAATTCAGAGTGGTTTTGCTTTGCCGTTTGGCACTTCACATGTAATATCTGTGGATTACGATAATTACAGCATTAATTGAAAACCATTTATTAAATAATAATTTGCCACATATCAAATTCGTAAATGATTATAGAGCGATTTTCAACTCATTGCTCTTGTGTGTGGGAAAGGGATAAAATTCCTTTAAGAAGCTAGTATTATCTCTACTTCTGAGTCTTCTACATAGAACTTTCTTGAGTTTTCCGAAGTTTTCTACTTAAATTACGTCTGTCAAGATGCCGAGTTTTTAAATAATCGTTTTTTTTACAATTGCAGGAGAATATTTAATACTTTCAAGCCATTGGTAAATCCGAGGATAGATGGTAAGATTTCAATGCTTATGACATAGTTTCCAGCATTTGTATTGTCAAAGTTCTCACGATATAACATTAAAGAATTGATAAGTAATTATAAGAGAATGATCGCACTTAATTGAAAAATCGAAACCTTCGCATTTCGTTGTCTTTCGAGAAATATCATAATAGATCATTAAGGAACCAATAATTCTTGTGAGTCTCAAAATATACACAGGTCATAAAAATGTTTTAAAAGTTCTTAAATGCGTCTTCAATAATTAAACACGTTTCTCTATCAACGGCTCGTGTCTGTGATGCAAAAAAGTTAGTAGGAAGAGGCAGTGTAATCGACATTGTTGTAGACACTTCGACAACCATATTGCGGCCTTCAGAACGAATTGGCTTGCAAATACATCCGAAGTTATCTGCAGCCGAAATTAATAAGATCTGAACTGACGGGAAGACACAGCGAACTAAGAAATATTTGCCGAT
Organism: Acheta domesticus; assembly: GCA_031308135.1. NCBI lineage: Eukaryota > Metazoa > Arthropoda > Insecta > Orthoptera > Gryllidae > Acheta > Acheta domesticus. The sequence goes on from JAHLJT010000631.1 coordinate 96,745,152, forward strand.
GTCTCTCTTGGTATTCTGCAGCGTTCTTCGGAGCGTAATGCACGCCTTAAACCATTTTGCCGTGAAGAGCGGACCACAGTGCTCAAAACTTAGTGACCATCTAGGCCGGGAGTCTCCCGCAATATGTGTCCAGTCAATCAGTGGTATAGTATCTGTCGAATCTCGAAGTTCCCTTACCACGCAACCTTGACGAAGCGGAAACTCTCCCCGTAATTTGCTCGCGAGACCGTTACTGTCGCATTCCGACCGGCGGCGCAGGGCGACTAACTCCCGTCGTAGCGCGGCGCGCGGAAGTGCTCCCACGGGAGAATCCTCTATGACATTAGCGCTTCCCGTGTGAAGAGACGGGTGATCCGAAGGTACCGTTCGAATATTCTTGGAGGAATGGGCTCAGGTTATAGGAATCACGAGGGGTTAAATTATCGGGAGTAGATAAATTATTCATCAGTTAAAGGAATGTTTTTTTTCACCCTAACCATTACATAGTATGGGTGAAAAGTGTAAACTTTGCCGACTTTTCCGTCCATCAGAAGTTGTTTTGAGTAATATTTCTAAAAATGTATTTAGTTATCCTGTGTCACAAAACATCACTTCGTTTCATTCAACAGTTAAGATAATAAAAATAAAATATTTGAGGATGTCAAACTGCATGAATGGAAACTGAATTCAAACTGCATGAATGGAAAGAAAGTGTAAAAGCGCCAAATAGACTTCTTGTATCTGGAAAATGCGGTGAAGTTAGTACGTGTCAAAACTGAAACCTCAAGACGGCCGAAGGAAGATGTATTGCTGTCTGGGGAACGCTGTTAATGGTGGACAGGTTGACAGACGTTCGTGCCTGGTGAGGCGTGATAGAGTACCGGCGGTTGGGATCCCAAGGGTAAATATTTGCCTCCGAGCATCCCCCGGCAAGCCACGAACATGGGACAACAGAGCCCTAGGCTTTCCTAGGAAGCCACCTAGTTTTCGAAGCCTGTATATTGAAGATCTTGCTTGTCATTTTTTTCTTATAGCTCGTCCTTCGCTATCTCCTTGCCCTGTTTTCTTTCACTTCTTCATTCTCTTCCTCGTCAGTTCGTCTTCATGAACAACTTTCACTATTGAATTTCGTGTCTTCGTCATCCTCAATTTATTCCCTCTCTTCTTCTACTCTTATTTTATTCTGTCGTCGTTTTACTTGGATTGTTTCCAGGATTTTAACATTCCCTACGATAATCATATTTTCTTTCCATTGGCGCCACCTCTTCCCCCACTACCAAGCCTCTTCACAACCCACCCACCCACCTACCTACCACCACCCATCACTACCTTCACCACAAGCTGCCATACACATCACCGGCTGCCAAGGTCTTTCGATTAGGAGAAAACGCTAGTATGCACAGCGTGGGTCCGCCTTTACGAGTGGGTCATCTTCTCTAATTCAAATATTTGCTTCGTTCAAGTGGAATTCCAACATCACTGCTTCATGTATAGCATTAGTGTTTTACAAAGATAATGTGATGTATCCCAAAGAGGAGCTGTCGTCAGTCTAGGTGAGTGGAAATCGAAGTGTTCTTTCAAAAATCGAACAAAAGAGAATTTTTGGAATATCTGTACGCTCTTTACTTCTTATAATGTCCATCGAAAAATATTTGGAATCTAAATGAATTTTTTTAAAGTTTTAATTAAGGAATATAATTTCGAAACTGATGATCATTACACGTATTCGTGCTAAGTATGAGAAATATTAAGAAAATGAAAGTAAGAGTAACTTTATTGTGCTGCAACAGCCTCAGGGAAAGCTTTTTTCTTCTTTGTTTACCTTTGTACTTTCACATATATTAATTGTAATTGAGGTGCACAGAGAAAAAAACTGCCATCACTGTGACGTTTGTAGGACTTTAAATATTGAATTGAATATGTTCTTTTCGAATGATTGACGACGGATTTACTGGAGTACTTTGGTACTCTGATGATAATACCTGCATAATGAAGCATAATGCATAATGAATGGTACTTTGATGATACCTGCAACGGTGACATTAATGTTGAAAATGAAAGGCGATTCGTTCATCATTCGCTCTTTACTGAGGAAGTGAAGCAATGAAGTTGATAAATGTGGGATCTAACGTTTTACCCGTGCATGTAAATAAAGCGAAAATAATGAAAATTTTTAATCGACAGTCACTTCAAGATTGTAAGATAAACACACTGGAAGTTTTAAATGAAGGTTCTCTTCTTTTAATTGCATTTAACTTCTGCCATCAAGCGGATGGACATGCAATACTATCTGAGCTTTACCACGGAAATAAAGACATTTATTTTTTATACTGCGTTCATTTGTACGAGTTCTTGGGAAATAACGAAATTGAAAGTATACGTGAATCTCACCATTAGAACACGAGGGCGTAATGAGTACGCAAGTCACGAATTTCGCGACGCTAAACAAACTTTCACTATGTACGTCCTGAAAAAAGTGTACGAAGGAGTAAAAAAAACTTTTAATTAGAAAGAAACCTCGTAGCGAAAACATCCACAACATCAAGGAACATACGAATTTCGACTTGTTCTTTTCAGGAAACCAAACACTTTCATCTTGGCAGATGTCGATTTGCGCGTAAAAACTCTTTGTTTCGCGTAGCAAGTCGCGTTAAGTTTTTATTTTTATTTTATTTTTCTTCCTTTTCGCGAAATCAGTACAACGATGTCTCTGCCTTTGACAATAAAAGGGGGATTTCTTCCGTGCCATTCAGCGAAATGAAAGGGAAAGATTCATCGGTCCCTTTTTTATTGGCGAGGTATTTCTTCGTCCCCGCGCCCTGAACGCACCGTTTTCCTCCGTTCCTCCGCGACATGAAATATTGGCATCTTTTCAGAACGCAGTCGATGCGTCGCTGACTGAGACGGCGCGACTGGAGACGGTGCGGGAGGAACGCCGGAAGGAGTTGATTGATAACGCTCCGGCCGGAAGTTGACTCGTTAATCTTTCGGCGATTCGTTCAAGCGCTTTTCCCGCCTCCGGAAAGCGAGGTGCTTCCAAGGGAGCGGGGCTCCCTTTTTTTTTCGTGGTCGATTAACGTGAAGAAAACGCGCGGATGGGTCGTGGAAGGGGGTGCGGTACGTTGATCGACCCACTTGACTCGCGGCACGCGCGAGAGTCGACGGTGGCCACGCGAGGGGTCGACGACCCTCGCTCGGAGGGCGGGATGTGCGCAGAGGTGGGACGTCTATTTCGGGCGCTGGCTTGAGAATAGTTGCTGACGTTCGGGTTAGAGGCAGGTGACAAACGTGGTTTAAAATGAGTGATTTTGTTTCTGTCTGCCTCTGTCGAGGATATACAAGTTTCGAGTGATTGCAGTTTGTGAATGGAGCCTCGGAAGTGAATGGGCGGTCTGGCTCTTGCGGGAAATTTTCGAATTTACAGAAGAATGAAAAGCAAATGAATTCATGAAAACAAAATGTGCTATCTAAACAGAAAACCGAAAGGAATTCAGAAGTTAACATAGGATTTCGTATTTTAAACAAAGAGCTATATGGCGAGACATTCCCTGTTCACCAACTTCGATACACCTTTAAGTCACTTTAATGAACGTTCATTGGAGCATGTACTAAAAGCATAATGAACTTTAATTCCCTTTACACCTCGCCACTAAGCGGTATTGCCAGAACTATTTTTTAGCAGTAGGCGGTTTTGAACAAATGATAAAATCATTTATTCGTCAGAAAAAATTAATATGTTGACACCAAAATTGAATGCAAAAGTCCTTAAAAACTTCAATAAACGAATTTCTAATTCATCATTTGCATGTTTTATCCCGTCTTTTCAGGAGATTAGTGTTGGAGTGTGGTGTTTTATACCCTTACCATTCATTCTCTTACATAACTCAAGCGCCAACCCTTAAACTCACATCCTTCCCACTTCGTTCCACTTGGTTGATCGAGCGTTTTCACGCCCAAACCGCAAGTCGTCGACCCTTCGAGAGCCTTGAACTTGCGGGGAATAAAGTTGTAGCAGCAGAAGGGAATTTATGGCTCCGTGTCATCCGCTCGGGCCTGTGCTCTGAGCGCGGGCTGCCATCACCATCACTCCCCTTCGCCTCCTCATGCGCTCTTTTGCCTCGCCCCAACGCGCCGGATCCCACGAAAGGCGCCGGGCCGAGACGGTCCGCTCCAACTCGCCCGGCCCGTCCTGGCCCTCTCGCCCTTTCCCGCAGCCCTCTCCCCCCCTCTTCAATTCCCTTAATATTTCCCCTTCCCCGCCCTCTTCCTTTCATCCTCTCCGCTTTCTTCCCGTTCTTCACCTCCCGTTGCTTCCCTTCCCTCCCCTTTCTTCCCATTTTCCCCTCTCCTTCCCGTTCTTCCCTCCTTTTCTTCCCGGCCCATTCCTCCCCTTTCTTCCCCCTTTTCTTTCCGGCCCTTTCCTCCCCTTTCTTCCCATTCTTCCCCCCTCCCATTTTCCCAGTTCTTCCCTCCTCTTCCTTTCCGTCCTTTCCGATTCTTTCTATCTCCTCCCCTCCCCTCCCCTCTCCTTCCTTTCCGTTCCTCCTCTTCATATTCTACCCGTCCACCCCCATTCTCACCTCTTCCGCTCTGTCCCTTAAGTCATCTCGACCCGACCTGCCGCGGCTCTTAAGCCTGTTGTACACAGATTTTTAGTAAAACTAGTTTTATGAAACAAGCTACAAATGTTTGAAAAAATGTTTCATAAAACAAGTGTGATGTACACAAGTGTGTGTTCAAATTTTTTTGTAAAATTGTTTGGCTCGCCCTGTATGGGGAGTACTCTGTACTAACATTAGTCATGAATTACGATTATAATACGAATTGACGATAGAGAAGTGAAGCGCGGTTTCCTCGACCACTCAGTGCCAATACTTTTCATACTTCAATAATAGTTTACTCTGCCTTCTTTCGACGAAACTAAACGCACCTACGTTCGGACATTAATACAGCGCCATTTGTTGTTCGAGTTTCCCTGTTCTGTCAACAGTTGTCTTGCTCTGGACGGCACGTGAAATTATTTGATGAAAATAGGACTTGTTCTATTTTATATATTTTTTAACTTCGAATTTTACCGTGTCAAAGCTAGATTTTTAAAAAATGTATGTTTTATAAAACTAACTTTTATGTAACGTTTTGCAACAAGTCGCTATGCAACAAGAAATTTCAATGTTCAACATTCATTACTCGCCTCAGCTCTCCCCGCTCCGCCTCGCATGCGTTTGTCCCTACTTGAAAAGACAAAAGCAGCTTCTAATATTATGTACGCCAATATTTTTTAAAAATTAATTCAAACAGATTTTATTTGCAATATTATGTTCATAGCAAAGAACTTTCTGATACCATTTTCTTCTTTCCGAGTATTTTTTAAATCTTCCAGGAAGAAAGTACAATGCGTAATGTTTCACCGCTGCCTGCATTTTCTCGAAAATGTGATTTTTATTTCCGAATGTATTGTTCATTATATTATCATTTCTTGTGCTTTAATTGCTTTAATTGCTCTATTTTATCATGAATTATTGGCTGTTTCATCTAGCAAACATTGCAACTTGTTCATTATTACCTCTCGTTCCGTTTTGGACTGTACGCGCAATCTCGTACCGATCTCTACTTCCCTTCTCCCCTCCCCAGGGTTCCACCTCTCGTGTTGGGCCGCGGCAGGAGCAGTCAGGCACGTGCTGCCTTTTTTCGGGGAGAAAATTGCTTTGTTGCTGAGAAACTCCAACGGCTTTGGTTCTTTTTCCCCGCCTTTGTTGTTGGTTGACGACAGCTGGAAACTTTCCGTCATCTTGGGTCCGCTCACCATTGCCAGTGTTTGGATGTAGCTGGGCATTGGCAGTGACAGTGGCAGTGAAGGGGATTGTAGAAGCAGAAACATTCTCAATGATGAAGATGGTGGTGGTTGTGTGTCCTAGTCGATGATTGTGTATCCTAGTCGATGATTGTGTGAAATGATCTGGTGAACTGATTTCTAGGATGTTAATGTAAGACTTTTTTAAGACCCGTAGCCAATGACGGCTGTTAAATTCTAGCCATTTATGAACCCAGTAATGAAAATAGCAAGGGCCGGTGTAACAAAATAACTGTTTAATGGATTGGGAACGGCTGTTAAGTTATAATCTGTAGTGTCAGTTACGCACTTCATTCAATGTAATGATGTCAATGTCTAATCCTTTGTCTCCTTGTCTTGCCCAAATCCGCATTGTACGAATGATTTAATGAGCAGGCGATTATGAAGATATGTCGTGATGACGGAGCAATGTTGAAATAAGAGTAAGGGAAACAGAAGACGTCCAGGGAAACTTGCCGAACGTTTTGACCATCATAGTTCTACATGTATCGACTGGGTTTTGAAGTCTGATTCCGTCAGTGGAAGTCGAATGGTCTAGCGGATACCCCACGAGTCGTAGCAGTGTCAGATGTATAGACAAAATGTCGTTAACGTAACTGGGACACGAAAAAAACTTTTCACTCTTACTGTTGCAGAAGAAACTGATTTCTAGGAAATATTGCATTTTACAGGAACTACGGTGTTAGAACCGTCGAGTAACCAGAACCGAAACGAGTATTCAGAACACAGGAGCGCATGTGCACCAGATGTTACGCTAATCCGCCTAACGAGGAAATGTGGTCAAAAAACGACATTCTGCGGTTTCTTTTAAATTTAACCTGCACTGCTCTTTGATTTTTATTTCACAGTTTACGCTCAAACAAAACACGGCCGCGAATCTCCCCAGCAATAATGCGTCTGATCGCATCTTGTTAATGGGAAACAAACGACTTCGTGTAACTATGCCGGCGGTTCGCATTATTACGGCCCGAAAGAAAGAAAAAAAATGACAAACAAGCGAACAAATGGTGGTCTGCACGGTCGCACGCGGAGCGGACAATCCACGTTGTGGTTGCAGTTGCTGCTGTTAGCAGCGCCAAACAACGGCAGCGCGGGAGCCGGCCCGGCGGCGTCGCTGCCACGCACTGCAACGCGCGCCGGCAAATGGGGAAATCTGACGTGCGGTTTGCGCTGAGCCTGGGAAGGCTACATGGGGATGAACTGCGCTGGACGTGTCACTGGCAACGTTGTTTCGCGGCGGTGCTATTGGGTACACACCGCAGGAGATACGTCGGTTGTTTGCGTTTAGTGGACCTGTCTTGAAATTGTTGACGAATCTGTATGCAATTTCTTGCGACACGAGTACTCGTGTCGTGTGGTCAGGGAGTGGTACAAGACATGCTAATGGGGAGTTTTAGCGCCAGACGCGTCACGTGAGTAATGACGCTATTCGGTTGTGAGGAATAATGTACAGATAAGTTTTAGCAATTGCAATATTGCGTTGTGCATTATAACAAAAGAAGTTACGTAATACATAAATAATCTAGACAGTGAAGCATCTGAACCTTGGTACGAGTCAAGAGTAAACAAATGTGTATCATGAAAGAAGTGTTATATGTCCCTGCCCTGAGCAGAGTTCTGTATGCAGTCTGAAATTGGGTGTTGTTTTTTCTTGATAAAATATGAAATTACTGCGTTCGTTATGATCATAAGAAATATCCTATCATGAAGACATGTTAACTTTTCTTTCGCGAATTTTTACGGGTCATCTTACCAACATTTTCGTTAATATTTGCCACAATTGTGGATGTTGGAATCGATTAAGTTCAACTTCCTAACACACGAGAATAAGTTTATCAGCATTGGAAATTGCAACCTTTCCTATTTATCGGCGGACATTTTGGCGTTTTGTTAGGCGACTTTAGACTCTCCTACAGATGTGTATTATTTATGAAGGGATAAAGTCGTACCTTTTATGAATATATAAGGTCGAAGTTAAATCGTACCTTAGGCCGAAGGTACGACTGAACGTAAAGGTCCGTCATATGACTGTTTGTGCTTCCCTACCTTACGCGTGGCGTTACAACTTCCCTACCTTACGCGTGGCGCTAAAACTCCCTATTAAGCGTAAGAACGTTGCGTTACGATTATTTCGTAAATATGTTGCATAAACGAATGGTAATTATTTAATTTGACTTTTTGTATGAAAATAAGAAATTGGGAACACTATATCCAGAAGAGAACTACTTCAACCCTCGTGAATGACGACAGAAAAATATTTATTAGCTTATTTTTATACTTATTTTTTTATACTTATTTAAAATGACTTTCATTCTAATCTTTTGCGAATGGGTTGGCTGTTGTCCGTTAAATTTTCTTCATCGGTGCGTCGGAACGGAGGAAGATGCTCGGTAATGTGCTAAATGCAGACACCGTCGTGCTCGTTCACTTTAAAGCATTATAAAATGTAGTTTTAATTTCATAATGAAGTGCATTGCAATTTATTCTTTTTGTATATATTACGAACATTCAGCGCCATCAGTGTATTTCATTGCCTCAAATTTAAAAAAATAATATTATTAACAACAATGAAGAAGAAAGTTAAAGTTCAAACACCGAAAAGCCTCTTTGGTCTTCACAGCGGTTGGCGTTTCTGGGTAAAACCGTTCCTATCTCGGTAGTGTGTCTCCTCAATTTTCGCAGCTCAAATTGCGTGACGAGGCGGCTCGTTGCCTCAGGAATATTGTTAATCAAGGCAATTAACGCCCCAATTATGGGATCCCTCGTGCAGTATGCTTGGGGGCGTTGCGCGAAGGGAAGCGAAGCAGATTGTTGGCTGAAGAGAAAGCCCAGGCGACGGCGACGCTCAGTTACGCACTGAAGCCTCAGCCCACACTGCCACGTCCTCATCGTGATTCTCTCCACCACCATTACACTGACCATCGCGTCTATACTTCTATTTTTTAAAGTGGCCGATGGCATTAGGTCATTGTTACACCTCCTGCCGTATAAAATGAATATTTTTTTAATTAATTCGCAAACGTTCTTTTCAAAGGGGTTCGTAGCCTCAGAAATGTGCTCACAACTGTGAAAAAGATTCAATTTATAAGACAGGAGGTGTAACAGTGACCTAATGCCATCTGCCACTTAAAAAATCGAAGCATTACTGTCGGTTTCGGTATCGTCTTAACCGTTTAATGTTCAACTTAATTTTGTGAGCATAGCACTCGCCCGTTGTCGTCGCGTCCGTGCGTGCAGAATCATTGGTGGGGCTCTCTGGTAGCAAGAGTTATCTAAATTTATTCAAGCATTGATCTTTCGTCCTCTACAGCCGCGTAAGATAATTACACTAGAATCACATATAGAATATAAGATATTACATGATATATAGTGAACAAAATTCTTCTTTCAGATAAATAATGATTTGGGGGGTTAAATAGGTGATAAATCCGACAAGACTCAACGGTTTGTGCCTATGAGGGCCGCTTAAAATTCTCTGGGCAACTTTCTTTTCAATTTGAAACTTTAGTGCTAAACCATTGATGTGTTACTAAGTAATAGTACTATTTTGTTCGAAAGCGCCAATCGCTATTGAAGAAATAAAAGTCGCAAATAAGTGCAAAAGGTGCAAATATGAGTTAACCAGAAGTGTGGCACATATATGTAAGAGAGGGCATTTAAGTGTTGTAATACCTGCACAGGCATCGATTATAAATTACATTACCGGCTATAACACGATTGAATTTTCCCACTCCATCTCCAAAGTTTGTAAATACGATTCATCCATTTATTTCTTCCTCTATTGGTTCTCCCTGGTGCTTGAGTTATTGTTTGAATAGTCACTACTAGAAAAATCACCATTTTCTCTACAAAATAATTGTTGGCACTACCTTTCGTATACTTTCTTGTTGCCGCTTTCTCTGTTGACTTCTCTGTCCGTGTCGGCACCGTAGCAAGTAGTATATCAAACTCAAACAATTCCTCAGCAGAATTTCCGTCCGCTATTCACCCCACGGACAATAAACATAACACCCTCCTCCTTCCTCCACCCTTCCTCCTTCGTGGCCAACTCTGCCCTCACGACGCTGCCGGAGCGAGATAACAGGCCGTGATGACGGCGTCGCGCGCAACGACCTCACTTTCACGGCGAGCGACACGGTCGCCGCAGCCTCCGGCGCTCTCCCTCGCTGCCACCGCTACCGCAAGGACCGCCATCAGCGTCGCCTGTGCCTCGGCTCTCGCCTCTGCCGGCGCCCTCGCCTTCACCTCCGCCCTCGCCCGTCACTCCCGCAATTCGGCGGGACCCCCTCCGTCATTCTCGCCTTCACAGTCGCGCTCGCCTCTGCTTTTGTCCTCATCTTCGCCGCCACCGTCGCCTTAGGTAGCGCCGTCGCCTTAGATAGCACCGTCGCCTTAGATAGCACCGTCGCCTTAGGTAGCGCCGTCGCCTTAGCTGGCGCCGTCGCCTTAGGTATCGCCGTCGCCTTAGGTAGCGCCGTCGCCTTAGATATCGCCGTCGCCTTAGGTAGCGCCGTCGCCTTAGGTAGCGCCGTCGCCTTAGGTAGCGCCGTCGCCTTAGGTAGCGCCGTCGCCTTAGGTATCGCCTTCGCCTTAGGTATCGCCGTCGCCTTAGGTAGCGCCGTCGCCTTAGGTTGCGCCGTCGCCTTAGATAGCACCGTCGCCTTAGATAGCACCGTCGCCTTAGGTAGCGCCGTCGCCTTAGGTAGCGCCGTCGCCTTAGGTAGCGCCGTCGCCTTAGGTAGCGCCGTCGCCTTAGGTAGCGCCGTCGCCTTAGGTAGCGCCGTCGCCTTAGGTAGCGCCGTCGCCTTAGGTAGCGCCGTCGCCTTAGGTAGCGCCGTCGCCTCATTGTCGTCGATGCCTTTATTTCTTCGACGCCTTAGACATTACCTTCGTCGTAGCCGACGCCCACCGGCACTCTCCCTCGCCGCCGCGCCGCTGGGAGGTGCGGCCGACCGGATAAGCACGTCCTCGGGGGCTGCGAAACGCCTGGGAGAACGAAATTTCCGCCCACTCGCCATCATTATCCCCTTGCATAACGTCGTTTCGGCGGCACGTGGTAAATAATCTGATAGATGGGAATGAGAACTGGAAACTCTTATCGATGGCTTTGCTGAGTCGCGCAATTCGTTGGTATACAGAACATTTTCTTTTCTTCTCTCGTCTTCGAACATTTTCGTTTCTCGTCTTCTAATGTCGTGAAAGAATTCTGTGGTCACGACGTAAAAGTTCTTCAGTCAAAAATCTTAGTTTGGAGAAAACAGGGATTAAATATTATTCAGCCAATGCTTCTTTCTATGTTCACCGCACTTTCCCAACACTTTTTTGTCGTTAAGGAGGCTACATTGTAATTAGGTCATTTTACTAAAATAAAATAAAGATACTTAACTTGTAGTTTCAGTACTTAACCCAGTTTTGCCAGAAACTGACTTAAGAACTTTTACCCCGTGACTACAGAATTATGTAATAGCGTTTAACATGAAATAGGCTAATACTAAAATCTGCGACGGTTTTTGTTCTGTTTTAGTGCATTTATATTTACGTTCTGATGTCTTTTATACAAAGTTCTAAAGTTCGTAACTTTATTGCTAGAGCTCGGGTACCTGAGCTACAGAAACCTCGGTTGTTTCATTCATTTTGGAATATTCATATTGGAATTTGTGTGTTTGCTATACATTTTAAGAAAATACGCTTTTACACAAGCTTCCTACAATTCAGATTAAGTGTTTACCAGTCCTCAAGTCGAATATTATTATTATTATTATTATTATTATTATTATTATTATTATTATTATTATTATTATTATTATTATTATTCCTCTAAATCACGACTTATTATTATTATTATTATTATTATTATTATTATTATTATTATTATTATTATTACTATTACACTATGACCAGAATTGATATTTTTATGATCAACATTATCTTATTCAGAACCGTATTATATTTATTTTTATGCATCTTAGCTTCTGACTGAAATAAAGAGACTCTTTGATTAAATGAAAAAGTCGTACAGGAATGTGTAAAATTGAACTTAAAACAACTTCAATTTCTCTCCTTTTCATTTCGTTAGTGTTCCATTTTAACACCGCTCGTATTTTCTTTCCATCACGCGCACTTGCGTCCATCATTTGATGCCAGTGTCACTCGGCGTGTTCCTGCCCGCAAGCCTCGCCGACGCGAGCGTCCTGCTCCGTCAGTGGGCGCGCGCTCCAGCCCCGGAAGCCCCCTCGGAAACAGTTGACGCTCGCGGGGCGGGCGTCGACCGCAGGCTCCCCGCTCCTCTGTGCTTCCCCGCAGCTGACGCTCCCACGTGCCCCGGCCACCTGCCGCGCCGCGGGACCCGCCACCGCCACGTGGCACCGCGGCCGCAGACGGATAAATAATAGTCGGTGAATGTATTCTGGGGAATAATACTCATTATTAATATTAACAATTAATGTATTATTGTAAAAATTAATATATAATTACATTGTTGCTGCTGTTTTTGTTGTTGTTGCTGCTTTCATACTGAATGGGTTACCCGCTCCGTATGTTCACTTCATGAATATCATATTTTCTCTTTTTGTTATTTTGTCAGATTCGAGGAATTTCCTTGCTGTACGTGAGCGCAGCAAGTGCAGAGCATTGCATATTTTGAGATGTTTTTCATGCTTAATGATCTTTTCAATCTCAAATTATTTCTTCGAAGTTGAATATTTAAGTACAGATAGCTGATCAATAATTGGGCGAGTATGCACGTATGTACTTGGCGCGACAAGCCGTTACGAGCCAGGGCCTACCAAGAGCGTCCCGGCTTCGCGGGCTTGGGTACCCACACGTACCCCTTGGGACGTGTGGTAAGCGCATAGACATCTCTACGCCGTATTCTGGTCTTCTCAACCTGAGAGGAGAGATTTCTCATCGTCAACCAGCAACATGTACTGGGACATGGCAATGGAAACGAATGAAAACGCACATTATAATCCTGCCCGACCGGGAATCGAACCCGGGGTGGCGTCATGGAAAGACAGCACGGTGACCAATGAGCTATTCGCGAGTAGTAGAAATAAATTTGAAAGCTTACTATAATAATCCCATGATACTATTGACTTAAAAGAAAGCTTTTCTTCCTAAACGAGATTTCTGTATTGTTTTTCTTTGGGAGGGCGGTAATTGTTTTTCTAATATAAGAAACCCTGTTACCCCTTTCAGAACCAACATTTTTGAGAGATGCTGAATACGAATGAATCTGAAAAATTTTAAGCAATATGCATATTCTGTAAAGTCATCCCTACGCCAGTGTGTATTTGAGATTTGACTTTTCTTCAAACTTTTAACTTCCTCTAAACCCCTTCGTGTGTGCTCAAAACCGCAAACTCTTAACAAAGGAAGTTCGCTCGAACTGCGCACAGGAAGATTACTTGAATGTGTCTGTGTTTTGTTTCTTTTGCGTGTTGGGTAGGGATTTTGTTTTGTTTGCAGTATAAGGTAAGGAAGAACCTTGGGAATGGAATAGCAAGTCACGTCTCTTGATAGATGGCCTAAGAATAGTTACCTGGAACTACATTGCCATGTAATTGAATTTAAAAGATAGTAGTAATCAACATCATAAGAAGAATCTCTGACTGATGAGAGTACATTTACTCGTTTTTTCTTGCTAGTCATATATTTTGTTCGAATCTGTTATTGTGGTATCCTTCGGACATCTGAAAACTAACCAAATGTTTCATGCAAAAGTAAAATAACAGAAATATTATTTCTTTATTATTTTCCTTTGATTCTTCCTTCGTGGATTGTGGTTTAAGAACAGCGTTCCGGTACATCGGAAATACAATATTAAATTATAGTGTAAGTGTATAAGTATTTCTATTAAATTAATAATTAATTTGGGGGCGCGTTCCAATACATAAAATTTTATTAAGCACTGCCCAATAGGAAGTTCTTCAGAAATAATATGCAAATGCACAATATGAGGTTTCAAAATTATTGAAAAACGCAATATCATTTTTTTCCTTCTTGAATGATTGTGGTGGTTTTACTAGTTAAATTTGTTTTAGCGTGAATCTTAATTCGCTATATACATTAAAAGACGTGAGTTTTTAAAACGTCCATGGTTTATTTATTTCCTCGTGAGAAATGATAAAGCTGCTTAACCAGAAAACAGCGCGACATCACACAGAAGTTCTTGACGGTCAGTTCTGATGATATTTAAATTCCACTTCCTCACTTCCTCTTTTTAGGCACGTCTCAACGTAAACTCATTTCGAGTTTCTTCCGTGTAGAAACGAATTTGTCTAGTTTCACTTACGTCAGCTACTTTGGTGCTTTTTCGTGAAACTCACAAAAGTCGCGTCACTATGCCAACTAACTCGTTAGTAACAGTGTGTGAAAAGTATCGTCACTGAAGGTGACACTTTAAAATATTAATAGTTATAAAATTGCAAGGATCACCTGCGAAGAAATATTCTTCAGCGATGAGTAACCTTTTCCTCTTTTAGCAGATACTTGTGAAACTATAAATGAATTAATACATATAGGAATTCAATAAATTAATAAACTGGCCGCCAAAATGGGGATAATTATGGTTATTAACATAGGTGTCATATGAACTAACCTGAGACTTGCATATCTGTTTTTAGTGATTTTCTGTGACGCAAAAGAAATATAATTGATTTTTTTTCGAAGAATGTTACATTGCACAGATTTAAAGATTCTCACACTTCGTATATAGTGTATGTATTTTTTTCTTGTTTGAAAACTTACCGTTGATATTGGAATCGAATTTGTCAAGCTGGATGTCCAGGAGACCTCGTCCATTTCCGTGAGAACGCTTCTGAAGTGGATGTGCGGGTCCGGAAACCCGAAGGGGCGAAGTGTCAACTCTCGGTTCACGGCCGATAAACTTCCTACGGTCCAGAACGAACTGGCCAGCACGACCGGATGCAGCGCGTGTGGGAACCTGGCCGCACCCGTTGGGGTGCACTTTCGCCACCTTGCCGTTAAGGAACTCTACTTACTGCGAATCGGATCCAGCAAGACTTCAACTGTAGTGGTGTAGCATTAGTCATTATCAGGGGTGGAAGTACTAAAGAAAAGCACGGCAACTAAGGACAGTTTTCAGCAAAAATAGTATGCATTTTCGTAGATTCTAATTACATGTAATATGTCTGATGTGAAAGAAGTTAATGTTCATTAAATCTTGTGCTATAAATAATTTACAATGGAATCCAGGTAAACCGAACTTCAGTAACTAAAATGGTTTGACAGAACCAAACATTTATTTTTCATCTCTTGCTCAAAATCGTTTGAAAATGCGGGTTCTTGTGTTAATCAGTTCAGAGCTTAGTTTTAATCAGTTCGGTAAAAATACGATATATTGTATTGGTTTCACTACATCAAATGTAGACTTTTTGAGTAGAAGCCTTCAGAGTGTCAAAGACCGTTCTAGACCAACTGCAGTATATAACGTGGCCATTTAATGTTGTGAACGATGAAATGCATTTAATGCACAAATAGGGGATGCGCGAATAATAGTTTTGATTGAATAAACAGGTTTCAGAAAAGGGTAACTATTTAAAATTGTAAAAGTTATGAAAGATGTAAAGGATTAATAAAGAACTTCAAAGTGCACCCACCAAAGAAATATTTATAATCCATTTTAGTGTCTGAAAAGTGCATATGCTTTCAATTTCAGTATACTTTCCGACTCTCGCAGATGTTTCGGCTCGCGCTCTAAAACTTGCTTCAAAACTTTGCACTCTTTGTGAGAGTCGGTGCACCCTGTCGTCCCTGCCGCGCACCGCTCCGTCCCTTTCCCGTCTGTCCCGATACGCCCCTACACCACACCCAATCTACCCGGCCCGCCTCCTCCCTGCCCCATCTGCGCCCCGTACACGCCGCCCAATCCATCCACTCCGGCTCCGCCGCTTCCCCGCCACGCCCCGCCCTGCCCCTTCCCCGTCCCTTCCCATCCCCGCCCCGCCCCCGCCGCCCCGCCCCCGCCGCCCCACTTCCTCGTCCCGCCCCGCCCCGCCCTGCCCCTTCCCCGTCCCGCCCTGCCCCTTCCCCGTCCCTTCCCACCCCCGCCCCGCCCTGCCCCTTCCCCGTCCCTTCCCACCCCCGCCCCGCCCTGCCCCGTCCCCGTCCCTTCCCACACCCGCCCCGCCCCCGCCGCCCCACTTCCTCGTCCCGCCTCGTCCCGCCCCGCCTCGCTCCACCTCCCCGCCCCGCCCCGCTCCACCTCCCTGCCCCGCTCCGCTCCACCTCCCCGCCCCGCTCCACCTCCCTGCCCCGCTCCGCTCCACCTCCCCGCCCCGCTCCACCTCCCTGCCCCGCTCCGCTCCACCTCCCCGCCCCGCTCCGCTCCACCCCGTCCCGCCCCGCGCCGTCCCGTCCCGCTCTGCTCTGCCCCATCCCGCCCCGCTGCGCTCTGCCCCGTCCCGCCCCGCTCCGCTCTGCCCCGTCCCGCCCCGCTCCGCTCTGCCCCGTCCCGCCCCGCTCCGCTCTGCCCCGTCCCGCCCCGCTCCGCTCTGCCCCCGTCCCGCCCCGTTCCGCTCTGCCCCGTCCCGCCCCGCTCCGCTCTGCCTCGCTCCGCTCTGCCCCGCCCCGCTCCGCTCTGCCCCGCCCCGCTCCGCTCCGCTCTGCCCCGCTCCGCTCTGCCCCGCCCCGCTCTGCCCCGCCCCGCTCCGCTCTGCCCCGCCCCGCCCCGCTCCGCTCTGCCTCGCCCCGCTCCGCTCTGTCTCGCCCCGCTCCACACTGCCCCGCCCCGCCCCGCTCCGCACTGTCCCGCCCCGCTCCGCTCCGCCCCGCCCCTTCCTCTGAACGCGACCTTTCGGTAGAAAGCGAGACGACGCGGCGTAGCTGCAGCGTCGGGTGGCTCGAAATAGTGCGATACGGATCGCGGGCCGCGGCGTCGGCGCCGCCACTGACACCTTCACCGTCGGTTGTTACTCTCCAAGGTCGTGACTCACGGGCGCTCACGATTGCACTCACGATGCGGCCGGCGAACCGCGAGCGCGAAGTTTAGAAAGTGATTCACGTTCCACGCCTCGCGGATCGCTTCGAATGCAGCTTCGCTCAGAAGGTGATGCATTTAGCTAGAGCCCGCAACCGGAGACGGAGAAATTTCTCGCCCACGCTTCAGACTACGCTAGGTTTATCTGAGATAAATGGAATTTCTAAGAATTAGAGCTTGTTTGATTGGTAGGAGGAAAGAAAGTAATCTATCTTCATTAAATATTTTGCGGTTAATTTCATAAATGATGAATTACATTGCGTGGTTGGAAGACAACTTTGTTTAATTTGCCATTTGTCTTTCCGAGAAAGTACACTCTCCCTCTGATTCTTCTGATTCCGCTGCTGATTGAATCCACAATATTGGGACGAAGGTTTTTTTTATTAAGGCTATCGATTCTGAGTGAATGAATTGGAATTTCGTCTTCTGCATTGTCAATCACGCTGTGTTTGCCCAGCGGGAAGATGGTGTTTAAAATCATATTTTTGCGTGATAACTTTAAAAATGAATTCGCAAGGGTAGTGCAGTATTTGCGAGTGCCTTGGATATTAAATATTTAATATCTCTGTTTCTAATAAAACCACAAAGTATTATGAGTTTAAAAATCGGATCATTAGTACACTTGTGTCTCGTCGCTTTGTGCCAACAAGGAGTGAGCAACCGGTATTCGTTGAAATTATTTGCTAAATTTTATTTCCAATCATTTGCCCTTTATAATATCACATAGACAGGAATGATTGCTGTCTTTTTTCCTCGTGTAGTATAAATCTTTTCGTATCAATTTGTCATTTTCACATGAGTTTTCACTTAGTAAATAAATGGCCTCGAGTGGATGTGCATGTGAAAATATTGATTCCTATTTACATTGGTATAGACTGCTGCAAAAATGCGTCATACCAGTAGAGGATGTCCCATCATTTATTACAAGTTTCACTGATCGATTGAGCGAATTGCATGAATTGTACATGGAAAGAAAATTAATGGAAATGGTATTCTACTCTTAACAACAAACTATTTCATGGCAAATGGAAACTTGTAAGTGTTTTGTAATCTCGGCTAAGACAATATGCCGTATTTTCAGCGCGATAAGATCTATCGCAGCGCAATTCCCCGCTCGCACGCGCGTGAGGCCGCAAGACGCGATCCACTTGCGCGTCGGCCGTGAACGAGTATTTCGCCTGAGAAGCGATTGTCTGCGTGTGTTGACATGATCTCGGTATTCTCATCGCAGCCTCACGGTGCTAAGTGGTACACTTGTAAGGTATCGCCAGTCCCTGCATGCAATCGCGACCCGCTGCGAGAGAACGAAATACCATTTATGGGAGATCACACGCAATCTCCAGGAACAATTTGTGTGAAATTACATTTGGATTACATTATCTGTAAGATGTTTTAACAGAGATGTGGTGAAAAATGTGTTTCTTCAGTTCGAAAAACGATAATCTGTATTTCAATGAAATTAAGATGAAAAGCTGCTGTGACAGCCAATGGACTCTTTATTGTTTGTGTGATGCTGCGTATAGTCTAGGCCGTGTATTGGGCCGCACTAGATTCGCAATATGGCAGCTAAAAGGATTTCCTGTCGGAATAGCCAACTTATGAAACAATCATTCCTATCAACTCTCTCGCTTTTGTTTTCTTTGTTGTCATTCACTTCTCGCGCGGTTGAAGAGTTCACAGTACAATAATGTTTGTCTCGTTTTTCGTTAAAATTAAACAAGATTTTCATCTAGAAACGGATATTAACTCGGTGAATAATTAAACTAAATAAGAGTTATCATTATGCAAGTGCAAGCGTGAGTGATGTGAAAGTACGCGCCAAGAGCAAATGAAAAACATATATTTAAAAGTTAGCTGTGGTCTTGTGCTAAAAGTTATCTACTGACTTGTGTTAATGATTTTGAGATGATTTTGTTATCAATTTGTTCATGATTTATCTGTCAGTTAAGATTTATGTTGAAAAAATAAATACGACAATTATTTAAGATTATTAATTCACATATACATGGTAATTTTTGTGACCTAATTAATTGTTTCTAACAGTCCAATGATATTAATATTAATGCAATGCATCATTTTATTTAGCTGCTTTATTAAATTATCTTTCAAAAGTTAGTGATGATTTAAAAACTAAGAAATTCATTCAGTAGTCTTCAGTAAGTCGCCTGTTCTAACCAGTGACAGACTTATACCTATTTCTTCTCTATTAAAACGGGGTGTTGTACATGTTACAGGGATAGTTATGGTAATAAATAGAACTTTTGATTTTTTTAAATTTATTTATTTTAACAGGAATGTAGTATACTGACAATATAAATGGCACAGTAAATAGTGTATAATGTTGCACAATGATATTGCACTCTTGTATTATCAATTATTGTGACTACAATACCATAAACTACTCCCTGATTATGCAGTCATTTTGCAGTAAACCCTCTCATTAACTTGCTAAATAATTCAAATCAGGATGATCATATTATACTCTAGTTTCCAGTGTACTCCAATTTTCCAAATGCTCCACATACTCCAGTTTTACAATTCATGCCAAATTATTCCCAAAAGGCATCCAAGTAGTAAATGATTAATATATTTATTACCCCACTTACACTCTCATAGTGCTGATGGGAATTGTGAAAAAGCTCAAGGTAAGACAATGGTTATTTTCACTATTAAAATTAGTTTATTATGTCAAAGAAAATTTCGAAATGCATGTCGGATTTGAGGAGAGAAATGTGGTGCTACTTGCCCAAAACCAATTTGCAAGTAATGTTGAAAATGTTACCATCAAACGGTTACAAACAGCTACAAAAAACTGAAACAATATTAATGTTCCAGAAAAAATATAAGAAATTGCCATTCATAAATTTTGTCATGATTCATTAAAATAACTACAATATTTAGTGTGCTGGACTTTGTTTGGGTTCTTAATATAATTCCCTAGGAACTACTCTCTTAAAAATTATTGTTTCACTCTCATTCACAAGGGCATAACTGTCTTCCTTACCACAAATAAAACCAATGTTTTTTACTATACGCTTCAAGGTCTGAGAGTCTTGAAAATTGAATGTATCATCACCCACAATCTCTGAAGAACAGGTTTCTTATAGAAATACCAAAACCTACATAATATATCATTCATGTTACTTCGCATAAAATACTACAAAATACGGCGATCATTGTATAGATGAATAAAATTCTATAATAACAAAGTAATTAAAAACTTTAAATGATTCTGCACCCAAATTACAATGTATTTTATTGGAATTTCCATCCTTCATAAAATTGTCAATATTGAAGCTGGATGAGTCCTTCTAGGGTGGTCAGAGCTGCTTGCTTTTTATGTCGGTTGATAATTCTTTCAATAGACTTCACACCCACCTGTTGTTGAAAAAAGAAAATTAGATTTATTACTATTAATGCATAACTAATGATAATTAATAGTTATAGACAATAAATACACCAATAACTATTTTAATTATGAAAATTATACCTGTCAGTTTTGTAAGATATTTAGGAAAAAAATAATTATCTTACCTGTAATAATATTTTCCATTTATGATATCAGATTACTGTGATTGACTTGCGATTACAATTGTGATTCCTCTGAGTAACAGTATCCCTTCTTCCACTGTTTTCTTCCACAATCCACAAAATAAATTCACAATTCCCGTTTGAAGAGAACTTTGAATTCACTTTAACCTTAAAGACAAATTACTAAGAAAAGACCCAGATGTAATTGGGCTATCCATTATTTTTAATGATTAATAAATTGGGTTTAGAAAAATTAATAATAAATATAATAAAATTAACTTTACACAAAAAATACAAATTCGAAAAAACTAACCTTTACCACTAAAACTATCTCGACTAACTCCAGTATGATTAGTGATGAAAACAATTGAAAAATAATACATAAAAATAAAAACGCGTTGAACTAAATTAATACATCTGACGAAATCACTAAATGCAGATTTATGAAAAATAGCAAACCGCAATATGCGAATCACTAGCAACAATAGCAAACTGACAGAGCACAATCCACGTGAATGGCCTGAATGTTGGCGGAATCTACGGAAGTAGTCATTTTTTCATTGCAAACTTAAATTTTAAAAAATGTCCCTACCTAGTAAACGTAATATATATAGGATAATTGTGTGAAGGTTGGCAACGGCATGTGCCAACACAAAACAAAACAAAAGTACCCTAAATGGAGTATGAATACATGTTCTCATTCGACAGAGGCATTTTTCAAAAGTTGTCACGTTAGCTGGTCTTTTTTAGCTGGCCACAACTATAGGGTTGCCAATGTTTCGGACGAAGGCCGCCATGCGACATCCCAAATATTGACAACCCTGCCTACTACGATGCATCTCTCGAACAGTCTAGATTCCAATATTTCTCCGAAGTAATGAAATCTTTTAGAAAATAATGAAATTTCGTAGCAGAAGAAAAGTAGATTTCACAGATTATTTCTCACTAATTAACCTCCAAGTAAGAGGAAAAGAATAATGAAAATGGAATTTGCTGTATTGATTTGCACCTCCAATGACACGAAATTTTTGCTGCCTACGTAAAGAGCGTCAGCAAGAGCAACGATATTTCGAGGCCGTTTATTGCACCTCCTTTACTGGGAACTTGTGAAAGGAACCAGTTCATAGTACGTGTAAAATAGTTCTTTCGTCATTTGTATTTTCTGAATGTCTTCATTGTCGACGAAGATCAATTAATGTTTTATTGGCTGATTACATTCTAAATTAATTAATTATTAATTTATGTTTATTACTATCTTTATACAATATTGTTAAATCTGAAAACGCCATTTGAAGTTATTGTATGAAAATACACTAAGATTCACAATCATAAGCAACGTTTTGAAACTTCTTCAAAATGTATACAAACTCGCTAAGCCATGTTTTGCAAGATATATATTTTTAATTTACATTATTTTTAAGGATAATTTACATAATTTATGTGTTCAGGTTACATTAAAATACATTTGTTATATTCAGTTACAAACAAGCCCAAACATTAGGCATACCTTCTAGCACTCTAAATCGGGGTCTGGGAATACGAACAATTCATGACCGTAGATTCCAACAGATATACATTTTTCCTCTTTAGCAGACAGCCAAACAACTAGTCAGTCCATCACGTTCACCACGCTCAAGTGCACGGTTCCCACGCCGGCGCCCGCACCATTTCCCGTGCGTGCGTGCGCGCGTGGTTCATCCCTTGCGCAACAAAGGCGCCGAGCAGGTTGCTGTTGCTACCCGGAGCCGCGTCCTTCCGGTCCGGGAGCCCAGCGACGATAACCAGACGCTCCCGGGGGCTAATGGGGGCGGTCGCCCCCGCGCGTCGCAGGCTGGTCAGCGCACCCGACCCGACGCCGCACGCACCGGAAACCATCCCCTCCCCTCCTCTCTCCGCCGCAGGGTTAGGCGCCTGTGGCCGGCCTCCCTCCGCGGCGCCGCAAGGCTATGCGACAGTGCCTCCCCCGCCCTCGACGCTGCGCCCGCGCCCTTCGTGTGCGTATTTGCTACGGCGTTGGTGTGCAGGGGAGGGGGTATGAAATCACTTAAAATTTGAAGGGATCTCGATGCTCTATGTCAGTGTTGTCAAGGTCGACGCCACGAGCAGGAGTCCGTGGCACGAGTGCCACGACGAAATCGCCCCTCCACTCAGTTCATTACCCTGCCAACAAAGACAACGCGATCCCTGTAGTAAAACAGGCGGGTTTACTACTACTCGTAATAGTTCCCTTTCCCGACGCTAGTTGCGCATAGAAGCTCGTGGCATGCTACGAAGCGTGCCACTGCCGCCAGTAAAAGACCTTGACACCACTGCCCTGTGTATTAAAACATTTTATTTCTTTAAAAATGAACAATTCTGCTTTTCTCATTTGTAACCTGACTGATTTTTCTTTGTTTCTATCTTTACTCACATCTGTTTTTATTTTCTTGCTTAGCACAATCCTTCTTGCTGTGAGACCTTATGGCCATCATTACACAGTGCCTCGTGATCGATTCCTACACATTCGCTTCTCTTCTTACCATTTACTGTGTGACATTGCCAGCAGCACCTCGAGTACTATTGTGTCTGCCTCCTGTTCCTGTCGTGCAGCCCTCGTTCCCCCTGACGCCAGCCGCCCCTCCTGCCCCTTGCCCGCCCCCGCCCCCGCCCCCGCCCACGCCACCGCCCCTCCCGCACGACGCCGCACTCACCTGCGCTTCCGGTGCGTCGCCCGGAGGCCTTGGCGGAGGGGGGAGCGCAGCGGACGCGACCGCACCGCGCGCGGGCACGGACGGAGAAGGGGCGTGAGCGGAGCAGAAACCGCCCGTGTATACGTGGGCGTTCAAGGAAGCCGAGGGATAGGCATCGAAGTGAAGATGACGCAGGAAGGGAACTGACAACATGGAGGAGGTGGAGAATTGTGAAAGGGAGGAAAACAATGAGAAAAGAGGTAACATTAGAGGAGAAAGAAACCAAAAATAGTGGCTCTGAAATAGCTGTCATGTTCGAAATATCCTGGCGTCAGTTGTTTTGTCCAATACGAAATGGTTTGTAGAAGACTGATAATTGGGAAAATTAAAAGGCATATATGAGACAAAGAGTTCGTGTGATGTATACTAACCTGCGAACTAAATATTTTGCTCTTGTTTTCGTCAATGATTAGCTTTATTTTAAGGATTAAATGAATAAACAAGCGTTTCAAATAGTTCATTTACCTGCTCCATCTTCGATATATTGTATAAATAAATGTGTTACTGCATATTTCAAAAAGTAATGTTTTCAATTACGTAGATTTGAGCCAAACTTTTGCACTACGTACGAATATTTTCAAAGAAATTAACATAAATGCTCAAACTGCAAATTCCATTTCATTGTTTCGCAGAGGCACTACATTTAGCAGAGTGACGTGGATAACTTGAATTGCCTTCGAAACGTTTTATGTTTTCCAGTCCTTTATTTTCTAATAATAGAAATCTACTTCATTTCACTAATGTTCTCTAATTTTAATCCTCCCCCCCCCAGCCAGAATGCAGTGTAGTAATCCTGAAGTATGCGAGGCGGTACTGTTCCTAGCTTCTTCGCTGCGCGCCGTGCACGCAACCGCCTCTTCCAAAGAACGCCACTCCCCCGTACCCGCCACTGCCACTGCCACAACCACTCCTGCTCCGTCTCCCCTGCCCCTTTTCCACTCCCACTCCCACTCCCCCGCCCCTCTCCCAATCCTCCGCCCCATTCCTCCCGCCCCGCCGCCGTTCTCCCAATCCTTCGCCTCCGCCCCCACCACCCTGCCCCAGCTATCCCGCCTCTTTTGATCTCTTTACACTCATTTTCCCTTTACAAACCCTTTTCCTTCTCTCGCCGATTTTCCATTTTCCGTCCCCGCCAATTTTTTACAATACCTCCATTTTTCCTCCGATCCCATTTTCCATTCCCCGCCCCTTTTTTCGGAGTTCGCCCTCCGCCCGCTCGCGCGAAGAGGGAGCGCCTCTGCTTCCGCGCCGGTCGGCCGTTCTTCTTGGGCGACCACGGCGCAGCCACGCCCCCTTCCGCTCGCGTCACTGCTCTTCGCTTCCAAGGCGGAATTCGTTCCTTTCTACTGGCGTTTGTGCATTGTGGACTTCCCCTTTTATTCATGTGTTCGGCCTTCAGCTGTCATTCTGATAGGGAGTTTATCGAGTTTACTCAATCGCTCAAGGAGTGCATCGGAAAGAGTTCTAGTTCGATTTTCCAGAAGTAATGTGACGTTCCGCCCTGCTGTTTATCGACTTTCAGAATTTAAAACTATGTAAATATTTTAAGTGTCCAAGTGAACGAACATTCCTAATAACCTGATTCATCTTGTTAACCTAGGTATTTGTACAATTTATTGCTGTATCGTTTTGCTTTAAGGTCTTCAATACATTCATTTATTAGTCAATGACATCACGAATCCGAACTTGCTTTTACCAAGAATGGAACTATTTTCCCTCTTGGTGAGAAAGGGGATTCACAGAGCCTGGACCTTACCCATTTTCGTCTTAAGGGGTGCTGCAGTGCGAGGCGAATAAAGGAGGGGGGAATATTGAAAGAAATTTGAATAAAAATATTTTTTTTATTTTCAAGCTGTTTATAAATTGAAATATGCAAATTGAGTGTAATACTCATCTATAAATTAGTTATTATCAAAATGCTGACCGCACCTAAAATATTATCTGAAGCTTCCCTTGTCATGAAACGTGTGCGGGTGCGGTGTCGTGTCGCGGCGGTGGGTCGCCCCTTGCTCCTCTGCTCTGTTCGCCTTTTCACGCGCGCGCGCCGGTGTTTCCTGGCTCGGGTTTCCCTTGCCAGCCACCCACTTCCCCTGCGCCCCCGCCCACTGTCCGCCACCCTGCGCGCGCGTGCGCGTCTGCCGCCGCGGCCCCTGCCCTCGGCGCTTTTTGGGCTCTTCCGCGCTCTTTTAGGCGCTTCGAGGGCGGCACGGCTGGGCCGGGGCGGCAGCTGCGATGTGGACTCATCCATCCCTCTCTCGCACCATCTTTTCGTATTCACATGTGTGCAGGATTTTGCCATCGTTCCTGGATTCGGCAGCGTGTTCAAATGAGCAACATTTGTGGAGTGGTAGATATTGTGAAAATGTTGTTTTTGTTCACCGTCATGTCCATGTACTCTGATCTGCTTGATTCCGTTATAAAGTCAATTTTTTCAAGGTTCTTTCTTCCCCGTATTTATCACACGTTGGCAAGATCTCGCCATTGTCATTGGATCCGACAATATCTAATGCGCACCAAGCGTAGAGTAATTTTTTTTCACTTATTCACATATTCGTTTTCTTGGCTCATATCCCACTAATTTGATCGCACTTTTGAACAAGATCTTAGAGCTCTGCCAGGCTGAAGTGTATTGGTACACGTCTAGCCATCGGTATTCGTTCATTTCTTCATCTTTTTTAATGAACATACTTAACAAATGAATGCGATTTGAAAGGAGGTGCCATGATGACGGCTTTGCACTCCAACCTATTCCTTTATGAGTAATTAACTAACCGTGTCCGTAACAGGGTGAATGAAAGGAATGGAATGAAATTGCGGGGAGGGGGGTTATAGATGAGGAATGTTAGTGTTTGACGCTCGATGCATTAGAATGGTGAAGGACAGAGGCACCAAGAACACGACATACGTATCGCGCTTTCCCGTGAATGCGTATGGATTATCACAATTTGCACCATTGAGTCGGGCGCTAAAAGATTTTCCTTACATCGATAATCAATCATCGAACTTGTGTGATTTAAAACGCTTTCCAAAAACGACCCTATCATTGCCCACATTGCGTAGTGTCGCGGACCTCCCGGATTTCTCGCAATTCATGAGGTTTTTGCGAGCGCATCCTCTATCGTAAGAGATGCGTACGTGAGACGCCGGTGCTTCCGGTCTCGAGTTTCCCCGCCCCCTCCCCTTTCCGCCGGGCGCGTGCGGGAGGCGGCTCTCTCCACGGGACCCCTCGCGCGTTTTGCACGCTTCCGTGGGCCCTTCCGCGGCTCTTGAGGGCGCCCGGAGGGCCGGAGGAGCAGCAGCTGTTGCGAGAAAAATGGATGAGGGGGCGGTTTGCATCACTCAACTGACGTGCTCGCTATGATGTCCTTAATCCTTGCGACATAAGTGCTTAGGAAATTGTCGATAAATTCCCGACTCGCGCAGAGAGGAAGGGGTTTACCTGGGAACTTCCATAATTTCACGAGTAGAATAGTCAGGAATAACATCCCACCATTAATAGGACTATTCCGCGAATGAAATTATGTCCAACGGAGTTCCACAATGCACCAAATGTTGAAAATAACTGAAAGCAAGTTAAAATCATAGAGGTTATGTTATAGTATATAAGCGGTTTATTACACGTCAACACAGCAACGTCAAGGCGTCAACAGCAACGTCAACACGTCAACACATCACACGTCAACACAAATGATACACACCGTCTCGTACGATATGAGTCGTAGCTGAGATATGAGTTGGCCAGTAGGGCTGACCAGTAGAAAAATCGGATAGAAAAAGCAAAACATTTTTTTAAATACACCGTCCTGATTTGGGCATTCATATATAGTTAAACTCTATTAATTTTTAATTTCACGAGTGGAATACTCAGGAATTAGATCCCGCCGGTGGTTGACAGGAAGCGGGAGCATTGCATGTGCGATGAGGCAGCAGATCGCCAATTGGAAGATAAATAGAATGGCGATTTATTGGTGACAGTAATGGTTCTTTCCTCTAGTTCGTTGAAATTTCTTCAGGAATTCCTGGATCTGTATTGTATCTTTACTCGAGAGCAGTTGCGTAGAGATGAGATCGTGATAAGTTGCGTGTCTCCATCGGTTCCCAGAAGGTTTTTTAGTCGCTTCCCCAGGCTTGTTTAGGCGCTGCATGGGTTCAAGAGGAGTGTTGGAGCAGCTGTTGTCAATTTTGGGGATGTTTGTGCCAGACAGTACCCCTCACGCTCTTTGAATTCTTTCTCCTCCCTTCTTTGGTAGGTTTATTTATAAAAAATGATTCTAAGCTTTTGTGGCTCAAATTTTAGCTATTCAGCTGATTCAGAGGGGGATGCTATTCTGGAGTGAACAAACTCGCCCTGAAATAGGATTGTTTATAATGTAAAAATTGCTTCAAAGCCTGACCACTTGAATTTTCCAAATTAGGAAATATAACTTTAATTTTCTCTAGTAATTGAACATAATGAAGATGAGTTCGTATGTGTTCCTAACAGAAAAAGAGGAGTCCATAGGAGGACCGTCTTCTTATTCCAACGATGGCAAGTTGTTTCAATTATGAGAAGATGCCTGTCATCGCAAAGCCTTCATGTGGTTGCCAAGGTTTTTAGGCCACATCTCCAGCTTTTTTTGAACTGCTCCCTCCAGCAGGGTAGCAAAACAAACGGATGACTTTGGTGTGGGAATGAGTTATTCTCTCATATAGACAATCTGATTGAAAAAATCATTCCTTTGGGGACTGTTCAATGAATTTCAACTGTGTGGGTTGACCACGCAATATATTGCTATTAAACCCTGAGCCGGTGAAAATTTCTGAGTAATAAATAATTAAAGTTCCGTTCTTTTTTTCGATTACATGAAAATAGAAATTCTACTCTTCTTATCATATTTATCTGTGTACATGCAAGAGGTTCAAAATTGGCTTGGGACCTCTATGTGAGCTGTGTCATGGTATGATAATTCGTATTATTCTGTTCTTGTGAAATCGTAAGTGCATTCCCGCTAGCAAAGAAAAATGTCGTGCTCCAGGGTGACGAAACTTTTGATACATACGTCCAAAGGCTGTCAGTTCGGCGTTTCGAAAGGGGAAAACAGCTAAAGTGAAACTCTTGGCGTTGACTGCGCGGCAATCATTGTTTCTTAGTTACACATTGTCGTAGGCTTGGTGTGTTATGTATGTTGCATTCAGAACACAAGAGACTCGAGTCTAATTTCGGTCATTTTGGACGTATTTCGAATTTAAATCTATATGTGAAGCTCTTTTCTGAGCTTAAAAGTAGGAGATTACAATGTTCTAAAGATCCTTTATAAATGCTCAAACAGTGTAAATGCTTCTTTGAAATTAAATATTCCGTAAACAGTGTACATTTATTTTTCTCACAAGTTTGCTAATGCGACTGGAGTTTCTTGTGCTCAGAACGCCTTATACGTCACACGTACTTCATGCGTAATTTATCGTGCTACAAGTAAATTTCATGATGTGAAGGAAACTTTCCACCGTAAGACACCATTTCAGTTACCTCATCTTATTGCCATAACCTTTCTTTGATCAATTCAAAATGACAGCGTTTTTAAAATTTTTCTTTGAAATATCACCATGGATAACAGAAGCTCTAACTAGCAAGACCGAAAGAAAAATCATCCTCTATACTCTTCAATACAAAAATGTTAGACCAGTGTTGAGAAAATAAAATATTGCCTTGAAACGCAACATTCTAAAAAATAAACTATTGAGAAAGGAGCACATTTTTTGAATTACGATCGTCGTACTATCTTCATGGAAATTTGACTTTTTTCTTTGAAGTGTGGATAAAAAGTGTAAATTTATTCGATGTGTGCATCCATCACTATCCTGTGTATCCGTCACTATCTGCAATTTAAATGTTTGAATGATTTTAAAATAGCAGATTTGTTTTGTGTATTCATGAACAACCAACACTGGTAGAGGCGAGTTTTAAATAAGCTTTAGGCTGGAGTGCACTGTGATTGGGAAGCCGCGGGTTCGATTCCCGCTAGGAACCGGACATTTGAAGAATGTGCTTACTACTCTTGCATTTATGGAGCCTGCGTAAATCGAATGCTGAGGTCGATGTTGTGATCAAGGGAAGCGACCACTTCCAGGCGAATGGTGCAACATCTCTAGAATACGGGCTATGGACCGCAACCAATCCTTCCTTCCCCATTTCCCATCCATAGGGCCGAGAGAGAGACTGCTCGTCTACCCTCAAATGGCCCGTCCCTCATTGTTCTACAAAAAATCTCCGTCTTGCATCGGAATTGGGCCAAGGAAAAACTGACGGTGCTTTCGAGCCAGAAAAAGAAAAAAAGAAGTATTCAGAAACACGAAAAATGCTTAAAGAATAAATTGTAAATGCGTTCTAATTTTTGTTGTTTGCCCTGGGACTGAGCGTCTGTCTCCACCGGCGTCCGTGGTCGCCTCAGGGGAGCTATAAGGCACTTCCGTGCACTTTTAGGGCGCCAGGCGGCGGCGGGGCAGAGCGGGGGTGGGTTCTGAGCAGCTGCCTCGGCAGATGTCGCAGGGGATGGCTGCCCACCGCAGCCGCCCCCACCGCCCTTAGAAAGAGCCCCCGAGATCCAAGGAGGGGTGGGGGTGCCCAGGTTACGCAGTTTGCGCGGTTTTCTAGAACACGCGTTGCATCTCTTTGTTATGCCACGTACAGGAAAACGGTGCAGCAGGGTGGTCTTATCCGACAGGCTTTAAGTAGGCGGCCAAGGCTCTTCACGGAGGGAGTGCGTCAGGAAATGGGGTATCGTATTAACATTAACCGTGTGGCGAAGAGGTGCTTCGTTAGCCCTTTGTGCGAAGAGGATGAGATATTCTCTTTCAGTTGCTCTTTAGCGATTCTCTCTTGGGCCATTAAACACGTATCTTCATTATGCAAAGTTTCCTGAGTATAGTGTTTCCTGAGTCCTCTTGCAAGCAAAGGGGTGACATAATTATGTAATTTTACTACAGTTGCTTTTGATTTTTGTTCAGCGCGATTTTCCTGAACGTTCAGAAAACACCATACGAAGCTTTCGTGGCAAGCTTCTTCAGCACCAATCAAATGTGTGCTTTCGCAGGAGGTACGAGTTGGCTGGCTAGCCTCGAGAATAGAATTTTATAAAACAGTTGCCTAACGGTGGTGAAGCGTTCGTTGCGCGTCACAGACCGGGCGAAACTAATACATGAGAACGTGACTACGCATGAGGGAGAATGCTTCCTGGAAACACGTCACTGTATTTTACTGTTCAGTCCACCACTAAAGAACGCCTAAGTGGTTTT
This sequence comes from Acheta domesticus, assembly GCA_031308135.1. NCBI lineage: Eukaryota > Metazoa > Arthropoda > Insecta > Orthoptera > Gryllidae > Acheta > Acheta domesticus. The sequence continues at coordinate 96,775,513 of JAHLJT010000631.1, forward strand.
CTTGCTCATTCATGGCCTCTTTGCGTCTTGATTGTCTCTTTCTTTTCGCCATTTGCATCGCCCCTTTTATTATTGTCACGTCATTATAGTAAGTTGACTTTGTCATTGATTTCTTGGTTCTCACTGTTCTCAAGGTGAACCTAATCTAAGAGCCAAATATTCCGGAAAACGTGCATTGTATCTACTAGATCCAGATGGAGAAACAGTGTCTTGTGATCTTCGATGAAAAATACTCAGATTTAAATAAATAAACCAAAGATAGCGTCAGAATTCAGATATTTTAATAAAAACCCGCTTATTACATTCGAGAAATTGATAAAAGATGGACCCACTCTCTCACCCTATTCGTGTCAAAATTTCCCAAATCACCATCACCATCACCACGACGACCACCACCACATAGGATGCTCTGCCATCTCAGAAGTCACCTTATTGAGCCGCGTGTTCTCGCCTTCGTCCGAGGATATTGCTTGCGCATCACTGACCAGTCACTGAACCTCATTTGCATTGCAGCTTTCAAATCTCACCATACTCGTTTCACTTCCGCTCGGCACCTCCACGTTGCATATTTTTTCGAACCTCTCCAGAAAACCCCTTCTCGTTTGTGCTTGTTCGCTACAATGTCATTCGAAAGCTGATCCCTAGAGCTACTTTACCCAAATTACATTTAACTGCACCTGAACTGGGCTCTCCCGAAACTCGGCTTTCCCGCATCTCCGTTCTAAATAACCAGCGCTTTTAACCTCAACCTTACTAGACACTATAATGGAGCTTCTTCCACATACGCCCCTCCATCTCACCTCAATGTCCCTCCTTCCAATCACCTCAACCTCCCACTTTCCCGTCACCTCTCTCCCATTAGACGGGAAGCCCTGCTCTTAACGATGCAGCGCTCTTGGTCTTCAGTTAATTCCTGTCTTGTGTACCGCAGGCGTGTCTCCGAAACTCATTAGCAAACCTCTTCCTCATCACACTCGTTTCATTTCCTCCTCCAATCACTTAACCAGCATCTTTTAACATCACCAAATCAAATCCATTAGCAGCAACATGAGCCGCTAACAGAATTATTATACCCTCTTGGTTATCTCCTTTCCATGTTTATCAGTTTACACGCGGCGCTCGCATTCTAAACCAGATTACGTTGTCTAATTGTCAATCTACGTTACAAACAAAGCACGTTCCCACCACTAGAACATTTTTTCCACGTGAATCGTATCACCAACGTTCCTATCCCTCACCACAAGCGGCGCCATCACTGGAGCTCGTCCTACGTCTCACCCCCCACTCCGCACACACCCACTGCTCCATCACAACCCAAGCAATCTTCTCTTGCCTCAGTCATTTGTTCGCAGAGCGAGCAGCAGCCCCTTCCCCCATCCAAACTCCTCTCCTCCAGACTCCCCCTCCCCTATCGAAGTTCGTTATCAAAACGTTTCTGTCTCATTATGATAGTTTTCTCTTCCTGTAGCCTCACTAGCAATTTCTACCTCAACGACCTTCCAAGCATACCACAAACAATATCAACGTAAAAATTGCCCCCGCTTAGTTTTCACTTTTTCCTGATCATTAGTTCATCAACGAGTGCCGAATTATTCTGCGCTCGATTACCGCCGTCAAATGCCCAATAAACGCCACCAGAAATTGCCGCCACTCACAAACTGCTGCCGTCTGTATTACCAGCGCTTCTTCACCGACGCCACCATAGGACCCTTTCAAGCCATCGTTTCCCCACCGTCACCACTTCTTCACTGCGGGGTCCTCTCTCGCCTTCACCTCCCCTTTTCAATTCATCTTCAGACCATCTTTTCAATACATGGCCCTCTCTCACCTTCACCTCCGCTCCATCACCACCTCTTCACTGCGTGGCCCTCTCTTGCCTTTACCTCCCCTCCACCACCACCTCTTTCCTATGTGTCCCTCTCTCGCCTTCACCACCCTTCCATCACCATACCCACCGCCACCACTCTTCTCTCCCCCACTCCGACTCCCCCACCCCGCGCCCCCTCCCACGCCCCCACCGCAGCGCGCACCTCTTCGCGGCGCGCGCCCGGCCTGCCTTTCAGTCGCCTCTTCGACGCTGCTCTCGACGCGCGCGCGAACCGCACACCCGCTCGCCCGCCCACTCGCCCGCCACCGAAGCCCATTTGCATGGAAGCCGCAGCGGCGGCTGCGGGGGCGTTGGCTCGTAACTCAGCGCGGTGGTTCGGAGGCGCGCAGACGGCGACGGCCGCCGCCGCCGCAACGGCCCCTTACAATTAGGCCAGATAATTGCGGAGGCGAGATTGCGGCGGTGACAGCGCCGGCGCGGGGCGGCGCCACGTCTGTGGGAACGACGCGGTAGCGGTGCGGTGGCGTCAGAGGAGCTGCTACCTCTCCGAGAGGGAGGGAGAAGAGAGACTTCGCGAAAGCCTTTGACCTCAAGAGTGCAGCGTCTGCGTAATCACGTCGTACGTAGCGTATGGGAGAGAGAGTGGTGTGGCGTAGAGAAGTGACGCGCGGTGTAATAATGTTGGTGGAATGTGCTTGTGTGTGCCGGTTTTGACACTTTGCGAAGTTTCGCTGCGGTGTCGAGAATAAATATGCTTTGTGGATGCGAATACTGAATGTTGGGAGTGCGTTTCTTGGAATTTGTCGCTGCTGTTGCTGCTGCCGGGCGAATTGAAGTGTGGGATTGAGCTGTCTTGAACTGGTCTCGAACTTACTTCAGGTATTGTATTTATATTCTTCTTAATGTAAATCAGTAGAATCGTTCGACCATTATTGTATTTATTGTAGAGCTAGAGCACATTGAGACAGAAAGTTGCAAAGATTATTTCCAATTCGATTCATGAATAACCTTCCGATAGAATAGCTCTCACAGTAGAATTTAAATATTAATTAAGCACCAAGTAAGAAAATAACTTAAAGGAATGTATGCGAAAACGAAGCAAAATGTACTTTTTGCCCGTCTAGTTCGAACACTGGTTTCCGAACCGCGGGAATAGGCTTCAATAAAAAGCTATTTGGTTTCTGGAAAATTCATTATTGTTCGTTTTAGTCCGTTTAACGTCTCCGTTAGTGCTCCTAGCTTGTAGGGTCAGTTCTGATAAATATTTCGAATGTTTAGGTGCCAGTACTTCCAACCGTATGGTCCTGATTTCTCATCTGTGTCACGAACGTCTCTGAGACCGTCATTCTCCAGGTCCAAGCCCAGTCAGAAACGCAAAACTTGTACGCCAGAAACATGAAAAAAAATGCGTACCAAAAACCTGAAAAAATGAACAAGGAGTGAACTTCTGTAACACTGAACTTAGTATCGTCCAAATCATTTTTCTTCCTTTGGAACATTCACAAATCCCCCTCAGATGAAAGATCTCCAACTTTCATCCCAGCTCAGATGAATTAAATTGTTTGTTCTTGTTTTAAAAATATAAATTCTTACAATAAAAGACGCCATATCCCCGTATCGAATTCGCGACCTCCCCAAAAGCTGGTACGCTCGAGCCGTGAAGGCGCTGCCCGCTCGCCGCTGCCAGAGATTTTGGGACCGGGCGCAGGAACCGCCTCAATTCATTTAATTACGATTTCAAATCTTGTTATCAATGTATTTGTCTAAAACTCTGCACATTTCTTAAGCTCCCCCCCTCACTCTCTCGCTTCATTTATTTCACTCGTTCGATTTTTACATTTTAATGCTGCCTAAAGCCTCTCAGAATATTTTTTCCCTCTCTGGTTACACGAGCGTCCTCCTTGATTAAAAAACTCTGGTCCTAAGTAGAATGGGAATATCTCAACATGCAAAGCATACTACGTCCTAATTTAAAGAAAACTATGTGAATTTATGTATTTATCAGTACACACTATATACAATACGTATACATTAATTCTATTTTCACCCCTCAAAACCACACCAACACTTTCACTCACTGCCTAGTTAAATTTTTATCTCTGACGCATCACGGCGGTTTCATTGTCCGGGCATGAAGCTTAAGCACTTCGCGCCCAGGTGCCACATGCCTCGCGGTTTCGGAATTTGCACGCCGCAGAAAGTTTTGCTCACAAAGCGCGCCCGGCATCTATTCTTCGCGCGCGGATGGCGCGAGGGCGCTCGGCCGTGCCCTCGCCCGCACGTTGCGGCGCGGCCGCTGAGCAAATCGGTGCGCACGCGGTTTGCAACGCGCGCGCGCGGAGAACAAAGTGAGAGGTCGTGATGAGAGTTTTCTCCCGGCGGGGGTAATTTGTTTTACACTTAAAGCGACATTGTTTGAGAACTGCGGATTGCGAGCAGGGAGAATGCCTGGAAGGTACTTTGTCTTCGGGTTGTCTAATGTGTTGTTGTCGTTCGTGTGGTTCTCTGAACTTTTATTTGTTTTCTAGTGGGTGTGGTAGTTTCAACCTTTGTTCCTGAAGAAGTGTACAGCAATGTTAAATGAATTTTCTGAGTATAAACTTGTATGAATGAGCTTCCATTTTGTCTCACACTTATATGCAATAAGCATGAATGCATGAATGCATGAAATAAGATGTTTACAGGTGGATCTGAAAAGATATTGACAGAGAACAATAGTATAAGGAATTATTATTTTTACAATAGTTATTAACATATTTTTTCATGTTTTTGGACATGTATTTGGAATAAAGAAAATACAAATGAAACACTTGGCCCAATATAACTTGGAAGATTTAAAAATAAGTTCTGGAGTCGAGGATCCTCGACTCGAGGGTCCTCGCCTCGCTATTACCATATCGAATAGTATCCTAACAACGTTCGTAGTATTATCGTATTTTCGTACTGGCCCAGTAATTAGTTCATATCCAAGGAAATTGTTCGGGAATTCTTAATGAAGTTCTCGTACTAGCATGAAAGAGAAGCTTCTCCGCAAACCAAGCAGAGGAACGCAAAGCAGCCTCCCCGCCGGGGAATATTTCCGTGGAAACGAGCTCGTATGGGCGGGTGGCGGCGCGAGCACTCCCAATCAGCTTATCTGCAGCAGGCGGCGCCGCGCGGCGGCAGCTGCGCAATCGCCGTATCGGGCGCGTCTCTCGGTGCCAGGCGCGGACGCCCCCGCGGCCTCCGCCACTGCTCGTCTCACCGCCCGCCCGCCATCCTCCCGACCGCCGCGCCCACGCCATTCCATTCGCCATGCCACTCACCATGTCACTCGCCATTCCATTCGCCGAGCCACTCCCAATTCCACTCGCCTTGGAACTCGCTATGCCACACGCCTCGCCTCACCGCTCATCTCGCCGCTCGCCTCCCTCGCCGCTCGCCTCCCTCGCCGCTCGCCTCCCTCGCCGCTCGCCTCCCTCGCCGCTCGCCTCCCTCGCCGCTCGCCTCCCTCGCCTCTCGCCTCCCTCGCCGCTCGCCGCTCGCCTCCCTCGCCGCTCGCCTCCCTCGCCGCTCGCCTCCCTCGCCGCTCGCCTCCCTCGCCGCTCGCCTCCCTCGCCGCTCGCCTCCCTCGCCGCTCGCCTCCCTCGCCTCTCGCCTCCCTCGCCGCTCGCCTCCCTCGCCTCTCGCCTCCCTCGCCGCTCGCCGCTCGCCTCCCTCGCCGCTCGCCTCCCTCGCCGCTCGCCTCCCTCGCCGCTCGCCTCCCTCGCCGCTCGCCTCCCTCGCCGCTCGCCTCCCTCGCCGCTCGCCTCCCTCGCCTCTCGCCTCCCTCGCCGCTCGCCGCTCGCCTCCCTCGCCGCTCGCCTCCCTCGCCGCTCGTCTCCCTCGCCGCTCGCCTCCCTCGCCGCTCGCCTCCCTCGCCGCTCGCCTCCCTCGCCGCTCGCCTCCCTCGCCGCTCGCCTCCCTCGCCGCTCGCCTCCCTCGCCGCTCGCCTCCCTCGCCGCTCGCCTCCCTCGCCGCTCGCCTCCCTCGCCGCTCGCCTCCCTCGCCGCTCGCCTCCCTCGCCTCTCGCCTCCCTCGCCGCTCGCCTCCCTCGCCGCTCGCCTCCCTCGCCGCTCGCCTCCCTCGCCGCTCGCCTCCCTCGCCGCTCGCCTCCCTCGCCGCTCGCCTCCCTCGCCGCTCGCCTCCCTCGCCGCTCGCCTCCCTCGCCGCTCGCCTCCCTCGCCGCTCGCCTCCCTCGCCGCTCGCCTCCCTCGCCGCTCGCCTCCCTCGCCGCTCGCCTCCCTCGCCGCTCGCCTCCCTCGCCGCTCGCCTCCCTCGCCGCTCGCCTCCCTCGCCGCTCGCCTCCCTCGCCGCTCGCCTCCCTCGCCGCTCGCCTCCCTCGCCGCTCGCCTCCCTCGCCGCTCGCCTCCCTCGCCGCTCGCCTCCCTCGCCGCTCGCCTCCCTCGCCGCTCGCCTCCCTCGCCGCTCGCCTCCCTCGCCGCTCGCCTCCCTCGCCGCTCGCCTCCCTCGCCGCTCGCCTCCCTCGCCGCTCGCCTCCCTCGCCGCTCGCCTCCCTCGCCGCTCGCCTCGCCAGCCGCCCCTAATCCCATCACGTAGCCTCTGTTCCCCGTATCAGAGACCTACTGATGTCCCTTCCCTCTGTTCGTGACCCTTATCTTTTCTCGCTCACTGTTCACAATGCGTCTATTGCCCGCACCGTTTCCTCTAACTCTGCTCAGGTCGCAATCTTCGTCTTTTCTCGTCGTTTTTCTCTCAGTTCCTCGCCACAATCCTTTCACGCCTCCTCTAGGCCTCGCAGCTCTTTTGTGACCGCTATTGCCCGCGCTGTGAGCTCGCTTTCATACGCTTCTGAAAAGTGCGTCAGCCATGCCGTTTGGCTTCGGCGCTCCGCCACCACTCGAAAGTGAACATATTTTTTCACTCCATAACCTCTTGAACTCTCGTTGCAGTATTCTTAACCACGACTTCAAATTTATGGTAATAGTTGCCCATTCGCAATAAATGTATCATTTCCTTCTGTTTACTTGAACTCCACAGGCAATAGCCCCCGCTATCTTGCTCTTACACGCTTATTAACTCTTGCCCTTACATTTCATCAGCTTCATTCGTGCTTCCTGCACAGCATACGCTTGGAGTACTACTAACCTGAACACTACCATCATCTACTTCACCAATATCAACATCTCACCAATACCAACTTTCACCTTTTCAATGTTAACAAGAGCGGGATGTTACAAAACCTGCCACCATGCGTCGGGCGTCGAAATCCCGTCCAATGCCCCCTGCTACTGAGACTTTCGCGACTCTCCACCTCCAAATTTACTATTGCGATTTGTGAACGCTGTCTAAACCTATCATAAACGTTCTCTTTCTTTCATTCTAGTTTTCTCTACTCCTACTGTCGTCCTCCAGAAATAGTTCAATCGGTGAATATTTGGTTTTGGTCGCATTAGCTTGAATTCATATAACAATTACCTCTTGGCCGCTCCATCTCCCAACCTTCTCCAGCACCAAGACTTTTGAGGGTCCTCTTCCTACTTTACCAGCAGCGCATTCATCAGCGCTATCTAACTGGTGTCACACACATTCTAGGACGATTGACACATATCTCCATTGCCACCCCTTGTCTCCACTGACCCTAGTTTCCATTGCTCCCCTAATCTTTATTGCCCCCCTTTCTGCATTACCTTCCATGTCTCCAGCCCGTTGTCTCTATGATCCGTGTCCATTCACTCCTTTTCTCCTTCTTGTCCCTCTTGCCACCATTGCCCCTTGGCCCTCATTGCCCTTGGCCCTCATTGCCCCTTGGCCCTCATTGCCCCTTGGCCCTCATTGCCCCTTGGCCCTCATTGCCCCCTTGGCCCTCATTGCCCCTACCCTCCATCCTCCTTGTCCTCCTTGCTCTCACAGTCTTCTAGCCCCTCCCACCCGCCCATTCTATCCCCTTGCCCCCGTCTCTACTGGCGCCCTCGCTCCCTTGCTACCCTTGCTCCGACTGCCCATTGCGCCCGCGGCATCCCCAGCCGTCGCGTCGCCTCCGCGCGCCCGGTGCGCTGGGTGCAAGCGGAGGTCAGCGCCTCCGGTTGCCGGGCGCCGCCGCGGGTTCCCACATTAGAGGCGTTGTGTTGCGTCGCTGTTCGCCGCTTTACGACGACGCGCCATTGTGCGGCGCGGCCTTGGGGCCGGACGCTGCCTCGCCCACCTGCGCCGCTCCCCCCTCCCGCCCCCGCGCCCGCTGAAGGGGGCTTTGCTTGCGGTCCTCTGCTCTGACCACGCCTCCGCCTCCGCGTTCGGGCTCAGAGCTCCGGACACAGGGCTCCCTCTCGGTCTTCCTCCCGATCCCTTATTGAACACCGCCCTTGCCTCGCTACCGTCTGTACCCCCACCCCTGGCTTGGTATCGAGGACCGTCTCTACTGCCATCCCACCTCCCTAATCCCAGCCTGTGGTGAGCATCCCGTCTCCACCCACCCGCGACCCACCGTTCGCTCTCCTGACCGCCACCCGCGGGCTGGGTTTATGGTTACTTGTGGACCAGCGCCCTTTCACCATACCCCGTATTGTGCTCATGCTTCAGCGTCTCTGCTTCGTATCAGTCACTGTTTTCTTCTCTTCTTCACTCTACTCAGATTAATCTTTCTTCTCCTTTCCTTCCTTCCTTTCTGTCACTTTTGAGCACCTTCTGTGTCCCGGCCCCGTCTGTACCTCACCCCCCTTCCTTCCTTTCAGACCCCAAAATCCACACCTGTCTCAAACTCTTGTACTAGTAACTCTAAAATCATCTTCATTCTAGCCCCTACTTCGCACTCCGCCCTGGCCTCCTCTCCGTGCTTCTGCCTTTTGGCCAGTCTTCGCTCCAATTAAATGACGCCATTTACTGTTCACTCTCGTCTTATTTTCCTCAATCGAAGATTTAAAAAGTAGACCTCTTTGAGTATTGCACGTCAGTGCTGGACAATTGGTATGAAGACCTCAAAAGTATGTGTAGATGCATGTGTATATGTGTATGACGATAAGGATTACTTGCTATGGGAATACAACAATCTTGTTTTCAGCAATTTTCATCAAGATTTTTGATGAAGCTGAATGACAAGCTTAATTGCTTCTTAGTGATCAATTTTTTTGTTATATACGCGTACTGTACTCCATTAAACGCAACATTTAAAAACTACCGCCGTTTTAAATAACATAACTTAATGGTAACACATTAATATGTATTGCAGCCGTGTAATGTACGATGTCAACACTTGAAGAGGCATTGCATTTCGTTATGCGAATAGTATGTTTTGTAATATCTGTTCTTGTTTTACGATCTTGAACCCATTTAATTGTGACTCAACACATCAGGATCCATTGGAAATTATATCATTATTTGTGATTGGTTCACAAGTACTTTCCTGTCCCTAAAATGACTCGCACTTAGTGTATAAATATTTGAGACGTCTGAGCGCATCATTTGTTTGCACGGGAGGACAACGATCTCCTTGTAGGGAGAGTACCCGGAAAAGAAATGCAAAGTAGGAAGAAGGACACCTGGTTGTTTGCGAATTAAAAGACGGAACACGCGTGTGCTAGACTTCTCAAGGAGAAAATAAGAGAAATTGAATGCGGAAAATTCAGAACAAAGTATGGATGATGAACATAAATTTTATTTTCGAACATGGTATGTAAAGATATATTCGCTCCACAAAATGGTTCACGATCTCTTAAAAATAATGGATGTAAATTAAACTCTAATACAGTTTAATAAAACTTAATACAGTTTAATTGAATGTCTTAACTTTCTATTTATCAGGTATAGTATCGTTATTCTTAGTCATACCGATACTTGCTGCAATTTCTTATGTTTATTTTGTTGTTGCAGGTAAGTCGCCTGAGATAACTGGCGTCAACTGAATCAGAAGATTCCTGTATGTGGTGAGATAAAACCAAAAAAATATGCTATACGAAATCTGTTTATTAGCCTTTGTTTTCTGAAGCATGTTAAGATTTTTTCGTGTCATTTGTTGTAATAGAGTATCTGCGCACATAAAGGTTTGACGATTTTCCCAGGCGATATTTTCTTCAACTTTTTTTTTCAAATATCATTAATTCAAGTTTGATCCGGGAGGAGGGTTCAAATTTTGGTTTCTTGTCCATAATCTTGTCACCGGGTGTTATTGAATGTTATGTTATTAGTAGTTGTTGATAATATTCTTCACACTTTTCGTTTTAGAAATCTAGTTAGATTTATTCGCGTAATATATTTTTTAGGTAAAATCCACATGCCATGGCTGTATTTACGAATACAATATACTTTATTTCATATCGTAAATTGGAAAATAAGGGACAAAAAGATAAAGAAGGTTTAAAATTATAAAAACTTAGAAGTGAAAGAACAAATGAAAAAAAGAAAATGCAATCGTAAAAGAACAAAGAAAATATTTGATTGATTTTTATAAGCCAACTAAATGGCTCAGAAGGGCCGTCGTACACCTAGCAACAATCTGAAAATAATGTATGCAAATAACGATGCTTGTTCTTGCTTTTTTTATAAGCTGAAGTAATAATAAGAAATAATAGAAAGAATAAAAATTAATCGTTCGGTTCATCTGTAAAATTATTGGTACTTTCCTTGGGAATCATATAAAGTAGTTTAGCAATTAGAGAGAAAAACATTCAAAATGACTGAGCATTGCCAGCGACATGCAAAATATCCTCGCTTTCGATTGAGGTACATCTGTGATCAAGCAAATTCACTATCATATAGCAGCCGGATCAGTTTATCCCAGTCATTTAAACGAGTTAAGTTGCAAACTAAGTTAATATATTATCCCTGAACACAATGTAATAGCTAACTGGATATGTTGAAAAGTTAGAGAAATAAATCTTTCCGTCTAACAAAACTCAACCCAAAATCAGGAGGTGTCGAGCTTTGCACGTCACAGCTTTGTGTGAGAAATGAGACGGTTCTTAGAAAATACTACATAATATTATTTCGAAAGCATAGATAATCATGGAGGAGTTTTTAAAAAATCAACAATAAAATATTCAAGAAATATTCCTTCAGTCTTCACAGAAAATATACTTAAAGAGGCTTCCCGTGTTTACAGTACATACAAACGACATTCTCCCTTGTAGAAAAAAAATCTTAACGCTATTGCGGCAAAAATTTTCCAGAATCTCCCGTCAAGCGCGTGCTTTGTTTTCGACGCTTCAATAGTTGAGAACAGAAGTGTACTCCTCTCACGTTCTCGTCGCATAAAAGAGGCCGTGAAAATTTGAGACAGGCTCCTCCGGAGAGACATTTCATGACGGGACGCGACGCGGCTACTAAGAACTTCCGGTACATCGCCCTCCGAGTTGATGAACGCTGTCCTTCTCTTCCCCTTGTCTTCTCTTTTCTTTCTCTTTCTCACTCTCTCTCCCTGCCCCTCTCTCGCTTCGTTCGCCTCCCCTATATCTCTTTTACGGGGTGCCATGCCGCGCAACAAGTACAATGGGACGTTGGACACCGCTACGCGAGCCTACTGCCAAATTAGGGGGCGTGTACTCTGTCGAGTTAAAGTTGATGCTGCGGGACCCGATGCCATTGTGGGAGGATTTTAGAGAGGCGAAAGAAACCATGGAGTTTGTTCTTTCACTGATAGCTGAATAAACTATTATTACTATACTACTGTTACTATTAGACTTAATTGATTGTATCCGAGAGACTCGGATAGTAAGCGCTGCAAAATAAGTCAGGTCAATTGTAATAATCAAAATTTAAAAAAACTGTTAATTGTGAAGGCTTGAATAACAGGTGTCCACCCCGTTCTAGTTGGCGAAGACAAATAGGTGGTCTTCGCTTTGGACGATTTGAATAGATCGTAGTTACAGCCAAAAATCGCGTACCAGCTTATTTAGAAATTTCATTGTAATTGAAACTAAAGTAATTTCGTCCTAGGAATTATCCATTACAACGTAGATCGAGTAGAAACAATTTGTTGACAAATATTTTTCTTTCCTTTGTTGGCTTTTAGAGTTTTTCAAACAAATACTTTTTAAATAACTAATTCGGCATTCTGTATTGCAATAATTTAAATTAAGTATCTTTTAATGAAGTTCGTTCAATCGAAGATGCGAATATTAGTTTTTGTATAGACTCAAAAAGTATTTGGTAATTTCAAATCTTTTAGTTCAACATTGACTCTAATATTGTGACAGTCTTGCCCTTGACATATTTACAGCTGTCATGATTGAAACGAGTAAAATATATCGGTAAAAAATACAAATATGTAATTTCTATTTTGAATAATAGTACAGAGTTGAGATATAGTCAATATAGAAGAAAACAATTTCGTCAAGTCGGCACTTCTTGCGGGTGGCCTGTCGGCGACAGTTACAAGAGAGAGACGCGGAGTGGAAAGGAAATCATCATTCAAAATATATGCAGATGTGCAGCGGAGTGCGAATTGTGAAAATGGGCTTGTCGCGCCGAGGTCGCGCTCCGAATGCAAATTTGAATAGCGTCGCATAGCGGAGCTGTCCCGGGCAACCCAACGTCGCCCGTGTCTTCTTCGCCTCTCCCTTTAACGCGAATTTTGGTACGCCCTTGTCACAATTTTTTTTTGTAATGATACAAGGGTGACTTTTCGGGGTAAAAAGTGCACACCAGTCACGGTAATTCCGGAGCGGTGGAAATAGGCGCATGTTTCGATGTTTCATCCCTCTTTCGATGCTTGCGCTGTATTGGAAATCAGGGGTTTGAAAACGGGATCTGCAATTAATCCTATACATGTAGGTTTCTTTCAGGTGGGCGCACACTCCATGACCTGGCGAGCGATGGCCCTGAAATATGCTACAGTTTCAAATAGTTGCAGTTTGATATAAAGTGTTGCAGCTGGAGCTGCTGGCAAGGAAACATATCCTAATTATCGAGCAGTTAAGAACTCTTAGTTGTTGTTTTTTTTTAAATTTAAATAAACATAAAATATAGACGCGGGATTAACCCCCACCCCCCCAAAAAACATTCGACCTCTCACCACGCCATGAATATTGTAATTATTAAGGAAATGGCAGCCTTTAAACAATTCTTGTATAGAATAACTAGATTAGGATATGTAATCAAAATAGAACATTTAAGATTTGCACTTTCTTAGCTTTCTTCGTGTATTTTTTTCTCATGAAAACCAGATTCTGCATGTGGCGTAGCATGTTTCAGCAAACGAAACTCGGATACATGAACAAGAATACGTAAAAAGCGAACGTTTTCAATAGCTTATAATAATAGAAAGTTCTTAGCAGCAGCATAAAAAAAACTGGCGTACGAGATCTTTCCTTACTTGTTCGTGGAGAAAGAGTTTAGTTACAAAATGGCGATTTCATTTCCATTCTAGGCCACATTTTGTTGTAATGTTTCAGTAAACTAAATTTCGGACAAACGACCAAGCGCACAAAAAAAAAACGACCAACAACTTAACGTCCCCAATAACTTCTTTTAATAGAAATTTCTCAGCCGCGGCATCAAGAAAAATGTCGTATGAGATCACCCGTCCCTTTTTTCCCTCCGGAGAGCGCTCCGCTGCGAAATGGGTATTTCGGTGGCCGTGGCGCGCGAATAACCCGCCCCCACGCTCGCTGGCTCCGGGCAAAGTGCCCGCCCGCACCTCGAGAGCCGAGCGGAGCGGAGCGGAGCGGAGAGGAGCAGAGCAGCGAGGCGCCGCGCAGGCGAACACTGTAGAGGCGGTGCGTCGCGCCGCGAAATGCGCGCAGGCGCTGCCACGCGAGAAGCTGTCGTCGCAAGGGCGCTCTGCGGAAAGAGGCGGTCGTCGACGGGCACGCCCGTGACGTACAGTGGGCCGAAAAAGGACCACTGAGGTTGTCCCTGTCTATACACGGATGTATAGTGGATGTTAGTGTATATATAGGAGCTAAACTCCGACACCGTGAGACCAATCTCCATGAAAGTTGGCTACATGCTTTTTCATCGAGAAAGTTTATGTGCTGTTCAATCTGTTGTAACTCCACTACATGGCGCTGTAGAACAAAAGTAAATATTTACGTCAAATGCAACCCGCAACACATTCGGTAGGATTTCGAATTTATAAAAAAAAATCGTTAAACTCCTAAATGATGCGTTCTATGGCATTAAAAACTAAAATTTTGAAGCTTCAAAGAAACGTTTGTCACATCGTAATCTACAGAATGAAACCTTCCGAATATTCTATAACGTTTTTGTCGGCGCTTCCCGATATTATCGCACCTGCTCAGAGGTTTGCAGAATCTGCAATTAAATGGGAATGAGAAGGAAAGAGAGCGGCAGAAACAGACAGAGACAGGGTGAGGGAGGGAGGGAAAGGCAGTGAGAGGGTGATGGGAGGGGAAAGAGGGAGATGAAGGGCAGAACGTCTGCCGGGTTTTCCTAGAAATTTAGGTTTCATGAATGTTATCTTTATATTGCCGAAAGGATTTATCCGAACGGGAGCGTGGGCCATCGTAGCGGGAGTCAGTAGCTGTTTAGCTGTACGAGAAATGCATTTCGCCCTGAGGAAGGTCGCGGAATGGCGGCCGAAAAGTTGACACCTGTTCCTAGGACGCCTAGGGCGTTTCACGAGCAGCGAAGGTTCTAGCCGAACGGATAACCAATATTTTTTTAATTAACACTGTACTCCAGGCAGAAACAGGGATGGAATGAAATGGATTTCGAGTGTTATGCTTTACGTGGAAAATGGGCGTGCGTAGCATTAAACAAGAGGGGGAGGGGACACTGCATTTCTAGGACAACTTTTCCACCGAACTTTTTTTGTTTACATTGACTTATTTTACCAGTAAATGAAAAAAAATTCCGTAGAATGCAATTCTAAAATAAGTTAAATGAATTCTAATAAAATTAATAAATACAGTAGATTTTACGTTAAAACATCTATTTGCTAGCCAGATCGCTTGGGCAGCCTATTCCCTAAACGTCTTATGTAACTATTTCCTAAATTGCCATGTTAAAAAAGGGGGAAATTGGGACTTGGTCTTTCTGAATTTATGGAATTTTGAATTTTTGAAAGAGAGCATGGAAAAATCTAATGGGAGAACGGTGAAGTAGAAAAATGAAAGAACTCGAGGGTTGAATGGTTGGCATTCTCCGCATAGTTTCCTCTCTCGGGAGAAGTCACATTTCCATTGTGTACCGCAAAAATAAAATTCTTAATATATCTTCAATATACGTGGGATGTTTAATGTCATACTTTTTCAACGTCATATAACCATTATTCAACCTATACTGTGTATATCTTACGAACATTAAATGTATGTATGTAAATAACATCTAAGAACTCTTGGCCTTGTGCTCACTTGACCTATCTACCTCTGCGTTCGTAACTAATCAGTAGTTGCATTGATGTAGGTTCGAATCCCTTGGCGTTCATGATAAATTCGGGCTTCCATCCGGTTCTTCTCTAGCGATAGTGCTTGGATGGGCGGAGGTGGCTAAGTCGGAAAGGTTTTAAAGTCGTATAGAAAGAGAAATTATGAAGTAAAGAGAAAAGAGAACAAATGTAAAGATGGTTAATGCTAAACGAATATAAAGGGATGCTGACCGAATGTAAATATTCTGAGTTCAAAAGCAATGTAGGCATATCAAACATTGAAACTCAGGGTGGTTTAGTATTTAAGTTGCATTTTCTATATTTTTACTATTAGAATATTCTATGAATTATTTGTTAGCGTGCCACATTGCTGATATACAATTCAAAATATATAAAAGTATTTCCATATTGTAGGTTCTTTTTGATGTTGTTAAAGAGGTTTATCTGAAAGGAGGACTAATGACAGAACAATGTAAGAACCTTTTCAAAACATTCTATTCAAAGAAAGATAACACATGAAATTTTAAAATTTATTTAATCTTGAAATATTTATAAGAAGGCGATAGCAGTAAATGTGAAGGGGATTACAGAGGAAGAGACAGCAACCATTTCTCGCAAACGTGAAAAGCAAAGGTTGGAAATTTTGAAAGAGAGCATGAAAAAAAACGTACAGAATGCAGAAGTAGAAACAAGAGGGAACTCGAGGGCTGAGTGGTTGGCATCCCCCTCCTAGTTTCGTCTCTCGCGAGCAGACACATTTCCGTTGGAGGCCGCGAAAAAATAAACTTCCAGAATTTTTTTTTGAGAGCTTGGAAAGCTGGATCGCGGCTGACGGGAAAAATAGGACGCAGTGCGGGACGTGGGAATTGCAGTTCCGTTGAAAAAAGCTCCTTCTAAGACTCCGCTGCGTCTGTTTCGAGCAGCTTTGCTTCTCCCGACTATCAGAACTGGAGTCTCCTAAGACGTCAATTCGCCGTAGTTTGTAAAGAGGGAATGGGTTTTTTTCTACGTAATTTCCGCCGTTTCGATGCGTTTTACTTTTTTTCAGCCTCGTGTCAGGATATTGGAAACGATTGAGAAGACTACGGAAATTGAATCTGTAGTTGTTTTTACAAGTCACTGGAGATAAGATTTTCTTTTTGCTTTTGCATACAGTGGCTAGGAAAAAATAATCACAAAAATAGTCCAAAAGGGATTTTTAACATTGAATGCGCCGAACAAATGCCGAATATACCTAATAGTAGCATACTCGATATCCTGTTCTTAGTTTTCGTTCAGATAGGACCAAAGAACGAAATCAAACGACTTCAAAGCCACATGTTAATGATGACGTTTACTAGAGCAGTGTAAGAAAATATTTTTCTTCTAAACTTTCTGTGTTTTTTTAAACTTTCGTTGAAAGTTAACGTTGGAATATGAAAATAAATTAATAAGTATCAGGGACGAGAGACAAAACTTCAGAAAACGATGGCTTACCCGAAAAATCATTTCGTTCTTCTCTCTCCTGATGTCGGAAATCGATAAATGGAAACGAGCGTTATTTATTACGCGATTATTTATTTCACTGGTTAAAATAAATTTTATAAAATTAACTTAATGATAAAAGTAAGTTTTCATCATATCTCCTCCTTAACTGTACATCCCGAAGTACTTTCTATTTTTAACTCTCTAAATAAATGCTGAAGTACGTTGAAAGTCCGTATTTTTAAAATAGGAATACTTCGGGAAACGTCTCCAAACACAGTCTGCGACCTGAGCCACCGTAGGGCCTCTGGCGGAACGGACGCTCGCGCCGGCTTAACGCCTCTATCAACACAGCTCCCCCTCCCGCATTGCCTTTGCTGCACCTGCGGCGGCGGCGCCGGGGGCGAGGGTGCGAGGGTGTGGATCGATGGCGGCGTGGGGCGCGCGGATTTTCCTGGACCTCCGGCTGCTCCGATTGCCGGCTTCCGCGTCGCCACCGCGCCGCCCTCGCTCCGCCACCACCCGTGCCCCGGCCCACGCTCCGCCTCTCCTAACCCGGTCCATCCCCGCCCTGCCCCCTCACTCCACCCCTCCCTCCTCAACCCTCCCCGCCCGCCTCTCCCCATCTACCTCGCCCTCGCGCCGCCCAGCCTCGCCTCTGCCCTTGTTTTTTCGCCTCTGTGAGCTGGTCGCTACCAAACTACTGCGGACGTAGGAGCTCTTTGAAAACGTTCATATGTTTGGAGGCGTCTGGAGATGATTATGGTACGAATAAAAGAACAAGGTGATTTGATACTTGTAATCCCTATAGTGTTTACTATTTTAGTCTGTAAAAGCAACCACAGTGTTCACATAGGGATTACCGTCGAGCTCTCAGATTGGTTACTTGAAAAGGTGTCAATCGCGTAGGTATCGAACGTTGTCGGCGAATACGAGTCGATCATTTCAAACAATAGTGAAGTGTTTCTTGCGAAGCAATAGTGAAGTGTTTGTACGTTTTCTTTTAAATTGTTGGCGTTTTCGTATCTAACTTGTTGTTCATTCAAATCTAACCCTTAAATTGAGTTTAGTGTTAAATCTGCTGCTAAAAATTATTTTCGTATTGGCTACTAATAATTTCAATTATGTGATAACAATACTCAGGATTTTACGTATTCTTCCGTGTATTAAGTATATTCAAGACGTATTGTTGTATTTTATCACTCGATATTTTCTTCCCAATGGCTGTTGAATGTTTTTGAGGATCCACTACCTGTACTTAAATTGTTTTTTAGTTGCTTCACATATGTTGACAATTTTCTTCTGAAGGTCTGTGCTGTTCCAAACACATTTGCTTACAGACGAATTACAGTAAAAGATAACTCGTAACATATAATTTCTTGCTTTTTAGAGTTTATCTTCGTTTAACGGACATGTTTAATTTTAACATACCGATCTCTTTCATGTAATTGTTAATAAATCGTTGTATCGTGGTATTTTAAATTATTTATTATTGTTAGTGATGTGAAAATCACAGAAATTTAAAACGTTGCTTCGTACAGCTTCCCGCGTTTAGATGGTGCGCCCCTTTCTTCCGTGGAGTGTCCCCAGAGGAAGCCTTTGCCGCACATTCCGTCTCGTCGTGTGCCATTAGTGTGGTGTCTAGTAACGTCCGTGGCTGCGGTCCCCGGAGTCTCTTCCCTTAAGAGTACTGCATTCCCTCGGCCTTTACTGTCTGGTTATTATCACGTTTATAGTTCCACGTTACTTCCGGAGGAAGTGTTGAGGGCTTGGCAGTGCTCCCTGGTGGCCGAGTAAAGCCTGTGGAAGCCAACCTCTTCTCTTTCGCTGCTTTCCACCAGGGACTGGTCAGTGTGTTTGATAATGTGAACTTTTATTTTCGGAGATAATTTTTTCTTGTTATTTTTTGTATTGACCGACACTGTCTAATACAATAATCATGTTTTCATTTCAATAGGGAAGGTGAAATATTTTATTTTAAATTAAAGGTTGTATTAAAATGAAAAATAGGATCGAAATTGAGTATACGAGTTTTCTGTAATATTTCGTACATTAGGAAAGAAAACTGATTTCAAGTTTTTAAAAAAGACATAATGTATTCCTAGTTATATTTTAATGAAGAAATGAAATTTTTAGCCTTCTTTCATTTTATACATCTTCCGCAAACCACTGAGTCAGCTATAGATCACACAATTTTTCCTTTCGTGTTATTTTGAATACATAACGTTCATTTACTTGTAAAATAAAGATTTTTAATAAATATCGATTTAAAACTACAGACTGTAAACATATTTTTTTCCTGAATATGCAACGAAAGAATCAATTTGACCCTAGTGCAATTCTGTCCTACACTTCATTCTACTTTACTCCACTACCCTCTGAGATGAATAACTGGCTCCCCCGGCTGAGCTAACACAAAGCATACAATATCAGAAATGTCTGCATTACTTTAATGAAATGTGCATTGAAGCAATTACAAAGAATGCACTTAAAATTTAATGTAAACATGTACATTAGGATACAATAGTTACAGCTTTATAGTCACATCTGGAAGGAAGGAATGATCTCGATGGACTGATTGAGTACATAATATGAATGATGAGATGCAGGGGAAACTGGAGAACCTGTGCATGAAATTTACACTGATTTTAATTTATGCATTAAATTTAATGTATATATAAATGTACTGGTACATTAAGTTTCGTGTACATGAATACATTAAACTACATTAAATTTAGTGATATTTCTGAAAGCGTACTCCCTTCTCCCCTTTCTGACGTCACCGTCCTGCGGCCAATTTCTCATTTCCGCAGCCCTTGCGGCGGCGCGACATTCGGACGACAGAGCGCGCATCCGCCCCAACAGAAGTTCAGTACAAAGCCGGCGGCGGCGGCGTCGCCGTGTGCTCAGAGTCCTTGTGTCGAGGGCGTCGCCGGCGCGGCGTCGGTCCTTTCCCGGGGCGGTGGTGGCCTCTCTCATCCGCCGCGACCCCGTGACCTCTCGCTTTGGCCTCACCCCGCGCCCGCCCGCCCACGGAATCCTCTCGTTCCGTGCCGGCTCTCCGGGCTTCGTGGACCGAGGGGCGTGGCCCGGGCCGGCGCGCGCAGCTCCGCCACGGCGCGGCGCGGCGCGGCGGGGTTTCTTAACTGCCGGTCCCCGGCGCGGCACGATCCCAGATTTCTCGGGAGATTTTGCCGTTTGAATTTCTGAGTTGTTTTCTTGGATAAATATTTTAAGAGTCGGGCGTGCTTGACGAAAACAACATTTATTTAAAGAATGCAAGAACTTGTTGTTGGTGTATTTGTTTATTTTTTACGAGGTTTAGAAGAGAGACGTCAGTGAAAATTAGGTTAAATCTATTTGAAGGTGACGAAGCTATAAAATACTAGTGCATTTTGTTAGATATATGTTCAATAACAGATGTAAATACTATTTTATACTTTTCGACGTGGGCTCATGAAGAACGGTTTATCTTTACCGTAATCACAATTAATTTTATTATTGTACACGTAAAGCAACTAGTGTAATCTTCAAAAATGGAATTAAACATAAATGTGTTGGGTCTGTGTTTTGGTAATGTAAAATATATATACCTGGCCGCAGTCTCAGAAAGGACCTTTAATGATCATTTGGCGGAGTACTCTGCAATTGAAGCCTAGTACGTCTTGGTCGTAGGCTCGAAAATTTCGATGTCAATTGTACAATTGAGTAGGGGCAAAGACTCTAAAATTTCTAGAAGCTTGTACATCGACCTATAAATGGCTGGTATAAATCGGAGCAGTTCCTTATCAACGGGCAGCTGACCTCGCGCAAATCTTCCTTCCCCATTCTTAGGAATGAGCGTCGAATTGATCGTGTACATCGTAAACTTTCTCTTTTCAGCCCAAAGGATCTCGGACAATGCTATTGTGAGTGCACAAAGATCTCCAACACTAATGTATATAGCTCCTATTCAATTCGCGCATTATACTCGTAGATGCTTGAAAGGACCGATATTAAAAGCAAAGAAAGTAAGAAAGCTTAGGTGGAACAAAAATTGAGGGCAACAGCGTTGCGCAACCGCCACGCCGGGCTTTCAGATGCGAAGTGCGGTGCGACCGCACCCAACTCCCAAGAGGCGGATACCATCTCGCGAAAGGCCACTGCGGTTACAGAGCCGCTTGCGGAGGGTCTATCTTACTGATCGTGGGTCATACTCTCCGGAGAGAGCATGGAGAAGACTGGGCTGTTGCAGTCTTCGCCAGGTGCGTGGGAGTCGCGTGTCACGCACACATCTTGATTTAACAGTTTGCGTACACTCGTATATTTTGCGGATGTGCGTTCTGATGGCCATGGATAGGTTGAAGGAAGAGTCAGTTAGAGGATAGCGCTTAGACGTAGAGGAGCAAGCTGTATTTGGCAATGTTTATTGAATGGAAGACTGGTGAACAATGGTATTAGTTGAAAAACATTACTTCTAGTAAGTGATGAGTTTTGCCCCTGAATATGTGCAAGACCATGATTATTGATCTCAAAGGATGATGGAATGACGTACAAGTTTATCCGAACATTGCAGCCAATAAAGTCTCAGAGCCCTCAAGACGTTCTTATCGTGAGTGGAAATTAAGAAGTCATTCCTCACATTTTAATTGTAGTAAACACGCTAAAGTATTCATTTCGGAACATTTATTTTGTTCTATGGATGTTCGATATTTCTTATTAGGGAAATAATGTTTTACCTTGAAACACTTTTACTCTCGGCGGCGTTCTTAATGGAAACTGTTTCCTCCGCATCTATCCGCCATTTCAGTCGTGAAATAGGTGACGTATCCAAATACCCAAGAGACAAAACTTCAACTGTTCTCTAGAATTGTAGTCTCTAGAAATATTGAAAAGTTGATCTCATCCCCTCTTTCGACATCCAATTGCGTGTCTCTAATACAGGTATATCGTTGCCTTCCTTTCAAAAACACTGACATCTCACTAGGTTTTTATATTAAATAACGAATGTTTGTGAATATTGAGCAATCTTAATTGAAAGGCCTCGCAAGTCTATCTACAATCTCTGAGCTTCTGCTGGCCAATTTTAAAAAAATTCGTATGTTCAAAACCCTTTTAACGTGATATTAGAAAGTGCATATACTGATTTTTATTAAATAACTCATAATAATAGTAACATTTAACATTTCTTTTTGTTTCGCGAATCGACCATCATGAGACCACGCGATACGTGCATCCCACCGAGACTCAGACTTGCTTATCGGGGTATGTGCACGTTATTTTTTCTACAGGGGCAATTTACTGCTGAATCAGTTTTTATACCACGGGGTTGTTAGTCCTGGGGGAAGGAATCAAATTATGATGATGATGAATGATGGATGATATAGACACACACAAACATACAGAGAGACACACCACACAATCATGCCCGAGGAGGGACTCCAACCCGGGTTCCTTTGCACTACTGCCTTCATCGACATTTATCGATTTATCGACATTTATCGATTATTATAATAAATGTCGATCTCGGCCTTCAGATCGACATTTATTATAATAATAATTATTAATATTTTTATTATTTTAACAATTGCAACAATAACAACAAAAGTCTCATTAAGACTGATGTTCTTAGGGATATGCACTTCCTGATTTCAGATTGCTACAATCAGTGTTTTATTTTCTACCATAAAACTTGTTTGTTGTTTTTTTGGACTAACGAGCTTTTTAAAGACAAGTGACGACGACGTGCCATCTCCCACCCTTGCGTCACCGGCTCGTAGTGCGTTCCGTCCTCTCCCAGTCGCGTCCACCGGGACTCCTTTACTGCCTCCGTCGTGCTCTGCCCGCGCCGCTGCGCTCTATGAAATCGCGTGCGCGCTGACGTGAATGCCAATGCGTCACTTGCGATGCGCCCCCTCCCCCGCGCCCGCCCTGCGCCACCGGCAGCCAAAGAACGCGAGGGAACGTGCGCCGCATGGACAAAGCGCCCGTGAGCGGCGTTGGAGCGCCAACACGCGGGAAAGAAATAAAGCAGCATTTGTCGTGTCAATCAGACATTTGAAGAACGGGAACAATATCCAATGTGTTCCGCGCGCCAGTAACGGTATTGAAGGATGTCAGAGAATGTCAATACAGATTTTTGTTTGTTTGAGAGAGAGAGAGAGGGATATGCATTTCTTTATTCAGGATATTGTTAATTATAAATATTTTGTAAAAATGTTATATGCCAGAACGGAGGCCAAATAAATGAATTTCGGATGAACTCTCTTCAGTGCTAAAACATTTTTGTCAATAAAGAAATACGCAGCGATACTTCCAAAATTATTCATGTAGAATCTGTTAGTTAAATGTACTATTGTAGTATATTTCGTGAAGTAATGTGTGTTCTGTGCTGCTGGGAAGGAGATTCTGGGAGGAAAGAGCGGAAACACAACTGTAAACACCCGAAATGCACGGCACGTAACCGGAGACGGTCCCGCAACAAAAAGACCCGAAACGCCGGAAGTCAACCCAGCGTCACAGCAGCCAGCGCAGGAAGTCACGCAGTGGCGGAGTCTTTGAGGAGTCTCGACAAGAAAACTGTAAAAAGCGGTATGTAATTGAAGGTAATAAAAGGAAATAAAAATTTAAAGAAGAAAAGTTGATGTACTTCCACAGTTAAGTTTCGTTGCATCGCTGAATTCCAAATACTGAACATTAAAACGCATTAATGAATGTTTAATTCGGAAACACACCCGAAATATGTTGCCTTCAATCAGAAACGCCATCATGTCCTATATTTTTAAGGGAAGCTATGCATGTATGTCAACAATGAAGTTCGCAAATGCTAATCACCAACTATAAGAAAGACATTTTTATGCCCGCCCAGTGACCAGTATGCACTTACATCATTGTGAATATGAAACACGCTGGATGTCAAATAAACATTCATAAGACAAGGATAGTCTTGTTCCATTCTTTTCATCCGCATTAGGATATCGTTTCAATCCTGACCAGCAAAAAAGTTTAATCTCATTGATGGGAACGAGCGTTCAGAAGAAACTACCCCACCGCGATCGCATCCATCGCGAACCGTTTCCTGGAGCCGTAAAATTCCGGGCAGACGGGCACCCTGTCCGGACCGGTCCGCAAGCGGGCACTGCAGCAGACCGGTACTACCTCCCCGCTCCACCCCTCCACCTACTTCCCCCACCCCTCCTTCGCGCTCCGCGTCGCCGCCGCCTCCGCCTACCGTCGCGGTCAGCGACTCTGGGGCGCCGGCCGGAGGCTGCTGACGTCATCACAATGCGGGTACCCGAGCCAGCGGCCGCCCGTTCGACGCCCGCTCGACGCACGCTCGCCCGGCCTCGCCCGGTCTCGCCTGCTCCGCTCCGCTTGCCGCCCGCCCGCTCCGCTGCGCGCTGTGCCAGAGATAATGCGGTAGAACCCGAGTGGGAGCAGAATTATCTAAATTCGTGTTGCACCGTCCGCGGGAGCGTGTGTGGTCGCAACTGTCGCAGTCCGGAAGGGTCTCGTGTTTCATTTCCACTAGTACCGGAATTCAGCATTTCCCCTAGTTCGCCTTTGGAAGAAGAATTGGGGAATAGACTCTCGCAAATTAACTAGAAGCCTAATTTTTAGGGGATTTCCAACAACCAGAGAATCTTTATCATAGGTAATACCACGAGTGCTTCGGAAATTATGGATAAATCTCCGACTCGCGAAGCGAGGAGGGGGTTTATCTGATAATTTCCGAAGCACCAGTGGTATTTAATAGGATTACTCCACAAATAAAATTACGTCCAACAGAGTTAAAAAATTCGCTAAATATTGAAAATACCTGAAAGCATGTTAAAATCAGAGGTTTGTTACAGCGGTTTATTGCACATTAACACAGCGATCAATACATACCGCCTCATAAGATAGATGAGTCGCAGCTACTGGCTAGTAGGGAGAAGGGATAAGAAAAATCGGGTAGAATGAACGACAAATGTTTTGAGATACACCGCCCTGTTTGGAACATTTTATATGTGTAGTTAAACACTATTGGTTTTAATTTCACTAGTTGAATAGTCATAAAAATACTTTTAAAATTACAATAACGTCCTTTAATGGGTAAAACGCTATAAGGTATTGTAATGACATGTTTTTAACACATTGAAGGTGTTTCAAGGAAAGCAATGTAGCATGATATTAACGGCTTTTGTCTTTTCTGGGAGAAAAGGTTACTTCATTCAAATCTGTGCCCAAAAATTCACAAAAAATCTAATTCTTTATGTCCTTCATATTTCTCTTTAATTTTGGTTTTAATGTAAAGACGTTGGTTTTTCAGTATTGTGTAATATGTGTATTAAATCTAGTGCTTTTTGAGCTATTTGTAATATAAATGTATCCATCTAAAACGTGGGTTTCCTCTAACAAATGCGATCGTGTACAGTTGAGCGCCGTTGTATTGCCACGATTTACGGTTTCCTGTCGTTTCGCCGCACAGAACGACCGGGCATGTTCGCAACTGTGCTTTTTAACGAGAAAGCTGTAAAAATTTGCAGGAGCATAAAGTTTAAAATAGATCGTTTCATATCGCGATGAATGCTGTAAAATGTGCCACTCTTCTAAAGAATATCGTCGTTTCTTTCGTGTAATAGGTTCCAGTATAAACTGTTTACTGGAGGTTGTTTAGGCGATGAAATGACGTCGTTTAAATTGAAAGTTACAGACCGTAAGAGAATGCGGATAAGTGTAACTTACTTTTTTCATTGCGACTTCATTCATCCTTTTTTATTGTATTTCAGACTTTCATAATTATGTAATCTAATTAATTTTTTTGAGAAACGAAAGATTAAACTCTTAACGACTGACTTTAAAAAGTAGACATTACACGAGATGATCCTTACGCCTCAAAATTTGGTTCCTCTTTGTAAGAACAAAAAGTACAAAGTTGAAGCACGTAGAACAGGAATGGTGAAGGATTAAAAACAACTATTTAAATTTAAGATACTGCAATTACATTCGGCATGTTAGATGTCATGAGAAGATTTGTGTAGATTTATACTCGTTGTGTTTCGACAAACACCCTATCAGTTGTGCACAATTTTCCTATTTTTACTTGATTCATATCTCAGATTTAGATTTCTGATCATTCTTCTGCAGCAGAAGGTTCGTGTAAAATGCTTCTATTGTGAAAATAAACTTAATTTTCAATAAAATGTCGGCATTCTTCGTACTATTCTGAAAAATACATTTATTTCGTTATTGCCTCGGAAGAAAAAAAGGACGTAAAAGACCTACTGTAAATCTACCATGTATGACGCCCGTATTTTGAGAACTTTGCATGACCAACTAGACAACTACAAACTTGCAGGAAAATGATAAAAGGAAACTGGAATTTAAAAAAAAATCTTGTTGCGATCATTGTTTTTAAGAATCTTCGAAACTGTAAGAAAGTTGTTAGGGAATATCAAATATTGTATTCGAAATTGATTTTCTTTCGTTTTGTAAACTGATAATTTTTTAAGAGGTTTAGGCGATATTGTCTAATCGTCCTATATTTATAATTAATTTATACAAGTTTCCCTATAACTAGTTCAAGCGGAAGCAAGATAAAAGTCTACGGAGTAGGATATTTTTTTTAAAATCTCAGAGTAATTCCCATTCCCATCAGCAGTAAATTCTGTGATTGCAAGTATTGATCATCAGCCACTTCTTACTTCCCTGAATGAAAAAGTAAACCGGCTTTGTCATATTTAGAAAGCCCTAAAAGCGAAGTAAACCGATGCGATTCTCCGCCTCACGCCTTCCGGAGGGACACCTCAGTCTGTGTGTGTGTGTGTGTGTGTGTGTGTGTGTAGTTATGTTGCAGTCCTGTCCGCGTGTAGCGGAGGGTTAATTACATACAGATCTGATGGCAGTTCAGTGTGTCCCCTGACGAACAAGAATTTGATGGGGAACCTAACGAGAAATGAGGATACTCGTGTATGTATGGGCTCTGCGGGAATATCGAGAGATGAAACTAGAACAGACCACTATATAATTTATACTGTTCTCTCAGAATGCGAAATGAATCTGGAGCTCCATGTTTGCTGTTTATTGTATAACGTAATTGGATGTTCATAGAGAAATCGTTAATATTATAATTGTTGGGAATCTTGTTTCGCTTGAAGGAAAGGGACTGAGTGATTCAAGCAATACGATTTGCTAGTTCTTCATTGAAATATTTGCATAATCTTCTCTTGTCACTTTTAAAATAATTTCGGACACACTAAACCTCAAAACTATCGACAAACGTCGAAGGGAAAAATACACGAATGGAAATAATTTACTTTAATATATTTAATGTGTCAAAAGATGATTGTAAATTTTAACGATCTGAAATGTTCGTGGTCAACGTTTGTTTCGATGCAAAATAAATTAGTTGTCTCATGGAACATTTTATATCGCATTGTTCTGCAATTAAAATGTTGAAAGAGTCAAAACAAAGTATGTAAAATATCCAAATTAATCATCTAAAACAGCATTTTGTGAGTTTCTCTTCATCTGTCGACAAAGTAGAACGAGGCAGCTTAATAGGTTTCTACAAGCGCAGGTAGCTGTTTCAAATTTAAAACTGGCCAAATATTCGTTTCCCGCAGGAAACAGCTTATTCCGGCGAACTCAATTTTCCGTTCTTTATAACGGGGAAGCTTGCACGGCGCGCTCCCCAAAGCGGTCGGCGTGGGAGCTGCGCGGTGGAATGGTGCGGGGAGAGGCGAGGAGGAGCGGGGCGGGGCGGGGCGGGGCGGGGCGGAGCAGAGCAGAGCAGAACGGAGTCGGTGGGAGCCGGGTGGAGAGCGAGGCAGGGCTGGTGGAGGTGAGAGCGGGGTAACATGGAGGTGTGCGAGGGCGAGGGCGCGGGCGTGAGTGAGAAGAGAGGCAGCGCCGGACATGGGACACCGGCTGCATAGCTCGTTACTCGGACGTGCGGCGGGACGGGAGTGGGGGCGTGGCCAGAGAGGAGCCGGGTGGGACGGATGACGCCCAAATCAGGTTTTACGGCGTCCTGGGGGCAAGCCGCGCGCGCTCCTGCGGCAATGCGATGTGACCGCCCCCGCAGGGCCTCCCCGGGCCTCTCTCTGGCAAATGCTTGAATTTTATACTCTGTACATGAATATTCTCATTACATAGGATAATCATAGAATGCTCTTCATCCACATTTGTACTTTCGTTTTCACTATAAATATCTTAAATACATCTAGAATATTTTTGAATTATCACTTCAATAGCATTCGCTGATTTTCAAAAGTTACAAGATTAGCAAAAGACTATCAAGAGTCTAAAAAGGCATTTTTGGCGACCAAATGTGCTTTGCAAGTTTTTAGAATGCTTTTTTCCAACTCACAAGGTAGTGAACACTTTTCACGTGTGATCTTTACTAAAGAATGGATATGTTCCGCGACTGAATTTTCATTATTTAAGTATATAATACAATTCACATTTTCACATTACTCACTTTGTTCACAGTAGATAAAACAGATAAACAAAACAAACTCACCCAAAATTAAATTTGATTCGGAATACTGCCCTTTCTATCACTTCCCTTATAGCATGTTCAGTCCTCGCAGTGTCACCGTCGATCTCTGTTTCCCAATAGCGGTCTCACTATTCTTACCTCTTAACGTAGCAACGGCCATAAGAACACAATTCATTGTCTTTCTGAATGTATTTACCTTAACCAGTAAATTCCTGTTCATAAACATCATTTGATCCCACTTCATTTTCTACATCTCCCTTACCTTGCGTAATCCACTTTCCTCGATCCGCTTTTATCTCGTATTCTACAAGAAAGCGTATTGGTCAAAGTGCAATTATCCCCTTATCCTATTTATCTTCCTTTCCCTTTTTCTTTCATTCCCTCCACTGCGCGCGACCCCTTTCGCGTGCCCCGCCCCTCGCACCCACTGCGGCGTTTTACGGGGTCCTTCCCCTTTGTGAGTCCCTCGTCTGGTCACCCATCACACTTAGTCCGGTTAATCCCTTCGCCGCCGCCGCCGCGCCGCGTCATCTCGTTTCCCGGCTGCCCGAGGCTCTCCGCGCGAGCGCGGCCAATTTGCAGCAGTGCACTCGTCCGCCCCAGGGCGGGTCCTTCTTGCCCCGGCGAGCGCTGCGGCTGGTCCTAGCAATCCTGCGTAATGATAACGTACGTGGAGCTTTGTCTCTTTCTCTCTCTCTCTTTCTGTTTCTCTCGGTGCCCGCCGTTATGAATGGGAATGGTGGATTTCGGAGGTGATGCAATGCTTAGATTCAGGCTGAGGTGGAGAAATGTCGCGACGGACCGGTGTAAATTAACATGTAGAACGTCTACTCGACGACTGTTACATCAGCGGTAGTCGTCTGTTTTCCACGTTCACAGATTTTTAAATGAAGTGTTTGGGGGTAACATATTTGACAGGAAAGTCTCTACATAAAATGGTGGTTGTGCAGGCTTAGCAGTGTTTACGAGTGAAAGCGTGTTTGTACCAGTCTCCTTGAAATCTCGACATATTTCAACTGCGAAACGAAATTAAAAAGGTATTTGATGTGACTTAAGTCGATATCCATAATCTGTTCGGTATCCGAAGAGGTGACTCCGTGTATGCAATTCGATAGTTTTAATCCGTCGAGTGTTGATAAATAGAATGCTTCTTTGAATGCAACGCATACAAGCACCAGGGGTGGATTTATACAATCGTTTTAGAGGGGCCATCATAGATTTTTGTTAAATAATTAACCTTTGTTATTATATTGTATATAATTTTTGTAGTGTATAAATGATCTTATATAATATTCCTCTTTAAATTAAATAATTGTATTATAAATAAATATTTAAATCAATTTTGCCAAATAAAAGAAGATAACAAAAGAAAACTATGTCTTTTTGGGGACCATGGCCCCCATGCCCTCCTCCCTGGATACGCCACTGACAAGCATTTAGTCCCATGTGCAAATGTCTTTGTCATGCTTTTGAAATAAATTGAGGGAAAATATCGACAGATTTAATTTTCTGCGAGTTCCAAACATTTCATTGATCGGAATGTGTGAATGATGGAAAGTACGTAATTTTACTTCGTAACTTAATACTTATTTAGATTGAAATCCTTAATAATCAAACCGGAAATGCATTGTAGTTATCCTCTTTACTACTACACTATTTATTTGAATGTCTGCATTCCTTCTCTTTACTTTATAATTATCCTTCATTAATCTTGAACATTTAGCTCTTTCTTTTATCTCGTTGCATATCTCGTTCACAAGAAGCAGTGAACAACAAGCGGCGTAAAGGCATAAAACCAACTTCCAAATCGGTCGCATAAGCTTACGCACAACCCGTAAAGGCATAAAACCAAAACTTCCTTCTCGGTCTCACGCGTTCTCTGCCCTCAAGAGTAGAAGTAGAGGAGGAATGGTTGAGGAGGAGGATGGGCAGAGGGGTTGAGGAGGAAGGGCTGAGTTCGAGGAGAACGAGGGTTGGGATCGAGAAGGATGAGGAGGCGGTGGGGTCGGGAAGGATGAGGAGGCGGTGGGGTCGGGAAGGATGAGGAGAGGGTGAGGTCGAGGAGGAGGAAGTGTCGAGGAGGTGAGGTCGAGGAGGAGGGGGAGAGATCGAGGAGGAGGAGGGGGTGAGGTCGAGAAGGATGAGGAGACGGAGGGGATGAGGTCGAGGAGGAGGTAGCGGCGGCTTGCAAGCGAGCAAACCGTGCGAGCAATTGCGCGTCGCGCGCGAAACTTTCGCACG
The DNA here is from genome assembly GCA_031308135.1 of Acheta domesticus. Classification (NCBI taxonomy): domain Eukaryota; kingdom Metazoa; phylum Arthropoda; class Insecta; order Orthoptera; family Gryllidae; genus Acheta; species Acheta domesticus. The sequence continues at coordinate 96,805,810 of JAHLJT010000631.1, forward strand.
CGGGAATTGAATCGCGCATAAAGTCACGGAGCGCCGCTTAAAATCCCTACAAGCAATTTCCTAATGCGGCGCGAGGAGTTAGTCTGGCGAGTGCCCGTGATAGCGCCACTAACGAGACATTATGAAACAAGTGGAAAGAAGCGTTTCCCCCCTCGGTTGCAGTGCCGCTCGGAGCTGCTTCTTTACGGGAGGTAGGAGGAGGGCGGCGAAGCAGTGGGGAACGCTGCTGTTACAAGGACTGGAATGTAGAACTCGACTCGCCTTTTTATTTTCTTTGCGAAGTTTATTTTACGCAGACGCGATCGCTCCGTACTTTATTTCGGAAGTTTCTCAAGTGGTGTTCCGTTCCCTGATACAATTCGAGGTTTATTGTATGGAATTCGAGTTTCATTGTTAAAATGTTAATGTATAGGAATTGCATTTTCGTGAATGATTTTTAAGTCAATCATTAGTATTCGATAAAGTAAATCGCGGCATTGCAAAACAATAAACGCAGTGCCTACATGCCCGTCCTTATTCATTCTAAGGAGCTTTACGGAGAATTGGACAAAATGAAATGATTTCTGAAGAAATGTTTATATGGGTTTCAAGTTGAAAGTCGAAATTCAAAGAACGTTGCTCATATGCCTGATATTCTTCGTTGCCATCTTAACCAATAATTTTATGAGTGCTTAAATCTTCAGTATGCTATTAACTTAGTACCATCTTCATTTAATAGTATCACCGTAAATTGTTTAAACGCAGTCGTTCACACGCAAAGAACTGTTTATACGCTCCATCGCCTGAGGTGTTTATGATCGCCGGTGACTTTACGACCTGCACAAGTATTTTCCCGTATCTCTGGTATGCTGTGGACATAGTATCGTCCTCAATCCGTAGAATCACGGCGGCCATTACGCCCGCCGTCTGAACGCTGCGCAGTCAGTAATAGGATGCCTCTCCCGGCATTGTGCCGGCGCACTTCCGCAGAGAGGCATGCAGGTTCTCGTGTGCGTGCGTGGGCGGACGGGAAGAGGGAGGTTCGCTGGCTTTGTCTGGCAGAGCGCTTTATGGCACTGTAAATATCACCGGCGCTCCCGCCCACGCCCATGCTCGCGACCCTGAACGATGGCGCTGAAGACTGGGTAGGTAAGGGTTGCCAACGAGGAGATAAAATGAAATAAAATAAACGTCACTATCGCTATTTTTACCATGTTATTTTCAATTTCGTTTCGAAATTTTTCTTCTTTCGCTTCTCTCTTCTTTTTTTATCAAGCAATTAAGATTTTTGCGTTTGATTAGTTGGCTACACTAGAGAATAACGAAGTGAAAAGGCCTTGAAGATGAGCAATCAAGTTTTTTGTGCCGAATACTGGTCTGATGTTAATGGGAGAATGAAAGGTAATCCATTCTTTTTGTAGTTGGAGGAAATGTGGTTTTCTTGAAATAAAACTCGCGTTGTCATCACCAGTAATTTTTTCGCTGAATTTTGAGTTGCAATGCTTTCCGACTCTTGCTTGTTCGTTTGAGGTTTTGATTATTGCAGGATGTAAGAATCCAACGGAAAAATAGTCATATTTTAATTTTATTTTTTAAATAATTGGACCGAATTACTCGAAAATGTTTCAGCGTAAATCAGTTAAGTACACGAACATCGATATATAAGGAATAAAAAAACACGTAGCACCGATAATCCTTCTGGGAATTATTCTCCTAGATGGGTAACCGTGGGCACTGCAACATGTGCACAAGAAATATTTTCACTATTTCATTTTTAACATTGAAAGGGTTGATCGTGATTTGTAACCGAAATCTCTAAGAGGTTAAATAACAAACTTAGTTATTTTTTTACAGAGAATAATAAGAATACAATCATTTAAGAAATTACAAATCCCACTGCTAAATACCAAAGTTAAATGAAAACAAAATATTAATTCAGGTGGTGTTGGACCCTTGAACACTTTCTTTCCAGAGTCAGCCATATTCATTTTTAAGTAAGGTTATTTGTCGCCCATTCCTAAAATGTATCGTTTGATCTCTAAACATGGAAATCCATTGATCGCTTCAAACGTCACGAGGCGCAAAAATCCGAGAAAAAACTCGCAGAACACCGCGACAACCATTCGAGCAGTCGGGTAAAGCAGGTTAACTTTATGTCAAAAATCTGAATCGTCTCAAGCTGCTCACACGTAAGGAGCGAGCATCGCTACTCCATCATACTCTCTCGCGTGCGGTCGACTCGACCGATGTCTTCCTCGATCTTTTTTCCCCCCTCAGTCACCCTCGGCGCTTAAGTCTGGTCGACCGGTGTCGGAGCTTTCTTCCTCTCGGCTTACAAGCGGCTGCGGGCCCGGCGGAGCAGACGCGAACGCTGCGGCGACGGAAAAAAAGGGCTCGGAGGGAGGGCGGGCGGCAGATACCCATCGGCACAGCGACCGTCTTTTTCTCCCGGCCCCGCCCCTTTCTCGTCTGACATTATCCCCGGCGACTTATCGCCTCTGATGACTGGAGCTTCTTTCTCTCGCTTTCGATGTCAGAGACGAGGGACTTGGTCGTTTTGTAAGGAAGATTTGAATAAACGTTGCCCTGCCCCCAAGGAATTGATTTTCCATGCTGGAAGTATGCTCGAGGAAAGTGACGGCTATAATATGATAAGTTGTTATCGTTCACAATTTCTCTATATTATGGCATTCTTCTAAATCCGTTTCCTTCGCCATTCTAATTGATCAAATTTTCAAGTTATCGAATGGTAAAAGAAATAGTCTTTTTGATGACGAAGTAATTAGCGTATTCAAGCGACCCAGCAGAAAACAATCCATGCGGCGATAGTTTTTTCTCCTTCGTTCCTGCCCATTTCTCGCCCAACATTATCCCGATCAGGTTCCCAGGATCCATCTCCTTGGATGACTTGACCGGGTAAAGTCTTTTTGCTGTAATTTTAATGTCGAAAGAAAATGAAGTAGTCTTTTTGTCAGAAGGAATAGAGTAAACGACCTGCTGAACCCTGTTCTATGGAGACAATTTTCATGATGATCGTGATCATCGTCATATTTTAAGTGAAGGAAGGTAATTACAAGGTGAGGATGAAACTGTGAGAATACATGTGAGAATTAATTCTTGCAGATTGACTTCAATATTCGCGAGTTTTTGAGGAGAAAATGAAATAATTTCGTAATCGCAAGTAGTTTGCGTAGAGGTGTTAGATAACTTCCTTGGTTCTTTCGTAGTTGCTATTTCAATTTTTTCTCTTTCCTAAAAGCCATTACAAAACCGAAATAACTACGTACGATTTATACTGATGCTTTTTTTTTTAATTTTAGAAATGTAGTTATTAAAACTTGCAAAAAGTTACAGTTTCGTGTTGATGAAAGAACTCAATTGTTCTAATGTACGTACTGCAACCAAAAAATAATTTCTTAACGTAACATGAGATGTTGCAAAAGAGACGCTCGTAAGTTATATTCCAAATTAAAGTTTTTAATAACAAATGCACCTTGGAGATGATGTTTAAGGAGGAACTACGCTACACTCTTTAAAAATTAGGTGATAAATGTAGTTCGAATTCTTTGAAAGAGACTGGGAAGTCGGCTGCATTATTGGGAAGCGAGAAGGAAATGAACGTGCGAGACGAGAGGCTGCGCGTCCAAGGCCCTCGGCGAGGAACCCGTCGGGCAAGTGACCCGCGCGCGCTCGCGCCGTGCCAGGCGGTGCCAGCCCTCCTCCTCCAGCCCCACGCGGCACCGCGCCGCTCGCCGCCCTTGGCGATGACGGCGACGGCGAGGAACGCGCGGGCGCCAAGGCGGGCCTTCGCACTTACCCGGAGTCGAACCCGCTCCCCACGCCACCGCCACCGCCGCCGCGACCTGCGGCCAACGCCTTGAACACCGTTCCACTTTCACTGCGCCGCCGCTCGCTACATCACGCAGAGCACGACCGACCCGGAGCTGACGCCCCCGCGCTGCCCTCGCCGCCCACGCTTCCCCGCCGGCCCTCGTTGCCACCCCACCCTCGATCTTTCAACCCACCGTCAGCTTTCCCGTCCCTCTCAATGCCACCGTCAGCCTTCCCGCTCCTCTCAACGCCACTGTCAGCCCCTCTCTCCCCCTCAACGCCACTGTCAGCCCTCTCTCCCCCTCAACGCCACTGTCAGCCCTCTCTCCCCCTCAACGCCACTGTCAGCCCTCTCTCCCCCTCAACGCCACTGTCAGCCCTCTCTCCCCCTCAACGCCACCGTCAGCCCTCCCCTGCCACCGCTCCCGTGTCGCTCCCGTTAACATCCCGGTCCTGTCCGTCTCCGGGCCATCCCGTTTCCTACCGCCGCCAGCCCTCTTCCCTGGTATCGCTCTCTCCAACCCCTGCTGTCTCATTATTGCCGTTTCTGCCGCCGCCGCCGCCATCTTCGGGGTTGCCCCAGTGCCCCCAGTGGCTAAACCGCTCCCTGCGAGGCTCACTCGAGACTATGCTCGTTCGTGAGTTCGCTCTCGCCTTCACCCACGCTCTCACCTGCCCCCAACCTACGTCGCGTTCACGACTAGGCCCTCACGCGCGCCCTCACTCTCGCCCACTCTTATCTCTCATCTGTGCACCAGCTCACGACTTCGTCTCCTTTCTCATCCAGCCTGCGTCTGTTCATACGTTCTCACTTGCTCTCTTGCCAAACTAAAATCTTATACTTGCCTACGCTTACACCTTCACCTTGACTTACCCCTATGTATACCTCCTTATACGCCTACGCGAACCTCCCCGCTCAAGTCACACAAGTGCCGAGTTTCCCTTCCTCACCTATGCTTAAATTTACACAGTAAAGGAAGAGGGGAGGCAATGGACGCAGGCTCTCTCGACAGCCTGTCATTGAGAACATGCAAAACACAGATTACCTTCCTTTAACAATGTGTGAATGTTGGTAAAGCATTTCTAACCGAAGAGGGAAAGAAACTCGATCAAATACTGACCGTCTCGCTGAATAAATAAAAAAAATAACGGTTCAATTCAGCAACCGAAGTTATAGAAGTATTCAAGTCAATTTTGCTTTCAAACAGTTAAAATCTTCACGAAAATCGTCAAAATTTGCCATTTATTTAGAGAAGACTTTGAAGATCAAAACTAGATGTTTCCATTATTTTCTTCTGCTAGTCATATTGCAACATTTATCGAATGATTGACGCTCACTCCGTGTATCACAGTTCATAATGTCCTTTACGAACATCTGGTGGAGAAAGTAAGTCACTCCCAGATCCTTTATGACACGCCTGGTCAACAGATGCTCGATATCCATGCTGATGGAAGACTTCAGAGGTAGCGTAGGTCAATAACAGGCTGGCTACAATAGCTCCGAAGCAAGATCGTTGCATCTCTGCTTCGTTGATCGTGAAGTCTTAGTCATCCGAACCCTGATGATGGCGGATTATCAGATAGCTAGACAGCTGGATTCAGCTTTCGATAGCCAGGTAGCTGGGTCGGCTTCCATCTATGTCTGAAGGAAAATTCTAGTGGCCGGCAGCTCTGATCGTAGTTTTCCATGTTTTGTTTCCTTCCCCGATCAATATAAGACAAACGACGGAGCAATAAGTTTACGAACCGGCCACGGACCGCTGGCGATCTTTCTTTCCTAAATATATCGGGAGTCTAGTATGGAGCTTAATGGTAGTCCCGGCTACGACGGTGCCCCGCTGGGGGAGATTCCTGTGGAGGAGACACTCGATAAAACAATATGTAGACCGGGAGAGATGGCTCAGGACATCAACTTATGTCACTGCAGTCCCTCTGACTGGGAGGTTCTAGTTTCGAGTCCCGACGGTGGCAGGATTTTTCACACTAGCTAGATAGTTAGGTCAAGTTCGGCCTCTGTCTGGAGGAGAATTCTAGCGGTGAGCTGCTCTGATCTGTAGTTTTCCGTGGTTTCTCCAGATCTACACCAGGCGAAAGCCGGAGCAGTGCCCTAACAAACGGGCCACGGATCGCGCGCGATCTTCCTTATCTCTTTTTTGTCCTATCCTCTCCCCTTACATATATACTAACCGTAACACCGTGCACACACCGCCGACGATAGGTAGGCGCCGGATCTCGCCTTCCTGCAGGGGAAGACCACCGCCTCCTCCCGGGCAAAAACATACACTTACTGGACTAATGACCCTAGTAGTCGACTCCCCCGGAATCTCAATCAATCCATGTAGGTCGTCGCCGCGTCGGGCGTCTCACGTTCCAGCTGGAGAGGAACACCGCAGTCTCCCGGGAGGCCATATGCACCGTCCTTACGGGACTACAGTCTTCAGCAGAGTTGACTCACCCTGAAAATCAATACTCATTCGAAAATACGGGTGCGGTACGCGGTCAAAAGGTCGTCTCCCGGCAACCATCCCGAACACGAATAAATACGTAACAGTCCATCTCGTGGATTCGTCCGTGCAACCGTAGCGACGTACCAAGTCCAGCAGTGTTCCCCGAGCTCCGGAGAAGTTCCGTGAGAAGCGAAAGTGGAGCCCGCGGGGAAGGCATACCGCTTTGCGCGCCAGTCACGTGCGACCGCCGCCCCCGACACCGATCCCCCGCCTCCCGCAGCCGCGGTCTACCTGTTGCCCGCGCTGGGCCGCTGCGTGTCTCGAACTCTCGACTCTGAGTTGAATTTCCGATCGGAGAGGTTTGCGCGGTTGGGTGCGTTAGATAATCCCGACTTTGTGGCTCTGAATCTACTGTATTCGCTGTCCTAGTGATAGTTGCATTCCGCTAATATTTCCTCTCATCTTCGAAAGAAATTTGCATTGTAGGTTATCTAAACTTCCGAAAAAAAAGAAAGGAATATTGGGAAAGTGAATAACGTACTTCATATATTTGAGTATTTTTGCTGCTTAATCCCATTTATTGGGAGAATACTTTGAAACTGACTATAGTTAATTGTCGTTTTATAAATGTCACAAAACGTTACCATGAAAAGTACAAAACTGAATAGGTATATTCAAAGAAATTTGTAAATATTGAACATTATTTTAGGTACAAAAAACAAAACCAACTTTTGTTTCAGAGAATTACTTGATAATTCACTTGTTAGAAACGTTGCATTTTTTCAATTTAAAATTTTTATCAATGGTCGGGTATTAAAATTACTACGATATTCCAAAAGTCATCGAGTTTTTTGAGCTGCTCGGTGTTCAACCAAAAGCAGTTTACCTGTGGAAATCCACCGATCTCGATTTAGCCGTGAATTTGGTTACAGTTCTTTGCTCTACCAATGACCTATCACCACAGCATCATCTAACTATCGAATATTACGACACTGAACGGTTTTAGATTATGCTCAGATGTGTCATTTAGGCATTGGATTCTATTATATGCAAAAACAATCTGTGATAAGGGACGTCGTTCTTCACTTTCCTTCCTAAGGAATAAATATGCAGGATTTTTGCGTTATTAAAAAATGCACACCTACGACAGTGTTTGAATCCAATATTACGACTGCGAAAAAATACAAAACTCAATTTGAATGACCAATTGGAAAAGTTGAGAAGATTCACCACGAATACGTGAAAGGAACGGGCGCTCTTTCGGGAAAGGAAAACTTCTCCAGACCGCTGCCGACAGGAGGGAAGTTCCGTGGCCCCGGTGGCGTTATCGAGTTAGCACCCCGAGTCCGCCCGGGGCGCCCCGAATCCACAGGAATTAGCCCTGCTTCCAGGCGCAGACGTGAAGTCAAGACTCAACTGAATTGGAGAAACTATAGTTTTGCCTTCTCAGTAACCAGATCTATTTGAATGTAATACTAGGAAATACAATTCGTACACATCTATCCCGATCCAAATAATACGTTCTTATCCAAATAATACGTTCCTATCCAAATAATACGTTCCTATCCAAATAACACGTTATTATCCAAAAAAAAATGTTCTTAGCTCAAATATTTTCGATGTGGATACTACATGATATTTTGACGCGCGGAATCGCAGACGTGCCTGGGACGTGGTACATTTCCGGGAAGACCAAATTTAAACCAAGATTGAAATTTAGAACGATAATTAATCCACTTTCATATCATTTGTTCTAATTACTTTTATTGATTTGGTCTTTGTTTCATGCTTAGCAAACATAAACTGTTGAAGAACACTTGGATATCTTCAATGAATATGTGCTAATTTCCTGAAAATTGCATGGTGGGGTAGTTGTGGTTCCCTCATTCACTTCTCTTCGTGGACTGAATCCGTTTCGTGATGTTTCGACTTTCGTTTTATGAACCACTGAAATGTAATAACGTTAATTACAGTGACATACAATTTTTGAGCATCTAATTGAATTTTCAGGGAATAATGCCATGTTCTTGATACGAAAACCTGAAATAAGAGAATATGAAACCTGAGTTTCACAGCAGTCCAGTGAAGTAAAACGTCAAAAAACAACACCGTTACCATAACTGGTAGACGTAGTGAAACTTGCGGAGAAAAATACTTGAAGTTAAAGGTTTTGCTGTGGATACAGCACTGCAAATGACATAACATTTATGAAGCACTTTTTTTAGCCGTTATTTCCCGGGGAGATCTCTCCATCGGTAACTAATGAACTGTAGAGCCTGTTCGACTTCTAAGACACTTTTCATCGTTGGAGAAAGTTTCTCTTGCTGACTTGCGGAGACGGAACACCGGAGTAAATTACCACCAACTTCTTCGCCCTCTGCCAGAATGATCAGATCGTTCGTTGTGAATCGCAGAATCTCGCCATTGAGATTCGCATTGCGAGAGAGGGACTTTCGGTCGAAGTTGCCTCTGTGATCTTCATCTTGATCACCGATTCTCGCGCTCGAACGAGTTCGCTGCGGAATAGGAACAGCTTGCGGCATCGACTCTTCTCAGTTAGTAAATTTGGCGCGAAGTTGGCCCGCAGCTTCCAAACTTCGCCGGCTTGAAAGCTCTCCTTCCGCTGTGTATCTTGCGGGGGGAGTTCAGGCTACGCGAAAGTTTTGTGTACGTGGACGCTACGCCACGTGTGTTGAATGCGGAATGCTGCATCGATCTGCTTGTGTTGGATTTTCCTTAAAAATTGTTTTATGAATATAGTATTAATGCTCATATAAATGCTAGGAATATTAGATAATTGAGTAATTAGTTTAATATATGTGCTTTTTATAACTAAGTTCATTTCCAAAGTTCATTGTATGTGCTAAGTTAATTCACACAGATTTATTTGAATTGCATTTATTACGTTTATGTTGATTACGTTTATGTTTATGTTGTTAAGTAATTGGTTGCATTATTTTTATGCTGCTCCTCGTATTCCTTAAACCAAAATGAGCATGGTTGTTTAAAAATTGAATGAAATTTAATTTTAAAATAAGAGAAATATTACGATATTATGACTAGATTTGCAATGCATGAACTAATCACTAGGGAACCTATAATCGAGAAGAATTCTTGTATCAAGAGCTATGATGATGTAAAAGTTTGGAACAACTTCCATTGGAAATACAAAGTTTATCAGAAATTGTATTGTAAATCTTTATACCGTGAACCGCCGACGATGTGGTTGCCCCGGCTAAAAGGCTGAATTTTCGTGAATCAACATCGTCACTGGGGAGTTGCCGCGCAAGCGAGGACGAGAGCGGACAGCCCTCCAGTAATCCGATTGCCTCCCTCATCCCCCTCGGCGGCGGCGGCGGCGGCGGTCGCGGACACGCGAGTTACGCGCGGCGATGCGCGGAGTTGCGCTCCGCTGCGGCGGCGACCGCCCACGCCCGCACCCCCTCTCCCGGCGCCGCCCGCAGCCCCCGCTCTCGCTACCATCCCCCGCTCGCGCTTTGGTCCCCGCTCCTAACTTCCGCCCCTCGCTCCCCATCTCCGCTCCGTGCTCACCACTTCCGCCCCCCCGCCCCCCGCTCACTCGCCTCCGCCCCCCGCTCCTCGCCTCCGCCCCCGCCTTCGCCCCCCGCTCCTCGCCTCCGCCCCCGCTCCTCGCCTCCCCCCCCGCTCCTCGCCTCCGCCCCCCGCTCCCCGCCTCCTCCCCCCGCTCCCCGCCTCCATCCCCGCTCTCTGCCTCCACCCCCGCTGGCGGCCTCCGCCCCCCGTCTCCGCCACCGCTCGCCGCCTCTGGCCCCCGCCTCCGCCCGCCCGCTCCGTCCTCCGACCCCACTCCCGACCTCCGTCCCCTCTCCCGACCTCCGACGACCAGTCCCCATCCTCCACTCCCAGCCTCCCTCTCCGCTTTCCACGCCGCCCCCGCACACCGTTTCGCGCCTCCTCCCTCCGCCCCGGCTCTCCGCCCCCTCCCCGCTTTCACTATCCTCCCGCCCCCCGCACCTATCCCACGCCCTCCAACCTCCATCGCCATCTCTATAATACCCAACCCTTGCCATATGTCCTCTCCACGAACTCGCCGTCCACCCCCCGCCTGCTCCCTCTCACTCACCTTCGCCAACGTGATAATCACCCTCTCCCCAGTGCCTCCTCCATCACTGCCGCCCCAAGCCATTTGCCCTCGCTACCGCCGCGCCGCCTGCACTGCTGGGCTTCGCCCACGCGCCGACTCGGAAAGCCCCATCGCCGTCGCCGGCGCACCACATCGCGCCACGCGGCGCTGTGCCATTCCGCGTGCTTTAGCTGCTCACGCACCGACCGCACTGCGTTGCGCCCTCTACGCGGTTGCTAATTGATGCTCTCGTAACGGCGTAGCCATGTCCCACGATAGCCGTGTGGTAATGATCCCATGACGGCATTCTAAAATTGCTTTAATGTTGTGGATCAGACGACGGTTGTTTTGGGTTACATAAACAGCTGTTTCTGTATGGTGGACCTGCGCTCGATAGTTGTTCTTAGAAATGCCGTCCCGACGACTGTTCCTGTATGTTGAGTCAATCACCTTGTTCCATATGGTGGATCCGTCATCTTGTTCCGTATGGTGGACCCGTCGTTCCATATGGTGGACCCGTCGTCTTGTTCCGTATGGTGGACCCGTCGTTCCATATGGACCAGGCATCTTGATCTAAATAGAGGATCCTGTAGACGGTCCCATATGATGGTCCCCATAGTTGTTCTGGTATTCGTCGACCCTCTGTCAGTTAATATTTCTGTACGCGACTCGTCGGAGTTCATCTATTCTGGTTTTGTGTTTGTGTGCGATTAAGAGTTGGAATGAAGTGGAATGTGAAAATGGTCCAGAAACTTCTTCATATGAAAGTAACTTAAAAGTCAGGGTACCGGTTCTGGGTGTAGGAATTACTGAAAATAAGCCATTGGATATTATTGTTTGTGTGCTTAGATCCACCTTGGAATTTAAATCTTGCCGAGTGTTTTTAAGCTTATCGTTACACTGACATTTTGATATTGCATAATTCATTGACATTGAAATAGTTCCTAAGTTCGAGATATATTCGGACGGCGCAATTCCTTCGTGTGGCGGCATAACCCCGTGCAGCAGCTTGCGCCATCTACAGGCTGTCGTAACGTGTAAACACGACTCTCATCTTCGTCGTCTTTAAGTTTGCGGTCTTGTAGTTTCCTTTTGGTTTCTGAATGAGAAACTGAGCGAAAACTTCACTGTGTAAAACAGCCTTAACAGTGAAACGACTACCCAGCGTAAGTACATTCCTGTAAGATATTTAGTGCCTTTTCAAAGTATTTAAACTGGTATTACTGAGAGTCGAATTTGTTTCACCATTTCTCTTACAGGATTCTTTCGTTTCCTTGCCGTTCATTCTTTATTCTTAAGATCAGCTCTGGTTTTATCGTACCATTCGTCTCATTTACATTACTGATAATTGTAGATAAATTTTTTCCCAGAATAAAAAAATAATCATTTTGTTAAACTTTTTTCAGTTTCAAATTACATTTTTTGCTTTCAAAACAATTTCCCACAAATAGTTTCCTGCATGCCATTCCCGAATGTGAATGTTCTAAAATCAAACAAACGATTGCTAAACATTGTATTGTATAATACGATTCTTTTTTGTTTGTTTTTTATGGATGTACAAAATATCAGCGCTCCACAGTTCTGGCGTCCATTGGCAGCTTCCCTAAACAATTTTTCAAGTTTGAAAGTTTGTTGACGACCTTAATGTCTTTTCGCTATTGTGTGGATTGTCTCATTAGCTTCATTTTCCCATCACTGTACCCGTATGTACCAGTTTCAACGCCGCGCCCTTTTACTTTCTCGTGACCGCTTATACAGTAGGGAGAAAGTTATGAAGTTCTGCACCAAAAAATGGGAGATTTTCGGCAGAAAATCTTTGACAACGAAAAAGTGGGTAAATCCAATTGCTAAATTTAGAAAAAAATCCTCAATCACGTGATTTTGTCAGAATCCATGTTTTGTGGGACACTGATACCTAAAAATCGAATGACGGCAAAACGTACGTCTGTCCAAGCGCTAGCGGCTAAACTGTTCAGCCGATTTTCTCCAAAACTTCTCCCAAATATTCCCCAATCGATCTGGCTGATATCGCCAACCCTTGAATTTGAAACCGATATTTTCATTCTGTGGGGGTATTTTACATTAAGCTCCTGGGACATTATCAACATTTTCAAAAAATGTCTCCATTGTTTTTTATTAAATTTCGTTATTGGTTAGCGTTAAGGACGTTTACGAGAATGGCAGAGGTCTCATTTTCGACGAAAAACCTGCTTTTGCGAAAACTGCAAAAATTCAAATTTTTTTCGGCGTCTTCCTACAACCACAAATATGAAGATAGGGATTTGTTCCTTAATGAATTTGTTCTTTAAAGATAGAAATTTAAATGTTATCTACAATTTTTCGAAAATTTGAGTACTTTTTGTGTAATTTTGCGTGAAAATACGCACGAGAAAGTAGTTGCTGTTTTAGCACCGCTAGTTTCCTGATAATTTTACTACGCTGTTGGTATCTCGTTGACTCATGCGAACGATTTGACCCATCGATTCGCTCGACCTCTCGCGCCAGCCGCGCGGTGAACCGCACCGCCCTGCGCTATTCATTCGTGCGGACGTTTCGGAGTTGCGCTCCGCGACGTGCATATTGATTCGCGAATCAAATATTTCCTGCCGCATCGGAAGCAATTGAAACAGTTGACTGGCGACGAGCCGACCGCTGCAACGGATGAATGACGCCACGAAAACTGTTGAGATGTCAAAGAGAGGTTGCGTACTGAATGCTACACCAGGTCAACTAGATACATTCGTATTCATTACTATGTTGGTGATTTTGAGTTTAAGTTATCTAAACAAAATATTTCTCTTTCAATATAAAAACAATTTTTCCTTAGTTCGAATGACAAGGCATTATGTAATACTTCATTTTCATTCAATTTAATGTATGTACTTCATGTACATGAAACTATATCAATCCAATTGTATTCTCTCTACGATTTTGAAGCGTTATTTCATTTCTTTAGATGTTAAGCAGGGTACCCTACAATTATAGAACGGTTTACAGCTGTCATCTACTTTAGATCTCTCTTCTCCACCCATTCGGGTATCGATTCACACGATCTTCTTATCATCTCTAAATTCGAAATGAATGCAATCGTAACAGAATAACGTACATCGTCACAGGCATTCAACCCGAGAGGAGGATTACATTTCCGTGTCAAAGAGTCTAGTGATGATTCCACTAAATGTGCAAAGGGTGGTGATATGGGAGTTCGGGGTAGAAGGCAGCGACCACATCCTGATATGCAAAAGGATCTAATGAGAACGAGGGATATACCACAAAGCGGCTCGGCGGGCCCTTTGCACTTACGAGAGAGTGGGGGAAGCACGTGGTTGTGGTTGTGGCGGTGGCGGCTGCAGTGATGGCTTTGGGATGGCGGGAGCAGTGATGGTAGCGGGACCCGATGCTTAAAAGGAGATGAAAGGGCGGCGGCGTTTCAAACAGCTGGCCGCAATAATAAGCTTTCCACAGGCTTTGAGAAACGGAAGGGATCTATTACCGACAAACCGCGCCGCGCTTCCTGTTTCCATAAATCGTTATTGGATTGGTTGTACGTAATGACGGACATTACTCAGTGATAGGATGAAATGGGTTTTAGATACTGCTAACTAATTATCCTCATATGTATTTATATTGTTTATAATAAATAGTTGTAATAATAACAAGCGTTGTAATAATAACCGCGAAGTGGCTCAGGGCGTAGCGCGCTGACTTAGGTGTCGGGAGGCCGAGGTTCGATCCCCGGGCCGGCAATCCCAACCGGGCTTTTCGTGGTTTCCCTCGGTCACGCAAGCGAAAGCTGGGGTGGTTCAAAAAGGCCACTATCACCTCTCATCATCATCCATCATAATTCATCATTCAAGACTTAACTTGTCTTTCCAAGGGATACAGCGGAAAAGCTGATTCCCATAATGAAACACGTTAATCGCTCTGGGGTAAATACGACTGGGCCTCGTAAGAAAACTTGTAGCATGGTCTAATATGGACGAAACGCAAATAATAATAATAATAATAATAATAATAATAATAATAATAATAATAATAATAATGTCATATTAATGTATATAATGTCATATTTGGTCCTGTCCGTTTAACGTAATTAAGGTTACAGGGATGGTATCAAAAATGAGATTATGAACCAGTATTTTTTCGCAAATAAATGACGTTGTATTCTTATATTTAAAAGATATCCTTTTGTAATTCCATTACAGAGTAAACAGATTTAGAGAGATATTCATACATAGTAATTTTTACTCCTGTGCTGCTGGAAGTAATTCTGAATTATTCTTCCATTTCCAATTTATCTCTACGCGACCATGACCGTGTACCCATGACCATGATCTCTTTAAATTTATATCAGGCTCGTGTTACGAAGTTTTCGTTGCTTTTTAAATTCATCTCTTCATCCACCCTTACTCCTCTTTTACGGTTTGGAAGTTTCACCTTGGCCTACATCCAGAGGAGAATTTGGGAAGCCGGAGCCGCAGTGGCAACTGGCGCACGTGGCCCTGCTTACGCTGAGGGCCGAGAAAGTTCTATACGCGCTAATGACGTATTTTCCTCGAATTCGCTGCAAGTGCGATAGTGAAACAACAACAAATTTTTAAAAAACTTTAAAAATGTGAACATAGTTTGCAGAAATGTTTTCCAATTTTAAAAAATGTTTCTATTTATTTTCATACAGAAAGATGTCCCAATATTTCATTTCAGCGATACTTTACTTTTACCCTCTTTATTGATGTGCTACACGACTTAACGAAGGCTCCGTCCCGTTTTTTGTATATATGTATATGTAAATATATCAGAACATCTCATGTTGCGTTGATATTCGTGTACCCGAGATTCATACTAAATTTGCAAGCTGTTTGTTGTGCCTGCAGTGTTCTATCAGTAAATTTTGAGAAACTGAATTTACCTTTGACGCATGTTTCTCTTCTACTATAGAGTAATATCGACACGAAAAGCTGCTTGCTAAAATTTGCTCAAAGCTTTCGCTCATTTTTATAGTCAAAGAGTATTTTAATGCTGCGGTCAATTCGAGCGCAGCGGGCGACGTGGGTCCCACGCAACGCATGTTTCTCTTGTACTATCGAGTAGTATTGGCGCGAAAAGATCCTTTGGCGACCCAAAATTTTCTAAAATCTTTTTTTTAATTTTTACATTAAAAAAAAACTTTTTCGTAAGCTGCGGGCGCAGTGTGCGACGCGGGCCTCACGCAACGCATGTTTCTCTTACAATGTGGAGTAGTATTGGCCTGAAAAGTCCCTTTAACGGCCTTAAGTTTTCTCCATTTTTTTTACATTAAAAAAACTTTTTTTTTTTAACGCTGCGTCCGTTTCGGGCAAAGTTTGCAACGCGGACCCCAAGCAACCCATGTTTCTCTATTACTAGTATTGACTCGAACAGCTCCTTTGGTGGCCTAAAATTTTCTCAAATATTTTTTTAAATTTTTACATTAATTTTTTCGCTGCCGCAGATTCGTGCGCGCAGTGTGCGCCGCGGGCCCCACGCAACGCATATTTCTCTTCCAATGTGAAGTAGTATTGGCCTGGAAAGTCCCATTAGCGGCCTAAATGTTTCTCATTTTTTTTATTAAACTTTTTTTAACGCTGCGTCCGATTCGGGCGAAGTTTGCAACGCGGACCCCATGCAACCCATGTTTCTCTATTACTAGTATTGACTCGAACAGCTCCTTTGGTGGCCTAAAATTTTCTCAAATATTTTTTTAAAATTTTTACATTAATTTTTTCGCTGCCGCAGATTCGTGCGCGCAGTGTGCGCCGCGGGCCCCACGCAACCGCCGCGCCGCGGCCCGCCCACGCCCCCGCGGGCCGATCCGGGTCGTGACCCCGTTCCCAGGCGCGCGCGAATCAATACTCTCGAGACGGGGGCGGCGGCGCTGGCCCTCCCCACCGCCACCTCCCCCACGTACCCCACATGCCGCCGTTCGGGGGCTCCTTATTCTCTTGGCTGGCTGGCGGGCGGCCGCGCGCGCCGGCATCCACTTCAGCTCAGATGCTGCGGATCTGTCGGATCGCGTTTCCAATAATCGCCTCGTGACGCGCACCTGTGCTCTTATGTTCCCTGCGCCGCCGCAGACCCGCTTTACTATCGTCTTTCCAGGCCTTGTGTTCCATCGCCGGCCTGGTTTGTGCCCTTTTGCCGTGTCTGTGTACCCCAAAAGAAGGGGCCATTTTGAAGGGGTCAGGTAACAAGGTGAACGTCATGCAGTGCGATAACATTGCAAGAGATAGTGAAGAAGCTATTTACAGATGAGCTAACTGTATACGAACGCACTGACAAAATGAGTGCATGGACGAAACTAGCAGTTACATAACCAGCTATGGCCAAACAGTAGCTGTCAAAGTGGTCGTTTCTTATATTAATCTCTGTACCCGGAAGGGCGTAATGCATAAGCAGACAAAACATATGCTTAGTGCCCTCTTTGAAAAGTGCTCCTTTTCCATCAGTTTTAAACAAAATTTTATATTATTTCATATACATAAACACATTTAAATATTAAGTTAATAAAATAATTTATATTGCATGTCAACATTTAAATTGGCCTATTGTTCAATCATGCTGGGGGTCCCTTAAAGTATTAATCCGTCCATGAATTTTACTCTCCTCTTCTTCACCTAATTCACCCTTTTTTACTTTATTGACCATCATTTCGTATCCTCACATTCATTCTTTATGTTTTCAAACTGTTATTAATGCACTTACATCCCGAGGCAAACTCCTCTAACTTTACCTGTAGCATTGACAATTGTACTGAGTCTTCGTACACCAATTTTACCCACATTTTTCACCTTATCCAACTTTTATTCATACACTTCCGTGAAAAATCTAGTCAAGTGTAAAAGTTACTTTCCTCCCTCTTTTTGTTTTTTCCGATCTACGCTTAAGAGAATGACATTTTTTTAACTGAATTCCATTATCTTCTTTCTCAGCCTTTGTTAATTACGAATAAAAGTATTAAATATGATACCAGACAAAACCCGTCTTTTATTCATTATTAAAAAAAGGTATCTACACCAAAAGTTATATTCATACTTTATTAATTACATTCATCCCACCCTAACCTCTTCCTCTTAACTTCCCCTGATCGTTTCCCTTCCCTCTGCACTACTTGTTCATTCTGATCGCTCCCTCCGGTAACCTTGTTCCCTCCTTCTCTCGCGTTGTTCGTCACTTGTGTTGGTGATTTCAAAACGACCGCCTCATATGGACTTTCCCGACTTTTCCTTTCGCCCTTGGATCACCTCGCGTTCCAGCTGCTCCCACTGCAGTCGTTCAATCTGCGCCCCCGCACGAGATGAGCGCCGCTCTGCGTGGTCCTTATCGATTGTCGGAAGCACTCCACGTCGCGCCGGCACGCTCATCGATGCACTTTGCGTGAGTGCTGCTCCACAAGACGAAGTGGGCCCATTATTTTATGGAAACTCCTGTTCCCTGCCCGTCTATCTACTCGCTTTCTTCAAAGTGTAATGCTCCCTGTAAAACGTAAACTGCGACGTTGTTCAGCCCAGAACATGCGAACCGTCAGAGAAATGTTTCGCTCAACGAGTCACGTTTTTCTGAATTCCATTCCATTTGTAGAGAAGTATATTGTCCTGTCGAAGTTGTGTTGGAGATAGAACATCACCATGCTTATAAAATTGTATTTTTGTTTGACGGAACGA
Source organism: Acheta domesticus (assembly GCA_031308135.1). Lineage (NCBI taxonomy): Eukaryota > Metazoa > Arthropoda > Insecta > Orthoptera > Gryllidae > Acheta > Acheta domesticus. Next base: position 96,823,851 of record JAHLJT010000631.1, read on the forward strand.
AAGAAAACCAACGTTCATTTTCTGCGAGGAAGAATGGATGCAAAAAATTACTACAACAAAAAACACTGCAGTAAAAGTGTTCGGTATGCGTGAGGGATAATTTGTATTGCTTAATATTAAAAAGGAAAGATATCAAAAAATTAAAAGCATCAAATATTCTGAAAACGTTTGAATTAAATAAAATTTATCTATTAGTTCTGTATTTTTCATTCATTTTTTTTAAATTTCTTTAATTAACCTGTATTTATAATTAAGAGAAATTATTTCTCTCGATTTTTTATCAACCTTGAAAGATAATTCGAGTTGATTACTTCATGATATATGGTATCTTGGTGTATGAGGAAACATATTATTGTGGAAGAAGAAGCAGGAAGAAAGTCATGATCTTGAATGTATTTTAACTCATAATGGTAGGAGCATACGATCTTACCTCCCGTAATACGCAACTTCATTGGAGCAAACTCAGAAATATTTAGTTGCAGCATAATTTTCACTCATAAACTCCCGATTGATTACGTCGAAAAGAAAAGGGGTTGCTCGATATTCATTGCTGTAGTAACACCATCATTGTTCAGCCTTAGATTTTAGTAATTGTGATTAACGTTGCTATACGACGTGCGGTCCGTCAGACTGGTTGTTGCTTAGATAGCGTTCGTGTGCACATGCTGCCTTCTTGAAGACTCGCAAACGATTTTCTGAGTCATGCAGGAGAAAATTAAGAAATGGGAAAAGCCTTTCATAGTGTATGTGCATTTAGAATAATAATTTATCAATCATCACATATAATTTCTCTTACGTATTTGGGATATTTGATTCACTTCATTTCGGACCTACAAATACTGTACAGTGGGTAAAATTCCTGATTGCAATTTATTCCCCGTAATATGTAAGTACTATTTAAGTGTTATCATTTCTTACCTGAATAAAATTAATAATAGAATGGCCGATGAAATTTTTCTATTGACCAGATAATTTGTTATTTGGCCAGCTGATCTCATTCACCGACGTGTTATTACAAAACATATCACCATTGTAGTTCCCAAATAACGTAGATTTTGATGAATGTCAAACATATGTCTATCACTCCGTTGAAATTTCATGCAAAGGCGTTCCTCGCATATTTGTATGCTTTCAACTCTTGTTTCCGAGGCGATTTTCCCAATTATTCCCCACTGCTTGTCGCGGGCGTGATTGTCATCGCAGACAGTGAGTGGCTGGATCAGACGTGCTTCAATCGCGCGACCGATGGACCGCGTACGTGGTCGAAACACGATAGATTGTCGCTACGACGCGTGTTCCAGACAGCATTGTTCGCCGCAACGAGACGTCAGTGCTGCTGCCGCACTCGCCCCTCTCCCCACCAGTCGCCAACGCTCCTGCCGGACTCGCCCTCCGTTTCCTCCCACTCTTCCGCCCTTGCCCGTCCCCATCCCCGTTACCCTCCCTGCTTTGTCTCCGTCCCCATCCTTATCATCACTCTCCACCCTCGCTCTCCGCCCTCCGCCCTCGCCTTCCGCCCTCCGCTCTCCGCCTTCGCTCTTCGCCCTCGCCCTCCGCCCTCGCCTTCCGCCCTCCGCCCTCGCCCTCCACCCTCGCCTTCTGCCCTCCGCCCTCGCCCTCCGCCCTCGCCTCCTGCCCTCCGCCCTCGCCTTCCGCCCACTGCCCTCGCCTTCCGCCCTCCCCCCTCGCCCACCGCCCCTGCCTTCTGCCCTCGCCTTCCGCCCTCCGCCCTCGCCGCAGCCGTCACCGATCTCGCCCTGGTCACCGCCGCTCCGTACTGAATGGCTGCGCAATTAGAGGTCCACTGGCCCACCGATGCATTGAGCGCCGCAACAGGTACGCTGTCGGTGACGCCACGGCCACGCCTTCCTCTGCCGCGCCGCGCCGCGCCGTGACAGCTCCATTGTGCGCCGATGGAGAGCGCCACGCCGCGCCGTGGAGGCGGGCGATAGCCGGCTGTCTTCATTAGTCCGGGGTGGGCGTGGAACGCGATTTGCGTAGACAAGCCACTCCGTGATGGTGTTGAAGAGGAAATGCATTCATTGGAAGATCGACGTCTGACGCCGATGGTTGTTCCACTAACTCATTGAAGAATATCTTGTGTGATAAGTGAGCCCAAGTGGTGCAGGGTACGAAATGTCCAGAGTGAATAGAGAAAGCAGAAAATCAACATTAAGATTCAATAATGATATTAGTAGCTATAGAACGTTATAAAACATGACCATTTCATGAAACGAGTCACTATCTCTTATAACGAGTTTTGTCTCTAGTTCACTTTTTGTCAGCTTGTCAAGTAACTTGAAACACACACACACACACACACACACACACACGCACGCACACACACACACACACACACACACACACACACACACACTTACTTGCACAGTCATACATCAGCGGAGGTCGGAGCCTCACCGTGCATATGGAAATACGCCAACGAATGGAGTAAAGTTGGCCTTATGAAATGGGCAATATTGTTGTTGAACTGAACCCAATTACCATAACACATATATTTGCTAGAATTTCCATCCAATGTAAAACGCATTTCACGCGTGTTTAATTAATTAATTTATTTGCTTTAGCTTTTGCCATAACCATCCTCGCGCGTCCCCGCTGCTCTACTCCGCCTTCAATTACCCGACGCGCGTCTCGCAGACCGGTTTGCGCCTCTCCCGCGGCTCCCACGGCGCTTGACCTTTCTTCCCGCGTGACGTAACGCGCACGTAACGCGGCCGCGCACGCGCTTGTTTGCGGATGCCGATCGCGAGCGCGGGCGCAGACGCGGCGCGACGCAGCGGCGGCGGAGGTGGTGGTCGCGTCCGGACGCGCGCGCGAGGCGAGCGAGCAGCGGCGCGCTTGAGCAACCCGCGGGCGCCGTAACGGTCGGCTGGAGGCGCACAGTGGGCCTGGTCCGGGCTCGCACGACTCGGAGCATGCGCTTCTACGTCAACCGGCTTCACCCTTCTATCTCGTCTGAGTAGCCACAGATCAAATTTATATCTGTATGTTGGTCCATCGTTTAAAAGACAGAAAAATTCTTGAAATAACCGTTGTATACAATATTAAATGAAATACGTATTCTTCGCAACGTTTCAGAAATAACTGGTTTCTATCATCAGGTGACAAAACAATTAATATAGACAGAAACTAAAATATTAATTACAAAATGTTAATTACAACAAAAAGTATTGCATTAAATATAGACAGAAACTAAAAATATTGATTACAAAATTTTAATTACAAATCAAATTTGTTCTCTTTACAGCATACTGCGATTGTCCCTTCAAGGGCAGGAGCTGAAAAAATTATCACATTAGAATTGCTGGTGATACTGAGCATCTGTCAGCTGCTTCAAAATACCCAAAAATACGTTACGCGCTAAACCTGATCGATAAACCTGTCACATGTTCCGAACATGTATGGATCTAAGGGTATGAAGAGGTTATTTTTCTCTAAGGCAAAACTATATCTCCATGGGGAGACATGATGTTTAATGAATTGAATATGTTTAAATGAATGAAACTAAGGTCATCTTGCTTACACACCACGATCTAAATTAATTATATTAATAGAAATTTGATTTTTGATTTCAAAATGTAGAAGTCACAAGTGAAGCACCTAAACATTTGTAGCTCAGCCACAGACATATTAGTACCTTTTCAACTGTCTTGGTGGGGACCAGCCCCACGACACCCCGCCCATTTGATTGATTAGTGATTCCAGGCGCGTCAACTGCTAAGGTCATTAGTCATTGGTGTACATTTTTTCACTCGGGAGATAGCGGTGATCTTCTCCAACCAGGCCTCCTTCTTCTACCAGCGGGGTATCATCTCAGCCGGGACAAATTCTAAGCTCCCGACCCGCCTCCCTGCATGTGTGATAGTGTACTGTTTGTAAGTGTAAGTGTGAATAAATAAGGGGTGTGGATTGGACGAGGAAGAGGAAGGAAAGATCGCGCGCGGTCCGTGGACGTTTATTAGAGTACTGCTCCGGCATTTGCCTGGTATTAATCGGAGAAACCACGGAAAACTACCGATCAGAGCAGCCAACCGCTAGAATTCTCCTCCAGGCAGCAACTGAATTCGACCTAGCTATGTAACTAGTGTCGAAAATCCTGCCGCCGTCGTCGGGACTCAAACTCCAGGATCTCCTAGCCAGAGACACTGCAGTGACATCAGTTAATGCCCTGAGCCACCTCTCCCGGCTCGCCCATTTAGAATAGAATAGAATATTTATTTCGCTACTTAGGAATACATGGAATACTTCCGGTAGTAGCGTTTTCTAAACAATTACTCAACATAAAACAAACCTAAAACAACTATACAAATACAACAAATACACTAAACGAACATCAGACAGCATTAAAATATTTACGTGTTACTAAATACAATTTTACAAAATTAGTATATTAACACTATCATGCTAAAGCTGACATCTAATTTGATGATCTGCATCTGACAAGCTGACAAGCATTTGATTACTGGCGTTCCTCGTGACGACAGTTGGCGACGAGCGTTCAAGTGCCGGAGTGCGGCCACTGTGCGCGGGCGGGCTGTTGCGCGGCGGGAGCGCGGAGCCGCCCAGGCGCGACGGCGGGCGGCGGCGACTGCAACGCGTGCCCGACGCTGCAGGATTTCCGCGCGCGCCGCGCTGCAGGGGCTATACGATGTTGCAGTGCTGCCGCTGCCGCATCGACGCTAGATGCAGCCTAGACGAACGTTTCAGCGTTACAGCTCTCATCCACTTTGGTGCTTTATTGCGCCTCTTCTTTTTGTTCTCTGGTTGTTCGTTGACTGTTGGCCAACACGCTGGTTTTCCACGTTGAGAATTACAGGTCAAAACCCGATACACTATGGAATGATGACAGAATATTTCCTTCGTGATTTCTGGATGTTATTTTCTTTCCGGGCTTTCAGTGTATCATTGTTCAGTCAAAATGAAATAAAAAGTGTTTCTACTGTTCATTACTACATTCGTTTCACACAACACGTTCGTATAACACAGTATAACTACTGTGCTCTCTGCAAATTGTACACGAGGTTTTTCTTTTACAATGCTCGCTATAAAATGTGAAAGGAAAACAACCTCGTACGGTTTACTTGCGAGGGCGAAAATTAAAGCCGCGAATTGTTCTGCGTTTCGTGCAGTACAATGGTTTACTTTCATAAAAGACTCCATCGTAATCCCAGGAGCGTATGAAATTAACACTCTTGAAGCACAACAACTGAGGGATTTCAGGCTCAGCGTGTTCGTTGGTAAGCGGATTCGTTACCTCTTGCTCCAATGAATAGTCGGGTCCGCAGTGCGAGAAGCATTTTAAAACGCTTCGATTACCCGCGCGCCGGAGACCAAAGCACGCTTCATTCCGGTCGATTCGCTTTTCGATTGCGTCTGCTCCGATCCGACTCGTTCCGGTTGCGCCCCGCAGCTGATTCGGTCGCCACTCCCTCTGAACGGAGACGCCTTTCGGAGGCCAAGTTCAAGGCGGTTCTGCGCGCACCCTCAGCGAGCAGGCTGCCTCGAGCCAACGTCCGATCGCCCAGGCAGATACCCTACATCGGGAGTTTGTTTTTGTGTTCTTGCGTAGTTTACCTTCGTTATAAAGGTTCTCATTCCGCTGGATTTTGGGGGTTGTTTTTAATGTAGCTCTCGATTGCGTAAAATCAACAGCGCTTGGCAAAAAAGAATGTAGTGTAGAATTGCACAGATACACAGAACTGGTTGTCACGACGATATATCGTAAATTATTTATTTATCTTCTTTAATGATTAGGTTCTATTAAATATTTTTTGGTGAGCATTGCAGATGATATTTATTATAAATATAACTAGACCAGAAGTTTATTTGCAGACCTGTGTAATTGACAATTTAAACAAAGAGAGATTTTCAGGAGGTACTTGAGAAAATTTGCATTGTATTCTAAAAAGGTAAGAAATGTGTCGGAGAAAATTGCTAGCCATGCCTACAAAGAAAACTTGCATCCTTGCAACACATTTTCCCACATCCCAATTTTGAAGACGTTTTCGTCTCCCAGAAAAAAATTGTTACTCGCTTTCTTGCCCGTCCCAGTTATCTAGTTAAATATTTGTAACTTAAAAACATGACGATTTTAATCGTACGTAAAGAAAACATTGCTTTCAATTGTTTGAATGATTTTGATTTTTTCTTTATGAATTGATTTCGACTTGACTGCCCAAGTTTTGTGGTGGTTTTTTCGTGATCTTGGCAAGACAGCGTGCCTATTTGTTTTCAAGAACATTTTGCTCAGCTCCAAAACATCTCCGTCCTGTGATGGCCTCCCACCAAACAAGTCGTTTGATTAATGGAGGCTTGTCGCATTACCATACTTCCCCCAACGACGTGTAGAGCAGCAACATCCGAGGGGAATTCTTTGTGTGATACGCTGCCAGAAATTTATGATACGAAAAACTGTTTATGCATTCCGCCACGCCCTTGAAAGTTCAAAAAACGCTCTTTTGAGGGATTGCGTTTTCGAAAGAAGTGGTATGATAATATGAGTTTCTTATCCCCTTGCCTCAAGTTTTCTTTAGTGGCAGTCATTGAAGATGATGAAATGTTATTGTAATCTTTGAAATGGTACTTTCTCAAAAACCTATTCACTCGATTTTTGCTTGCAGATATGTAAGCAATTCACGAAATAATTTCTGCTCTCTGTAACAATTACCAGAAAATAAAGGCCGTGTTTTGGTCAGTAATATTAAATGATCACAGGTGTTGTCATTGCCAACTATGTTATTTATTTTAAGAGCAGCTTGCGATGGCTTAGCCATTATCATCAGTTTTCTGCTGTCTGGAAGCCACGAAACGACTAGCTGCTCTTAAAATAAATAACATTGTTGGCAATGACAACACCTGTGATCATTTAATTTTAAATGCCATCGACATTTTACCACTAAACCAATAGTAATATTAAGGTCTTCCGTCTGAATACAACTTTACCTTCTCAATCATCAAAAGTTCTCATTAATGTTGCATTTAATATTTTTTCGTTGACAAATATCCATAACGTTTTGTGAAGATAATAAAATATGTCATTGATTTTTGATTGAATATGCCGATTTATTCAATTGCAAAAAATAAAAACAAACAAGAGTGCGAAGTTGACGTTAAATTGCCAAGGAATGAGATCTAAAGAAGAGTTGGCAACTGACGTGTGTCTGGTGCACTGCTGCTTTGAGAGCCAGTTGCTATTTCTGCCCAGTGTTCCGAAAATACCGCCAACTTCGTGTGGGAGCAAAAGCGTAACGACGACAACATAGAACGAGATGTAGAAAGACCCAATATCATCACGTGTGTTTTCGACACTGGCATGGACGCAGAAACAAACGATTATGCAAGTAACGATGGTAATTTATTAGATGGGAGCAGCATTGAAATTTTCAATCAGATGGTATTGACAAACATGATCATGCCATGCTTAAGTCGATAAAAACACTAAGAATTGAAGTTTAAGAAACGTCGGAAACCGCAAGGAAACAGTGATGTTAAAGGAGGAAGGATTTAATGACAGTAGAAACAAAGATACGGTGACGGATTATGAACTATTTAGCTTGTGATTGGTGACAGATGAGACAAAGCGACTGATTTTATTGCATACAAATCTTCATATTGAATCTGATTCTTTAATTTTCGCAGTTACTAAGTTGTTTCGAAAGTTGTGATGTAACTTGTACATATACTTCAATGTGATAGTGATGGAGTGAAATTTATGGGATCTGGATCTATAGTTCTTTCCTTTGACCTGGTTAAATAAATAAAAAATAATAATATAAAATTGAAATATAGAGAAATGTGGATTGAGAAGTTTGAAGTAAAGAGATTAGCTTACCTACGAGCGTTAGTGTTCCCGTAGGCGACTGCGACAACAGAGGTGAGTGATGGACGGGGAGTGTTGGCGACGGTAGCACTTGTTTGCGAAGCCGCCTCTGCCGAGCACGGCGCGCTCTGTTGTCTCAACTCCCTTTCACCGCCCGCTTCCTCGTCCACGCTTCGCCGCGCCGTGCATATACTGTAGGGGGCTAGCGCCAGGAATAACGCAGTGGCTTGTTGATATTGGAGAGAAACTATCCATAATAGTGCTAGTCACGTTGCATCATGTAGTAGATAGACGTTTCGAGTTGACTAAATTTAATCAGTTAAGACCAAATATTGGGTTGAGAGTTCTATAGTGGAGTCTGACGTTTGACTTGTGTTTGAATGTGTTTTCCAGAGCGTTGATAGGTCAATTATGAGACAATGAAAATCAGTATGAATTTGCTATTTACTGAGATTTGTATGTATTTCTCCATTTGAATCGCTTTAATTTACAGAAAGGTGGTAACTTGCTTGTGGAGTATTTATAAAAAAAATCTATTCAAATTGTTATACGAATATTTTTTACTGATAAAAATTGTTTATAAATTTTCAGAATGACTCTAATCAATTTTATTGTCTATTTATAATTGTCACTTCAAGGATTTTCACTTTTAATTTTTAGTGGCTAGAAAATGCACTGAACCCCCACATCAAAGGAAACTGAGTGTGCACCGCTTGGACTGAGAAACACCCTCTTAGTCCTACAAAAGTATTTTATCTCTGTTTAGGTAAATACGTAACAATAAAAAATCAATAATTTAATTAATTTGATTTAAATTGTTCAAATTGGTGACAATTACACAATGTTAGTGATTAAAATTTAATTGCAGAAAATTGTCATTATTTGATGTCTGGATAAACTCACGTGTCTTAATTCTTATTTTTCTAATTCATCTATAAATCATGTGTTAATTAATAACATTAACAACCAGAACAATGGAGCGAAATTCTGCTGGCTTTGTGCTGGCGTCGTGCTCTACTCCTAGCGCCTGGCGCTCTAAGCGCATGCAATACGTCGAACATTAGCGGCGTGCGGGCTGCATCCTTCAGGCGCTCGCTTCTCTCCGCTTTGACTGCGGCTCTCGGTCTGATGCAAACGCGTTTAACGGCTTCCTCTGCCGCGCGGGGCCATTAATTTACTTCCGGCTGCCTATACATAGCTCACAATGGCACCGTACCGCGCTGTGCTAAGGCCGAGTGTGTGTGCACCTCGCTCACAGCGCCGTTAATGATCCCTCTCTTCTGCGCTGCGCCCCCGAGAGCCTGTGCTCGACATTCCCATTTCCGCTCGTTGATGTGCTTTCTTCACCGCAGGCAGTCCCGTAAAGTTCGTTTATGAAGACAGTAAAGTCGCTTACGTACATTATAAAGTCTGCAGACGTGTGGATTTACAATTATGTTACTTTCATCTCCGTTTTAAAATGATCGTCGAAGCATTAAACGTTGGGTAGTAAAATTTCTTAATAATCTTTTCTGTGCGCTTCGTCCAGTGCTGTAGTTCGTTATTCGTATGTTTTCTATTAAACGTGAGTTCATATAAACTATATTCGCTACATCATCGTAAGAGATTTACCCTTATAATATAACTGAATCCTTCAAATCCGAAAACTCTACATAAGATCTCGTTAGATTTTCCTTTTTAATAAATAATTATATAATTGGCGTTCTATCTCTAATCCACAATAAACAATTAGTGTCACAACACAAAAGCTCTTTATTTAAGTACAACCGCAAGTATGTTGAAAAATTTTCGCCTAATCTCAAAGGCACTTCACAAATAATTTTTATAATTATATTCAAAAAATGTAATTTAACTAATGTTTATTACACATTAAGTTGTTTATGGAATACAAAATAAACCAAACAAATTAAAGAAAATCAGTATGTACAATTCTTTTGACATTACAAAACACTATTAATATTAATAAATAATAGTACTATAATATAAAATAAAATAGATCATTTCATATAAGAAAGGTTGGTTAATTCTCCAATTATAAACAGACAAATTTATTAATCATTAGTTTATTTTCAGTTTGTTTAGTATGAATGAATATGATTAATTTGATGCAAATGAATTGAAGTTAACGTGATCATTAAAATTATTTGCTTATACTTGGCCTGTTAACCATTACATTGATGTAACTGATCATTGAACAATGAATTATAATTAAATATTAACATTTCTATGGATCCGCTCTCTTGCCTTACGAGATGGATTGGGTGGAGCTGGCGCTGAGCGGGTCGTTGGCCGGCGGGGCCGCGTGGCTGACGAAACGTCTCTTGGCCAACGCGCTCGGTGCTGAGGCTTGGGGGAGAGGGCGGAGGCGCGCCCGCCCAGGACCTCCGCGCCGCACCTCTAATTGCGTTAGCCCTTGGCGAAACGCCTCTGATCATCCTTACGGTCATGCAGAACGAAGGGATCGATCCCCGATGAATGGTTGTTATATGCCGGATTGAACTCACTTAGGCGGGACTGCATCCGTGGAAATGACTTTGTATTGTTCTCTCTGTTTGTACGGTTAGCTCCTAAACAATGAAATCAGTTGCTGCAGAAACACGTTCCCTGCAAGGCATTTCGTACTTTGGAAATCCTAAAACTGTATGTACATTCTAGTATTGAGCGAGGTAGTAAAGAAATTGTCGATATTCTTTGTTCAGTGTTCAGAAATATAATTTGAAAATGCGGAACATCGACAGGATATCAAACACGTTTCAATTTGTATCGAATAAAATTATTAAAAGTAAGTTCTGGTGAGAAATGAGTTCCTCTCATTTCGTAATCACTTAATTATTAAATTAATATAGACAACTATAAGAGATATAACGAGTATTAGCTGTTCAAAGAATTGACGGTAGTTTGCTAACTCAGGTGGTAGAACAAATAGGCGTAAACCGGGAGGTCCGGATACGATTCGAGGTTGGTACAGACATCTTTTAAGAGCTTAAACGTTATTTCATTAGTCATTAGCTATCTTTCATAAGCCTTCTTTGATATTAGCTAAAAATTCAGTAGAGTACGCTGGCAATTGGGATACAGGAAATATAATCCGTACGCACTTCCCATGAGCTAACCCACAGCGAAAATTCGTGTAAACATACCTTGTATTTGCGAACTTGCCTATTAACAGGGTTATTTTACATTGAGTTTTAAAAAAGTAATATATTAATTGCATGATAGCTCAGTGTTTTTATTGCATTCAAAGTGTATCAACGGCATCGCTTCGTGTGTTCCTTAGGAGGGCGCGAGCCGACGATGATGGCGCCCGTGTACCACCCGCAGTCGTCGTCGACGCCGACGCCCGCGCAGCCCGCGCCGGCGCCCACCTTCGTGCTGCAGGACTGCGACGCGGACTCCGCCATCGGCGACAGCGCCTCCCCGGACCTGCAGGCCAAGAGGTGAGTGATACGCCGCCCCCGCCATCTCGGAAGAACTCGCCCCATTCGCTTTTCCCGCCGACATCGTATCGTTCCCATCGCCTCCTCCGTCCAACCTTCCACGCCGCCCCCACCTTCCCCTGCGTTCCTGCCACGTTTTCGCCATCTCCACCTTCCCCAGCGTCCCCGCCGATCACACCTTACCCAGCGTCTCCACCATTCGTCTGTCCCTGCCGTCTCCATCTTCACTGACACGTCCCCGCTGACTACCACCGCCCGGCCATCCCCACCGTCCCCGCCGTCCTCACCGTCCCCGCCGTCCTCACCGTCCCCGCCGTCCCCGCCGTCCCCGCCGTTCTCACCGTCCTCGCCGTCCTCACCGTCCCCGCTGTCCTCACCGTCCCCGCCGTCCTCGCCGTTCTCACCGTCCTCGTCGTTCTCACCGTCCTCGTCGTTCTCACCGTCCTCGCCGTTCTCACCGTCCTCGCCGTTCTCACCGTCCTCGCCGTTCTCATCGTCCTCGCCGTTCTCACCGTCCTCGCCGTTCTCACCGTCCTCGCCGTTCTCACCGTCCCCGTCGCCCTCACCGTCCTCGCCGTCCTCGCCGTCCTCGCCGTCCTCGCCGTCCTCACCGTCCTCACCTTCCGCGTCGTCCCCACCGTCTCGACCGACCAGCCGCTTCCGCCGTCCTCACCATCCCATTCGTTTCGCCATCTTCATCGTCCCCAACTTCCCGGCATATCCACCACTTTCACCGTCCCGGCCATCCCCAACATTCCCTCCTCCAGCCGTCTCCCCCGTCCTGCGGTCCCAGCCCTCCACCGTCCCACCAATCCGGCCGCTCTCGCCGTCCTCACTGTCCCCTCATTCCCGCCACCCTCGCTCTTCTCTCCTTTCCGTATGCCCTAGCCGTCCCCACCGTTTTTGCTTCCCACTCCATTCTCGCCATCTGTGACTTTCGAGCCAACCTCACTATCTAGCAGTCCCCTCCACTTCTCCCCCCGATCCTTGCCATCGACTCTGGCTCTCATTCCCAGCCCCGTCGCTACCCATTCCGTACCCTTCCCTGCCCCATTCCCAGCATCGTCACTCCCCATATGGACCGCCTGCTCTTCCCAGTCTGTCCTGCCCCGTCCCGCTGCACTTTGCTGCGATCCGTCCCGCCATCCCGTTTAATGAGCGCAATAATTATGCATGTGTTACGCAACGTGGACGTAACAGACGTCCATTTATGACAGGAAGTCGTTTTAGATTTCCACTTTCTGTGCTCAGCTTCTAAATGCTCTGATGGCCTGTGAATTCGCTCTCATAACATAAACATTCTTTTGTAAACTTTAAAATTTAACACGCATTGTATTGTTTAAAACCATAAATCATACTGGTAGAAGAAAATACCGCTTCATTTTAATGCTAAAATAAAAGACCTTACCGGTCATCGTAACGATTGGTGGTGGTTTGGTGGTCTGGGAAAAATTACATGCAAATGATTATTTCAAAAACTAAACCTTACGTCCTCGTGTAATCATCGTTCACGTAACAAGCATTGGTTTATGACAGGAAGTGGGATTATAAAGCAATCTTCTTTGCTCTTTGTTTCATCAGCAATTGCATTCCTGTGCAATTTAATTTCAGGCAATTGCAAGTCGTCAATTCAAGCCATAACCGACAAAGAATCTTAAAATACAAAATTCATATAAAATTCCCTTTCTCTAATTTCTTCATGAAAGTTTTGATCCAAAATGGTAAGGTGCCTGCCTCCTCAAAAAGGCCTGGGCGAAATGAGAAGGCAGTTCAAGAAAGTTGTCTGGCTGAGATGGTCCAATACAGTTAATAATGAGTTCTCAGTTTAATAATCGATCCTGTTAAAGTGGCATTTATAAATGCGAATGCCGTAGCTCATTCGTTTATTTTTGCTCTTGGCAATTTTACTTTCGTATGATTATCTTTTTGTTTTTGGAAATAAGCTGCAATGTCTAATTTTGAGTCTGTTACGTTTTGTCAGAATATTACAAGTGTATTTTTGTGTAGGACGTTGTAGTACTTCTCTCCTAACTTTGAATCTCGATAAATGCTAATTTGTTTTAACTAGTATTCATTCTCCACATTGATTTCTTGTTCCTGTAGTGCAAATTCGCATTGCACGTGCACCAAGCGCAAATTCCTTTCTGACATTGCACTGTCCATTGTTCGTGTATGTTACGTGTTATTCTTTTCCTTTTTTGTTTCTCTTCCTCCCAATATAAAGGGAGTGTGCTCCATAGGGGTAACTTTCCCCCGCGACACTAGAGAAGGCGAGGAGGGGCCAATAGCGTTTTCAGAGCCCGTGACTGGGCAAGTGTGTTGAGAGAGATCAGGCGAGCGGCGAGAGAGCCGCGGCGGCCGGCGTGCGGTGCCTGGCCTTACCTAGGCGAGCCCAAAGCGCCGGTGAGTCAACCGCTGACGGCGCGGGTGGGTGGATGCTGCGGCTGCTGCTTGAAGGTGAGGTGTGGGCTCTGTCCACGCTGCTGCCGGTCGCTGTGCTTGCTTTGGAGACGCGACCAGCCTGAGCAGGCTCTTCCGAACTACGCAGCTGTAATGATTTCTGTGTGAAGCATTGAAGAAAACTAGAAAAGGGGAGGTTTAAAGATAGAGAGGAACAAATTAGTGTCTTCTTGTTCCATGAAATCACAAACGTCCTGCAGTTTTGTTGCGGTAAGATATCAATATATCCCACATCTAGCAGAATCAAGAAAAAATAGTTATTTCTCGAATTATTTTTAATTACTAACGGTTGGTCTGTACTCAAAGCAGTCATAACCTGGACTACGCCAAACATTCTGTAGATACATTATTAATTGTATATTATTATATTATTATTTAAATATATTAATTAATTTAACATTTCCTCCAAGCATTTCATTGCCATATTATTTCCTAACTTGGACTAAGAGGTTTACAAAACTTAAACTTCTTTCTCTCTAGATGGGGGTTAATGTCTCGTGTAGTTTTCTCGAAGTCATACAACATAATTGCGAGAAATCCTAACTCGTTAGGATTAGTACGAACGTCTCCCATATTATAATAAGCTACTTTCCGAACAGTTTCTCCCAACCATCTCTCCGAATCCAACGTCTCTTTTTCTTCTTCCCGTATCGTTTCAACGAGAGGAGTTCCGCGATGCGCACCTCCGATGAGGCGGCGCTCTTCACCGCCCCCGCGCGCGCGCGCGCGTGCGTTTTCTCCCACCGCTCGCCACCCGCCCCGCCCCTTCGCTGACGCACGCGGCGCGTGTTGCTTGCAGCCAATGCTCGAGCATGTCGGACGGCGAGCAGTTCGAGTGCTACGGGGAGAACGTGGAGCTGGAGCTGGAGCCCGAGTCGCCGCCGCGGCCGCAGAACGGCGTCAACGGGTGAGTCACCGCGCGCGCGCGCCGCGTTGTCCGCTCCGCGCCGCTCCGTAGGGGGTGAGAAGGTGGGTGGCGGCTGGGAGCTGGAGGAGGGGGCTGTTTCTTCTCTGCACTGTCGGAAATATTAAAATTAATGTAATTAATGTATTGTACATGAAAGTTAAATGTATATTTTACAATAAAAAGAGCGCTGTCAGGAATTTTCGCATTAATTTAATGTAAAATACAGTGAAATAATGATCATGAACGCATATTAATTTTAATGTACACGTGTACATTACGTCGCAAGTGTCAAAGCTTTGTGGTCATATCTGGAGGGAAGGAAGGAATGATCTTGATAGATTGGTGATTATATGATATGAATAAGAGATAGGGGAAACAGAAGAACCTCTACACTGAATCTACACTAATTTTAACTTGTGCATTAAATTTAATGTACAAATATATTAAGCTATTTTAGTGTACAAGGTTAAATTGTTTCATGTCAATACATGCATCTACATTAAATTTAATGTCATTTCTGAGAGTGAGCATAATGAAGTTTGTACATTAAATTTAATGCATAAATTCAAATCAGTGTAAGTTTAATGTAGAGGTGCTCCTGTTTCCCGTGTCTCTCATCTCGTTTCCCCTACATCTCGCGTATTTATAATCTCAAATCCGTCAAGATCATTCCTTCCTTCTATACATGACCACAAAGCGTTGACCATTGTATCATAATGTACATGTGTACATTATATCTGATGTGCGTGCATGGTAATTACTTTAATGTACATTTCATTTAAGTGAAGCAGAAAGTTTTTGACAGTTTGGTGCGGAAGAAGGACGTCATGTGCAGGCTTTACACATGTCGATGCGCTAGGAAAGTTATCAGAAGTTGTCGTGTTTGAGTGAAAAAAGAATTGCTTCGAAAATAACGAAGTTTTACAGGAAAAAAAATTCACAAATATAACCCACAACGCAGTCAATTTAGAGTATTTGTCGTTTATAACCGCGAAAAGAACTGCTTTACGTAGATTTAAACCTTTATTCTGCAAAACGACAGCTTTTGAGAAGTCACATTCCTTGTGAAGCGACAATAATTGAGAAATGGTTTGTTTGTATAAATGTCGCAGGGAGGGAAGGGGCGGGGAGAGTGAAACCGTGGGTGGTAGCTTTGAGTTGCAGGAGTAATTTTCAGATGTATGTCTGAAAAGGGCTTCCTCCTCGTTTCACTGTGTACATCGATATGTTTCTGCAAGTAGTTGACTAGTGAGCTTGCCCAGTATCCACATAAAAGGTTCCGAGTCTCAAATTCCGAATTTGAGTGATAGTGATGGGAGTAAAAATGATCGGGAAGTTGCTTCTGTTTCTCCGCCTACGAACGGCAACTTGGGTGTATGATTCCATACAACCGCCCCTTCCTCTTCCGCAATGTTTTTTGGTGAGCGCACTCCCTACCTGAACCGGTTATTGAGGCTTCAATCACAATCAATGAGTGATCGAAGCGGAACCACGCGCGCCGTTCAGTTTTCTATGCTTATGACCTCATTCAGTTTTGAGTCACAATCTTTACGTGGTGCAACAACCTACCCAATCCTTCACTCCTTTTCCGTGAGATTAAAATCTATATTCATTCCGTATTTCAATCTTTCCTTAGGAATAGTTATGATGAAGAAAAAATTTCAAAGTTCGGTATAGTTAATACTGCGGAATCACAATCACCGTACGGATTATAAAAGTAGAAGAGTTTTATAGTAACTTTCTCGAATAAAATTACATTTCAATAAATGTTCAAAATAGAAGCAAAATGGTACACACTACATTTATATATGTCCTGTGTATACAACAAAGCCATGGTCACGAAGTTGTTTCTTTGGTAACGTAAAACGTTAAGCGGCTACTTTTTAAAGCCTTCTCACCTTTATATTTTCCCTCGCCCCGCACCTGTCCTAGCGCGAAGTACTGTAGATCTTACTGCGCGTGTGGCGTGTTCGGAACCTCGGCCCTGCGCCCGCGCGCAAAGCCGGACGGGCGCTGATTGTGTGTTGCGTGCGTTGCAGGCACGAGGAGTGCCGCAGCCCCGGCAGCGCGGGCCTCACGCGCCACACCTGGCTGCGCACCAGCCTGCGCCGCTCCGCGCCCAGGTCAGTAGGCGGCTGGCAGCCCGCGCGCACACCCACGCGCACACCCGCTCTCCTCGCCCGCCTCTCCCATCTGTCGCAATCTTAAGGGCAAAGTTATTTTCTTTATCTGTCTAATAAATCATATTATTAAAATGATCCTAATAGATTTGAAGACATTTTTAAAATTTCATTTCATTTTCATTTGCTCTAATAAGTGCAGTTTGACGATGATATTTTCGTCTTTTTATAAAAAAAATCAGTTCTTGAAAAAGATGGAAAATATCGTCGTCGAAACGTGGTACGCATTGGAGTAAGTGAAAGTAAAATGAAATTTTAAAAATAATTGTAAATCTAAGGGGATCATTTTAATAACAAGATTATTTGTCTTTTATTTGTGCCATCTCTTAAATCTGAACAATGGAACCTAATGGTGGAACTTCGATTTCTCAAATGCAATATATATAATTTGCACCAGGATGTTAAATCACAGAAATATTATGATTTAATGTATATTGAAACCTCGATATATTGAATGAAAGAGATTTGGTGTTTTGTTTTTTAGAATTTGTATGAAGGTATTAAATCTAAAATTTTATTCAGTAGATCCTCAGTATCTCAAATGCAATGTTTTTTCTTTTATAATTTGTAACATAAATATAAATTAAAAGTTTAGGAATTTGAACCTTCGTATTTAATTCCATATTTCATGTGTTTCAAAATTTATATCAGCGTATTAAGTCTGAAAGGGTTTTGCTGTGAAACTTCGATACTTTGAATTTCTTATATCGTAACTCAAAAGAATTGTAATACATGTCACATTATTTTGCTGGACATTTTGCCTAGAGCGGGGCAGTTTAGTTTGGGGCTAATGTCGAAGTAACAATCGCAGTAACAAAAATATATGGTATGTCAGCTACTTTGTGAACATTTGTAAAATTTTTGAATTAAAAACAAAATTATTTTCTATTCTTTTAAGTTAAAATGTTTTAGATGTCAATTTTCTTGTGTGCTTGCAACGTTACGTGAAGTTCTGGCAAAAATGCGGGCGAACAAAAATTGCACAAAATGGTGTTTCAAAAAGTAGTATGCACATTGTTAAAACAACAAATAAAATATCTCTTATAACACCCGAAATAATTAAATATTTGTTGGTCTACTTTATACGGATACACAGTGCAATATTTTTTTATATACCTCTTTTCAAAGCTGATATTCCATAATCCAACATCATAATTAAATTAAATGACTCAATTGTCTCTCTCGGTAAGGATTTTCGTCCGATTTTTCACAACTCAAAAAGCAGAAGCAATCACAGGTGTCATTTGCTCTACTATGAAATGTTTCTTCAAAAACACAGTTCGTATACTCAAATCAAATTTAAACCTTTCATTCGAGAAATGTCTCAATAGCTTTTTAATAACCTGTAAGAAAGTGTACAGAAACGCAGTTAATTTATTACCTTTACAGGAATGTGAGGCAGTCGTGATATGAGTTTAACAATTTATCTGAACCACTCGTAGTTCATTTCATTATTGAAAGTGCCTTCGACAGCTTGAACAGGATTCCACTGGATTTTGTCCCCTATTAAATAACTTGAGTTATCATTGGAAATTAATTACGCACTGGATCAAATTTCATAATAATTTTCCCTTCGATTTAACAAAATTAATTGGATTTCTCTCTTCACGCAAGTTAATTTCCCAATGCTTTTATGTTTACAGCTGATGCGTTGTTTCTATCGTAAGGATAGCACAGATTTGTATGAAACCACTTCAGATTATGAAAACGTCTCTTGAGAAGACACGCTGTCTGTAAAGTGTTTCATTCTACCAACGCAATAAATATACGGAAACGCATAGTTTTATTATTATTTTTGTGACCCTAATTTGGTTGCGATTAAAAGACTATTAATAATGATAAAATTGAAATTCACCGTTCCCGAATATGTCATTACTTGATTATTGAAATAAAAGTTTGGAAAAAATTTGTGACAAAATTCATGACAATTATTTTGGTCTCATATCAGTAATCGGAAGTCTGTTTCTTAAAGCTATCAAAATTAATGAAACTTTGCGTTTATATCTCACTGACATCTAATTAAATCCGAGGTTTCTTCGTGTTGATATGGGAGAACATAAATGAATAGTAAATCAAAAGGATTACAATGAACGCGACGGCAGCCAATTCGGGTAGCAAGCGTTTTACGGATAATTTTACAACATATTTAATGGATATGCAATGAAGATATAATACCATTACTTCATTGTTGAGGATTCCATCAGTTTTAGCAGAGAAAGAAAGGTCTCTCGGCGAATTACATTGTTCAGCTGAAGCGTCCCGGAGTCATCGATGGACGTAAGTACCCGGTCCCTGACGCCATTTCGTCTGTTTCAGCAGCCAGCACGAGAACTTGCCCAACCGGCGCTGGGGATCCTTCAGGCAGTGAGTACCGGGGTAGTTTGTGTGTCTGCGCGAGTGAATGGTGTAAATGCGTTGGTTCGCGGGTAAGCTGCAGATGCGTAACAATTCCTTAATCGCGGGGAAAACGTAAACAAAACTAACCAAATTTAATTTAGAGAATCGTAGCCTTCTGCGGCCAGAATCATGAAAAAGATCTCGGCTGTCCGGCCGATGCCGCTTAGAGGGCAATGATGTGGACCTTTCGACCGTCATATTGTGATCTTAAGGTACTCTAGCCTTACAAGAAGACCACGACATGATGGTCGAAAAGTCGGCATCACTGCCGTCGAAATGGCGTCACCCAGGCAACCGAAAGCTTTTAATCGAACCTGATCTTGTATTTTTGCATTTTACGTGATTTTCTAAAATAATTCAAGATCTCGTGTGCGTCGGTGCTAGATCATTATTAATATCAATATTATTCAAGAAACTTTTTACTTCAATTGACGACTTGAATTATTCTTACGACCGAACCGTTTTACCTTTTTAAACAACTATTTGAGTTTCAAGGGTAAAACTATTTTGCATTTTTATCTCAACCTTAAATATTTTTACAAAATTCTTAGGTATTCAAATAATATTTATTGTGATAAAGAAATCAAATCGCAAATGCTTTAAAATGTTTAAATCTGAACCGCTTTTGAAAAACATCTGGGAACACCACGAACATTTGCGAAAAGATGAATAAAATTTGTAGGGAATCGCGTGAAAATACGCTACCGACAAGTCAGCTTAGCAAGGAACTGTGTGAAGTCGCGCACAATCAGTAGAAATGAGAGGGCCTTCACGCACCTGAACGCAGAATCCGAAGGGAAACTCTCGACGGTCCGATGCCCGTATGCTTGGGGAGTGGGAGCCACGTCCGATGCCGATAGCATCTGCATTGTTGCGTAGCCGACAGGGAGCGCCCCGCACGCGGCGCGGCGGCGCCTTCCTCCACTGGCAACTGGGTCAGCAGTGCGCAGCGCTGCCGCGAGATCGCTCTGCCTGGGCCTTGGCCAACAACCGCTGCCAACTGCGGGAACTTTCCTTTCGCGCACCGAGCGCGCCACTCGCGTTATTAATGGCAGCCCCTGCGCTGTGTCAGTTGGCGCGCGCTGTGACATTCATTACGCCCACACGTGCAAAATAGGTTTGACGTATAGTTCAGAGAAAATTTGGGGGCGAAGTAAAGTGCTATTTCATCGGTAATTTGGTGATTTCATTTTAGGTCATGGTCGATTTA
Source organism: Acheta domesticus (assembly GCA_031308135.1). Classification (NCBI taxonomy): domain Eukaryota; kingdom Metazoa; phylum Arthropoda; class Insecta; order Orthoptera; family Gryllidae; genus Acheta; species Acheta domesticus. The sequence goes on from JAHLJT010000631.1 coordinate 96,844,282, forward strand.
TTGAAGTCATCGGAATAGTGTGCATTAATTGGTTTTGCGATGAAATTGCTTGTAGATGTAAGAGCGTTTGCCGAAAAATTGACTCGTGTAGTGCATGAAGGAATGTAGTAAGAAATAACACAGCCTGCGTTGATTGCATGCCCAATAACCAATTATATCAAGTAGGTGTTGGAGTAGCTGCTAACTACTAACAGGCACGCGAACCTGACGACTATTTGTGAACTGTGGAATGAGCTACGAATTCGGACTAGTTGAAGCTGAGAAATGTGACCAAACTAAGCGACTACAGACTAAAAATATTTGCACTACTAATAGTATCACTTAGGAATTTTGGGTGTTGTTTTTTATTGGTATAACACGTGTGCACTATAAATATGTGTGAATTGCTCACACAACTGATATATTGTGTATTGCAGCTCTTTTCCAAGGAAAGAAATGTGTATTACATTCGTTATGTCACTGCTATTACAACTGGAACAAGTATTTCGGTAACAAATCCGATATTACTTTGCTTTGGACACCTCTATGAAGAAAATAAAATAAAAGCTCACACTGTGCCTCTATTAAAATTTTTACATGCATTCTCAAAATGGTTTATTTGGTCATACTCAACAACTTCACCCAAGCGTAATTTCCTCAGTACGTAAAAGCATTCTATTCAATGGATACAAATATTCTGCTTCAACTCTCGCCATAGTTCAGATCAGAGGGTAAGCCACTCAACCTCCTCGGAGAGCGCGTGACACGAACTTTTACACACAATGGCAATGCCTTGGGGAAATCGTTTTGTTTCGATGCCGACCTTCTCTTTCTACTTCCATTATCTGCCCCCGCAGTGTAGTAGTAGCCTCGCGGGGTAAGAATATGTAAATGCAGTCGCCGTCCGATCGAACGCGGTCAACGAACGTGGGCCCTTTGCCTTTCCGACGGACTTCTCTCTCTCTCTCTCCTTCGAACGCTACTGGACGTTTTCCTGAATTGTTTCTTCGCTGTTCTGAATGGATCGCGTAAATCGTTCGAATGTCGGATTTCTCGTGTGTTGTTTTTCGGTGATTTCAACAAAGGAGCAGACTTACCAAAAGACAACATATACTGTATTCACATTAATATTAATTTCCTAAAATGTATTTGTTTTCTTATTGCTGAACTGACCCGGGGAAACAACCCCATGCAGTGACTTAAAATGAACTAGGTAAATGACGAGTTCATTCTTGAAAGATAGGAAATTCCAGATTGAATCGAGGTAGTTGAACTTCAAGGTGGCAACTTCACGGAATGAAATGAACTTCGCAACGTTAGTAATGCAATTAACGGATAAGAATTTTTCCCGTAAAGAACATGGCTTAAGCAAGAGTTTTCTTGCTGCATTCTTGTATGGGTAAACGTGTATTTGAATATTAAAATATACCAAAATAGTTTTTTTTTTGAACCCATAGGATCGTATTAATAGTATTCTTTTCTGGTATTTTCTTTGATTCTAAAATGTTTGTATAAAAGTCTCATTTGGTGACGAAGGGAACCGAAATTTCACTCGGAACGAATCTCTTGAAGCACATTCTGACAAACTGGCAGAAACATTCTTGTATATCAAAATGATATCCATAAAGCAATTTTTTTCGTACTTCATCATCGAAAAATGTTATAAACACACCCACAATCACTCCTGCCTGAAAGTCATCTGGCCGGCCGTAAACGAAGCGAATCAACCCTTCTCTGACTTAATACCAGATGAAGGGTTCAAATTTGTGAGTTTGTTTCCATTATTTTTTATCCACGACAAAAAGATTTCAATAATTGACCTTTCCGACTTGACATGTCAGGTGTCAACCACTGGAAAATTGACATCAGATCCGTTTTCGTTGAGGAGGAACTCCTCATCATAACATTCCATCAAGGAAAATCCTTGCTCTCCAAAATCGATCCCCGCCGCGCCCCTCGAACGGTCATCCGGCTGGACGGGACACGAGGCGGGCGTTGGTACGCCTGCGGGGGCGGCGGCGGCATTGGCGCTGGCGCCGGCGCGCGCGGCGTCAACAGACGGTCGCCCGGGCAACGGGCAACGACGGGCGCCCCAGGGCGCGTTGGCGGCGGCGGCGGCACCGCCGTCCTTTATTCATGGCGACAGTCGGAAGTCGCGTCCGCGCGCCGGATCGTTTGCGCCGCGGTCGGCCCGCGCGCCGCGCCGTCCCGTCGGGCTCGCGGAAACAACGGCCGGCGGTGGAGAGAACATTTAGTTGGGCGCGCGCTCGTCCACCACCCGCGTCTGCCCGTCGCCGGTAGCAACGGAGAGCCGCGCCGCGCTGTGCCGCGCCGCCGCAGCGCGCCCAGGCACATGCGCAGCGGGCCCCGCCCCGCCCCGACGCCACCCAGCGCGCAGCGCGCGCCGGCCCGCTCGTCGGCCCCTGGAGTCGAACGCGGACCGTCGCGCCGGCGCCGCTCGCTCACACCGCGATTGTCTGGCGTGCGCAACGTGGGTGTGATCAACGCGAGCCAGAGGACGGTTTGATGGGCGGGTGATGACACCTCGTGTGGAAGCGTTGGTGAACAATGTCCCTCTGGCGGTTTTCTTAGTTTTCCTTTTTTGAGTACTTCTGTTTGTATTAGTTCCTTTGTCATTACGAAATTCTTAAATGATAGTTCGGTGAAGTTACGTTCAAAGTGGACAGTTCAGTGTGGACTTTCCATTCTTATTCTGGTCGCTACGTTCCCGTAACATATGGACATTCAAACCTCTAGTCACGTGTCTCTCCCTGTGTGTGCTTAGTTCGCCACTGCTACATATTCCCTACGACTGGCATGCATTCATCGAACCGTGCACGTGCCTTCCCACAGTGAACGTCATATGGTGATCAAATGTGAATTGCGTCCAACGAATTGGAATGGAGGACTAGACCTCATCACGCAGCAACGACCATTCGAAACATTTATGCCTCTCCTAGCAAAACGGAGCTCCTAGAACTGGATCATTATTCTCCTGGCAACAGCCACAATAGTGGTGATTCATTCAACGCTTTATCCTAGATACGTAGAATCTCGTATCGCTGAATTCGACCGCTGCGCCGTTTCTGAATAATCTGCCCCGGCTCGTCGCCACCCGCATACTTCTCTGGCGGCGGCCGCAGTGGCCCCCGAAGCGCATCCACGGAGTGCCGTCGACGCAGGCGGCGGCGAGTCCGAAGCCCTGGCGACCTCCCCGGAAGACCCTTCGAGGTAAGGAGGAACTCGGTTGGTTTCTTTCGGGGCAGATTGGAGCATGAGCTTCGACCGCGACTTTCTGCCGTTTGGGGGGGGGGGTATCTTGAAAATAAAGATAAAAGCCCCCAAACTACGGAAATTGGCATGAAATTTGCTCCGAATCGTAGTTCTTGATCTAGAGTATTCGAAACGACTCAAACATCTGTGCTGTTGGAGGAATATGCGAGAGATTTGATACAAATGTTAAGTGACATAAAAATGTAAGATTCCAAAGTGACATCCGTTATTACAGAGCCGTTTTCCATTCTACGTACCTCCACATGGGATTGTTTAAACAAACAGATTCACGGTACTCTCCTAAGAGTTATAGCCTTTGCACTGCCACTGCTGAGTGCAGTTCTTTCTTGCATGGCTGTCTCCGCGAGGGGACTCTTCATACTAACTTATTTTCAACGTGTGGTCATCCAAAGTTATCGACTCCTTTCCCCGTGCAGGGACGAATATCGGCAGTCTAGGTAATAGGTAATTTGCCCTGCCTCTTAATGCCACATTGTCCCAAAGTTCTATCTTCCCCATTACTATTATAATAAACAGATCAGAGGCCGTCCCTGATATCAGGTAATGTTGGAAATGTTGGAGATGATCAGTAATGTCAGAGAGTTTCCAGGGTACCTGACTGTAATAACTTTTTTCCCTTCATTTTATTGAAGAGGAACTTCGATGAAACGGTTTCAAAACTCTTACTCACTAAATTTTAATTTTCATCTTTCACCTTTTCCTAAAAACACATTCCGTTAAACTCATTTCTTCCATTCTTTGATTTATTTCTTTGAACAAGCTCTGTTTTGGTTGTTAGTCATTTAATTTTGTTTTCTTTAATTGCCAAGTTCCTGTTCAATATTTTTTTTAATGTTTTAATTGTTGTTTTTTTTATTGCGACCTCTCAGTACTTACCCCCGGGGACAACCCCCGCCTGGCCCCCGGACTGGAGGAAAGGAGAAATCGCGCGGTGTTTGTTGTGCACTGGAGCGCGCCCGGTGAGCGCTCCGGAAGGAGCTTTCGGCCGCGTGCTTTCTCGACGGCAGTGAGCGCCTGCAGTGCGTGGGTGATGCAAATAGAGCGCGCCGCCGCCCCTCCCCACCTCCCCACCTCTGTTGATGCCATTGTTGTGGTCACCGGCCGCAGCGACTGGCCGGGCGCTTTCACGTATGTGCTGCGGAAAGTCGGAGGCGCAATCGCGAGAAGAGATGGGGCTATTATCTTTCCTTTGCGACGATGTGATTTATTATAAGTTAATACATTGCAAGGAATATATGGAAGGATATGAATTAGGAATTGGTCCACATCACATGGTGTAAAACTTCAAGACGTATCAATGAAAAATTTAGGCTGATGTTCACTCGTTATACACTTAAAGTTCAGCTTTTCGAGGATGTACGATTGATTCCTCCCCTCCCCCCGTTCCAGCGCTGACAGGTCATAAGAGATAACTTTGAATTGGGAGAGTGTCCTCAAAATAAATGGTACAATTCATTCCTGCTCTTAATTATTGGAAGTTACGCGGGATTGATCCATTGATTTGACGGCTGAGCACTTTAGATTTGAAATAAATCTCTCCCACGAATGAAGTGTTTCTGAGATCAGCCCATTGCAATAATTCGAGAGGTTAGAAAATATATGAATTTTTGTTCCATACTCTAAAATAATTAATAATGCATAATATCCGGATCATGCTGCAAGGTGTAGAGCGTGTCTTCACTGATCATTTAATACACGTTACGTACATTCGGGGAAGTTTGTAAAATATTGCATGTATTTTGTAATGTCTCGTTGTTTGACTATGTAACACACGCCCAATTGATCAGCAGAGAAATATTTCATGAAGGTAACACTATTTGTCGCTCAGCGATGCACAGTTGGAATATGTTAAAAGTGTATATAGTCCTTTCGAATTCAGTATATACGACACAACTACCCTAAAAGTTCATTTTCTTTATAGTGAATGTGCATCGAGTACTAAGAGCACGAAACTTTGCTTTAAAGGCATCAAAGAAATATAAACATGAGTGTTTGCATCTATTGAATGCAAAAAAGTTAGTTCTGTGTGAAGTTGAGTTGTGTTGGTTTGTGCATGAAATAATTGCACTGAAGTCGCGTCTAGCTTAGTTTGTGACACCAAATTCCTTTTTCGTTAGCTTCATTGAAAAATGTACGACTCGCGTGTAAATTCGATCTTTGAAAAGTGAAAGTTAAAAGAAGTTATGGTACAAAAGAACGTGGGAGGTTTGATGAGCTTGTTCCGGACTATACAATTGCTTGGTTTTGTTGTAAGAACACTTCAGAGAAAATGTTTGTGCAATACATTGGTTGCATGTTTGAGAATATAAACATAGTCCATAAAGTTGCAATGTTAATCTTAGCTTTTCATTTTGAAATACAAACACGGCGCAGAGCTAATTGCTGAAACTAAAGCCAAATTGCTAATTCTGTAATCCAGCAAAACCTAATGCCGACGTCGAAGTTCACATATTGACAAACGTTGGGCCGTACGGTGTGCGTTTGCCAATATGTTCCATCAGTTGACGTTTATTTGGTACATATTTACTTTTGTTATAAGTGGTTGAAAGTTTTTTATTTACAAATGTGTAGTGTTCATTAATTTGCTAAAACTGTATAAAATTAGCCTGGAGAATGATCACGTAGAGTCCTTTATTATTACAGCTGCCTTGTATTAATTACCGTCCCGAGCTTAACATAAGAAATTAACCCTACAAGAGTGTTGATTCTGTTGGCGTGACAACGGATCAGGATAGAAAACAAAACATTTAACCAATATTTTGGTTAATTGTTCTGTTAGTATTACTAAGTTTATTACTAGAAATAGTTTGAGTTTAGGTACGGCAACTTTTAAATTACATTTTGAATTGAACATTAATTGTTAATGTTACTGAAATAAATTCACAAATAATGTATCATTTATAAGCATATTTGATTAACAATATTTTTTTATCTGCATTTTTCAAAAATATGCGTGTCTCCTTTGCCCCCCTTCTCTGAAACCGCCTTTGGCTCCCTCTTTATTTCTCCTCGTAGCACTCCTCCCCAATCCCGCTGCTCTTCTCCCGGTAGTACGTCACACAATTTTAACTAATTTTTTATGTTAAATAAATAAAATATACGCTAACCTCACATTATCTTTAAAGGAGGCCTTCGCAGTTAATGGGATCCTAAAGGCTAAATAAAAGTAAAATAAAAATAAAATAAAATAAAATAAATACGTCTTTCCAATGGGATTGCACATTCCTTTCACCCTTGTGGTCCCGTGCCGCCCTACACCCGCCCCGCCGTAACCCTTTGGCCGGAGGTTCCCTGAAGTGCCATCCATCTTCCGCCGGCCGCAGTGCGGACGCGGGCCCCCGAGGGCGCTGTCGCGGGCCGAGCACCTACGAGTGTGTCTCCATCCCCCGGGGGCAGCCCAGCCCCAGTCCGCGCTCGACAGAAGTGCGGCGTTGGCGGCCGGGAAAAGCCACTCGTTGACGTACTAACCGTACTGTGTGCACGATTGTGGAATTGAAAAGTGAGCGGTGTCTGATTGTGACTTGGCGGTTCTCAAACGTCCTCGCGTAACTCAGTCGCTCTTTTCAATAACACGAGAACAAAATAAAGAAGGAAAAAAAGAAGAGGGAAATAAAAAAGAAGAAAAACAAAACTCACAATCCTGCTCGGAGTATCCCTTTGAAATCTGACTTCAAATGAATGGAAATATGGTCAAGAAATTTGCGTTATCGCTGGATAGTAAGCTCCCTATCCATTTTTACCTTCTACTATAAAAAAACATATAGAAAAGAAAACACTTTGTATACGAATAGATTTGCATACCACATAAACATTTCGATTACTATTGCGTTTTATTTTCTTTTAAAAATAATCACTATAATCTGAATCGTAGTACAATCTATGGATGGACTTTTCTCAAAATTTTCTAATCTTCATTTATTTCTGATTCCTTTTATATAATTCCGCAAATGCCATTTTACTACAACCCTGTCTGATTGATTGGTGCCTACCCGTGGACGATTACAGGAACTCTGGGGATGATGTTCGAAAACGAAGCTAAACCGTGGATTTGGAAAGAACTGAAGGCGTGTTTATACGAATATGAATTAATACAATTAATTCGTTTTATGTTTCAGTTGAAAACCGTGGGACACGATGACGTTCACTGACCCGAACCTTGAGAGCATGCTCTGCAAAAACACGCCAGGAAATTTTATACGCCTATTTTCCACTTCCGTTGTCCCGACCTAAATACAGTGCATCAACCGAGGTCGAATACAATTGTCATGCCCGCGTTACTTACGATGTGAATGAATTATGAACACAGAAACAAGTAATTTTGTAATATTGATTATACTTAAAAATAGATGAGTAAATCTTATTAGCAACCAGAAACGTGATCGAACGAAACCTATAAAAATTGGACCAGATCTCTACCATAGGTAGTTTGTTGGATTAAGGTTTTAAACGACATCTGATATGATCAGATTAAGTTCTGACAATGAAGGCTGGGTAAAATTTCGCGAACAAAATAATATTTGTTATAATTTATATATTCAACTTGGAATTTGTCCCTATCGGCGATCTTTCATAGCAAAACTATTATTACATATGATTGAGTAGTCCAAAGACTTTCGACAGAATTACATGACGAATAGTAATCACTGTAGATTTCATTAAACGTTTGGTGTGTCCAATAAAATCTTGTTTGATTAACGTCATCACGAGACTTCCAATTTTGCTTCTGAATTTTACGCGAGTGTGCAGATCGAAGCCTTGCATATCCCTCTCTTTGAACCACCATTGCATTGCGTGCTTCGCTCGCGTGCCTGCACACGCGTGCTTCGTGTCGTTGGCCGAAACACCAGGGCGCGTTGGCCCCTCCCTGGGCGACGTTCGAGCTTAATGGAATTCTTCTGACACAGGGGAAACGACCCACAAAGTGCTGTGACCTGTAGTTAGTTTGAGAAGAAGATAAACAAATTTGTTTTCGTTCCTTGAAAGTAGCTGCACTTGTTCTAACACTCAGGGTGATTTGGGTGATAGGCCGCCGTTTACGGCGATAATTGTTTGACAGACCGCTGAATGAAACCAGTTATTTTGAAAACGGTTTATATTATAGTTATTTCCTTACTTATTGGAATATCCGTATCGGTATTTTTCTTTTTATTTGTAATAAAGCAGGACACCCAACAGTGGTCATATATTATAATAAATGCCTGCAAGATGACAATCAACATAGACTTCATTTCATACTTCCATATTCGTTGCAGTGATGATATTTAGTGATAGTTGTATGAAAGCAATAATGCACATTACTAAGCAATGACAAATGCAAAGAATAGGCACACAATTTCTGCCACGAAGTAGATTTTAACATATAACATACCTGGCCGCAATATATTGCGCCAATGCAAACTGTTGTGCTCCTCGTTATGGGTTTCCGATCTTTCTTCCAACATAGAATTTGTTTATGATATTCGATGGATAGTTATTTCTAATTCCCAGAAAATGCTAGAGATATTTGTTTTTAATCAATTTTACTTAAAGGACGATAAAAGAAATCTTACTTATATTATTTTTTCCTACATCTTCATATAATATTTGTTTAAATAACGTGACGTTTTGGAACTTATTTGTTGAACAGGAAGAATTTACTTAGATATTTGTTCTGGTGTAGGACTATGTGTCTAATGACTGCCTTACACTCTGCACAGAGATGGCGTCATACTGCGTGCGCCTTAAAGGAAACATCTCCAAGGAAGGCGGGATGCGCTCATTGATAGGTCACGGGTCAATGTGGTTATTCGCCTCGCCCTTCCCTACTTGGAGCGAGCATTGTTCTAGATGAACAGTTTTAATCCGGGCTTAAGCACGAGAACCAGCTGGACTGCAGTGTCATGCTAAATCGATATTTCCTGTACTTCGAAACCCGCGACCTTCCCACACGCTACAAGTTGCCGGACGTTACAGACCTGTTCATTCACGAACGTGTTGACATCGATCTTGGTAAATATGGAGTAGACCAATAAACTCTCTTTTGTACAATAAACAATAGACAAGGAAATGTGAAATAACTTGTTAGTTTCTTTCTAACGATTCACTTGATGCGAATACATTAATTTTTCTAACGGAACAAACAAAATTCAACTTATATATACGCAACTGAAATATTTATAGATAGTTGGTATAAGAATATAAAATAAAATGTAATTGATTTAGATCCCGAACTAATTGAGTGTCATACTAGTCTGCAGTATCATGCTGGAATTTGTTTTCTTTGAAACCGTTTCAGTAAAAGTTTAAAGAATTATTTCATGATTTTAATAAACAACAAATGTACAGTTCTTTTATGTGCTTACAGAAGTACAGTATTTTGTGCATACAAAATTAAGTGAATTATCATGCTATGCTATCCCGTGGACATTTTTCGCCAAAGCCATGTCCATTAAATAACTTTTAGTAGGTTATCACCGTTTCTCCAGTCAGCTGCATCTTGTAAAATCTCGTTCTCAAACTTTCCATCAGCATCTCGCAGCGAACCGAACATTTCATGAAAGAAGCAATGAAACTGCAAAAGGGAAACAGACGGGTGGCTGAAGTAACGAGCAGGGAGGGTGGAAAGAAACGACTGAGTTTGACGTCTGCGGAAAAGATTCCGGGTAATACGTCCATTATAGTCGAACTCCCTTCACAGTAGTCCGAAATCACCACAGTAACATCAAAAGTTTGCACAGCACTTGTTCTGTGATGGCGAATCTAACAATCAACTATTATAAATTAACAAAAGTGAAGAACAAGAATTATAAAAACAAACAATTGATAAACGAATACTCCAAATATTAATGTTTTAAAAAAAATTTAAAAGTCCCTTTCGGGATATTATTTTCCCTCGGGATTTATTCACTTTCAACCGTAATTTACGTGTTACTTACGAGCAATATTTCCCATACACATTTATACGAGTATTTATCTTTGCAGTAAGCCACTTACACGGAGTTTCATAAAGATAAAGACATTTTATTTTGCGGATTTGTATTCACGATCGTTTAAATCGAGCATTGAGCAAGAAATTAGTACAGCTCAAAAATTAAGTATTTGATTTTTTATCATTCCTATTAATTTTTCAGCAACTCCGTATTATACGGAATTAAGACTCTCTACATGCCCACTTAATTCAGTTTTTGAGGTGACAAATAGTTTTTATCCCATTTAATGCTTTCGTTCCGGGGTATTTCGGATCAATCTGCACGAGACGGAGGAGACTGCGAAGAAGTGGGCGGAGATGGTGTCAAGGTAGCAAGAAGGAAACCTGGAACGGCTGAAAGTCCAAAGAAGAAGAACCCTGTTGCCGTGCTCCGAAAGGAAGGGTGGAATGGAGGAAAGCAAATAGTAGACATACATATGATGATAAATCAAGAGATGAATATGGACATATCACACGATGACTGCGCTCAGATGATCAGTATATAAAAGATTGAATGGTACTGTGAAAAGAGAAAGAAAGAAATTAAAGAAAATAATTCGAGTGCTAAAAGTGAATTGATATAATAGAATTTAAGAGTTGTATGAGCGAGTAGAAAAAATACACATTTCAAACATTGAATTGAAAATATGTCCATGGTGAGTGCCGTGTGCGTTTCATTCCATCGGTTATATTACATTCATTTTCAAAATCGATACCTATGTTTCAGCCAATCAGATAGTTCGAAAGTAAATTGTTTTAGAAGAGGCTTGCATGGGGAGGGAGTTCTGGTATATTAATCATAATAGACAAACTCAAATTGAATATTGGAAACTGACGACTGATAAATATATTCACATATTTTCTCTTAAAAAAGGACATTTCTCATTCACCGCTCTTAAGACTCATTATTTCAAAGTCAGTTTTTTATTAATACCCGCTGTTTTACGAAATTGTCAAGGTTATTTTTACAATAAATAATATAAATTTTATATAAGAATACTCTCCGAAAATTTTGAATAAAGACTAGCCTTCCAAAAAAATCAAATTGTAGTGTTTTCAAAATATGTACTGACGTATCCTCAGAACCGGTAACTTAAAAATTCTTTGTTGAGCGAGTGGGTGAATGTGGTGTGTGGCTTGAAAGCAATAACAAGAAAATACTTGCGTGGTGTGCGGGTGAGCATGAAAGATTGACCGATTAACAATTATTAACTTGCTTTGCAGACTCACAGCCATTGCTTGTGCGTTGCCTGCACCACCCTGCTCCCTGCACCGGGTCTTGGTTGTGTATCTGTTTGTTTCCACGGTTTTTACTCATGGCGTTTCTCTTCTGTTTCAGTTCTGGAAAACGCCTCGGCTCTAATGCACTCGCCAGGTAAGCACCAATTCGTGCAGTCCATGCTTGTCGCTTGTTTAGAATACGTTCAGTTGTTGGTCAAGCTGGCATTGATTAGACAATACTTGTCATTGATCAATTTCAATTGAAGATGTTATTTGTTTTTGACATTATGGTCTCCATAAATACACATAGGTTTCAGAAGTGTTGAACTAAAATGACTTGTTGATTGGGTGATTTTCTTTAAAAAAAATATGAGAATTCTTTAGAATAGGAGAGTATACCACAAGTGAAATCTTACACCTAACTAAACAAGACTATTGTGAACATAATCTCGAACTGTTAGAATTCATAATAAATGTCCCTAAAATAGAATTTTTGAAAATTTCTACGAAATTGACATTTCAGATCAATTTAATGTACGTAATACATTTTTTAATATCGTGATCGTGTTATCACTGTACGTTACTAAGAAATTTATTGTAATAATAAAAATAATGTTAAATTTCGCTTAAAACTCTAGGGAAGATAATAAAATTTCCCCAATTTAATACACTCATTTGTATTTGTTTTAAATATCTTCTAATGTCGTGAATTTTCACGTTTTTCTAATTGTTCATGTGTGGGAATTATAAATAAATAGTGTACCTTTAATGATGTTACCTGAAGGAAAAGAGGGGTTTGAGAATTTAAATGGATTGGAAGCCATAGACATGGGCAACCTCTGAAGTATTGCTTGTACGGAAGTTTAATGCTATTAGTGGCTCGACATAATTTGCAAATTGTTATTCTGGAGTGAACATTGCACAGGATATACACTTTTCTATCTGAGCACATATATTACTTTTTTAAGAAACATAGTTTCTTTTATCGTTCGAAATTAACAACTATTATAGTAGACTAAATTATAGTACTTTTCAATAGATTAATATGTCAGCTATTGAAAATATACATCACATAATAATATCTGATGGCACATCGACTGAAGGAATATTATCTCAAGGTAAAAGCTGACCTGCTTCTGTATTACAATTTTTTCTTTCGTAACAACTTTATAATTCGTTTGGAAGTTTCTTGATTTCGCAAAGAAATTGATGTAAACAACTCCATCAAAGCAAATTTTGACTGTGTGAATATTTCATCGTATTTTGTTCAATCAACGATGGAAGTTGTTTTTATTTCGAAGTAGATAGTTTTACGTTCACCATAGCTATGACATACATTTCTTCGTTGCTTTTTGCCAAAATTCATTCACTAAAATGTTTGTGAAAATATATCAATCGGTCGGATTTTATGGGGGGTTCCATCAAAGTTACTCAAAAAATCTAATGGAAGAAAATAATTCATTCCTTCTTTCTGCAGAATAAAAATTATGCCACAAATGTAATCGCGATGTTTAAATAAATAAATTCGTATTCTGTGTTATTGAAACAAATGTTATGATAGTATCCATTCAATGTTACGTCCCTACTAAAAAAAATTATCTAATGATGAAAATGTATTTTCATTGTTTCTAACGTCACTTATAACAATGATTTAGTTATAGATTAGGTATGCCGGTTGACAGAACTGCAACTGTCTTATTGTCAAAGGGGGCGATTTTATGCTGATAATTCAATAAAGGGCAAACCATCAGACAAATAAGTAACCTCCTATACAGTCGCCATATGCTGTGACAATCAGATGTTCACCAAGCATTCCACTAGCCTGAAACATTAAAATAATGCATACATACTTGCTAGTTTACATCAATGTACATTGTTATGAGATCCAGTGGTTAAAATATTTTTTAACTCGGACGATTATGTTTCTGATTTCGTTTTACAAACTTCGCGAAAACATACAGTTATTACTTTTTGTACTATCAATATAATGATTCGAATGACGAGGTCTCTACCTCTATGAAATCAATCTTGAGAGATTATCTTCGTGAATGAGTGAATTAAATAATTAATTATTTAATGAATGAATGAATTAATGAGTGATTGAAGTGGTAATATGTAATTGTGCCTCTGTTTGCAGCCAGCTGTACCGTTCCTCCAGCTTCAACTCGTCTGGTCGAAGCTCCACCTGTGACACGGCGGACGATATGTGCTCAGATGTTTCGCTAGAGGAGGACGTCCTTGATTTGAGCCACAAGGTAGGGACAATATCTGTTTTTACGAGTTCTTTGTGCACCGTTGGAAAAAAATTGTTTGAAAAGACCTATTGCTTCTTGTCAAATGTTTGGTCTGAAAGTATTGGATGAATGCATTGATTTCTAGACAAATGAACTCACTCATTCTGTAAAAGGTTTCAATCAATATTTTTTTTCCAATAACGCAAAAGATTACCGTTTTGCCCGAGTGTCATTCCGATAATGAAAATGTAATGTAATGATACACTTCGAACATTTACTACTACACATTTTCCTAATACACATTTCCTGCACATTTTCCTTGTTGTCATCTCTAACTAGCATTATTATTTTTGAAGTGAAAATTAATAGAATATGTGGAAGCTATTTAATAAGGGCTATTCAGTTCATTTAAGAAATTTCCTTCAATTACAATTGCCTGTCTTGCAATTTTGTTAAGGTTTTCTTCTTAATTTAATTTATCTTCACCTAAAGAAGTTATTTGACGCTGTATAAATCGGTTTGAATATGATTCTCGTGTCTACATGTGTCCCTCAATGAAAATTGGTCAATTGAATTGCATGGAGAAAAATCTTGTCTACGATTCCTGACTGAACATGAATACTCTTCCCTAAAGGTTTTCTCTGAATGACCGAAGTTGTGATTATTTCTAAATAAAAATAGTATTTGTAAAATATGCAGATGTGTACTTGTATAAACCTTAAATTACAAACACAATGTTTCCTTGATTGTTCTAAACATTGGCCAGTGATGTCCACGAACAGCAGTATAATGTTGCTATTAATAGCGGTGAATAACCTTTTTGATGGAATCTGTAGAGAGCCAATTTCTTTTTCAAATGCAAAAGTTATTACATGAATTTCCTGTTGTTTTTTATACTTTTTATCAGCTTGCGTAATTTTAGTTTGCGATAAATTCAAGGTTCTCTAAATTTCAAGGAATCAAAGCAAGAACATGAATGTGTCATGAAGTCATATAGCCCCATCAGGAATATTATTACCAGGTAGATCGTTTGCTGTAATTATGCACACGAAGAACAATATTACAAAATCACCTAGCTATTTTCTATGAAGTTAATGGAGATTCAAAATTTAAAGTGAAATACGAATACCATTAATTGAAAATGTCTTCCCAATTTTAATTGTCTGCGATGAAATAGTTTTTGGATTTTCTCATTCATTTAAATTATCTTTGAAACACGTAAAGAAATTATTTACAGACTGTGAATCAACCTGGAACTGGTTCACGGATCCACATGCGTCAGTTCGTGAAACTTGGCAAATTTTAGATGTAGTGTCACCCACTAGGGTCGTCACCAGCCTTCCCCTGCATATTATTCTATTTCTGTTGTGACTCATATTCTGCTCTGCCAAGTTTCATCCTCTCGTTTATTCCGCACCGTGTCGCTGTGGTCCTAATTTATAATATGATGCCTTCTATTAGAATATTATTCACTTGCATGCCAACTTTAATAATATTACACCCTGTTGCTGCTATCATTTACGTGAGTGATAAGTAGGCTACATAAAGAATGATATGAAGAAATATATTACAGAAGTTTTCACTCAGAGGCTGGACGTGTTTGTGATTTATTATTCATTTGTTATTGTAAGCTACGTCTTCCACCACATAAATGAGTAACATGATACGAGAAATGGGAATTTTGCCGTATTGGAAATTAAACAAAACAAACATGAAATCAACACAAACACGTTCGTTCCCAATTACCTCAGATTTTCGCATTACTTCACTATTTAATTTATATTGGATCATTTCATGCTGTACATGCCATTTTTAGAACAGTATTATCACGATTCACGATTATGTTTCTAAAGTTTCTTAGATAAATCGATATATAAAACAAGAAATCCCGAAAATATTTAAGATATGTTCAGGTTCACGACCATCCATAGTCACTGATTTTCTTAACAAACCAATGAGCTCATTTAATTTATTAATGTTTTGTATGAAATTTCTCCTTCGATTTTAAAGATATTTTGGTTTGAATTTTTATGAAGTAAATTAAACAAGAACTAAGTTCACATAATACTAAATAATATAACCAATCATTATTTACAATTCAATAATATTACAAAATAATTTAACATGTACAGACACACAATTAAAGTGTTATGTGATTAATTACATAATTTTATGAGACTATTGTTAACGCATTGATAAGAAAAGATCTTGAAATTGTGGAAAGCGTGACGTTATAACGTAAAGTTCTCTTATGTCTGCATGTCAATTATCTTACCTAGCCTCTCCATCCTTATCATCTGGTTATCTGCTTGTGCCTGCAGAATCACATGACACGGTCCCACAGGTATCGCCATTATCAGCACTTAGAAGCCAATATGCAGACTACGTGGTAGCACTCCAACTTCCCTCCCCAATTTAGCCATATTTTATAAGGATGGTAAGCAAACACTACTGGCTAACGAGTTAACGAGTTAGAAATATCCTTTAACGGATATTGTTGTCAGAGCATGATTTCGAAAATATTGCATCTTGATGATACTCCGGAAGTACATGACTGTCGATACATGACTGTCGGAAGTACATGGAAGTCGAATCATATATAGATGGTGTTGCTGCAGTATTAGTCTCCTACATAGTTCTAAAAAATTGGTCAATTAAGACTATTTTCTCTTCTTTGTATAGGATATAAAATATTAAATCAAATCTTTAAAATATTATTATGAATCCCAAGTTCTTTCAGAAAAATATATTCTAATAATGCACTATTTTGGAATGTATTCTGAAGAAAGCGATGGTAACAAATACATCCTGGTAATGTTTTAAATCCTGCTAAAGTTTCGAGATTTATTACCAGCAGAAACAATTCGAGCCTCCTTCCTCGTTTTGGATGCAAAACGATTCTATTGCAGGAATTATCATTGTGAAATTTTTAGAACATCTCTCTTGGTATTTTTTTAAAATTCAGAGCACTTAATATTTTTTTAAGAAAATGACGATATCATTTAGTATTTATGTAGATCTTTTGAAGTACCTTGAACCAAATCATCTAGTATGTATTTTTTTTTTAATTTTTAGAAAGCATATTTAATTATGTCGTTCAATTATATTAATTTTAGTATACCATAAGTAATTATGCGAAAGCAGCAAATTTATCATTCTGTGCTCTTTGAAATCCGTGTATCCTCCCGTTTTTGCCCCGTCCATCGATGTACGTCGCCCTCTCCCGCTTCCCACCCTCGTAGGCCACTCCCGGATGAGCCGTGGCGGGGGCTCTGAGTGCAGGAGGTGGCCGTTTAGCGGCCGTTTATCTCCCCCGAGGGCCCTCGTGACGGCTACTTTTACGGACGCGAGCGAGGGTCGTCCGGGCGGGCTCTTAGTGACACCCCGCATTCCACACTATCCACATTTTACGCTACACACCTCACTCCATCTTCTACACTACACACCTCACTCCATCTTCTACACTACACACCTCACTCCATCTTCTACACTACACACCTCACTCCATCTTCTGCACTACACACCTCACTCCATCTTCTACACTACACACCTCACTCCATCTTCTACACTACACACCTCACTCCATCTTCTACACTACACACCTCACTCCATCTTCTACACTACACACCTCACTCCATCTTCTACACTACACACCTCACTCCATCTTCTACACTACACACCTCACTCCATCTTCTACACTACACACCTCACTCCATCTTCTACACTACACACCTCACTCCATCTTCTACACTACACACCTCACTCCATCTTCTACACTACACACCTCACTCCATCTTCTACACTACACACCTCACTCCATCTTCTACACTACACACCTCACTCCATCTTCTACACTACACACCTCACTCCATCTTCTACACTACACACCTCACTCCATCTTCTACACTACACACCTCACTCCATCTTCTACACTACACACCTCACTCCATCTTCTACACTACACACCTCACTCCATCTTCTACACTACACACCTCACTCCATCTTCTACACACCTACACTTTCTGTAGAAAATTAATTTTCAACATGGTTTACACGCCGTATTTATAAATCCAGTTCTAATATTTCCGTATTTGATACAACTCCGTATTTGTATAAATTTTGCTTCTCACTTTTGGTGTTTATGTGAAGTTTTTTCGTCGTAAACGACACTATTTTGTTATTCGTTGTATATATTATTTTCCTCTTTCTATGTCATATTTTTTAATGTTTGATTAGTCGTTGTTGCTACATAGAAGAAGAATTGACATTGAAGGTCCAGTATTTTAATTCATGACGTTTCGATGGCTATGAATATTGTGACTTCGGAGAGGATTTTCAATGGAATATTAACCCAAAAATTACCGAATTTGATTACACCGGAATAAAATACCTATCTGAAAATCGGGAGAAGTGTTATTCTTGATTAACATAATGGTTAGTAAAATGGAAATTATCTTTGAATGGTTAGTCAAAATGGCAATTGTTCTCTTGAAAAAGAAGTCGTCCAAAGCCGTGGGGGTACAACGATGCGATTACTCATGGAGCAACAATGTTTTCTTTGTGGGGAAAAAGCGTGATCTCTCTTATGTAGATGAATGTTTGAACACTAGATAATACGAATGAGAGGTCTGCAAAAATGAAATTAACTGAAAAATGTCCATGAGTGCTCTGCGCCATGTGTATACAGAAAACAGATATATAATATAAATTCTGTCCTCGAAGACAGATCTCCAGCAAATATTAACGCAAGATTTCCTGGATTTGATTACACTGGAATAAAATACGCATCTCAAAGTCGTGAGAAGTGATCTGTTTCTTGATTAAGAAGGTGGGTGTCATGGCTAGAGTCAAAATGAAAATTGTTCTGAGAAGGAAGTCGTCCAACATTGTTGACCTTCCTGGCACCGGAAGTAAATAATGTTGTATTGTTTGTAAAATATTGTTATATAATTTTATTATAGATAAAATAGTGGTGTATCGAGACCACGACGGCAGTTTCCCAGAAAATGTTAACGCAAAATTTCCTGAATTTTATTTCACGGGAATAAAATGCTCATCTGAATGTCGTGAGAAGTAAGTAAACTTGTTTTTGATTAAGAAAGCGGGTGTCAGGGTTAGAGTCAAAATGAAAATTGTTCTGAGAAGGAAGTCATCCAACATTCTTGATCTTCCTGGCACCGGAAGTAAATAATATATTATTATATTGTTCAAAATGCATAATTGTCATACGACGTTTCGAGTTTTTGCTATTGCGTATGATGTAGAAAGGAACATTTTGTTATATAAGTTTGTAAAAATAAAATGACTCGGTTCATTTTACTTTAACAAATTGAAGTAACCCGACGTTGCACGAGTATTTATTTACGTATCGCCATGCTTAGTTCTGGCCCCGCTCCGTCTTGTCCGCCAACGCCTAGCAACGTTACCGCCCTTTCGAATAGTGCCCTGCATTGCGATATTCCAGAAATACAAATGTCGGGTTCGAATGGTTGCATATCCGAATCCTGCCTCGGACATGGGTATTTGCTTGTTTTGTGGCTTGAGGCATGGTGGTGCTCTCCCAATTACCATGTATCACCTTTCAATACTCTTCTTCCTTTCCCTGGGGGTCGTAGGCCCAAGTATTAGTTGCACGTGGGTTGTGGGTTCATCACCCATGAAGCACTGATGTGGAGCTACTTAAGGATTGTCGCCTGTCCGAGATACGCTTGTTTAAAACTGTAAGGACATTAATCAATATGGGCCCAAGAGGCATATTGCCGCAATGGGTAGGGAGACGGGTGGGTACCACAATGGCTGTACGAGGAGCAACAAGTGTCGGCCGGTGTAGGGTACGTCTGTAGATACAGGCAGGTCCAAAAGACGAAAAACAGGAATACAAGCATAAAACCTGGAACAAGTTAGTAAAATATTGTTTTATATTTTATTATAGATAGAATATTGGTCTATTATGTAAAGTCTGGCCTCGACGTTTCCCAGAAAATATTAACGGAAAATGTACTGAATTTGATTACACCGGAATAAACTGCTGATCTGGACGTCGCGTCGTGAGAAGTAAGTAACCTTGTTCTTGATCAAGAGAGCGGGGGTCATGGCTAGAGTCAAAATGAAAATTGTTCTGAGAAGGAAGTCATCCAACATTCTTAATCTCCCTGGCACAGGAAGTAAATAATATGTTATTGTATTGTTCAAAATGCATAACAGTCATATGACGTTTCAAGTTTTTACAATTGCGTGGGATGCAGATGCGTTGTGTGGAAAACAACACGTTGTTATATAACTTTGTAAGAACTAAAATAATGACATGAGTATCGTACTTCGATTTATTTTATTAAATACCAGCAGAGGTAACCAGACGTTGCCCTAATATTTACGTATCGCCTGTCCTGCCCTGACCGACTCTGGTTCGCCTCGCCCGGCAACGCCCTAGCAACGCGAACTTCACACAACAATACCGCGTATTCCAGGTTGATAGAAATACACATTTCAGTGTTCGAAGGGTCGCGAGCTCAAATTCTGCTTTTGTGCTCTTCGAATTTTGCTTGTGTGTGGAGGCACGGATACTCTTCCAGTTACCAGGTAATATTTTTCTGTACCCCGGGTACTTGGATCGTTTGCCGCTTGCTCAGCGGCTGCTTTCCGCGTCTATCGGCGGCACCTAGCAACAGTGCCACCGGCCAACATTGCAAGTTTTCAACAACACTAATTTTGAGGAATAACTAGATTTGAAGTAACATCTTGGGGTCGGCAATTCATCTGGCTTTTTTCCGATTGCTCACAAATATTCGTGCAAAAATAGGGAGCAATCGCTCATCTATATACAAATATATATATATATATATATATATATATATATATATATATATATATGTGTGTGTGTATATATAATGAGCTAAACTCCGACACCGTTGGACCTATCTCCATGAAAGAAGGCACTTCTAAGTGTTTTTCACCCAGACGGTTTACAATATATGTGCTATTAATTCTGTTGTAACTCCACTACATAGCGCTGTAGAACAGAACTAAATGTTCACGTCAAATGCAACCCGCAACACACACGGCAGCCTTTTGAATATGTATCGTTAAATAATTTCTAAACGTGGTGTTCTAGGGACTTCAAAACTAAAATTTTGAGGCCGAAGAAACTTGTCTCACGCCGTGATCTACATAATGAGCTCTTCTCGAACATTCTATTACATTTTTGCAGGTCCGGCGCTTCCCGATATTACCTCACCTGCTCAGAGACGTGCAGAATCTCCAAATAAATGTGAATGAGAGGGACAGAGAACGGCAAAGACAGACAGGGACTGGGTGAGGGAAGGAGGGAGAGACAGTGAGAAAGGGGATGGGAGGGGAAAGAGGGAGTTGAGGGGCAGAACAATGTCTGCCGGGTTTTCCTAGTGTTCATATATTTTTTGAGGAACGAACACAAGCACAAACATTCATACAAACGTGTACTTTTTAGTATTAATATTTCGGAGATATGGTACTAGCTTACCCGTGTCACTCTCCCACGCTACTACAGCCTCTAATTTCCCATGTCTCCCGCGCTTCCCAGAGTCCGTTCAAGATGTACGAGAACGCGGTGTAACTTGAAGTACATCAAAATGAAACATGTGTTAGCAACACGCCAAGCATTCCCTCTCCTTCCCCTTCTCCTGCGACTTCGTTTCCGTTTCCGCTTCCGTTTTCGTCTTCCTCCCTAAATCTTCGTTGTCACAGCCTTATTTTCAACTGTTTCTCCTCAATCTTCTGTTCCTTTGCTTTCTTTACTTTCTCTTACGAACTCCTATTTTCGTCTATGTCTCAGTTTTTTCCGCTAGTCTCCCTCCACTTCCTTCTCATATTTTCATTACCTTTAATATTGATGTTCTGGCCTCCATTGTTTTTAAAATAATTTCTAGCACTTCTAGATTACTTATTGTAGTATCAATCCTCACTGAATTTTAATTTGAATGCACCGAGTTGACTAGAAGTTTCAGCATAGAATGATCGTTCGGTTGTAACAAACAGGCCTGCTGGGTCTATTATCCCACGCTTTCCTGTTCAGCCCTAGAGTTGGAATGCAAACTCTAATAGGCAAATGTGCAACTCCTTCGTGAAACCAATCAGTACGCTGGAACAATCTCGTATCATGTTTGATGATCTGAAAAAAATTTCCCAGAAAAGCTTGAACGTAGAACGTAGTTTTCTTTCGTAATACCTCATTACCAACAAAAGTAATCATGCGAGGGGTGTTCTATTTTCATAATGTAACTTTGATGAACACAGAGAGAATACCTTTGGCTTAGTTTTCTTCCCATTGTTTTTATTTACTTATACATTTCATTGTACGCATTAGATTCTCTCTATAACCGTGTATTGTTTTATACATGTTATACCACGTCCGCTGTTCGTTTCTTTAGCGAGAAATAAGAATTTAAAGAATTAATGATTCGTTATGAAAAGGCAGTGCGCACAGAAATGGGCTACGTCACCCATTCCTCTTTCTTCTCCTTCTCTTTTTCTTCTTTCTCCTTTATTCTTCTCATCTTTTTTCTCCTTATTTGTCCTTCATGTCTCTTCTCCTCAGGCCTCTTCCTCCTTATTCTCGTTCTTATTATCATTGTCCTCATTATCTTTCTCTTTCTCTTCAATTCCCTCTTCATTCTCCTCATGATCTTTCTCTTTCTCTTCAATTCCCTCTTCATTCTCCTCATTCTCTTCCTCCTCATTTCCTTCATTCTTTTCCTCATTTTCCTGCTCATCATTGTTATTTTCATCCTCTTCCTCCTCTTCTTTTTCTCCTCGATCTCGCAGCTAATACTTAAGTGGCATCGCCGTGCCAGGGGATGTGGCAATACGAGCGTGTATCGAATTGAAGTTAAGAAGGTTGCTAAATAAAACAGGTAACAAGATGATGCCGATTCATGATGCTCGGCTAAATTTATTAAATGATTGATTGATCGTACATGCTTGATCATAGACGCAATTGAAGGGAAACTTCTTACATTGCCGAGATTCGGTAGTTTATATTTGATGCCTCTTTTAGAATAGGAAATCGGTGGTTAACATCCATTCCTATGTTCATCCATCCGATGTTCCGAAACTCTTCGCCTTATTGTCTTTATTTCCTATTTCTCGGTTAATATTCTCAATGCAACTTATTGGCAATGCGTGCATCTTATTCTCGTGAATAAACATTTTGTTGTTATTTCATACGCTTGGATATATATATACACACTTGTGATGCATTGCAGAGTTAAGACTCGTGAGACTCGATTCTCCTCGAAACTTCAGAATTTGGAGGTTAGCCTCCATTGTCAAGTTCAGACTTGTGCAGCTGTTCCACGTAGACAAATACTAGTCACGAGGAATGGGGGAAATACCGCCTCGTTAAGGGAAGTCCGACGAGTGCAGTCGGCGGGTGCATTGGAGGAGGAGCTCCTCTTGATTGAACAATTGGGACGACTGTGGCCGCGCGCGGATGACTCATAGGAGGAAGCCCCCTCAAGGGGATGAGAGGAGCGCCTCCATGGAGTCTGATTCCTCGTTCACATTACATATCGCATGGCACCACGACAATTTGCAACGATATGCTGTATTAATCGAAATTGGATGAAAATGGTTCGACTTCTAAAAATATGTCACAAGTGTAAATAGGTAGATCTGTGAATGATGACGAGACTTGTTTGTTGGTAGTGTTCGTTTGTAAACAAAAGAACTTTGTTGCTTTTGAATGTCAGCCTTTTTAAGAACATACATTTTTATGAATGGAATGGTTTAAGAAGGTATTTATTGGCGTGAGAGGCCAACCAGGCTGGGTGCTGAAAACACCCAGACCTTAAACAGGATTCGAGCCCGCGTGTTTGAGCTTCCCGTATTTGAATGCTGTTCTTCATCCCTAGGCCACCGATTCCGGCTTTCAACGATTATGCAGTTTAAATTTTTCAATTTGAACGAGTCGGCAGTAAGAATTGATTTGAAATAACGCATGCTGGTTGGCACCCTGCACCCGATTTGGAATTTTCAGTAAATTACAATTATTTTGGTAATGAGAAGCAATAACACCTAGCGAAGGTTACTCTCGAGACAATATGGAGTGGATACCAACATATCTATAAGGTCCACACTGTACCACATTACCTTTCTCTGCGTTCACACAGTCTCAGATAGAAACCAGCGTCATACCCTGAGTCTGTAGACCGAATCAAGGTAAGGATGCTCCGTCGCCAAAAATCGATTAAAGAACTGATGTTACTAAAACATTGCTTCCAAAATATCGATTTCTTAATCATCGATGTTCTTAAAACTGCATTAGTAACCATTACTGTAATCTCGCAGTGGATTCGAGAGTGGTCGCCTTTGTATTATATTTAATTGACATTTTATCACAGTAAACATTCCAAATCCCAGTAAAAAATATTCAGAACATTTCACAAAAGTTTTCTGAAGTGTATAATTAAAACATATGGTCTTTATTCGACGAAAACTCAATTTTAATTATTTTCCACTCTTGGTCTGAAGAATGTCCAAAATATGGGTATATGAAAATTATTACAGGTTTTTATTATGATGGTACGTTTTTCATTGGAAAATACATTAGCTGCTAAAACATCGAACACAAAACATCGATATTAAAAAACATGGGCTTAAAAACATTCGGTGTTAAAATCGTCGATGATTTTACATTAAAAAAAAAGACGATATTTTCGAAACATAGAAATCGAAGCATTTGCATCCCTAGTACGAGGTGGCAGGATTCAGGCTGAGCGAGGCCACCGCAGCGATTGTTGACCCGACACAAGGCCTGTCGGCGGGATGCAAAACAGCTGCTGCGGATCTCCGGCCTCCTTGTGGGCGGGGGACGGAGGACGGGGGGCGCGTGTCGGGCGCGTGCGCTGGGCGACGTGCCGCGCATCCCTCCGCCGCCGCCGCCGCCGCCGCCGCCTCCTCCTCGCCATTGTCGCTTCCCCGCCCACCGACGCCCACCCTTCTCCGTGAGCGCGGGCCTCAAGGTTGCCTAGCGGAGACTCTCCCGAGAGCAGACAATAGGCGAAGCCGCCTCTTCGGCTTTCGCTTTTACTTTTGCCTCTCGCTGTTGATGATGGGAGTTTAAACGATGGTTTTAAGAATCCTCTTGATGATTTTAAGTGGTGAATGGAAAAAATAAACGTGGTTGAAGAAAGAATAAGATGTTCGGTTTAGGTATGTGAAGCCTTGCGGCTTGTATACCATGCCACTGCGAAGTACGTTCCTTTGAAATGCGAAATGCTTTGTTTTGCTTTGCATATTGTAAAGGTTGGCATATCCTGTATGTTTTATGTTCCAAGAATAGTGTGGAACAATTTGTGCTTTTCAAATTGTGCGTCTGACTTGAGAATTTGAGGATGCACTGACGTAGATTGGGGTCCATAACCCTCAGCTCTTGTTTAACCAGTGACTGATCATTTTGTGTTAACTATGTCGGTTTCAGTTCAGGATGGACAATTCTATACCAATCCTTTGGTTTGTTGGATCTCAAGTGATTACGTGTATGCTAATTCAGAATTTCATTCAAATGCCTGAACGTTTTTGTATTTCATTTTTAAAGGGAAAAGCGTTTTCTCATCATAACTTACTTTTGTTTGACATTCTACAAAATGACGATTCAATCATTGATGTGTAACAATTTTTTAAAAAATGCAAGATATAAAAGATACGTTTATTCAGTGCAATTATGGAAATAATGGAAATATTTATTCATTAATATTTATTCTCTTCTACACATTTCGAAACTACCGACTCCTTTTCATGACAAAGTCAAACGTCAGTAGTGGCAATACTGGATAATAAACCATTACTTTACATTTTCACATGAATAGTTGTACATTATTGTTTCCGTCCCCATTAAATTTATTGTTTACCCACTTATGAGAAGTCACTTGAAAGCAGAAAACTATTGCAATGCATTAACTCTCCTAAAGCAAATGAGCGACAATCTCCGCATCTGCCCGGGTCAACTGTATTCACGTGGCCGCTGGGTGACGATCCCGGAACGCCGTCTGGCGCTGTTTGTCTCCGCGATCAAAGACTTCTGGATTGATTGCCCTTGGCACCCAGCTAGGCGCCTTCCTTTTGTTTCCGTCTGCATTCGGCGTCGTTGGGCGAACTAACTTGAGTCAATTGCCGGCATGCACGATTGGCCTTGCTCGTGAATCAGGAAGACGATCTAACAGGGAAGTAAAACCTGAGCGAGTGATACCGACAACATAATAGGGTGCTCGAAAACAAGTAAGCTGTAATTGAAAGACATGGCATAGGTATTGGTGAAATAAGTTGTACTCTTTTTTTTTTTTTTTTACAAACCTACGCTATCGCGATCTGAAAGTAGAAAGAATGAAGCGCATCTGACAATAAAATTAAAGAGGGTCATAACAAATAACTACACATTTCGTTTAATAAAGGTCTCTTTAGGATAAAAACAATTATGTTGCGGTGTTCATTTCATCACGTTTGTGTTATTTTCATGGCACTGACTGCAAATGAAGTTCGAAGATAAAATGAACTGTTCAAGAGAATAGGGCTATTAATTTTGTCTTTTTTATTACTCCTTGTAGATGTAGATGAAAGTCGTAGGGTTTCATGTACGCCTCGTTTTAAAACACGGTGCAAATAGCAAATTTCTCTCAATTTTATCCTTTGTTCCAAGAATAGACTGAATGCCCTTGGAATCGAAATACGAATGAGATGGAATGCGTGTCTAGAGTTGCATGTCGTCCAATCTTTTGATTTAGTTGTCATTTACATTTTCAATTGGATTATTATCGTTTCATTAGTAAAGAAGCATTCGAGTAAAAGAAACGTTTTTATTCGCTGTGGAATAGTGTAGCTACTTTCAGTCGTACAAATTATCACTACCGTTTGAATAAGGGGCACTGTACATACTATTTCTTTGTTACATTTTGAAGTGGAATACGTCACTTCCTGTAATGTGATGTGCTACACCCCACTATGAAAGCTGACATCGAAGATCGAAATCCATAAATGCTATTGGCATTTAAGATATGTTAAATTCATCAATTTAATATATAAAGAAGTATAGTAAATCATTTGTGTTCCTAAAATTCAACCTTAGAATCCACTGCTCAGAGAAGACTCTCCATTGCGTGCAACTATTTAAGTGGATGACTGTTCGTGACTCTCGCGTCGCCTTCTGTACCTAAGTTTATCTCGACAGTCCCGCGACAAAGTATGTAACATAGTTATTTCGGCAACGACCACCTTGGAAATTTCAATAGCCTGGCATTACTTTCCGAGCAGAGCTACTTAATTTCCAGCGAGACGAGTGGTTAAGAGGCGAAAACGTGCATGACGGTCACGTCAACAAGGCAGGCAGACAGACCGACGTTTCCCAGCTGCGGCCGACAATGGGAGGCCCTGCGGGGCGTGGGTACGGCGCGGCGCCGGGTGTGTGGGCGGCGGTGGCGGCGGATGGGGAGCTGTTGTGGGACGGCGCGGGGCGCGTGTGTGGTTGGCAGTGGGCGGCCGCAGGGAGGTCAGAGGACGGGCAGCGGGCGTGGCTCTGCGAGTGGGTGCTCTCACAATCGGCTATCGCCTCTCGCCGCCTTGGCGCTGCACGACGACACTCAGCGATGCTAGAAGAGGGCCTCCAAAGCTTCAGTTCCACGGCCGGTCGAATATTTATGTCATTCCTCTTCGTGTTTCCCGTGTTTGGAGAAGGGAATTCGAACCTCGTAATGTCGAAAAGCTATTATTACGTCACTTCTTATCCTTCTGATTCCAGATATTTGATGAATCGATTGTTTTTCTTTTCAGATTTCGTTTGATGTATGCATTTTTCTCTTCAAGAATTTTAATCAAAAATTACTTTCGTTCTATTTAAGCTGTAAAATATTTTATGCAATGAAAACTTATCAACAAAAAGTTGAAATATAACTTATGCCAATACTAGTATTGAGTGTATAAAAATCCAATACTCTTTAAGATTAATATTTCGCTTCGTTCTTTACAGAGCGTGAATGATTTAGAACACACATGAAATAATACATTTCTGCGTCTGTCGCTGTTACATTTATAACGCCAACTTTGCAGACTGTATTTGTCAATTAAAATTTGTTATTTATTTTATTTTGAAGATATTGCGGTATTCGTCGCCGCCAGAAAATAAATCCATCGTGAGGGAGATAATTCTTCGCAAATTTCAGTGACCTGTTGACTGAATATTTTGTACGCCTATCGTCCTCCAACTGAATGACAGCGCACGTTCGTTTCAAAGAAGCCCACGTGCTAATGCACTGTTACATGACCCTGACTCTAAACCAATGGTTCATCTCCATTTTAACCGACCCTCCTTCGGCATCTCAGAAAACGGATACTTGGGTCATCGTGAACGTGTAGAAATTATTGCCGGAGGCAATGAAGCAAGGCGAAAGTAAACGGATGTTTGTAGTGGCCGACCATTTGTTGCGTAGAAATAAAAGATCTTGGGGGTGGCAGTGAAGAACCAGGACGCCCTATAAGTAGAGGAGGGGCGCTGTGTTTGGTCTTCGAAATCCGGCTTTGTGGTAATGCGATGCCATAGGAAATTTGGTTTCTGGCTCTGTTTCCATGCCATCCTCGGGCATATTATGGTGTCCTTTGAACTGGCGTACATTCCAAATCGGACGGCAATTTCCTTCGCATTTTCAAGGGAGTCCTCTTCTCTCGATGAAGATCTCGCGAGTGCCAGCACACCTCCACCACACCGGCACCCCGGACGGCCACATTCAGCCCGTCACACATGAACGCGTGGCGATATATTCGCGAGAAGCCCGCAAAGTAGCCGGCTCTCACGTAACCGTGTGTCGAGTGGAAGGCTGCTCATCCCCCTCGGCCCCCCGGCTCCCCGCCCGCGGCAGCGGCGTCGGCCGCCTGCTCGAGGCCATGAGAAGCTGTCGGCGAGGCGCCCAAGCAGCGCTGGCGGGCGGTTCGCGCGCGGGCGGACGGGCGGGCAGGCGTCGCTATTCTCGCGCGCACGCAGTCACCGGGGCGCCCGCTGAAGACGACGCTGGAACGTCCGGAGAGCGAACGGACGCGAGAGAGAGAGACGGATTCGCTTCAAACGGCGCGAGCGCGCGGGCAGTGAACGCGGTCCGCCGGCGGCTGGGAGTGGATTTAGCTTGTGCGACCTTGGAAGCGGTGCACGCCCGCCCGCACTCCAGCCCTCGCACCGTCGCCGCCGCCCCCGCCGCCGCCGACGACGTGGAGTGGTTTCCACGCGCGTAATCAAGCGGCGCCGCACGATATCGCCCCAGATACGAACGCGGTGTGATCGAACCGGGTCGCTCGGGAGTGCATTCGCGAGATGGCTTCCGAAGCGGAGTCCCCGCTCGAGGGCAGCACCCAGGAGGACGAAACGCCGACGACGGACCAGCAGACGATCGTCCCGCCCCCGCCCCCGCTGCCGGAGCCTCGCACGGTGACCCCGCTGGAGGACGGCCACGGCGCACCGGAGCCCGCAAAGGTTGGTAGACACGGCTTCGTCACCTTCGAACAAAACACGGTCGCTCCGCGCGCACGCCGCCTTCGCCGCCGAGGGCGGTGCTGTCGCCGTCTCCGTCGCGCGCCGGAACGCGCCTGCTTGCCTGCTCGCCTCGACCGGAAGTGTGACGTCACGGTTTCTTGTGCCGGACGCGCGGCTGTGTGCGCGTGTACGTGTGTGCACGTGCGCGTGTATGGGTGTTCCCGCGCGACGCCGCCGCCATCGCCGCCGCGACGGGTTCTTCCAGTGCTCTTGCTGGTGGCACCACGGCGCTCGCGGCGGAGTGGCGTGGAGTAGCGTGGCAGGGCGGGGCGCGGCGCGGGTCGGCGCAGCGCAGCGTGGAGCGGCGTGGCAGCGACGTACAGGCCGGCGTTGCAGTAACAGCAGTCAGTCGGTCGCGCGAAGCCGTTTGGTGCGGTGGTGAGGCGCGGCGCCGGGCGGGTGGAGGGCGGGAGGGAGGCGGCGGCGGCGGGCGGCACGGCGCCCACTTGACAAGATTAGCCGCCGACGCGGCTGGGGCGCGGTCGCGGCCGCGGGCAGGCGGGAGGCAGGCGCGAGCAGTGCGGCGAGCGCCGGCAGTGTGTGAGCGTGTCGCGTGTGTGTGGTGTCTGTGTGGTGCGAGTGGTGTTGGCGATGCGGCGCCGACGGGAGGTGCTGCCCGCGACGTCGCTGGCGTCGTGGGCGTCGCGGCGCCCCTAGCGTTTCTCGCCCTGGTCGTCGACCG
Source organism: Acheta domesticus (assembly GCA_031308135.1). Taxonomy (NCBI): domain Eukaryota; kingdom Metazoa; phylum Arthropoda; class Insecta; order Orthoptera; family Gryllidae; genus Acheta; species Acheta domesticus. The sequence goes on from JAHLJT010000631.1 coordinate 96,874,182, forward strand.
ACGCGGCGCGCGCGGGGCAACGTGTGCGCGCTCGCGTGCGAATGTGTGACGGGTGTGGCAGAGTGACCGACGACGGTCCGGCCGCCCCCTTGCGTAACCCGGTAACGTAGTGGTGACATTATTAACGCGGCGTGCGGAAAAAGAGAGGATGGTGGTGACGGAGGCGGCTGGAGCGGCGGCGACGGCGGTGGTGGCGTGGGCGGTGACATCCAGTTTCCCACCGAGGGAGTCGGCGGGAGCGCGCGCGGGAGGAGTGGGCGTGGGGCTTGGAGATGGAGCCCTGCGGGACGCCAGGAAAGTGCGACGCAGAGGTTGCCAAAAGCTATTCGTTTGGTGGTATTGTTTCGGGTTCTCTACCAGTGTTGGTTAATGGAGGTCAGGACATTGGGACTTCATTGTTCTTTTAATTCACTATTGCTTCATTTAATTGACGAATTACAATGACAGTGTTACAATACCCCAACCATTGCTGCAAAAGTGCAAATTACTTCGGTGACGAAGGTTTCTCTTTCCCGGTTTGTTTAAATGTCACTATTGTCAAAGCAATTTCTTTTAAGCGCAAAAAAATGCAATTGAAAGACGCGTTGAGAACAAATTTGAAACTGGCAAAAAGCTTGTAAATTTTGCTTAGGGACAAAACTAGCAAATTCACATAATTTAATTTTTAATTATGTTTTCGCAAGTATATAACTTTTTAGATAAGAGACAGTTGGCGTTGTGAATTCGTGACATTTACGTTATGACAACTCCCAAGATGTTTGATGAACATTCTGCCCGTTTAAAGCATTCCAACCAGATTGAGCAAGATCCTTTATCTTAAAAGTTCCAACTTGGGGCGTTGTCAGGGAATTATGAGGCATGCCGATAAAGACGATACATTTTCGGGGAACTTTCGGTGGGGGCTTTTGCCTTCGCGCCGTGTCATCGACTTTCGCCTGCATCGCGACGGCAGGCGACACAAAGCCGGAGCACAGCACAGCGTAGCGCAGCGGTGCTGCATTTAGCGCAACCCTTCCTCTATTTCGGACCGCGGGCGGCCCGCGGCGCGAGGCGGAGATGAGGCGAAACAGCTGAAGCGCAGGCGGCGGCGGCGGGGGCAGAGGGCGGTAGGGGGCGGCGTGAATTAATTGAGCCCGCGCCAGGGGGCCGCGAGTGGGGGCGACGGGAAGAGCAGAGGAGCACGGGAGCAGGCGGGGCGGGCGGCGCGAGGCAGCTCGCAGTGGGTCCAAATGACGCCGAAAGCACTCGTCGATTGTTTAATATTTTTTTGTTTGTTTCCGGCAGCCCATTTTACACATCAGGAAAAGAACTCGCCCTGATACATTGAGTATACTCGCCAAAACTTTTTCGAATTCCCTTGTAATATAGATGGATTCGTGAACATTCTTTCAGCTAATGTTTGATTTTCAACATTAGAATTGCAAATCGGATGAAGCAAATGAATTCTACTTTATCCCTAAATATCCCTCTTTATATATGTATTGTAAAGCTTTAGGTTAATATTTAACACATCTAACGCTATTGCAAGTATTCTCATACACATTTTCCCTGAACTTTCACGATTGGTTTGCACATACACACACACACACACACACACACACAACCTAGAATCGTGGGTCGCACACCCAGTGTTCCACGGAAGCCAATCTTTGGTTTATACATTTGCATTTTTAGCGACAATTTTAAAAGTGTTAAGTTGAAACTTGAAAAGAATGGTGGCTCGGACGTCTCGTTTCTCACTGAAGTATCAGATTTCATCCCATGTTTTTCCCCGATCAGAACTGTCTGGAAGTAAAAAGTAGTAATAGTTCCTTTTCACACACACACACACACACACACACACACACACACTGGATGGAGCTCATTGCATACATGTATTACTGCCTCACTTTAATTGTATAGAAGAACTTTTTTTTTACGTATTCATCTTCTTTGTGACGTCTATCCAAAAGCAACAAATGACCGCAGTTGATAATTTACTATAACACAATAACTTCAAATAACTCGCAAACCATTTATTTTTTCTAAAATGTTCCGCATTACGAGATATACATTTAAACAAAAATAATGTAAATGATGGACTCACGGACAGATAGTCCTTTGCCACTTCAGACTTCAACAACTGCAACGAAACTGAATCTGCAACAAACTTTACTATATTGTTCTGCCATTTTATATCAACGTTTAATAATGTTCCAACTTCCGCAAACTGGTTGCGGGGTAAATAGATGGGAATATTTAAATTGTTACCTTCCAAAAACGGCGTAAGACTGTTCAATTTTACCACACCACGACGTGTACGAGAAAGTTTGTTGCTGTTGCCTACTATTATTGTGTTGGACTGTGCACGTCTTTCCGTCTCGTTTCGAACCAGTGCGCGGCGGAGCGAGGGCCGTGGCCCGGCTGGAAAGAGAGAGGGTGGGGAGGGACGGGCGTCGGGGCCATATGCGCGGGGCGGCCCCGCCCACGGCTGAATCACGCGCGGGCGCTCCGGGCGTCGCAGGGCGATGGGCGACGGGCTGTGGGCGGCGGCCGCCTTGATGCGCGGCGGCTCGTGAAGGCAGTGGGCGAACGGGGCACCGCGCGGAGCCGATGGCATCTTTTGGGATGGCGCGCGTCGCCGCGGAGTGGCCGGGTCGCGACGGGATGGAACAACTCCGTGCGGGCGACAGCGTTTTTGGCGAGGAGTGTAAATTGCCTGATTTTAGGATGTTGTAACGTGTCATGATAATGTTTGACTTCCTTTAGAAGGATCGTGTGGGTTTAAAGGTTTATACGAATACTACTGTGGCTGCTATGGACCTGAACATCTATTAAAGAGGCTTTGTTTTTCAAGTGCCTGGCAATCACAGCAAGGATTTTTTTCTCAGATTTAGCATACAAATTGCGTTTTACATCTGCGCTGTACTATGGAAATGGAAGAGAGCTTAAGGAAATTATCATTCTTATAATTCCCTCGAATCTTAGGTGAAGGACATTAGTGTAATTTTAAGATATGTTTATGAACACACTAATGACGGCATATCTGAAAACTTTCGTTAGCTATTTCCCAGCTCCGAGTTTCACGATTGTAATAGATAATACAGCTTTTCTGAATGAATATTCAAGGAGGTAAGGAGTCGTCATAAAACTTCGGTCATAGCCCTTTAGATACGTTTCATCTCAAATCGAAAAGCACCACATTCTTTTGAGGATGGAGTAGTCCATGATTCAGAATGCAGAAGTTAAATAACAGGGAAAATAAAGCGTTAAGCAAGAACATCCTGGTATAATGTTTCGGCAGTTGAGTTACTCATGTTGATAGAGAGACAGGATGGACGGGCCACTCAAGTGACTTCATGAATGGGATGTCAAAGCTGATAACTTGTATTCACAACCCTAGGAATCCAGAATATTTGGTGAACTTTGCATATTTATTTATGTGAAACGCAACAAAGCATCTAATAAGGCAGTCAATGTTATTTCAGATTGACAGCAAAGCGCGAAGAACACAGATTTCAATTGAAATATTCCCATGGGGGCTTTGAATAGGAATTTCTCACATACAAAATCGTGGTCCTCTACGATCTTGTTTCTTCCGACTACTCCCTCGTGGCTAGCCTATCCCTGCGTTCATCCGACAGCTGACGCCGCCGCCGCCGTCCCTAATCATCTTTGTTTTCGCGCTAGCGGCGCCGCCGGACGGACGTACCCCTTGTAAACAAGGTCGATAAGGCAAAGCGGCGCGTGGCGGGACCATAATCTCTCTCTCTCTCTCTCTCACTCGTCCCCAGACGCGCGTCACGATCTCGCCTCTCTGCGCCACAGGCTGCTCCTTTGGCAACGGGCAGACGTCGCCCCGCCATCTCCGGGCTCGTTCCCTGCCCCCGCCCCCTCCCGTCGGTAATTCGGTGCGTGACTCGCGTGCGAGAAGGTGCGGGCGGGGGCGGGACGCCCGAAACGCCCGCGCTGACTCAACCCCGAGATGCGACGCGCCCGTGCGCGCCTTGTCGCAGGAGCGGTGAATGCGCGGGACACGTGCAATGATATACAAGCTACGTATGTAGAGGAGAACCACGTAGGGAATAAAGTATCCGTTGCGTGTGCGCTAAAATTTTGATTGAGCTGTGCAACCTCCATGTCCGTTGGTTACCGCCGAGCAACGCCCCCTCCGTCGTTCGACGTGATGTCGCCACGCGCTCGGTGACGGTGGCAGTTGATGCTATTAGAGCATGTCGCATAGGGCGCCAATCGCGAGGTGACAGTTGACGTTGAAAGTTCCAAAATGCCACGCCCAGAGACACTACGCCTCAAGCTCGAACCATCATCTGGGCAGACATCGTAAGGAAGGGTAACATAGCATGCATTTTCTAGGAAACCATTGTTGGTAAAGAAAATAATCTTCACTTTATTTGTAACAAGCTGGTATGCGATGGTTACATTTTCAATAATGTGGTGTATAAATAGGATTCATGATACTCTGGATAACTTCTTCAGTGAACAAAAAATGTCACATTGATCTGTTTTTATGCAATGCTTTATGAAGAGGGTTTATTAGAACTTTTAGAAATATTTTGAGTCATATTCTTTCGGTAATATCGGAGGGAAAAAAGGCAGAAATAGATAAAATAAAATGAAAATAATTTGCATTTGTCTGTTCTCGGATTGAAAGCAACTTATTAATGTTTTCCTAATTTACAAAAATTAGAAAAGATCACAACTGTCTTAATGGGGCAGAAAGAAACGACCCTCACTCTTCGAAAAAGAAAGAAAAAATGTTCGGTGTGTATCTTGTCTAAAATTTACGGTTCATAAAAATTTTGACCGCGGTAAAAGGGAGCATTGTGATACCACCGAAAAAATGCATAGCATCATATATATGGATACATTGTTTATAGTTCGCGGAGGTTTCTTACTGTACAAATAGGAAAAAAGGACTATTCTTTCATGATAGCTGTTCGATCACGATCATTATTCTAATCTTGAACAATAGAATTGATTTTTAAAGAAGTTGTAAATAATTTTCATGAATTCAGCATCATCCTACCATATGTTTGTAATGTGACGTCCATAGCACATTCCCTACATTAAATTCTGTATAAAACTTCTACAAATATCACCGGCAATCATTCACATTCCCTTCTTTATTACTACACCGCCGCGCCAGCATTTTATTGCAGTATGTAGCGGCGGTGACGTCCTTCATCCCTTATGGGTTGTGCGCGGGCCCGATCTGGGAGCAGCGCGAATGTCGCGCCCGGCGAAGTTTCCAGTCACGTCCCCGCGTCTCGACTGCTATTGCCCCCTGCACGGAGGCCCAGGGGGAGAGTGAGGAGGGCAGGGGCCGCCCATAAATTCTCCTGTGCGCCGCGCACTGGCTTACGAGCGTCCTGCTCGCGCCGCACACCCGTCCGCAGCCGCTCGAAGCTCGTAATTATTTTTGGACACTGCATCCGGAGAAGGTGGCGAAGGAATTGCATTGAAATGTCTTTCGGTTAAGATCGCACGTGCTTTGCCATCAAGGGCACGCTCGATTCGGATTACAAGTCAGGGCGATTCAGGAAGTGGGGGAGATACTACGTGGTGGTTCCTGAAATTGAGGGCGTGTTCATTTTTTAATATTGCTGGAAGTGGTGTTCTTTCATATTGGCTGTGGGATGATCTTGACATTAAGATTCGTGTGCTCATAAGCCCGCTTGATTAATGTTCTGGGCGATTGGGGAAGTGGTTCGGGATGTATAATGTGTATATAGGATTTATTTTGTATTAACGAGAAACAAAATGAGAACATGTGTTTTAAAAATATTGCTGGCAGGGTTGTTATTTGACAGTTGCGTCTAAAGGACACATTGAACTGTCTTCTGCAATCTTTAAATTGGAAGGATGGAATCTAAATTAACATCGTTACTAACTTCCTGTAAGTAGGACCGCCTCCAGATTACAGTCTAGTAAGAACGTACATGACTTCACCGTCTGGAGCTTATCCAAGTATTTCTTCACGTCTTCCAGAATAACGAACAAAATCTTGCGCATTACTTAATCTTGCTTGGAAAACTGCAGTTTTCATCAACACGGCAGATAAACTTAAGTGAGAATTATCTTACGAACTGAGCTTTAAAGTTTGTTCTGTACAAGCAGATAAAACTCCTACGTCGCCTGATTTACGTCTATGTTTCCCTGACCTGGCAAGGTCGTCTTGTCTGTTGCAGTGTAACTATTGCTAAACTGATTATCGTTTCGGTGGTACAAACTAAGAAGTAATGCTCCAATTCTAAAGCAAGGCGATTAATGATACCAAATCGTACAATTTCCCTCTTAGAAAGAATTTAACGTAAAGGCATTGCCCAGAAGTAAACTTCAGAAACTGCGAGTTTGGAAAGGGTGAGAGTTAAAATCCTCCACAAAATTACTTTTAAATGAACTTTTTGATCAGACAAATTGAAGCCTGGCTTTGTAAATTCGCTTAATATTTGGTATAATTAGACTACGAAATACCGAATTTAATCTTTGTATGCAGCATGTCCATCATTGGAGATGAATGTATTTATGGAACAGGCACCATTTACCGAAAGAATAGAATGAATTTTTAGGCAATGAGAGAATGAGAATTTACAACGTAGAAAACAAATTGTACAACGTAGAGAACAAATTGTCATCTTTTGGTTTGAGAAACAATGTTCTCTTTTCCGTGGTACACTTTGTATCATATTGTTGTAAATGATTTCATGGTCGTTTTCAACGGGCATATCATTCACCCATATTACGGCATGCAATAGTGACACGAGTTTAAAGTTGGCGTAATTTTAGATGAGATATTCGTCGGCCTAGCAGTATATTCTCCATAATAAACGCAACCGGTCCAAAACTTATTCGTGATCCGCTAGAGAGCCTGTTCACACAGCAAACAATAGTGTGCTGCAGGTTTCGATGCAGTTTTCTCGATATTACTGAAACTTGTGCCAGTATAGCTATACTTCGGCTTTTCTTTCTTGGCGCGTGGGGGTGTGTCATCAAAATGGAACATCTCACGGTATTTCGCGTCGTTCTCGGTTGTGCCGCTAGGAGTCGCATGATCGCGACTATCGAGCAGTGCTGGCGATCATGCGACTCCTAGCGATACAACCGAGAACGACGCAAAATACCGTGAGATATTCCATTTCGATGACACCCCCCCCCCACGCGTCAAGAAAGAAAAACCGAAGTATAGTCATGAGCGATGTTCCACGAGTCCCCTCTCCACCCAAAGTCAAACGGCCCGCGGCCTTCCCGGCATTCCTTTCCGGGCGATAGCGCGGCCGCCCCACAAGGCCCGCCGCCGCGGGAGATAAGGCCGCGGCCGGCCGGCCGGCTGGCTGGCCGGGGTCAGGCACGGGACGCGAACGCGCCAGGCGCCGTGCGGTGGGCGCGCGCGTCCGACGCCCATCGCCCAACGCGCCAGGAGTCCACGTCCGCGTCTGCGGGCGCCGCCGCCGCCTCCGCCGCCGGAGGGAGCGAAACGGAGCCCCCGGGGGAGGGGACTCATCACTGGAAATAGATCGCCGGCAGGGAAGGGACCAGGGGCCCGCGCCACCGCCGCCGCCGGCGGAGGAGTCACCCACGTCGCGGCGCAGCGCGCGGACGCACGCACTCTGCGTGAGCCGCCTTCGCCGTCACCACCATCAGCTTTCCGCACGCCTTGTGGCTTTTTGTGTTCTTTTTTAAAATTTCCTTGTGTAAAAGTTTGCCTCTCGGGTGCGAGTGAACGCGTTTGTGTTTTTGTGTGCATACAGAAGGAGCCGGAACAGTCGTGTCGCGTGGTGTGGATAGATAGGGTGTTCCTCAAGGATCGTTCTTGGGGCCGTCGGCGTTGAAGAAGAAGCAGCGCGGTGTGATTGTTGGAAGAAGAAGAGAAGGCGGTGGGAGAAGTGTCGACAAAGTGGACGTGATATCGCGCCGGTAGTGGGAGTGTGGAAACAGAAAGGCCGGACGAGGCGGGAAGCGGGAGCGGCCGGTTGACGCACGAGCGCTAACCCCCCGCAAGTACTATTTCCCGGCGACGGGGCCGTGGCCGGGTCGGACGCCGGCGCAGCAAGAGGAAGTCGCGGCGCAGGTCCCCGCGACAGAGCCCGCCCGTCGACGGGAGGCATGCGGGCGCGCAGATGACTTCGGCGACGGCCGCCCTCGCCGCAGTGGTGGCGCCCGCCGCGCCGCCCCCGCCGCCGCCGCTCCCGGCCGCCGCCGCCGGGGGCGGGCCGGAGCCGTCGGAGGCGGCCACGGACGACGAGCAGCCCGAGTCGCTGGGGCTGGAGCTCGACCTGTGGGAGGGCCAGTTCGAGTTCGTGGGGCCCGACTACGGCGAGCACGCGCCGCCCTCGCCCGCGCTGTCGCTGTCGCCGTCGCCCACGCGCGGCCTCAAGTTCGGCAGCAACGGCGTCCGCAAGAACGAGGCGCGCGCCTGGTGCGAGGAGCTCACCGAGCAAGTGAGTGGCGGCGGCTTCGGGCCCCGCGGGCTGGGCGCCGGCCGCGTTTCACGTGGAGGCCGCGAATCCGCTAGGAGGCAGCGGTGTCGTTCGGGCCAGGGGGTGCAGAACTCTGTACTGCGGTTTTTGTAACTTTGCCCCTCAAGGCCCGTCTTCACGATGGAATATGTCACGAATATTCGCGACGTTCGCAGTCGTCCCGTCAGATATCGCATGATCGCGACTGTATCAAGCAGTGCTTGCGATCATGCGACTTGACGGTGCGCCTTGACGGAGAAAGGCGCGAAATGTCGTGTGATATTCCATCGTGGCCATAGGGGTTTGAGGGGCAGAGTTAGAAAAATCGCACTATAATCAGGATAAATCATGACTTCATTGACAGGATACCTCTAAATTCACCCAGCTAAAATGTGCTCTTATATCTTCTGTCATTTGTTGTAATTGGTCGTGTATCATTCTCGAAATTGCTCTTTGGATTCGTGATATTTCATGAAACTTGCCTAAAGTCTGTACACTCATTCACTAAATTCGTCTGACAGTAAATATTTAAATCTGATCTCTAGTCATAACGAAAATCGTTGACATTTTCCGATGATACCACGAAAATATGAACTATTAAACAGTGTCGTCATTGAGCTTGTAAAATAAACCGTTTCAATATTGCTCTCCTGTCTGTAGAACGTCATGGTCAAAACTTTAGGTTAGAATGTCTTTTTTCATTTGGTCTTAACGATATTCGTGTCCTTAGCGGATTGTTGCTGCCTCGTGAAATGCGTTGAAACTAGGGAGATTGAAAAGTTGGTGGAATTTTTAAGGAGAAGAATGCATTGAAGACGCACCACGCTTGCGTCGGCTTGAAAAGTGCTCTATATGAATGAGACGTAAGAAACATCAATCAACAGAATAATAAAGATGAGCATAAATTTATAGAACAGTATGTAATTAATCATGTAAGATCAACGTCAATCTCGAAGATGTAACCCAGTTATCAGAATATTTATTGTCTCTAAATATTGTTTTCGATCTAAATCTATAGAATTTATTTCGTAAACGATTCAAATCTATTTTGGTGAACTTTGTTTTTCCAAAACGATTAGGTCAGTTCTTGGAAATAGCTCTGAGTTTTCTTTCTTTCTTTATTGTTTTTTATTGAAGAAATGAAAGACTGGCAGCCTTGGAGCTCTACTACATGATTGCAGAACTGAGTAAAAGAAATCTTGAGTTTCAAAAGGGATCTGAGTCTTTTTTTTTTTGTCAAATTATACTCAAACGTCCCTGTGCATTACAAATTTCACCCATCTCGAAATAATAAGTTTCTGACGAAGGCCTTTTTCTGGAAGTTAATGTTTCACGTTTTCTTCTTTTATTTTTTTCTGATAATGAAATTACATCTAACGGATTGAGATAAATTATTGGCGTAACCAGGAGTTTTTGATTTCCTCTTCAAGACCATTTTATTTCAAATTCAGTCACCTGCATTCTAACAATCTCCTTTTGAGAAGTACAGTATTCTTGTGGAGCCAAATGAATCTGATTGTGTGAAAACGTGTAGGCAACTTGTTCGTTCTTTTTACTCTTGGTTGCGCCTGAATCGATAGGCATATTTGATCCTGAATTATTTTATCTTGGGAGGGAATATCATATGATGAATCTAATTCCTCTTTCAAAGGCATTTTGTTTTAATATTTTACCGATGTGTTCATCAGAAAATAGAATGTTTTCATATTACCTTTCGACGATATTAATACTTCAGAATAATTTTTCTTTTCTTTGGGTTATTCGGAACTTATGTCTAAATTAACAATAATAAAGTTCTATTTCTTACCAGTTTCTGAAATTCTGGTGGTAGTGACTTTTACATAGAATAAACATTTGCTTCTCTCTCTCTCTCTCTCTCTCTCTCTCTCTCTCTCTCTCTCTCTCTCTCTCTCTCTCTCCTATTTTCTTCCATCTCTATCCTGTATGTCTTATCTTTATCTACTCTATATCTTTCCCATTCAGTGCCCTCTTGGAAATCTTCCTCCGCGTGGATTTTCCTAGAAATAGTTTCGATAAGACGATACGAACTGTCATCGTTAATTAATGCTGTTAAAGTATTTCTTTTCCTCTATATTTATTACTGTATCATGAATTTCGCGATAAAACCAATTTTTTGTTCCTTTGCGCACCATGTTACTTGTGCTTCGGGAATAACTTGATATCGCCTTCATATTCTCGCTTACTTATATTACTCCAGTATACAGAGTTTTGACCTCTTTTTACGGAGGCTAGCTGATTTTCGAATTTGTTACGTAGGCCGACTATATAAAATGTCTGGTAAATTAATAACAAAATTTTGTCTTATCGGTACCCTTTATATGCTTCTGTAATGCCACGTAGACATCATAATGTCAGTTAAGGAATAATTAACATTGCGTAACCGCAGTACGCAGGTGCGTCGCATGGAAGGAAGATGCCGCGATGCTAGGCCAATTGCGCGAAAGGTGAATGACGCCTATTTGGCGTCGCTCCGAAATAGAAGGCGCAATCCGATACGGCGCTGCGTTTCTCGGTCAGCCAACTCCGGTTGCAGCTGCAGGGGCTTCAATGAAGGCGGGGCGCTGCTGGGCGGGCCCAGGGCCCAGGGGCGTGCCTTGCACAGTAGTGTAGGCGGCAACGCCGCGCCGCGCCTAGCCGAGCGGAGCCGCACACCGACCCGAAACGGCCAAAGGGCGCACACAACTCGAAGAAAGCGACTAATCTAGGGCCTGATAAATATCACAGATGGCCCTAGGAAAGACCAAATTTTGGCGACCAATAATAGTAAGAAGAAAAAGAATAAAATTAATATTAATCTACATTCTTATATTTTAAACATGTAAAATTAAAAGTATTATTACAGATTTAGGAGCTAATGCAAAATTGATTTAAAAGTAATTGAGGCCTCCATTCGAGAGTCCCCAAGCGTGCGTTCATTTTGCCTATGTATTGATCCACCTGTGGATGAAGCAGTTCATAATGCACCGTAATCTGAGTGTAGATTATTCAAGATATGGGTCTTATCGACCAGGAATCGAACTTGCGAGTCCTGGTTTATTCCAAATTGCTTTGTCCAAGCTACAGATACTCCAGATGTTCCGATCGAATTTCTTATATGTGATATTCGTATGCCACTAAATCATTGTTATCATCATGCTTTTTCTGTGTAAACTATTAGTAGCGATCGCTTTTTTACAGTCACTATGCCAAATAAACGTCGAAAAGTAGTAATAAGAAATCTAAAAAAATAGTTTACGTACAAGTTCCAAACACCCGTCATAACTTTAAGGAGAAAGAGACAAAGAATACTTAAGGAACTATTTGTAAATTATTACAATAATCTAATGAAATTTTAAACTTCAATCATTTAGAGCTCTTCAAATGATGTACTATATTGAAATATAAATATGTAAAAAAATACTCGAAATACTTCTAAAGAACTCTACCAGAAAAGGGTGGTCCGAAGTTTTTTAAAATACGGTTTATTCTGTGTGGGGTAAATACTTTCTCTCTATGAAGGTGGAAATAGAATGTTAGCAGAATGAAAATCATGAAAAATGGGATTTCTTCGAGTTATAGATGAATATTCACACACTTTTTTTGTATGTCACGTTTTAAAACTATTTTGTTAGATGCAGTAAATGCTTCGAAATGTCAGAGAAAATGTTGTGTGCGCCTTTTGGAGTCCTTTCGGCCCACTGAGCGTGTGTAGTCGTCGTGCGGTGCTCCACCCCTTCGTGCCGGGTGCTAAGGCCAAACATAACTCGGGAGGGGTCGCCCGCGTTTCCCCTGTGTGGTGTCACCGCCCCCTGTTTCCTTTGTCTATTTTCTCCTCTGCGGGAGGCGAATGTCTTATTTCAGGCGTTTTAAGACCTACGGCGTCGGATATCCTCTGGACGGTGTAACGACCTGTAAAATGGATCAAATATGCATGTTAGTTTCATTAAATGGAAATCTTCATTTAAAAAAGAAAGCAGAAGATTTTATATAAATTCAGTATCGAAATAAAAATTTTCGTATTAGATATTTTAAGTAATTTGTGAAATTATGGATGGTGCGTTTATTCAGTACTGGCGGCAATGTTTTTGAGGTGGTACGAGAAGATGACGATTTTCTGTTCATTTGGAAGCTGACGAAAATGTTTCTATTTTGTGAATCCTTTCAGAAGGCCGTTCTAGAACACAGCTCGTGCGAAGATCTAATCAGCATGTGGCATGCACTTCTCGAGAAAAGTGACGACGCTGATTTGCTAAAGGTCTGTGTAAATAACAGTAAAACTTCTTCAGATATTACTAAAAAATGAAAACATGAGTTTTAGTGCTTCGCCCATTACAAATCATATTTTTTCCTTGCCACTTCGTTTTCCTTGTTAAAATAAGTGTTTCATATGTGTATATTAAAGGAAACAAGATTAACAACTAATTTTCTTTATTTTCAACAACTTCCAGAACTGAATCTACCTTCTATTGCATGTTGTTGCTCATTTAATGCATGATACTACAATGTAGTACATTCTTATTTCAGGAATTGTTAAATATATTCTTCTTAAAGAATATGCATGTTCTCAGTGACCTTGACAGTAAACTCTTTACGAACATCTGTTAAAACTTGTAAACTGTGTTAGTTGGATTTTTCTCTCAGTTGCTGAAACATAATTTGTTTCTGTTCAACTTCTCACATTTCTTATTACTAGTGCTTCGTAATAAAAAAGCACGAAGCCTACTTATTCCAAACGAAGGAGCCTACTCATTCCAAGCTTCTACAGTTTCAGACTCCTAGATAGTTTTCAAAGAGACTTTTGGCATGTGTAGCTTTGTTACAAGGGAACGTGTGTACCTGGCTGAGGAATTCGACGTAGGAATAACAAATGAGCCCAAAGGAACTATTCTACAGTCTTACAAAGAAACGTTTAAAACATCAGAAACGCTTTTCACCGTGAGAAACCGTGAGAAAAGACGTTTCATTTCAAAAATGATTTGTTTTAAGGACTGCCTAATATTTGTGTGCATACGACTGCGAATACGAACTACATTAGAACCCCCAGTATTTCAAACTAATTGGGGGATGTAGTCTGTTCGAATTATCCGAAAAAAATGTACCGTACATATACAAATGCATCAAATACATCAACCTTACCAGACACTATGCATCGTAGCGTGCGATGTGAGAAAATGTAAAACGTAGCGTCGCGACATGAGCAAGTGGCAATGTTGCGAACAACGGAATACAGTACGTACAAAACAGGACGCAGACGGTAGTAGTTACTACATTGTTTAGAAGAGTTGAAGCGCAGTTTGTGTCGCTGGTATTCTACGTACAGCATTCAGAATTGGGTTGACTTACACTGTGTTCATGCTTTTTCTTACATAAATTAAATAAATACAAAACAGCTTTTTTTTATTTAAGGTCGCATCAACTACTTGGTCATTAGCAACTACTATTGGAGGTAACGTTATGGTATGAGGATGAAACGATATGGTGATGATAGGGGGTGAAAGGACAAACAAATACAACCATGCCCGAGGCGGGACTCGAACCCGCGACCCCGCTATCTTCTTGCCTTAGTGATATCGTTCACGAAGCCGACAGCTGTTTTTTTTTTCCATCCCGATTTTTGTTTGGATTATCCGAAATTTCAGATTTGCGGGGTTCGGATTAGCGGAGTTCTGCTGTACACACATTTCGACGTGGGTTCCCAGCGAATCCTCTCTTTTCCGAGGGAGGGGGCAGAGAAGGAGCACGATGCGAGTACTCGGTTGCTCCGCTCCGCGGACGACGAGGGGTGAACGTGACCACGGAGCGAAAGGTCACGATTTTGAACCCCACGCGCACGACGCGCGCGTCTTGCCCGCTGCCCTCGCGCGGCGAAGGCGCCGCGTTGTGAAGAAACGCTGATTAATGGGCTTCGGAAACGGGAGCGGACGCGGACACAGCGCGCCATTCACAAGCGTCGGCCGCCGCTTCTTGCGTCGAGCTCTCGGCCGCGCCGCCCCGGCCCAAGCGTTTTCCTCTCCGCCGCCCAGCCTCCCTCGCCAACAAGTCCCTTCTAAGAGCAGTGAAGTCTGCGCGAACGTGGAAGTCGCTTGAAATGTGTACAGCCCCCTAGTTTGGGGGTTGATTAAATGGCGTTAGAAATGGTGAAATGTTTTGTTGTATTTGTAAGTTTCATGTGTGCCTTTATTCTCTGTTATTAAACGGGGATATAAAGTCGCAGAGTGTAAATGCTTACATTTGACTGTTTGTAATAGTAATGCACTGTGTAGTGAAGCACAGTGGATTTGAATTCTGAATTCTAAATCTTCTCTTTTTCCGTAAAATAAGTTCTAACGCAGGTAGAAACGTCGGAAGATTAAATGTTGGAAAGGAACAGAGTTTAATTTATAGAATTCTCATAAAACCTAAAAATACACAATAGATAAAAATGAATTGTACTAGTGTTCCTCTCTTACATTTTACTTCCTTACTTACACCTTCTTACTTCTTCTCGTACACCATTTCGTTCTGTTTTGAATCTTAAATATTTGTATTTAAACATTCAAGCAATTACAATTTTCATTTCACTTCTCGCCGAATATTGTTATCGCTCTTCACATGTATGTATTTCTAACTTGGTAACGCAATTTCTAAATTTACAGTTGTTTATTTTCTACCATCCCTTCGCACTGCTCGTAACTGTCTTCTAAATTATAGCCACTGAATTCCGTCACGTCGATTTCGGTGAGGTAAATGGAGGATGTTCTGACACGTCAATTTTAGTTTCGTCTTTGTGCGTCACTGTGCGAGAGCGAGCGTTAAAAAAACGAGAGCACGGTGGTCGTTTCTGAACGCTGTGCCAACACAAGCGTCTCCGACTTCACAATTCTCGTTTCCTGCGAATAAACGCACGAGAGCGTTTCCAGACCCTTTGCGAACGGCCTGCTGCTACTGTTATTGGCGCGTTCCAAGTTTTGTGTAACTTAAAACTCAATTTTAAAAGAATGGGTTCAAACGGTGAACGTACGCACGAATGGATTTTCTTTCGGGAACGTACGTCTCCTGAAAAATGGAAGCATGAAATATAAATAATGGTGCTATGATTTGTGAATTGGTTTTGCGTGTTTTTTGTTAAGCACTATTTTTGAATGGTCGTTCTTTTTTTTAACATAATTTTTGAACGGCGAATTGTTTGTAACGTGTTTTTCATTAAGCAGTATTGTTTGAACGGTCGTTTTAAGTATCGCATCGCGTTGAGAAGGAGATAAAGAAAAATGTCAAAAGTGACTGCCGGAGAGAAGGCGAAGCTGCTATTAGAAAATAATATATGTAGTAAGAAAAATTTGCGTTCTTTAATTTCTCTGTATGAAACTAAATAAGAATGAGATGTCTTGACATCACGATGAAAACTCGACAGAAATACGAGAAAGGAACGTGGTTTCTTGGCAGAACAATGACAGTTGAAACAGAAGATGTGTTCAGATATGAATTCAAATGTTAATGTCAATGTTGCCTGTGCAACACAATTGATGCATCAACATGCTGTATAAAATCCTGTGGTAAAACACTAAGAAAGATAAGAAATGACGATTTGGATTTTTCATTCTTTGTATTGCCTACACTGGAAGAACAATATTGCTGCATAGGAAGTGCGTACCGGACATTTCTAAATCGGATTCGAGAATCGCTGTGAATATTGTGATCTGCGTGGAGTTATTTCGCCCTATCATTTCGCAAACCTCTTTCTCCCGGAAGGTGCGATAAGAAACTTAGGCGTCATCGTAGGAAGTTGCCACCATCGGCGCAAACAGTCTGTACTGCTTTTCCTCCACTGTGATACTCGCGGCAATGAATCTGAACGTTCGCCTCGATGGCAAGCGAGAGAGAAAGAGGGTGATATCTATACAACCAGCGAATTGACTTTCATTGATCAAAATTAATAGTCGAGAAGTCCGCTTGTGAATGATGTCATATTTAATGTGGTTTATTCGTTGACTGAATAATCACGTTGTCTATCAATCTCACACTCGACTTGCAGCCTCAGTCATAAATTCTTGTTGGACAACTGAACCATAAAAAATGTTAATATTACTCATTCTCTATATTTGAAATATTGCTGATTTTGTATCCAAAATATGAGTTTCAGCTTGTTCAAAAATATAAATAAAATAACAGGAAAATATGGAAAGAGAAAATTGTGAAGGTTGTTTTGTTTTCATTCTTATCGCATTCATTCATTCATCACGTCTTTTCTTGCCACCGTGTATTCTCATTATTTTTATTGGTAATGAAAGGTACATAAAAGAACAAAATAGTGGTGAACTCTAAATCCTGTTTCTTGCATTCGCTCTTATTTTTCTCATTTCATATTTACGGAGAAGCATTCCAGAATATTTCTTTGCCCTATGTAATAGGCCAAGTGAGTTGTGGATTGGCCCGAGACGAAGCGTGGCGAGACGGCGTCGCCTGAGCATTCGCGACGTCCGAACTAAAAGCAGCATCCGTCGCGGGGGCGGGGGCGGGGCCGGGCCTCGCCGCATGCCAACTCTGCGCGCGGAGCCTTCCGCCTCGCGGGCGCCAAGTGGCACCACCGGTGCGGCGCCTCCCCATTTCGCCCTGACTTCCCTTCACTGCCCCCTGCCAACGACTGGGTCGCTGTCGTTTCGTCTCATTTCATAGCGCCCAGGAAAGAGCAGTTCGGATCGTAATGGTTCAGATTCGTCCATTTCAGTTCAGACCCACCCAGTCCATTTCAGTTCAGACCCACCCAGTCCATTTCAGTTCAGACCCACCAAGTCCATTTCAGTTCATACCCACCAAGTCCATGTCAGTTCAGACCCACCCAGTCCAGTCCATGTCAGTTCAGACCCACCCAGTCCAGTCCATGTCAGTTCAGACCCACCCAGTCCAGTCCAGTTCAGACCCATCCGGTAAGGTGGGGTCCACTCCACTCCAGTTCAGTTCAGTCCCGTTTTGTCCAATCCTAAAACACACATTCCCGTCCCATTCGGTCTCATCAAGATCACATCAGGCCAGGACAATTTTGTACACTCCCCACTCCCGTCCTCCATCCAGTGTCCGACTTCCTGCCCCATCACTCCCTCCAAAAAAATCCAGAAATTTCTCTCGCTCATAACCCCCACCGTTATCTGTTCCCTTCCACCTTAGCTTTCATTCTTGTTTGCCGGCATTTGGATCCATTGTCTTCTGCATCCGCCCTCGTTCGCGCTTGTAAACTGGGAATGGGTTGTAGAAGGAAGTCATTCAAGATGTCGCGGTCATCTGTTCTTTCCCTTCTGTACATCCAAATATCGTTGCACCAATTTCTGTTTAATTCCTAACTCGTCTTTTCCCTCGTCTTTGCCCACGCCTGTTTGCACTTGATACTTCATCGTCCACAGAGAAGCACACCCTGTTCCGTTATCTCCCCCTTAACTTGTTCCAGATTCAGTCACCGCCCTCTCTCCACCCTACGCCCTACTCTCTGGCCGGCGACGCTGCGGCCGTCCTCCCTTGACAGTGCGTCTGGCGGCGAGCGCGGCGTCGCGCGTCATTGCCTTTCTTTGTGGGGCTTAGCCGCACGTTTGCGTCACGGCCGCCGCGTCACACGTTTAGAAATACGCGCAGGGACGCAACGGAGTCGGATTTGTCTCGGGACGAACTTGGGCCCGCAGGCGGAATGCAAAGCGCTCATGAAACGCGGCACGAAAACGATGTGGTTTGACGAAATGCGCCAACGAGCTGCAGGTGTGAATGTAACTTGATTTTTTTTGAGATGGTTGGGTTGAATTGCGCGCATTTATAATACGTTGTAAAATGTTCATGGCAACCACGTTCTCCAATCCTTTAAATATGCTACGATAATTCCATCATGTCATTATGTGTTTTGTATCAGTGTTGGCTGGCCTCGTAACAGTTTGAATTGAAAGAAAGGTCTAATTTATTAGAGGGAGTGGAGGAATCAGTGAAACTTCACATGTTCTTTTCTACTTCATCTGTAAATTACTTGTTAGGCAAACACGGAACTCACTTGAGCGATCTATTATTGCAATGTAAAAACAATTATAAAATAAGGAGTATTATGTGCTTTGGATCACGCAAGCTTTCAAGTAGATGAAAGCGATCGCGAGATACAAAGGACCGAACTCTTGAGGATTTAGTTACGAACACCTGATCATAAACTGCGCGCGATATGCATGATAAAGGAATTACCTAAGTCCGCTTATCTCTCGGTTGGCAATTGAGGACATTTGATATCACTCGTAGATAGTTTAAATGTCTGTTTAAAGTGCTGCATAGATCAGATCAGAATTCTATTTTCAGTATTGCAATTTTGATCTCAAACGGCATCCATTTGGAAGCGTGTAATTGCACACATCAATATTCGAATCTGCATTCACTGTCGTTCCCACTTTTTGTACGCAGAGGACAGAGGAAATGTGGATTACTGTGATTACATCTGGTGTACACTCGGCTAAAATCTCATTCGGATCCAGAATGATTTATTATGCCCATTTTATTTTTCGAAAAATCAAGATTTCCGATTCCTTGCATTCAAATTATTTTATTGAGATGTAGCAATTGCTAAATCATGAAAAGTGAACCTTTCTCCTATCCACATATATCCCTTTATTGCATACTTCATGCCAAGTTATTTAAAGTAAACTTTGGAATTCGATCCTTCCAGTCTTTATGTCAAAACTGAAACACAAATCCTCCAACAACCAATAGCAACGCTAAAATGTCGAGAATTGTATACAATGTTTCTTGGAGATATCAGGTCACAAATCTAACGAGGAAACTGACATGGGGCAGCTACATTTGTGGGTCTCTCTGGGACCCTTTTTCCATTATTGTTTTAGTTACGTATTATTTTTTTCTAGTCATAATTAAAACATACTACAAAGAGAATGAAATTATAAATTTAAAATACAATTAACAAATTTAATTTATTTTAAGTTGAACCATTTACAGATGGTTGCCAGATGGTTTAAATAGCGTCTTTCCCAAATGCGTTTCAACCTCCCAAAATTTCAGCTTAAAAAAGGAGAAACTAAGGAATTGATCGTGTTTACGGAAATAAAAGTTTTAGGACATAAAATGTTTATTTTGGAGAAATACTTACGTCGTATTTCATATAATATTTCTCTCATATTTACGAAAATAAAATAGAGCTTCGGTGCTATCCAATCCAAGTTTTCAAGGGGTCATGATTTCCCTGCCTTCTCCTCGGATGCAAGGTTTCGAATTGCCGTGACCAGGTGAGGATCTCATTTTGTTTCCGTGAGTTTACATTGTCGCTCATTCGCGCACTTCTCTGACGCGTTGCCCATCCGCGTCAAATCGTGTTGTGTCGCGTCGCCTGTGGGTGGGTAGTATTGTATCGCGTCGCATGGCGTCTCATGTGGGTGAATAGTATTCTGTCGTATCGCGTCGCTTGCGTCGGATCGCGTCGTCCCGTCGTGTCGGCCGAGGCGTGCAGCTCAGGGGCGCACCCCTTCCGGCCCCGACGCGCTCGGCCGCCCACCCAGACGCCCCGACGCCCACAGTGGTGCGAAATCCCATCGGAATAGAACTGAATGTATACGGCGAATACGCAAAACATAGATTGCGGTTGGTGGTAATATCTTCGAAAATGTTAGAAATAAAATGTAAACCAAAATGGGAAACTTTCGTTCCTTTGTTCGTTTGATAGTTGTTTTTTTATGATTGGTTACCAATAGCATTTACAGGTTACTTGACACGAACGACCAATTACGTATCGACACTGTGGTTTTGATTACAATCACAGAAACTAACAATTTAAAGAAAAATATACCAACAAAATATCATGGTATGAATGTGTATCTGTATTTTTATTATTCTGTTATTTGATCGACTACACTAGATTACTTTGATGAAATCACCTGAGCCTGCAAGATATTAATACTGACGAGTACAATTTTTGAAATCTTAAAGGTATTTTGTAACACGTAGATATCAACTTGTTTTACCTTCACCTTGTAGGTTTTCATTGCATTTGTTGGGAATGAAGTCCCACTGTGTGCCGTCGCCGTCTAGTCGTCTGGACGCGCATCGAGCACCGGAAGGAAGTCCGCGGTCGCGACCATGGCCGGCTGCCCCCTCCCGCCTGGCGCGGCGACAGCGGCGGCAGTTGCTTGTCACAGACGGCTCCCCCAACCGCACGTGACTCCGTAGATTTACTTGACATTGGTTTGGTTTTGACGAAGAATTAAAGGGATAGAAACGCTACTGTAGTTCATGGTTGTTTCCCATTATAGTCTGAAAATATTACAAATTAGTTTGATTGGCAATGAACTAGTACTTGAACACGGTACTTTAATTCAGTAAAACGTTCGTTCTGGTTTGTAGCGATTGTCTTATGAAAACGTAAAGAGAGCAGTTCGCGCAACTTCCGAAGATATGGAAACAAATGACGGTTGTATGACGTTCCTGTGGACAAAGGAGTAATGCAATCTCGTATATTGTTTGTTGTACATCCATCTCATGCTGTAACCGTCACCATTGCGGTAATCCGTAGTTGTATAGTTCAGACATACGAGAATGAAATAAACACATCGACATCATGTCATCACACAATGTCATAGTTTGATCACCGTTTTGCATTACGGTAATTTAGACCATTATGCCAATCTTAGCAAAGCACACACCGGAGGGTAATCTGACCCAAAGGTCTGTCCCGGTGCAAAGTGTCGAAAAAAAGAAATGTAGAATGATTCCATTCATCGTGTGTAGCGATCCACTAATACACACGGCAGCCAATTCTGTCGACCGTGCAATGGGGCTTTCCCTCGTCATCTCCCACACCGCCCGCCCACGCGCGGAATGTGGCAGTGGAGTTTAAAATACGCCGCTTGCCAGAACTTTGGAAACGCTCATTCTCACTCAGTCATGACATCTGGAAAGTTTCCGGGATGCCTTATAATAAACTCATAGGCGAAAGTTAATTTCAAACGGAAGAATTGATAATGCCAAAAATGAACTTCAAGAAAATGTCTGCAAAACAATTGCAATCCCATATTTCCTTGGACGATAATTTGAAGCTTCCAGAGTTTGCTGCAGAATTTGCAGAGATTGGTGATGGAGTTCGAACACTTCTTCCGAAATGTTTGAAATTCTTCGCTATGTATCAAACTAATAATAAATATCAGGTGTTATATGATTTCTCTTGACATGTGTCAATTTTTTAAAGTAATGTAATCATTGAATTAATTCTAAACCATTACCTTTATTATTATATTCTTTTATTTTCAAATATAAATCACTTCAGAAAAGCTCCACAAAGGCGATGCTGTGCAGAGTTGAATCCAATTGCTTGAATTCTTAAAAGAAGCACTAAAAGCTGAATCATATAAGGGGAAGCCCTTATAGAGATTCTTTCATTGTAAATGTACTTCAGTAATGTCAGTATTTCTGCCAATTAAAAAAGTTAAAAAAGCATTACGATACGATTTTCGATCCTAAGGAAGTTTCTCGTCGTGAAGACGAGATTTACTTCTCTAAACTCGTTTAGGTTTGCAAAGAGTTGAATTTTGTTCTGGATCGAGAAATTCTTGTCTTGGTCATTCCTCGGGGGAAATGCAGTGTATGGCTCTACTCTGACGAAAAGTACTTTTAACAGACTGCGGGAGCCCTCAGGCCACCGCAAACAGTCCCGGATGAACACCCCCATCCCTTTCCCGGGGGACGTAAAGTTCACATTACAGAATCACACATTTTATTTTTGGCTGCTGTCGTGGACAAAATTTTGAAGACAAACTTTTTTTCACTTCAAGCAACGGAGCGCCAAACTTTCGCCATAATTTTTTCTCTCCCCCCCTCCCTGCGAGTCTTCTTCCACACTGCGAGTTTTGAAACAAAGAAATGAACTTGGCGCCTCCTCAGAACACCAAAGCATGAACTGTCTGAGTGACTACACATTTTTGTTTAGTATGTTAGAAATATCTTAAAGCAACAATAAAGATAGGTCTTAACAAAAGTGTGTGCTGTGTGTTGTGAAAAATATTTTAAAACCAAAGTTGGTGAATATATTCCGAGATTTGCGAAGAGGAAAACTTCGCATAGATCGCACGTTAAATTCTAAAAATGTGTATGGCCGGAAACGTATTTCATCTCAGTTACGACTACTTTCAACTTTTTAAACAAGACTTCAAAGAATATTCGTAATATGCGGGAGAGGGGAAATATTATAATAATTAACACTTCAATTCGTTTCACGATTTTGTAATGACCTTAAAGTGAAGTGAAGATTGAGCCAACGTATCGTAACTCTCGAATAAGGAATGAAAAGTCGTTTAAAAAGTCAGCACCAGTGAAACATTCGTCGGAACTTCCTGGTTGCTGTCAGTTAACTCGTATAAAGTTCTTTACTGGTCACTAAAGCTCGGATTCTGTATTTTGGTTGTATTCCCTTTACATCTCGCGGTCGTTTCCAACCGGATGCTCTATAAACTAGACTGACACATTGTTTACGAGAGTGCGGTCGATGCAGTCGGAGCTATCGCTTGGCTCCCCGTTTCCGAGCGCGGGTGACAGTTGCTATAAAAAGGCGACGCAGATGGCGGCGGCGGACGGACGGCGCCGCGTGCGTCAGAAGGCTTGCGTCCGCCACACGCCACTGCGCCGCGCCGCGCTGCGCCGCGAAGCGGTGGTGATCCAACGTCACTACCGTTTCCGCTTCGCCAGCCGTTTAAAACTTGCAGCGATTGATTAGCAGCACCACTGCCTATGCAGTATCGTTAATCGGAGGATCTGAGGGTTCGAGTCCCGAACCGGGAGAGATGGCTCGGTGCATCGACTGATGTCACTGCAGTCCCTCTGACCGGGAGGTCCTAGGTTCGAGTCCCGACGGCGGCAGGATTTTCGACACTAGCTTGTCAGCTAGGTCGAATTCAGTCGCTGTCTGGAGGAGAAATCTAGCGGCCGGCTGCTCTGATCGGTAGTTTTACGTGGTTTCTCCGATCAACACCAGGCGAATGCCGGAGCACACTACCCTAACAAACGGGCCACGGTCCGCGGGCGATCTTTCCTTCCTATTCTTTGTCCTAACCTCTTCTATTACACACACACACACACTAACATGCACTACACTACCACACATCCCGGGAGACCAGTCGGTAGCTTACAGCTGGTCCCGGCTGGGGCGGTGCTCTGCTGGTGGCAGATACCTGGTTAGGGGAAAACCCCACTAGTCGACTGTAGGTCGGCGCCGGATCTCGCTATCCAGCGGGGAAAATATCACCGCCACCTCCCGAGGAAAAACACGCACTATACTGACGGGGCTAATGACCTCGGTAGTTGACGCGCCCGGAATCACAAACAATCAATCAGTCAATGAATCCATCCTAAGCTTTCTCTGTATCGTTTTTTCCTTCTGTAGTTTTTTTATCTTAACTTTTTTCATTTTTCTTCCTCTGCCTCTGATTTAGTCCTCCGCGTCTACCTCCACCAACACAATCATTCACACATTTTAGAGTGCATGCCGAAATTTTAGGCAACGCAATCTGAGTGATGACATCCTGCTGCTGATTTCTGAAGCCAAGTTTGCTCCCAGGGACTATCCCGATTCTCCCGCGGCAGGATTGAAGGTGAGGGGATACATGGATGCTCTGGGAGAGGGAATTATGTGCAGTTTGTTCACCCACCCACAATTGTTGGCATTTACTTCATGAAATAAAACTGCCTAAGGGCGAATCTACTAGCATTTTCAATATTAGTTATCATAAATAATCTGATGTAAAGTGTCCTTTTCATCATTTCCAGTGTTTCATTCATCAATTCCAGTGTCCTTTTATTACTTCTTGAGTGCTCCGAAATCTGAAGTCCTTGACGTCTGTTCTCCACGATTTCGTCGTAAAATGGTTACCGCACATAGCTCACGGAGACACTGTACTGCTCATTTACTCAAAACCTGGATAAATTGTAAACGCTCATTCTCGGCAGTAGGTAATTTAATACATACGGTTGCAAATAGATTTTCAAAGAAATACGTACTGCAATGCGCGAATGACGTGGGACATATAGAATAAACGACTCTTTTGTAGTTAAATTCAAATACCCACGGATATTTCATAATGAAAAAAGATAACAGCGTTGCGATAACCCGGATCGAGTGAGATACGAAGTTCCTGCCGTTTCTGATAAGTTCCGAGCAGTTCTTTTCCGTACTGTGAATAAAATGCAAGAATGTAGTCTCTATCAGGAAAGCGTGGGGGCTTTACCAATCTTTCTGAATGCACGGACGACTCTTTTGCAGTCAAATTATATCTTGCAGCATAATTATTAACACTAGCAATTCACTCAACTATTGCCAATTGTAATTATACCTCTGAATGTTTAGAAATCTTCTAATTTTACAAAAGTCAGTAAAACGTCCCGCGAAAAAAAATAGTGTGTTGCAGTTGCTCAACTTGGTACTCATCTTCATTATTTACCTTGTATTTATCTAAATATATTATCTTGTATTTTTAAATTACATTTGTGTTCCTCTAACATTTTCTTATTTTAGAATAGTATGCCTAAAAGACAATTGTATAACTGGTTCTAAATCTTCAAATTTGCGTAACTTTTATTCAATTTATTTTGGTTCTGCCCTACATTTTGGAGCTCGTCAGGCAAATCCCAGCAGTTGTTTGTCCATATGTCAAGTTCATATATTGTTTGTAGACTACCTCACGGGACCGGACCTGGTGGCCTGCCGCACTGAGCCGGGCGGAGCGTGCGGTACAGGGGGAGCGAGGAGGTCGTTGGGCTGACGGGAATATTTAATAGACGATTGTGATAAATGCATTAGCTCCGTTCTATAAATTAAATCCACAATTTGCCTTGTTGTAAAATATAATAAAAAGTCTATTGTAAATTAAACTATGAATGTGAAGTCGAACGATGTAATATCATACAAAACTACTAGAAGTACTATATTAAAAATTTGAAAGGTTATTTTCGGATTCAAAAGTAAAATTGAATTTCGTTTTGCTGTCAACTCACCTCCAGACGCACCCTTCACTTCATATTTATAATTCCGACTTATTACCTTTGTATTTGTATCGCTTGGCTATCAAACCGAATGTCTGGGTGTCCAAGCGTTAATACAAATATGTATATTAATACAAATAAATATATACAAAAATGTTATTTTTGATTCTCCAGATTCTGCCATTTGCACAAGGGTCGGCGCCAGAGGCCACAAACGCGATACCTTTGCTGTTTAACGTATGGTGTCCAAATATTTAGTGAGGCCATCTCGTAGGCGATCTAGAAATCGCGCCGGCTGGGTATTGGGGGGGGGGGGGGTTGTGTCAAGTTCAGTCACCTTTCGTTCTTTGGACGCTGATGGATACACAAGATCAATTGCTGTGCATGATCTGGTGTGTATGAAATCTAGATCTAGAATTAGGAGCAAAACTAGTTTTTGCAGAAGATTGTATTTATCTCTCATATGTAACATAGATTTAGTTAAATAGAAATACTACCAACGTGTTCTAGGGAAGCAATAATTCTGGACGCCCACCTTCGATTTCGAACATCATTCTACTTTCTATGATCCACACAAACGCCTCTCATAATTTTTCTTTGAACCAATTGAATCGGTTTCTTCAAAAGTTTGAATTACAGAAAACATTGGTGTGTTAAGTAGTCGCTGCACATGCAATCGTAATCAATGTTATTCCAGCCAAAACTCTCACAGATAAACAGTATACTTCTTTCGTTACTTCGTAACGTTTGCAACTGTGGTTACTGCTTGCATGAACATCTGTGGCGTGTGAAATGGGGCGCGGAGGATGAAAGGAAATATCACCTCCGCGGGATTTTAGTTCATTACATTTTTTTAATTAATTTGTTAAAGGTAATAAGTTAAAATTTGTCTCTAGATTGTATTAATTTAATTTGTTACAAGTCAATAATATATTGATTTTTTGTTGGCGCTCCTTGTGTCCTGGATTCACATGAGGGATAAACAATAAGGATAAACGATAAACAATAAGGCAAGCACGAACTCGACCACCTTGAATGAATGATGTATGATCCACCGTGACTGAAACGATGAAGTTAATCGCAAAAGGTGTATGGCACTTCGTGCACGCGCGCTTGCCGTCGAAAAGCTGTTGCGTGTTCGTCTATCGCGACAACATAGCGACGCACTTGCTTCCGCCGAGCCACCGGTAATGACGTGGTGAGTCACCACCTGTGTGCGAATATGTCGTGAGTGGCTCGTTCCGACGATCCGTGTTTGCCATGGTCACGAAGACGTGACGAGGCAGACCAATATTTGCTGTCAGTGTAGAACTATACGTGAAGCACATAGAGCTTCTACGTTGAACACCGCAAATACCTAAATTATCTTTCAATGAGTGTGAATGTCATTAAATATACTTCAGAAATCATCGCCTGTGATGTAGCGAGACTTATCACTGGGGAACAAATACATATTCTTACAGGCACAAGATACATGGATTCGATCCTTTTTAGAATTTACAATATTTTCTTTGAATTTAGAAATTTGAATGAATCAGAACAATTTGTATTTTACATATTTTACCTTTTACTTCATTTTCTTACATATTTTGTTACATTTTAATATATTTATATGACAGAACGGAACATTCCATTTGTGAGTTTGCAATATACGTTATTGGAATAGTCGTTTTTACAAAGCAATGTAATGCTACTGCGCTTCTGTGAACACAGTATCTTCGCTAAGAATAGTCAAATATAACCCTCTCTCCATAATTCTTCAAAACTGTGTTCTCGGAATCAAGGAAGAGTGAATATTTGTGAAGCAGAAAGAATCTTAGTGAAGTGTTTGCTCGTGTTACAAAGGGACCACTCGTAACTTGATCGAAAACTAACAAATATTTTTACAATGTCTTATCGCATAGTCGAATTGGGGAGGAGTATGTCACCTTCACATCTCTCCCCGGATCCATCAATGGCTAAATGGTACACTATTCACTTGAATACACAACATTCCCCTCGTAAACAACAAGAGTACTAGGAACGTATTTTATACTATTTCGAATAAAACACATGTTGTGAAGACTGTATACGATGTGTACGAATCCTTCTGTAGAGATAGACATTTTTCAGCCGCTTGGGATCAAGGTTAAGAACTGAACGGCGACATTCTGTGCTTGGGAAATGCTTATACGGAACAATTTAAACACTACACATTTTTGTTTACAAACTTTATATTTTTTATATAGTTTGGAAAAAGTAAATAAGTTTATACGTAACATAATTTGCTTCTTTAATACAATAAATTCTTCTCCTTACTAATCACATATAATGCAGGAGTCACAAAATGACGGGAAAGGAAGATAATTGTAGAATTCCTTTGCATCGTTAGGTATGGACATTGTTGGAAATAGTTGAGGTACATACAACACGATTGAAAGAACATAAACCCACTTCTGGAAGGGTTCATGAATAATATATTTCAAATATATATTCTCGTGTGTTTGTCTTGTGCTACTGTTTATAACATCTATGCAAAACAGAAAATATGAAAACTGTTTCTAGACTTTTTTTTTCCCAATAGTTCTCCATTTTGCTTTTTACCCTGTTTCACGTTCCCATCTACAAGCTCTTTACAACACTTTAACATGCCTCAACACTCGCTACGACAAGGAGACATATCCATAGCAGAAGTACAGTAAACTGCTTGTAACGCAGTCAGCCGCAGTGTCAGCACCCGACTGAATCATCGTTTCTTGGGTTTCAGGTGCAGCTGCTACAGCAGCAAGTGAGCGTCCTGGCGGACAACCAGACGAACACTGACGACCGCTACACGCGGGCCAAACAGGACAGCGCCGCTCTGCAGGCCAGGTAGGTCCATCAGTTTGAGGTAAAATAAAGATATCAAACCGAAACCGTAACCATTAAAACCAATTTCAATGGTGAGGCCAAAACCAATACTTTCTCATTAAATACAGGGAGAGTCATCATAAGTGAGGGGAAAAAAAAAACACCTCAGCTCTCCTCAGTGAAATGAACGTATGTTGTCATGTTACTTAGAGACGCTTCGTTTCTGCTCAGCAGTTTCTTGACGATTTCTCTTCTATAATGTCCAGAAGGTTTGACTTAAAGTGAATCGAAGCGCTGATGTTATTACCAAGTAGAAGGTAGAGAAAAACTCCTACATTTTACGTGCCAATTTACCCGACCTTAATCGTACAACTTACGTTCACAGCTTTAACAAAACTGTACCCGCTAGAAGTTGAGTTATGCTTAAGGTAATTGGGATACGGTAATATCCTTCATAATCCGACCTGATGAGAATCTTGGTGTTGCCAAGACAACGTTCATGACGGCTGTGTCTGACGGTGTTGTCACAGAAGTTCATGTGACCGGGAAGGTGAATGCCCGGACGGGTGGATACCCAGAAAGTAAATGGTTTTCATAAAAGTATCCGGACAGATGAAAGGGTGTTATGGCTAAAGTCCGAATCTGACTAATTCCCGAATTAGAGAGGAATAGGAGAGATGTGATAAACAGAGATCAAACGGCTGGTGGGAAATTACTAAGGCAGCGATCGACGAGGTATGTAATTCCGAGATCCACAGTATTGGTTGAAAATTTCTACTTACAGAATACCCTCTTAATATAACTTCACTATATATTTCAATTGACGTTGCTCTACGCATTTGCGAGTTGGCTCCGATCTTTGGCCTTCGCAATTTACATAAAACAACCTCGAGTCTGCACAACGCCTAATTTTTCAAAGCATGCCCAAATACTTCTTGCTCACACTCGAACAATCATCTTACTTCAGACAGTGCCCTGTGGCTAATATCAACATGATCCGGGTGAAGTTCGAAATGATCCGTTCATCATTCACACAGCTTTATTCACACCGTCTGACTAATAAGCGAATTAACAGGCTAACTCACAGGCTACTCAAAGATTAGCCTATTTCGGTCTTTAGCCGCAACAAAGTTATTGATAAATGTACCCGGATGGGTGGTAATGGAACTTGTAAAGCTAACCGAACATGTAAACTGTATTGTAAAGCTATCCGAGCGGGGAAAATTGTAAGGGTACAGGTTGAAACAGTCTGGTCGGGTAAAACTGTAGGAGTAAAACAGTCCAGATTGGTAAAACGGTAGGGATAAACAGTCCGAACGGGTAAAAGCGAATGGGTACTACCGAGACGAGTTAAAACAGTGCGAGATAAGTGTTCTGACGGATGAAACAGTACGGGGTAATCTGCCCGAACGGGTAACCCGATTAGACCCACTACTCTCTGAATCTGAATTAGTGAAATTCAATCAGTGAGAGCCGAAGTCAATGATATCTTCAGTCGAAATGAGTAGTTTCGCTGGCAATCAGTGAATATGCGAATCTTTTCATAATGACCACCAGCGTTTCACTGGTCATCTGTGGTAAAAGTGCCGCGCCACCATCGCTCACTGATCGTTCAGTCGTTCACGTGCTGTTGTCATTCAAACAGTAAAGTTTCACTGATTCAAAAAGTGGATCCGATTTTCACTGATTTGTTCAGTTCAATTCACTGATTGCCAGTGGCATGGTTATAACTGACACCATCAGGAATAGTTACTGTCAATCGGTAGTTTTTTCACTGATTCAGGCTGAGAGAGTAGGAGGGGTAAACACGTCCCAGAGTCCTGGTCTGGGGGTTTGGCGGGTACGCGTAACACGCGCTTTGGACCCTTAGGCCTCATACACAATGCAAACTTAAACGTAAACGTAACGTAGCCGCTAAAGCTAGAAATGTGTTACTAAGGGAGACCATTCACAATGCCTTGACGTAACCGTTGACGAAAGACCGTAAACTTAAGAGTTCGCAAGCTCCAAGCTTTTACGTTAAGTTTACGTCGGAATTCTATCGAAGACCAATCAGAGAGCATCATGGAAGTTCGATTTCAGATTGTGTTCAGGTAGTTTGTGGTTATGTCATTGTTTTTGTTATGTAGAGAATTAGTTTACGAACGTTTTTGATGCGTTTAGTGAATTCAGTGTAAGAATTTGGACAATTTTTATTGTGACTTTAACCTGAGATGGCGAATAAACTAATTATGTCGGACAAATTACTCGTGAATTCGGTTCATGAGAGTCCTTGTTTATAAGATGAAGGAAATGTGAGCACTACTACAACATCTACTCGCATGTATATAAAGACAAATCGATAGGAATCTCGAAGAAAAAGCTAGAAACCATGGTGGAAAGATCTGTTCATCATGTTAGAGACGAATCGACCAAGTTTCAGTACATTGAATTCTGATTGGTTCAGGCGAAACTTACGTTCGTCATTGTGAACGCTTGTTTTTACGTGTAAATTTCGCGGCTAAGTTTACAGCATTACGTTACGTTTAAGTGTGCATTGTGAATGAGGCCTTACGAGGGCGGCGGCGGTGGCGCGCGCGCTGCGCAGGGTGCACATGCTGGAGGAGCAGCTGCGCGAGGCGGAGCTGCGCGCGGAGGAGCGGCTGCAGGAGGAGCAGCGGCGCCACCGCGAGATGATGGCGCGCGTCGACCGCGAGAAGGAGCTGCACGTCGAGAACTACAGCATCCGGTGAGTAGGCGGCGGAGGAGGAAGCCTATACTGCGATTTTTGCGACTGTGACAGAAATCAGCTGTTCACGGTTTCATCCAATAGGGAACTTGAACGTCACCATAGGGACGTCACTGTCGCGAAATATAAGCTGCCGATTGGATGGCAGCGAAACAGCTGATTTCTGTCACAGTCGCTCCTAAAAAAATCGCAGTATAGTCCTCCAGTGCACATTGAAGCGGTGGCGATTCCAGGAGGACGACTCGCGGGAGAAGGTTCATGCCCTTTTCAAAATCTTGTTGAAATAGGGTTACTGTTAGGCATACAACGCAACCACCCGACTGTTCTAAAGGATATTGCTATACGACGGAATGGTGGCAGCGTACTTGTTCAAATCTTCAACATAAATGTGAATGTAGTATGAACATAGGTCAGTAAATTCAAAACAATACTGTACAACGACGTCAAATAGTTCAGTCAAATGATACTGTACTACAACCTCTTTATCCTCGAAACTAATTCATCTACAAAGCAAAAACTTCACAAAGTTCCTTTGAGACTTGTGGAGCTTGCCATCAAAATCCAAGAAGGTCGCAAGGGCTACTTTTCCAAAATAATGTTTGAGTGATTTCTTTTCCAAAGTAATGTGTGAGTTCTTTTTGTATCTTGAGAAGAACTTTTCACTTTGCACGTTCCAAAAAATGCACTTGAGCTCAAAAACGGTAAGAGATACAAAAAATAATACTTTTTTTTTTAAATAATACAATTTTAAAGAATAATTTACTACCTTATATTTAGGAGTAAAAGCAAGAAGATCAAACTGGGTGTTGGCGTTCTAAGATAAGCCAGACTACATTTGGTGGCACTCTGCGCTTTTACACACACTGACCTATCACAATTTAGAATCAAAAGAGAAAGTTTTGTTAGTCGTGCGTCACTAAGGCCTCGTCCATTATGATCACCAGTTGAATCAGGATACACTTTTAGCTTTGTTATGTGTATCCGCTATTTTTTAATATGATTTCAACGGGTCTGGTTCTGTGTTTACTTCGAATAAGCCTTTTCTTCGGAAAAGACTTTTCCAACAACGTGCTGAACAGCTGTTGGAAACGAGGCCGTTTCGGAATACCCGATTCAATTGTTCAGGAACGCAAAGTATCCTTTCCCTTGTGCTATAAGCGTAGTTAATATAAAAGTTTATTAATGATAGTTCTATTGCATTGCTTTAAATTGAGTATTTTTAATCTCTATCATTAGGGAGCGGGTTTTTATGCCCTAAAAAAATCTTGAAATATGCTTTTTAAAATATGCATTTATGTCCTAAAAATGGTGAAATATGCACATTAATGTGCATTTATAACCTACAAATTCTGAAATATGCACTTTAATATGTATCTAAAATTAAAAATATTTCATTTTCAGTATAAACCTTTCTTGATAAAATTCAGAAACGTGCTTGGAATAAAAAACTATTTTTATGCAAACATAATGTAACCTAATTTACTTCTCAGGAGAAATAATTGAAGTAAATGTGCACCTTAGTGAAGTACCTATATTTTAGGTCTTCTTTCACTTTTTCTGCCTTGTTTAAAAAATATATCAAGAAATATCCTTTATTTGCACAAGTATTTTATCATCTATAGAAAAGAAAGAAAAAAAAAGAAAATTGTGACAAGCTTTCCTAACAATGAACGCTCACAAATAGATTCTGTGAAAACCCGAAACGTTTTCTCTATTATAACAAAATATGCAAAATATGCTTCCATAATTACACGAATACGCGCCAACAGGAAAAATCGATCAAGTATGCACTAACAAATTAATCTACAAAGCATCCAATTGTAATCAAATGTCAAGAAATTACTCTTAGCTATGACTTGAAGCAATGGAGAAAAATATGCAAAATCATAGAAATCCGCTCCCTACTTATCATAATGAGCAGTTAATTACAGTTCAAAATGTATAGATCACTGACAGTAATAGAATAGGTGCGATGTAATTCACAATGCAATGTTTTTTGCAGCTTTAATCGTGAATCGACCGTTACAGCGATCCGAAGAATTATTTTAATTTGGTATCAAATAAGGTAACGGGCAGTGGATTGTCCATCATTGATTCTTAAATCTTATCTCTTCCACTCGATGTTAGTTGCAACCATGCGTACTTGGAAGAGAAGTGAGCATTTATCTTTTTTGTCGTGTGTCATTTCGAGACAGGGAACAGGTGAATTATTGTGGGTCGAGTCCTGTTGTCATGTCGTGGTCGTGTTCGTGTTCATATACGGTAATGATATTTTTTCTCTTGTTTTCGCAATATGTGTCATCAAAATATCGTAGTCCTATCAAAGAGAAATCGGCGTTTCGAGTAAACGTTTCGTTTACCTTACTCAGTTGTAAACTTCGTAGTGTGAAAACCCTTGACAAAATTTGAGAATTTCTTTCACTGGATGGATCGCGATTGATCTCTTCATCTCAATAGGAGAAGGTAGAACAGGGAATTTTTGCAATACTGTTTCGTGAACTCACAAATATTCAATAAATTCCGAAAAGCACAAGTTCTAACAACGGATTTCAATATTCAGTTGGAACAAGTTCTCGGGTTGAATCCTTTACATCATTTAAAATTAAACAATATTATGCATTTCATAACAGAGTACAACAGTTCAATAATTTTGTCGGTAAGTTGCAAAAACATCAAGTAAATAACGTCAAGCAGAGATTGATAATTATAAAAACAACTTGCCATGAAGTGGCGCACGGTGGATCGACGATAAAGTCAACAATTGTCAGTCAGGCAATGTCTATTTAGTTGACGTTATCTCAACGAGCAGCAAATCATAGCTATGTGCCAACCAGTTACACCAGTTCCCCTTCGGCGTCCAAAAGAGACTCATCTCTTGTTGCCGCCCGGACTGTCAAGTGAGTTATTTTCGATGGTTTCATTTTGTATGTTGTATTAGCCGACCCAGTGAAGCAGTGAACTGCGGCGAGAATTGCTCTACCCGGAAGCAACGAACTTGTTGGGTTGAAACCCGGATAAATTGAAGGTGTTTCTACCGTGTGACCTATGTGTTTAAGAGCATTTTCAACTGCCACGAATCCTTTTGATACGTGTATCATATTTGTGTCCAAACTATCATCTATTGCGATTTCAGATTCATTTTTGTTAATTATGAAATCTATTGCAACTCCCGACGTGTGATAAAAAGCATTTTGAACAATAGTTGCAAGATAGTTTTCAAGTAATGATATTCCTTTGTCAGAGAATGCGAATTTAATGGGAATATATAAATGATCCTGTGTTCTCCTTGATTCATTGGAGCACTCTTCTTCTTCTTCTTCTTCGCCGTTTGTTTGACCCTTATGTGGGTCTTACGGCGCCTAACTTCTTCCACTCTTCTCTATTGTTCCAAGTCCCAGGAGGTATCTGCCATCCAGCCAATGTCTTCTCTACGTTGTCTCTCCAACCACGTCGCGGCCGATCTCTTTTCCTTCTTTCTTCCGGTTGTCAATCCAAAAGCTTCTTTGGAAGTCTATTGCTCTGCATTCTCTGCACGTGTCTAAACCATAACAGTTGTTTCCTTTCAATTTCGTGCAGTATATCCTGCTTGAAACCCACGATCTCTTTAATCCTTTCATTCCATATTTTCTCTCTTGACATGACAGCTGATCTTCTAAGAAAGTCCATTTCTATTACTTTCGACTTTGTTCTCATTTGTTCTCAGAGTAGCCATATCTCAGCACTACACAGTACAACACTTCGGATCATTACTCTACATATCATGAGTTTTGTTTTTTACTTATGTTCTTGTCCCATAGGATAGAATTCAGAGAACCGATGAGTTTTTCGCCTTGCTTAATCCGTTCCAAAACCTCTGTCTCATAAAGTCCCTGTTTCCCAATTTTTACCCTTAAATATTTAATTTCTTCAGTTTTCTTAATTTTGTTTCCTAGTTATGTATTTATTATTACTATTTAATGCCCAATACATTGTTTTTTCTAAGTTGAGTGTCAGTCCCTACTTTGCGTACTCCTCTCGGATCCTTATCAGCATACATTCAATATCATCTTGGTCGTGCGCCACAATTACCTGGCCATCAGCGAACTGTAAAGTGTAGAGAGTATAGAACGTATCCAACGGTATTCCCATTTCTGCACAACTCCTTTTCCATTTCTGCAGAACCTCATTCAGATAGATTTTAGACCGTGTGGGTGAAATGCAGCACCCTTGCCTTAAGCCTTTTGTGATTGGGAATGATTCTGTCAAGTGCTTTCCTATTTTCTGCTATTCTATTCCTGCTTGCTCTGAATATAATTCTTTCACTGCAGCAATAAGACTACTATTCAGATTTAGACGTCGCATACGTC
Source organism: Acheta domesticus (assembly GCA_031308135.1). Classification (NCBI taxonomy): domain Eukaryota; kingdom Metazoa; phylum Arthropoda; class Insecta; order Orthoptera; family Gryllidae; genus Acheta; species Acheta domesticus. Next base: position 96,909,509 of record JAHLJT010000631.1, read on the forward strand.
ATTGGAGCACTCGATATTTTTTAAGAAGCTCTGTCGCTGTCGTGAAACTCGGAAGAACTAGCTCGCTTGTCATTTGATCGGCAGCGCCCGGCGCCCCGTTGTCAGTACGAGTGAAATTGCTATGTCCTCGACCGCCGCGTGTGCAGGTTGCAGACGCTGGAGCTGGAAGCCGGCAGCCTGCGCGAGGAGACGTCGCGCCTGCGCGCGCAGATGGAGCGGCTGCGCGGCGAGAAGGCGTCGGCGGAGGAGCGGCTGGCCGAGGCGGAGGCGACGGCGGCGACGCTCCGCGCGGAGGCCCTGGCCGTGCGCGACGCCGAGCGCCGCTCCCGGGAGGAGGCGGCGCGGGAGCAGGCGGCCAGCGCGCAGGTGAGCCCTTCTCTATCTCTTTTCTTTTTTTCTTTCTCTTTTTTTCTTTCTCTTTTTTTCTTTTTTTTTTCTTCTCTTTTTTCTTTCTTTTTTCTTTCTCTCTTTTCTTTCTTTCTCTCTTTTCTTTCTTTTTTTCTTTCTCTCTTTTCTTTCTTTTCTTTCTCTCTTCTTATCTTTCTTTCTTTTTTCTTTCTTTAATGTTTTCATCTATTTGATTCCTACACGCTTGCTTTATTCCTTTCTTGCTGCCTCTTACTTGAGGTTTTTATTTCTTGCTGTTTATAGTTTCTCTTTCTGAAAATTTGAAAAATATTTCACTTCTAAATCTTGGAGAAAAAATGACTACCTTTTTATATTGTGTAATGCATCTCTGTGATATATAGTACCTACTTACGGTTTATAAGGTAACGACGGGTAACATTGCCATGGGTGAAAACATTGCCACAACTTCAAAAAAAATAAGTAGCACAGTCTGTATCGTAAATTTATTTACTTGCTGAATTCCCATAGTTAGCTACCTCTCTTAGAAACATTATATACAATCGTTTGTTGCATTGGGTTACAGTTGAAATGTCCATAAATACGTATGGTGTTTTGTGATGCAGCCAAATTTCGTTATCGAAACTTCGTTAATTTTGGATTAATTGAGTTGAAATAAACGTCACAGATAAGTAAATATGTCATGTTCTAGGCTAATAATTATTCATTACAAACAAGAGTAAATGTATTAAAAGCATATACTGCTTTCAAGGTAATTTTGCCATACTGACCATCTTGCCCCTGTATTTATATCCTTTGAGAAGAAATTCTTACTTTGAAACAGTTGACATTTGTGAGTTTATATCATTTCTAAAGCATATGACTTGTAATTAATCAATATTTACAATTTATATTTGATACAAAATTACTTTCTTTTGTTGTCAACATACTTTGTAACTTTGCACTGTCACTTTGCCATGGAGACAAATAAAAAATCCAATATCAAAAGTTCATAAACAAATGATGAAATTAAAATGCACTAAGCAATGGAAAATGTAAATAGTGGAAAATTAAATGGGAAAAAGCTACTGAACCGTATGGAATTAGCAAATCCACTTTACATGATGTGGATGAGTGTGATATGCCAAAATACGATATTGTTGCTGAACTTTCAAGACTAAATATAAAAAGGAGAAAACACGTTTCCCTACGGCATTTTATCACAATGTAAAACTTTAATAAAACTTTTTTAGACCAAGTTGTCAAAGGAGTATTTATCCCTGTTTAAGTACTTAAACTGTCAAAAACCAAAGACTATAATTGTTCTGATGCATATTTATGCATTTCAGTTTCCTATCTAACTCTCACACATTTAAACATTGCCATAGACTTGAAAATAGAGGTGGCAATGTTTGGCCCCTGTGCGGTAACATTGCCACTTTCCTTACTTTTAAAAAAGTAATAAAATCTTTCAAATAATGGAAGCTATGTCTTCAATATTTTGAAGAAACATTGTACTTTTGTGATGGATTAAATTGTCAAGATCATTATTGTGAAAAATTGATGCAACAAAGTAAAACTTCAAAAGAAACAAAGATGTGGCAATGTTGCCCCCTGTTACCTTATATACTATCATAGTATGAAATAATGGAAAAAACTTAATGTTATTTATGTCATTGCCAAATTTGATATTCAATGCTTCTTAAGCATATTGCCAAATATTCGTAAATTACTATTTTCTTTGCAGCTTGTCGAGGAGCTGAGCCGGGATCTAGAACAACTTCGTAAAGAACAGGGAGTATCAAATCCTGCAGACAGTCAACACAGTGCACACCTTGCAGAATTGCAAAGTGAACTCAGCAGGTTACGTCAAGAAAATAAAAGTGAGCCCTATAAATAAATGTGTTAATAGAGAAGTTTTAGTCGGCAGATGTGTTGTAATAACTGTCCCTTAAACTATTATTATTTTCAGGTCTGCGTGAAACAAATGAAGATTTACAAGCTCAAATATTAACTCGAGGAGTTGAAGAAGGTCGTAATCTACTTGGTAGTGGAAACAGCATTGCTGCAGAACTTGAAGCAATGTCTGGAGAAGAGGTCAGTAGTGCATGATTTGTTGTTGATTACTCTAATTTTTGAAAATTGTTTGTCAACTATTTTTTTTAGAAGTTGACAATACATTTTTCCCCTAAATCATGAAACTGAAATAATGTCCAACATTAAAACATTTCACCAGATAAGTGATTTTTTCTCCATAGAAAATTTCACACACTTTATTCTGGAGATATGCGAGTATGCTTGAAGAAGTGTTTCACCGTTTATTAAAAATGATTTATCAGTTTCCATTTCTTTGATTGGTCATTTTAAAAAACTGAAGTAAAACTTGGGAATTTGAATTAGAGCAAGAGTTCCACTTTTTCCAAGTTCATAGTTACTTGTAGTTTTCGTATTCAAATATTATTGTATACATGTTCTTAGAAATACTTTTATTTAACTCTCAAGAAATACTGAACCAAAAATTACAGTCTTAATTTGTGATAGTTTTTCCTTGCTTTTCTTCCTAATTTCCTTTTCCCATGTACCCACCATTATAAATCTTTTGCATTACAATAGAACAAAATATTGGTGTGTGCTTATTTTTTATGATTATATTAATGTGCTTTATTAATGGTTCTATGGAGAGTATTGTGTATTTATTGGCTGATTATTTTGGTAGACATAAAAAGCATTGTGTTGTAAGACATGAGTCACACCTTGAGTACTGAGGTAGCAATTTGCAATTTAAGATTTATTCTATGTTAAAATAGGTATATTAATTCTTACATTTTCTTCTTTTGCACTACGTAGATTTTTTTGTGCATTAGATTAACAGTTTGGTTGTGGGTGCCTTTGTAGCTTGTCCAAATGCATGAAGCTATTCAGAGAACATGGTCAGGGTGGATACGCTTATGTTGCTTTCAATGTTGTTCTGCTCTCCTTCACAGCTCTCTGGCAGCACACTGGGGCATCTATCATATGAGAAGGTAGGTTTATGCTTTAAGTGTGTAGTGCCAAACCCCAAAATTAGCCTGTAATAGATTACCATGTATTCTGTAGGATCATTTTGGGTAGTATATAAATTCAAAAAAATCATAAAATAATTTCTCTGAAAATAAAGAAGGGTAGTAAGCCAGCCTATGTTGTGCAAAATCTCAGGGCACATGTGCCCTACTACACATTACATAAAAGACTATGGGTTCAAATCCTACATAAGCATGGATGTTTTTTAATCAGGTTTTCATGGCATGCCAGCCTTCTCACAGTTCTGTATATCACAGTCCCCAGCTACCACTCAACCATTATCCATCTCTACACCTGGTCAATAAGACCTGAGATAGGCTAGTGGGTACAAAGAAATAAAAAATATGTACATAGAAATAAAAAAAATATGTAGAAAGAAATACAAAAACTGCCAAAATGAGGCAATGGGCTTCCTTGGGCAGACTGGGCAGAGTAAGGAACATAATTACTAGACATTGGAGGTTCAGACACTAAAAACTTTAACTTTAGGTACCCAAAAAGGCACTGCAAAAATTAAAAAAATAACCAAGGAAAAGGGCAATAAATAATTGAAATTATGGGGGAAAATTGATTTATGACATAACCTTGTAGGACAACATACTATATTCCTAAACTCTTAACTAAGATCTGTTTCTGGTAGATCAGTTTGGTTCATTTGCACTAGGGTATAAATTCTCTTAATGGTGAAAGTAGTGTGGTTTGATTAGCTTTCATTTGCTTGTATTCACCAAGTATTTAACCATGTTTGTAAATTGTTGAGAGGTTCCTGAAGTAATTTAATGTCTGAATGTAGAACTGCTGTATTGTCAGCAAATGTTGCTGTTCTTTTTTCTTGGGTTGTAGGCAAGACAAAAGTTCATACTCCATATAGCACTGGACACAGTACATTTCCTCAAGGAACACTAGACAATATAGGGTAAAAGGAAGATAGATCTTTATTATATTTAATTGGGAAGAATCTGTTGTTAGGATAGAATTATTGTAGGGTATTATATGAGTATTTTAGGTATTTCTTCAGTTTGTATAAATGCATTTAAAGAAATGTATATTAAAAACAAAAATTCCTGAAAAGGGGTTTTGTGTCAAAATAGGCAAAATAAAACTTTGTCAGATTTGTTATTTGTGCCCAAATATTAAAAGCTTTTAAATTAGTTAATTAGGAAAAACTGATGTTTTCCTGAACATCTGCTGTTAAACATCACACATCCTGGCATGGACTAGAAAGCAGCTGTGATAGGAGAATTGGGAAAAAAAATAATTGTAAATGTGTCTCGTTTATGCTATTTTAATAAACCACCGAATGGTAGTTCCATTTCTTATGAAACAAAACCTTCAGTTACACACTTCTGTCATTCATTCTTGTTTCAATGGAAATTGCAATGTATAAAAAGACGTCAATTAATTTTTGAAATACTATACCAAAAGATTGAAATTCAGTTCTCTGATAATATCTTATGCTTTGCTATTAAATATTGAGCCTGTTACTTTTCCATTAACTTTGTAATTTTACTTTAATTTTTCCTTATTAAACAATGTCTGATACTAAATTAATTAAGATAGTTTAAAAAAAATTAAAATACATTATTATCAAAAGAAACACATTCTTAATTAAACAGATAAGTAAGCACACATTTGTGCAAATCCTCATATTAGCACATACACATGTGCACATGCGCGCACACACACACACACACACACACACACACACACACACGTGCACACACACACTCACACTCACGTGCATGCACACAAACTCACACACTGACATTCACATGCACACACACACACATACTCACACACATACTCACATGTACACATACACACACACTCAAGTGCACATACACACACTTACATGTACACATACACACACTCACATGCACACATACACACACTCACATGCACACATACACACACTCACATGCACACATACACACACTCACATGCACACACTCATACTTTCATGTGCACACACATACATGCATTCATGTATGCATGCATATATGTACAGTCATGTATATAGTTTCATATTCACCCTAACACTATTAACACTCACTATTTACACAAACTTGCTTATACAGCACTATATAACTGTTACATCAATGTTTATACATAATTTTTAATTATTTATAATGCAACAAATTTAACTTGATTTAATTTCATATATTTCTCTAGATCAATGCTTTTAATTTCTGTGATCATTAATATGAATCTTTAATTTACTTCTATTTTCATTAATCATTTTGTGAATTACATTGTTGATCTTATGTTATATTGTTCACATACATTAGTCATTTTAGCTACCTGGGCTCTGTATGGTTAAAGAATATCAAAAACAATGAAAAGATTTTTAAGGCTGATTCTGCCATTCTCTGATTATATCATACGTTTATGGTTCTAGCCTCATTACTTCATTTCTTTCAAGACCCCATTGTTTTTCTTTGCATTTAACTTTTTGCACACTTTTATTTTCTGAAGCTTTGGTGTGTATTACCAGCACAACTAACATCATTATTGGTACGTTTTATCTAGGCAGGTTCAAGGATATTTTATGTATTGTTTGAACTGCATTTGCATCAGAATAGCATGGCTTGTATTGTGTGTGTTTTTAAGTATTTTTAAATGTGAGTGTAATGATTCTTCAAAGTAGTTGTGTATATTTTCACCCAATGCCAATTGGTAACCTGTTCCAAAACCTGCCCTATTTCTCGAAAGTTCTGATCACTGTTATCTTCTACAACTAGATTACCTGTTAAAACCTACTCTGTAGGAGGAGTTGTAAACAGTCTTAAATGCACCTTAGAGAAATACTCTTAATTCATGTGAAATATATTCACATATATCATACTTGTTATTGGTAATACATGGAAACTAGGTACTAGATTATATATTATATTTATAAATAACTGTTGTTAGTCAGTATTTATATCGTTTTAATGTTCTTATGAACGTCTTTGTTGAATAAACTAATACATTGCAATTTACTAGGTTTTAATTACTGTTCTGTTTCTACCTTGTTTTTACAGATGCGTACAGCACTTAAGGAACAACAGGAAGTGAATACCCAACTACGTTCTTACATTGATGGAATGTTACTGAATATTGTTGAAAATTATCCACAACTTCTGGAAGTTAAGAGCAATTAGGTAGGCCTACTCTAGGTAAATTACTTCTTAGTTATTTGAAATTGTTTAACTGTGCATTTAACCTACAAGCTTGTTATATTTCTTTTTATGTGTGTTATATATTTTTATTTATGATTACTTTTTCATTTATAGCCATTTTCTTTCATCTTTTCTTAATCTACTTTTGTTATTTTGTAGGCAAACCTTATTTCATTGCATTTTACTTCTTTTTAAATGTTCTCTCCTTTATTTAAGAGTTAATTCTCTAAAAATAAGTATTTTGTTTCAGTAACACTATTGTGGCCCGAAAAAAGTACTCACACTTAAACTCTTGAGAAAAGATGTGTTGTGCAAAGTGAATAGTGTTTGAAATGTTACTGGAGAAAGACTGATTTGTGTGATCTAAGCCACATTCAACAAGAATCTCGGGAAGAAACATAATTGATTGAAAAGGCAGTGCTGTCAAACAGTGCTTTCTTCATTTCAAATAGCTGTTTATTGTTGTTGGTAAGAATTTGCACATCAGTAATTTGAGCTTAGTTATTATGTGCTTTGTAGACAATATTGTGCATATACATCATTCGTGTGCTGGATAAGAGGTATATTTAAAAAATATATTCCAATTTCCTGCTCTTGGATGATCATTATGCAGATTTTCAAAGTGAATCATACAAACCCCAAATAAAAATTTTGAAATGTGGTGGAATTCTACTGTTTTGAATTGTAGTTGTTACAGTTCAAATAACTTTTGAACACTCATAAGGTTTTGGTAATATAGCTCTGCTAGGAAGTAATTTATATATAATTTTCTAAAAAAAATTTGTTACCTGTGTTGTGGATGATAAGTTACCTTTAAAGGACTTGTCAATACTGCAGAGTGCTGTGAGCTTATTTGCCAGGATTTCTTCAAATTATTTCAAAAGTTGCTGGGAAGCAGCTGTAATAAGAAATGAAAATGTTTCTCCTTATGCAAATTCGTTCCAATAGTTACAAACCTTTTGAAAAAGTTTCCAAGCATCATCAGATGTAAATGTTAGAGGCATCTCCAGAAGTGTTCTTTAAAATGTCAGATATTGAGCTTTATTAACATTAATTTTTACCTTGCAGAATACTGTTGATGATGGTGTGTACATGCTTTATCACAGATTGTTGTTCTTAGCAAATAAGATAAATATTTTGATATTTAAGGTAAAAAAAATTGCAAAGAGCTCTAACATACTACGTATATCTGTTATTACTATTAGAAAAGATTTTATCTATACATATTCATCAGTGCATGTATGTCTCAATGCCAAATGTGAAGCAAGAGAAACAGGACACACTCCAGCTGATATGGTAATGTTGTCCTTTCTGTTGTGTCCTGGAGGAAGAAGTTTTGATGTATTCTGGTAATCTTGTATCGTGGAGAAAGTTTAGATATGTATGATGCATAGGCGAATGTTTATTACAGTTCAAGAAGTTTATTTTGCAATGACTATGTTGAAGCTTGGAATATCCGTCCTTTAAGTGGAGGTGGCTGTGAAAAAATAAGATTATATTTGTTGACTTTGCTACTCTGTCAGTTATTGACTACTTTTATTATAAAGTTATTTATTACTTCATTTTGATTTTCTGTGTTTCAAAAAATCTTGGTCACTTCTGTAAGAAAAAAAGATGTTTTAGATAATTCTGATCATTATAATAACGAAAATTCGCCACTCTGTTTGATGATTTTTTTTGGAGAAAAATTGTATAAACGTGGAGGTGAAGTACCTTTCAGAACACTCATGTTGTCAGAAAATGGCCACATTCAATTTAAGGAACATTTCTCTATATAAAACCTTACTTGTACATGTCTGTAATATGCATCAGAAAAGTTAAAAGGAAGGTTTCAAAGAATGAAAACCTGAAAATGGAATGATGAAAGATTTTTTTTCTAATATCAGCTAATGGTGTCAAGCAGACATCCATTTGTGGAGAGGAGAAGAAGAAATACAGCAAGAATTAATGTGTATATATATCCTTAGATTTCTTGCCTTCTTTGAACATAAACATTTGTTTTTCTTGTAAAATCTGTGATATACCTGTAAAGCACTGGTGTATAACATTTATATACATTTTTTAATGTACATATCTGAATTAAAAAAATGTACATTTTCAAGAAAATATGACTTTTTTTTTTAGAATGCATGAATGAAAGAATGTTTAATTTGGAATTGATCATAGATAATACAGTGAATGATTTAAAACATATTGGTAAGATAATGAAGCATTAGGAACAAGGTTAATTATATTTTTGCACTACAAATTTAATGTTCACAAATCCCATGAGTTATCATAAAAAAAATTACCATCTTGCAAATTTGTGACAAAACAGCCTTTTCCGGCTTTCTATGAAACATTCTACAATATTCACAGAATCAAAACACAAGGAGGCTAAAAATTCATAATATTATTTTCATATTATCTGGTGCATTGAATTCCATAGTTCACTTCCAAATTTCTTATAACAATGAGTCGTTTAGATGACTGGGGGGACTTTAAAGTACCTAGGATTGTGTTAAGTACTATATTAATCATAGCTTTTTCTTTTAATATTTACATTTCATTTCAGTCTTAATTTTAGTAGGTCAGTACAATACATAAATCACCTCTTGACAGTGATGGTATATTAAGTTTCCTTTAATGTTACTCAAGTATCACAAACATTTTATTTGAACAAATAAAAAGGCATTTGAAATTTCTTTGAAGACAAAACAAGGAATGAATATAATCGAAAACTTCTTTAAGTATTAAAATAATTGTTACAATATTCATTGAAATAGTAATTCTCCTCTTAAGATTCTCTTCACCCCTAAACAATCAAAAAAGGTATTTACAACATCCTAGAATTATTAAAACCATGTTTCTGGGAAAACTGTCACTGCATTGTTGCTTCATATATTTATAGAGGAAGGCAATTTAATCCTTTCTATTGAAAGGGAGAAAATAATACCACTCCAATTTTCCTAGAAAGCAATGTCAGTGAAGTTGGAGGGGCTCTTAGACCTTTCATGCAATACATGCTTTCAGTCTTTGTGGCTAAGTATTCTCAATCAATCGATCTATCGGTTGTGACTTGTTTAAGTCTAGTTTTCATATTAAATTTTTAAATACAATAAAATAAAAAAACGTAGTTTCCTTCAACAATGTAATTTCCATATAAAAATTCTTCACTTTCTTTAAACACATATTATCACTAGGGACTGGATTTATAAACACCAATAATCTATGAAATACATATGCATTTACACATTAATTACACATAGCATTACAACCACTTTGAACCACTTTGAGCACCCCTTAGCAAACACCTTTGAATGATCAAAAAGTAAGTTCCTTTTCTGCATTCTCTTTTGCTGATATTTGTAGTGCAAGTCTGATCAATGACTTAAAGGAAGTCAATTCACACAAGTTAGTTCATCAACATTACCAATTTTCAAGAAGGACTCTGCGACAAGTAATGCTGCATATGATCATGATTTTCCTGTTAAATATCAAACATAATTTAGTTGCAAAAAGTTTATATTATGAACCATGTGTATAGAAGCCCAAATCACAAAATTAAATTACATGTCAAAAATAAAATGTGAATGGCAATAAATGTTTTCAACCAAATTATGAATAATAATTAACAATTTGGAGAAATAATATTCTAATTAGGAAAACAGATGAAATACGCTAGGTATTCCTAATAAAATCACATTTAAATGATTGGAAATTGAATGTTTCATTATTTCTGGCTACAAGAGGAAAAATATGTAGCATTGAAATGAGGTCCCTACTTACAACATTTATATAAAATGAAAACTTAAATTTGGCATCAGATTCTTCATGGTTTTTCTTCTTTAATATTAAACACATGGAAGACGCTGTGTCCTAGACACAAATGCCAATGTTTTGGCAATCATGCTGCGACATGAGAGGAAGGTCACAGCATTTTGCCCTGAGGACATTTGCAGCAAGTCCGCCAAAATGTTGGTATCTGTGTCTATGATGCAGTGTCTCCCAAACATTCAAGTAGATACTGACTCCAGTTGCGAAAGCTTTTATTGTAGTGTGTTGCAGATACCCTTCATGACCATTAAGTTTATTTCCCACACTCGCAAGAGTTAAATGAATTTGGTGCTTTAAAAAGGGAGATGTTCAATATGGATAAAGAAAAAGAAATTAATAGCATTAACAAATCCAGAGTATGAAGATAAATTATTTGAAGTTCTGAAAAAACAACATTTTTTAAACAGAAACAATATTCATTTTAAATGTTTCAAAGAACATCAAAAGAAAAGTGTGAGAATATTTATTAATTTCATATTCATGAACAATTTTTCCATTCATTAACAAAATTTATCAAAACAAATAGTAACTTGTTGAATTATATAAATCAAAAGTACAAAGTATAGTTACAGAATCAGTATCAGTAAAAGTTATTCAAATTGAAGGTATATGTCCTGCATCCTTCAAAGAAACTGAGTTAAAATTATTGTTGAATACATTAATACCCTTGCTGGCTACCAAATTACACTTTCTATTTAGGGATTGTTTCCAGTATAACACTATTTATTGAATTTAATGTCAAAGATGACTCCTAAATCTAAGTGATCTAAGTGTTTTAAAATGTATTGAGTAGCAATGGGCAGTTGATAGTGTCAACAATTTTATACAGGAAATTGAGTTTTAACACTCTCCCTGAGAGATTTTGGTGATGGTAAATCTATCTGGAATACAAAGTTAGAATACTCATGATTAGATTGCTATGCAGTAAAAATGACTAAAATATGCCAAATAATATGCACAATAAATCTTTAAAATATGCAATAAATATGTAGTATAAAATTCACAAGGAAATAAATGTTTATTACTAAAATGCATTGAAAAAAATATTTGTGAGAAAATCTGAAATGTTACAATGGTATTGCCTCATGAACAAAACAATCATCAGTAGAAAAATATTTTTTGAAAATAATTTTATTTTGTAATAGCACTTAATTAACCATAATTGAAATGCTGTAATTTGTTCATATCCTAATGTTTGAGAATGGGAGAGAGAATAAAATTGTCTAGACATAAATTCATTGAACAAAGATTCAGTTATTCAGTTAAAGATTCAGTCTATATTTAGGTAAAAAAATTATTAAAATTAGAGAGGGAAAAAACTGGAGGAGGAAAGTTAGATAAGGAATACAGATCACAAAAGACAAAAAGATGGATACAATGTTGTATGCTGCTGACCAAAGTATTGTAATGGATTCTGAAGATAATATACAAAGAGCAGTTTTTGAATTGACTAAAGTAACCTATGAATATTCCATGAAGATGACAGTGAAGGAGAGCCAAAAGAGTAATAAATGAAAAATTAGAGAAATAAGTAAATAAATTTTCATACCTCAAAAAATAACATAAGTGTATACAACCAAACTCAGGAAGACATAGATAACGAACTTATTAACTACAAAAGAATATGTAAAACAATTAAGAGAAACTTTTGCAGACACATGGACCCAGAAACATAATTGAAACTCCACAATATAGCTATTAAACCTAAAATCATGTATGGCTCTGAAACATGGAGAATGAAACAGACAGACAAGCAAAAACTACAGGTGGCAGTTAAAGAGCACTGAATGGTTGGTAAAGCATCCAGAGAATGCTCCACAATAATTAGAAATTGAATTCTTAAAGTTTCATTGAAATATTACCTTATTGAATTTTTATTCCTCCATGAGCATGTTCAAGTCACCCACAAATCTATAAATAAAATTGGAGCGCGTCTGCATTTTCAAAATAACTACCTTTTTGTTACTCTTGTATGCTTATTTATTAGATATATAATTTCAATTGCTTTTACAATTTTTGTCTGTCTGTTTGTCTAGGTGGGTAATCTCTGGAACAGCCAAACCAATTTTGATGGTTTCCACTGAAAGATAGTGTTTCAGTTGGAAAACTTGAGTAAAGTTACTGTCTACATGAGATTTCATTAAAATTATTCCTATTCCCCTTTTCTACTCTAAAGCAAAAAGTGTGAGTGATTAAATCTTTTAGTTAATCGATAATATTTTGAAAACTGAGTAAATTGATGAAAGAGAATTTAAACTTTTTTAAAATCCATACAATTTCCTAGAAAATGCTTTTTGATTCATTTCAACAGCATGATTAAATTTGGAATAATGGAAGGTCAAAATTGTTTCTGGAATTTTGCCTGGAGTTTGCAAGATCTGTTTGTGGCTGCCCATGGCACTGATCATCGTCGCAAATGGCAGGGGGAAATAAATGTGGTAGGGGACACAGAGTGAGGAGTTGGGCAGGTTGAAGAAAAAGAGAACATGCAGATAGGTGGGTGTAACGGGATAGGATGAAATTGGGAGAGTGGGGAAAGTTTGGTGCAGGGCGAGTTATGGCAATTTGGGTCAGTAAAGAGGCAGGCAAGAAACACTACAAATAAATTCTTTCTTTTTCCTCTAATAGATAATTGTAATTAATAAATACCCAGACAACTGTATATAATAAATTCTCAGACAAATATTTTAAGTGCTTTAGTACAGTTTGTCATTTGTGAATAGACATTTGCTTCCTTGCTGAATTTTATTAGACAGTTGCGATATACCTAAGTTTCAAAATACATGTTACTCTAAAATACATCAATTTTCAAACTGTAAATTGGTTTTTAATTTAAATATTCTTAATAAAGCATATGAAGTTACATATAAGATCACATTAATATAGGATGTGAAAATTAAAAGAATTAATATAAAAATTATTCTACTTCCGTAAATAGTATCTTTTCACAGTATCTTTATTCAATATATATATAAATGAAGTACAGTATCAATCAATAAATAATAATTAACACAAATTACGTTTTGACTGTTCCAACATCCAACTGTGACCTAGTGGTGAAATGTATAATAATAATTATGTAAACAATTTTATTTCATTATTGTTACTAGTAATTTCCTTTTACTTATTAATACCATATATTTCTGATTAATAGTATTTCTTAGTAATAAAGAGCAACAAACCATACTTCAATTTCAAAATTTGAGACTAAATTAAAAATCATTTAATTTGAATTCATTCTCTTCGAATAAATAAATAAATTAATAAAACAGAAAAAGAAGTACATAATGAGAAACTATAAATTCACATTACATAGCTTGCAATTTCATTCTTAAAATGATGGCGCATAGCTAAAATGAGTTAGAAATAAATGCAGCTATGTCAATAATTACATTTTTTTAAGTGTAACTAAAGTAACCAAAGTTAATCTTATAACTATTGTGAAAATCATTTTAACTATCATTATTTAGGCCTAAAACTCTCAAAGAATCAGATGCCAAGCAAACAAAGTCTAGCTGCTACCAAAAAAAAAATATACCACTTCTCTTGAAAAATTAGCAAATAGAGGGTGTAATTGTTAAAACACATTACTCTTGATTGATCTTCACTGATGCTTTTTCATTGGATATTTTTCTGGTCAGTAAATAAAGAATACTTGAAGGAGAATGAAATTATGATTGCCAAACGTCTTGGAGAGACTCTTACCCAAATCATGAGGTTAAAAAGGGAGAAATCAGGGATTGAACATATTTAAAGAAATAAAATGTTTATTATGAAAGATTATGGGACCCTTTTCAAAATTTTAAGGGGGAGACAACACCTTTCACTCCCCCAGTGTGCACACTTATGGTAATCATGCTTTCATTTGAAGGAAATGGAAGTGAAAATGGAAAATGAGATTAAATTACCTTTTTAAATTTGAAAGTCTAAATAAAATAATAATTACAGACATTTATTGTTAAAATTACAGCAATAAATATTTCAAATAGGAAATGGAGTAAATTCTTTTCTGTAAGTACTATGTTGCAAAATGTATAGATATGCCATCCAAGACTGATCCATATTTTTTATTATTGAGATATTATTAAAGGCCCCATTAAGAGTTGCCTTTAGGATTCCTGATTACTTGGGTATTGTTTTACACATGGTTTTGAGGAATGCACTCACCTTGCATGGGGCAAATCACCAACTAACATGCACAATTATGAAATGTTCAACTCTCGGTAAACAGAAATGTACTTAAAGAACAACAATGAATAGGATATTTAGCTCTTTCCTTGTTTTGAGGTAGCATGTAACATGCCCCCTTTACCTACCTACTTACTACCTACCGTTTCTAAGATTTGTGTCTACCTAAAATAGCAAATAAAACAATAAGTCATTGAATTCTTCACAGATGTTGTTTTATTTTTGTCACATATAGTGTAGGTACCAAACGAAGTCATTGGATTCTGATTACCCTCGGTTACTGACATGGCATAAATTAATTCATTCGTAGGTCACGTTTCCGAAAATGAATTTAACTTAAAATTAAGATATTCTACTCTCGTGGCTAAATGCGATAGTTTTTGAAAACACTGCTCTTCTGTTTGGTTCATCAAAAGTTTTATATTGGCCAGTGAAATTTTTATATTTTTCAGTTCAGCATTTGCTAGACGAATTCCTTTATCAGCCCCAAGCATAGCGTATTTTCTTTTGGAATCTCCATTGCAATAAAGGCAGCTAGTCGGAAGAGAATTCTCATCTTCCGAAGTGTCATTTTTCTTGTCATTCCAAGTTCCTTTTTGTTGACTTTTCATGAAAACTTTAAGCGAGTGAACTTTGTTATGTCCTTCTCTTATTTCAGCTTTCAGCCTTTCTATCTCCTCATTCTGCGCCACAGCTTCCAGGAAGGTGACGTTGAGGGTCCCTCGTACCTCAGTTAACCATTTTCGCAGTACCATAATAAGCTGATGGAGATATTGATTCGCTCCATGATGGTCAACACGGTCGAATTCATTATCATCAGTAGTTTGTTCAAGTAACGCATTTCTTTTCAAAGTTAACTGCTTCAAGTTATTTTCAAGCGTGTCTATTTTTTGACGTAAATCTACACCCTCGTTGTACAGACTCAACGTTAAGAAATCTACCCGAACAGTTTTCTCGTCCACTGTTGATATTTGTTTTTTGTGTGTCCGTATAAATCTGAACAAATCACAAGACGTCATCCTTTCGCATAAACGAGAATGAGTGAGGGAAAGAAACAAAACGAAACACACAGCACACGCCAAATTCTTCCACATGTTGAACGGAAGGAATGTACACAATATTGCTCGATCGCACTTGAAGATGTAATTGTAGTCCAGAATCAAGGAACATTAGTAGAAGACAAAGTCCTATGATGATTTTTTGTAATAAATATTGTTTTCAATCTGGTTTAATTTTGCGGAAGATCATTTCACTCTTTAAATTGGAAACGAATCGCTCAGTGGTCTCTTGAGCTGCCTTGAGTCTCGTTGGGTTCTTGTGACCTTTGCTTTCTAATCTCAGATTCCGAACTCAGCGACCCACATAGCTCAGAGATAATCATAGCTGCGTTTTCTAAGACTTGCTTCGTTAAGCGTGTAACATATATTCAATTGTGCATCGCACGCATCCACCAAACTACGAATCTAGATCGTTCTTAAGTCAAGATCAGTTGAGACCGTGCCCTAATTTTATTTTTCTTTAAAAGATCCTTAGACAAGTGAAACTATGACATACACATCCACGATTACAGTACAGGGAAGAGGGGCTTTTGACACTCAGAAACGGCTGGCGGCTTTGCACGAGGAGAACGCTCTAATCTACCCCTCAAAAAGCGGAGAAAATCTGCATTTTCTATAAATATAGGTCACAAGATACTTTCAAGTTTTTCAAACCAAAAGAATGAGAAGAATAAGTGGCATGCATTCAACAATTCACATTAAATACTGTTATACATTGGCATTATTCGCAAAATATGCACCAACAATTACACGAATATGTACCATCAGGAAAAATCGGCCAAATATGCACTAACATATTAATCTATATAACATCTTATTCTAACCAAATGTGTAGACATTTCACTTAGCTATGCACTGAAGCAACGGACAAAAATATGCAAAATCATAGAAATCCGCTCCCTAGTGATGACAAAGGGATTGACACTTTCGACACAGCAAAGAAATATCCGTGTAAGTACATGCAAAAATTCCAATAATGCATCATAATGTGCAATCTCTTTCAAATAAAATTGAGTTTATCGAGGCAGCATTACAATGTGATCTAAGCCAAATAGATTTTTTTTTGCTTTACTGAACATTGGTTGTCTCATCTACATAAATAAAACAAAGCTGTGTTAGTTACACCATTTATAACTCAAGAACGGCTGGACCAATTTTAATTACCTTTGTTGGATTCATCTCCGACCCGAATAACAGAATAACTAATAAAATATCGAAACTAGTGATGCTACAGAATGGCACAGACTTTCCCGTATTAGTTTTCTATTTCCTTGGGTCTTCGCTAGCTATTCGGAATTGCCACGTACTCTTTCTTGCCAGCTGCCATCTATCACCGCCAAAAACACAATTTTTTGTCATTTTCTTAATTTTTCGGTTTCCTATTGGTAGCACGGAAATATTAATTTTAGAATATTAAAGAATACAAAAACCTAGTCATAAATGGCAATTTTCTTTTAAAAATTATGTGCCGTTTTAAAGAAAATTGCGTTTTAGCGCCACTAAAAATGCGACATTTGAAGCTCATTTTCACAGAAAATTATTGAGTTTTCAAAATACTTCATTTGAAGCACTTATACTCACAAATATAATCATTACAAATTGCTAGTAATGTGCATATTAAAGATGTGAGAGATCTTTCAAAAAATTACATTTATGTAATTTTTGAAAAAACAAAAAAAACTCAAAATAAACTTTACTTCATATTAAAGAGTGTAATTAGCACTATCAGTTACAAAAGTTTGAAGAAAAAAATTGCAGCCATATACGAGAAAATGGCGTTTGAGCGTTTCTGAAAATGCGGTATTTTGAGCTACTTTTCACAGAAAACGGTTGCGTTTTCGAGAAACTTTACTTGACATTATTTAAAGTACATGTACTCGTAAATATAATAATGTTAAAAAAATAGCTGCTAATGTAAATGTCAACGACGTGAGAGACAAGTAAAAAAAATACATTTTTCCAAATTTTGAAAAAACTAAAGAATATAGCAATATGGCATTTTTGTCATCTCATAAAATACAATAGACACCATACCTATCAATAGTCTAAAGAAATAATTTGGAGCCGTTTTTGAGAAAATCTTGTTTTTGTAATTTTTTTAAAAATTGCACATATTGCTCGCAACATTGCACGAGAACTACTAAAATTTTCAAAAAAAATGTACATGACCTTAAAGAAAGAACTCACTATAAAGAAAATATTTTATTTGAAGGAAAAATCTCTATCTGCAATTTTGTAGTTGGAGAAAGACGCCAAATAAATTCAAACTTTTGCAGTTTTCGAAAATTCAGTGTTATCCGTGAAAATCGGAGCTATACCACCTTAATAAGTGTATTTTATTATATTCATACAAGAAATTTAAAGAAAAAATTGGGAGCCATTTTTGAGAAAATTTTGAAAATGTCCGGGGGGGCTTCATGTAAAGTACCCCCAAATTTTACAGAATCTTTTTCAAAATCTCGAAGCTTCGACTAGAACCAGATCGACAGGGAAATATCCATTTTGGAAGAAATCGTACGTATGGGTTAGGCGCTAGCAATGTTCGCAGACGGACGTTTTCCTTTCAATTGGGTTTTCGCAAATACTATAAAGTATGTCTTATACTCTAATACTCTAGAGTATCAATAGTATTTGGTTTTCGGCATCAAGGACCCACAAAACAGGGTTTCTGGCTACACCACGTGTTAGGGGATTTTTTTCTTAATTTAGCAACTGGTTTTATCCACTTTTTCGTTATCACGGCCCGGCAATGAATTTTTTTCCCGCCGAAAATTCGCCATTTTTTCGCGCAGAATTACATAACTTTCCCCATACTACGTATATCACTCCGTGTATACGTACGTATACGGGAAAGTAAAAAGGGGACATCTCAATGGACCAAGAACGAAAAACCTGATCGAGATTGAAGTTATTAATCCAGAAATACTCCACAATACTATTGCCATGTTATAAATAGTATTTTCCCCATGCGCTAAGGAAATATGACGGTTTTTGATCGTTTGTAAGAATTCGTCGACACAAAACCCTTAAGTGTACTGTTGGATACAGGATTCTTCCCCCCTCCCCCCTCGGGGGAGGATCAAACAGATTTAAGACGAAAAATATAGAAGATTGCAAAGTATGGCATATTTGAGAAATCAGGCGCGCGGGCAACCCACAATACAGATTACGTTGCCACACACTTTACCATCCTCAGTAACTCTGAAATGATCGTCCCAGGGCATTAAAACCATTTTTTCGTGTGTCTGAGTTTATTTTTCACACCGTAATCTACATTTTACGATTTTGAAAGTTTACTCACCCCGAATCACGAGTTACCAGAATCTCTGAAAATTGGCTTTCGAAGTGAAGATATTTTCAGGTAATGGCGTCGCGTCAAGCCAGCTCACACCCGTTTTCGCCCCGAAGATACGTGGCAATTAATTAACAATACATCATTTAACATGTTTCATTCCGGTGTGCTGACATGGCTGTTCCAACTTGACGCACCTGATATTTTCACTTTTAAACGATCAATTTTAAAAAAAGTTATACTTTTTATAGCCTGCAATTTTTTGCGAAAAATCTTTTGGGCCCTCCTGTTACATTTTTAGGGTTTCCGCTCGTTTGTATGCATTGAATAAAAATTAATTAATAAAAGTAAATATATCTAAATTTAAAAAATGTACTACCAATTCAAAGCTTCCCGTTTCCTCCGCAAGGGTACCTACGTACTGCACTATCCGCTTTATAAAATTATTTCGTAATAAACGTGCGGGAAATATTTGTGGTAACGGGTAACATGTGGGGAAACATGAGACAAGTGGAGTCCGAGTTATGTTTCTTTAAACGGTATTCTAAACCGAGACTCTTTCGAGCTTTTTTAAAAATTTTCCCCTTCATTTTTGGAGTTTAGCTCTTCTGGGTACACCCTCTCCATTGCACGCGTGGGCAGTCGGAATCGAGTAGAACTTCGAAATCTATGTAAAATCAAATTGATTCGTCAATCGGCCCGTCGACGATCCTAAACGGTTTAACGTACAAGTCAGGGGCTGCCGTCCGAAGATGAGGTCCAGAAATAAGCAATTTTCACTTTTAAACCAATGATTTACAAAGTGCGGAATATTCACTTTGGTTCAGCTAGGACCCGTTATCTAGAACATTTATTCAATTTTTAAAATAAATGTAATGTTCGCTTTTGATAGAGTAGAGAGTATAGCCTCTAAATACTTATAGTTACGTAGCAGAAATAATGTTTACTTGACATTTATTCGATTGACGGCAAGGCAAAACAAAAAAATCGATTGACGGCAAACGGCAGCCGTTTTTCTCCAAATTGCTATCCCCTGATCGATCTGACTGATCTCGTGGCCCCTTGAATTTGAAACCGATATTTTAATTTTTTTGGGGGGGGGGTCTTTATACGAAGCCCCTGGGATATTTTCAAAGTTTTGAAAAAATGGCGCTAACAATTTTCACAAAGTTTTGTTGTTGGATAGTCTGAAGGTCTTTTAAGAAAATGATTCAGGTTTCGTATTGGTTGAAAACTCTGGTTTTTCGAAAATTGAAAAAAATCAAATATTTTTCGACGTCTTCCTACAACTACAATTATGAAGACACAATTTTTTTTTCTTAATGAAATGTGTTCATCAAAAACAGATCTTCAAATAGCTAAACTGATTTTTCAAAAACGTACATATTTTTTGCGTAATTTTGTGTCGAACAGGCAATTTTTATCTTTAGACCAATGTTTCTTAAAAATCGCACATTTTTATATTAAATTGGGACTTTAGATAGCATAAAGGACTGTAAGAGCAGGAGCGTCCAACTTACGGGCTACATATCACATTCTAGTTAAGCTGCGCGCCACGCCGTAATTTGTGATGGTTTCTACCCTAACTACTGACACTATACTGAAACAAATATACGATAGAAACGTCTTTTATTAAACATACTTAATGATTGATGTACATACAATGAGAAAATAAATATATCATTAAATAACTAGTGGTGCTAGAGAATCGCACACACTTTCCCGTATTGGTTTTCTATATCCTTGGGTCTGGCTAGCTATTCGGAATTGCCACATACTCTTGCTAGCTGCCGTCTATCGCCGCCCAAAGTACATGATTTTTTACATTTTCTTAATTTTTCGGTTTCCTAATAGTAGAACGGAAATATTAATTTTAGAATATTAAAACCTCGTCCTAAAAGGCAATTTTCATTGAAAAATTTGGAGCGGTTTTTAAGAAAATGGCGTTCAAGCGTTCCTGCATATTTGAAATTTGAATCTCTTTTTCACAGAAAATTTTCGAGTTTTCGAAAAACTTAATTAGAAGCCAAAAAATTACATTTGTGTAATTTTTGAAAAAACAAAAAAATACCCCAAATTGAACTTTACGTTATATTGAAGAGAGCAATTAGAACTATCCGTTCTAAAAGTTCGAAGAAAAAATTGGAGCCATTTATGAAAATGGCGTTTCTGAAAACGGGTAATTATGAGTTAGTTTTCACAGAAAACAATTGAGTTCTCAAGAAACTTTACTTGACATTATTTAAAGCACATGTACTCGTAAATATAATAATGTGAAAAAATCGCCGCTTATGTAAATATTAATATGAGATACAAGTAAAGAAACTTTTTTTGTAATTTTCAAAAAAATAAAATAGAACAATAAGGCGTTGATGTCTCCTCATAGAGTACATTTAGTACTATCCCTACCATAAGTTTAAAGAAAAAATTTGGAGCCATTTTTGAGAAAATCTTGTTTTTGTAATTTTTTAAAATGCATACAATATTGCGCGAAAACTACTAAAATGTTCAAAAAAATATATATGACCTTAACGAAAGAACTCACTTTGGAGAACAAATTGTATTTAAAAGAAAAATCTTTATCTTCAATTTTGTAGTTGTAGGAAGAAGCCCACAAAAATTCAAAGTTCTGCAATTTTCAAAAATATAGCCAATGACCCAACAAACTCAGTCTTAGTTGGGGCACTGCTCAGTGTTTTACATCCAGGATTTTCCTTCCCTTTTGTACTTTAAAATACCAGAGACTTGCCTCTCTTTTCTATAAGTTGGGTTTCACCACAGAACACATCTTTAGAAGAAAGACAGAGTTGAGACTTGTTTTTGCTTTACCATATCTTACTTTTGAGTTTCAACCATTACAAGGGAGCTCAATGTCATTAGTGGTGTATATTTTACTCATATTCACAATGGGTTTTTTCCTTTTGAATAGTTTAATCAGTGAATAAAAATTATTCATTTTTATTTTGCGGCTCAAGACACTTCATCAAAATGGTCTGTAAATAATGATCCTTAGAATCAACCATTTGGCAATGACGACTAACAGACACTTTATTACTCATTTGTTAGCATAAAAGAACACTTTCCTTGAGACTGGACACAACACATTAGACCAATCATCTCATCAAAAATTGAATTTGAATTCTTCAGACAGAACAACGTTCGGCATGTAAGTGAATTACTACCTACTTTGGTGGTTTTGCTCATACAATACTCAATGAAAAGAAATTTAAGTGAAGGTTCATAGAACACTGTAAATTATACAAAAAATGTGACTGAATATTTATTAAAATATGATTTACAAGCAATTACATAGTGCCACAATTCAGTTGTATATAGAGAATCAAAGAAAGATTATTCACTCTTAACTCATGCTTTCTCATCATGGACAAACTTGGTTTGTCAACCTAAATGTTTCAGTTCAAAAGAACAATTCAATTTTCTTGAACAAAAACAAAAGAAAAATGTTTCTAATTTTGGACTGTACATTTACTAGCTTGAGTAAATTCACATGATTTTTTGCATTTATTTAAAACCAGATTAAAAATGTTGGTATCATAAGATTTAATAAAAGGAAAGTTTAATTATCTTAATACGAGATGAAATAAAGAGTAGTTTGACCAAGAATACTTTTCTCTTAAAATATACTGGAATAGCATCTTAGTCTGCAATTTTCAATTTTGAATTTTATTCATACAATTTTTTTATTCCATGTTCAATTCTACTTGTTTTCAACAATCATAAAATCAATGATGAATTTTAATTTAATTACTGAGAATAATAGATACAAATTTTTGAAAAATACAACCATTCAATTAGTAATTAACTCCACAATTTTTAATGATATATTTCTTTATTAGTATTAATATGCAAATTAAGTGAAAGTTAAGCCAATTGAATCATTAAATTTGTTCAGGAAACCATCCTTTCTAAATTTCCCCCATCCCCCTCTTAATTTTCATGCCATTCATATGTTCAAGCTCATGGGTCATGTTGTCACCTCATCATATAATGATTCATTAAATTCTTTATGATAAAAATACTCCGAAAACTACAGAAAATGAGTACACGAGTATGAAAATGTTTTAAAAACTTAATTTCACATCACTTGTGGGAATGAAAGAAATAATTAAGAAAAAAATTTGTATTAGATTTTTGTATTTTGTTAATATGCCTTTCTGCAACAAATTTAATTTTGTTTTGTCTTTAAGGGATGAACTTATAAAAAAATTATAAAGTAATAAAAGATTATGTTCCTTATAAGTTAGCTATTTCCTGCTTTCTTATATATAATTTGTATGAAATAAAGGTTTGGTTAAAAGTTTTGAAATGTATTTGACATAATCTCTTGAGAACATGAACATTTTCTTAGTATTATACCAATAGAAAAGATTTCAAAGTGACAACATGTTTTTCATAACAATCAATTGTGAAATCAATAACTTTTTATTGAATTTTCACTCTCCATAAAATATTAATGTTCACTAAAATAATTTCTTTAAATTAAATATCTTGTGAATTTTAACAAAGCATTTTCTGAAAATGTTTTCACAAAATAAAGGCAAAATGATAGTTTATTTGTTTTTTGATCAAGAATAAGGAAATGCCAATGAACTGACATTTTAAGATGGTCCACTCCTATTAAACAGTTCACAAACTTGCATACTGCGGAGAAAAAATACACATTTACTATTCTCAGTTCCTTAGAGTGCACAATAAAGGCAATAGTCTTCATATATTATTACTATGAAGGCAATAGTCTTCATATATAATTCCTTCAGAAAAGCTTACAACAAAATAATATGCAAAACGTAAATTATGTTCTCACTTCAAACTACTGTCGATGCAAAGTATTGATAATAATTTTCACCAATTTTATTTCTTATTATATGCAAAATATTTGTGGGTAGCAAAAAAATCAGGCACATTTTAAAATTCTGACATTGATCTTCTTTTTCCAATTGCACAGAAAAACTTCATTGAAAGCAGAATAATGAAGTTGTAATTATCCCAATATCCCTACAAAGGAAATAAAAGAAAGGGGAACTCACATTTTCTCCAAAACTATTTTCAAACAGATAACTTTGAATGTTCTATTGTCTTCCATTACAAATGCCTGAAAGATGATTTCTTTAAAAGAAATACCTTGTGAATTTTAACAAAGCATTTTCTGTACTTTTTTCACCCCTCCCAAAAAAAAAAAGTTAAAAAGATAGTTTATTTGTTTTTTGATCAATAATAAGTAAACACCAATGAACTGACATATAATTTGGTCCACTTCCTTTTAAACAGTTCACAAACTTCCACACTGAGGACAAAACATATATACATTTACTATTCTCAGTTCCTTAGAGTGCACCACAAAGGCAATAGTATTTAAATATTATTACAATCTTCAGAAAAACTTACACAGAAAATATGCAAAATGTAAATTATGTTCTCTTCAAACTTCTGTCGATGCAAAGTATCGTTAATAATTTTCACCAATTTCTTTTCTTATTGTATGCAAAATATTTGTGGATAGCAAACAATCAGGCACGTTTTAAACTTATGACATTGATAATCTTTTTCTAATTGCAACGAAAAATGTCACTGAAAGCAGAATAATGAGGTGGTAAGTATTCCAATATTCCTACAAAGGAAATAAAAGAAAGAGGAACTTACACTTTCTCCAAAACTATTTTCACACAGATAACTTTGAATGTTCTATTGTCTTCCATTACAAATGCCTAAATATTAAAAGGAAAACCCAGGAGAAGCTGGGTCAACGTGCTTGAGGCTCTGCCTTTGTTCATTCAAAACAAAACAAAACTAAAAAAACTTCTAATTCAAATTAACCTCTTCAAGTTATTTCTACTGCATAGAGAAAGGAGTTCTGTATGTGTGTAGGGAAAAAACCTGTTTGAAACAGGGGGGCATGGATCCTCTGTCCCACACTTCATTTTTTCTTGATGCTCTTGAAGGTTCAAAAGAATTTTTTTAGGAATAATTACCTAAGAGGGCTCTACAAATAAACATATAGATCTTCAAAACATGAAAAGAAGTAAAGAGTACAAACTGTTGACCTAAATATGGCTTGCCTACTAAAATATTGTCAAATTTAATAATAAAAAAGGATTTCAAAAATTTCCCTTTTTTTCAGTTATTAGTAATATTTTTTTTATTGATTCTTCAAAATATTGTGTGAATCAGTTATGTTACTGCAGGAGAACATCATTTACACTTGCATACAACTGTATTAAAGCTAATGTCTACATTGCTGGCAGAGAACCTAATATTATTTTTGCATGGTTTCATTTAATGATGAAAGCTTCATTTCATGTTTTTGCAGTTAGTTACAACTTACTGGAAGCAGAAATGATGGACATTGCTTGTAAAACAAATACATTAAGAAACATTGCTCTCACTTTTGTCATGCGATTCAACATTGTTGTTTAATAATGCAAAAATGGTGGAACTACACCCAACAAACCAAAAATCTTAGAGATATTTTCTTATAGACAGAAAAAAAAATTAATGTTCTTTCCCAATGATAATATGGAAAAACCTAAAAAAATTCACTTTTGAAATCTGTATTTCAATAATGAATAATTAGAAACTATTACAATCTCAGTTTAAATCTGAAGCAAATGTAAAAACTATCATTGCATACAATTCTGAAGTATAAATTCTTAACTGAAAACTGGGAATTAATGAAAGAATATCATTCTTATCAAAGACATGGCAAAACATCTCATACACTAGCACTGAAAGTGGAAAAGAAGTCTGGGTAACGTCAACCACTTAGGAGCCTTTCACCAAAGGTTGTTTTAGTAAGTTGCCCTACAAATACAATTATTATTACCTGCTTATAAATTGAAAACAAAACATTATGAAAAAAACAAAATATTCTCATAAAACGACCACCAACTTCTCAATTTTAAGACGGGCTATTGTGATACATACACAACTACAACTGTTTTTCAATAAATATGTTACAATACGCACATGCATCACCTGGACATTTCATGCTAGTATTAAAGATTTAAATAAATTCTGTTAACCACAATAAAAGCCATGGATCTTCACTTAATATCTCCGAGAATCAGCTGAAAATGAAAACTGTTCAAAGTTAATTTTTAACGTAACATAGTTAATATCGAGACATTTGTTTAAATATCAAATTTTATTGTATATTAAAAAGACAATATAAGACTTTTGTACATATTGGTTCATTTATAAGGACTTAACATTACAATAAAGCTAATTAAAAGCTATGAATTACTAAAACCAGAGGACACGTTTTCAAAAAATAATGGCAACTAAACATGAGATCGCAAACTTCATTTCACTGTATCTATTGAATATATTTGCAAGACCATGGATTTTACAGGGTATTTCATGGATATTTCATCACAATGTAATTCTGTATTGCATCAACAGTAGAAGTTGAAATAAACTTACTTCAGAGGTATGGGAAAACAGAGAACAATATCAAATACAGGTGTCAAATAGATACAGTAGAATACATATAACTTTGACAAAGTAAATAGAATGTTGAATACTCATAACAAAAATATCATGTATTTTCAAATAGTTTGAACATTCTACCTCTTATCTCAGAAAGGTACACATTTATTTACAATGGGAAACTTACTACAAGTGCACTACAAAATAATACATTACAAAATCAAATAAGTAGTATCTACAAAGTCTTTTGGTATGATTCTGGTAAATATAGGAGAATCAAAAGTAAAAAGGAACTATACAGTGGTACATGGTGATATTGCTTCCCAAATTTAATAACAAGCTACTCAAGGTGGTTTTAGGGTAATTTTCTTATTTAATCTACTACAGATCAAAAGAAACGCAGCTAATATGAATTTTGATAACTTTTTTTAAGTAAAAGACATCCAGCAATGGATTTTATCTACTTTCTGGGAAGAAAGTAGCTGCTAATAAACTGAATAAAACTGACTTGCCAAACAATCACCTTCCTTAATATGGAACGTATTAGTGTTCTGATTTAAAAGATCTTAACTCTCAGGTTTTGACAACCAATTTTTGTTTCCAAATATTTTCTCGAGAATAATCATTTAAATAAAATGGCACTATCCTTGGAAAAATAGAATTGTTATAAATAGCAAATGTATAAAGATGTAACACACAGGTAAAACATATTTGCTATTATTAAAGGGGGGAGGAGGTGGTCTACTTACATATCACTTATAACATTAGTATTTCAATAAATGCCATTATAATCAATATTTTTTGTCCCAAAAATCCACCTTGGGTCTGTACTGGGTGTTCCATATTGAATTCTCTTTAAAATTAAAATCTGGAATATATAGCACCATGAAGTGCTCTTTATGTTTCTCAGCAACTGAATGAAGAACACATTCAAAATTTAACACAAAGGCTTAAAAAATTTACATTTTTCAGTCAGGTCGGCTCCCTCTCTTGCCATAAGACACAACTGCTCACATTCTCCTTACACTGCCACTTACATGTCTCTTCTACACTATTCACACATATCCTCCAATTGCACTAGCTTGCTGTTATCCACCCACTGCTCACAAGATAATGGAGAATGTACTTCTCAGGACCTGCAGTGGGAGTAAGCACCACATCTTCTTTCTTTGGACCTTTGTTTACATAATCCTGTTGGGGAAAATGCAGTAATAAATCAGCAAATGAAGGCTCAAAGTGCACGATTTGAATACTTACAGGTTAACTAACATTTATAAGATGAAATATCTTGCTCAGGAAAATAAACGTGTTTGAACACTTACCCGCAATAACACCATCTTCAGAGTCATATATTGGGAAGGCTTCAGATTCAGAGATGAACATAACTGAAACGGATCGTAACATGTATAAGTGTACAAAATGGTAAACAAGTGATGATACAAAAATAAACTTCCCCAAGGTAAAACTCCACTTCATTAACTATCCTGTATCAAATACAGTGAAATCTCAGTATTGCATACATTTCAATTTTACATACATATTTGAAATCCCCATTTAAATGCCCTGATACAATGTAAAGATATTTCACTTTTATAAACTCTTTACTTGGACCTATTTCAGTATTACATAGTGAAAATATATGGTTGATGATAATTATTATTATTTTTTATATTTTCATTCCATTTAAATCTCCTGTTTTCCCCAGATTTTCTGGAATGTATTTTGAAAGATTTCCTTTATGGTTATGTCCATGTTTTGTAACGTGCATTGAACAACATATTGATTCTACAAGTCAATCGAATTCATGAAGATCAATAAGTGGTTCGCAGTAATCATTATTTTTGGATCCTGTGATGGGGAATCCCAATGTTTTCAATTTCGAATATTATGATCTTCCAGAAATTTATTTCATGTCTTGGTAATTGTAGCAAATGCTCTGATTGCAAATACACGTGTTGTGATGGTTTCTGTTTTCTAAGTTCATTTTGTGGTGGTTAGTAGTGGTATTCATAAAAATTACAATCCAATATGGTTACAACTGAAAGTAATGAATGGAATGAAGTGGAATGAAGCAAGTCGATGTAACATGTGTGTATGACACCAAGCCAACTTCTGTTTCAATAATTTTAAAAAGCAGAGAAAAAATTCTCAAAATGTGTCAACAATTGGCGATATGCCCCAATCGAAAGATTTATTTAGGGGATTTCCATATAGTGGAAGAGGCAGTAGACATGTGGTTTAAGGAAGTTAGTTGTAGTAGTTCCTGTTTCTGGACCAATGATACAAGAAAAAGCAAGACAATTTTCAACACTAATGGATGTTACGAATTTTCAGGCAAGTGCTGGCTGGCTGTTTCGTTTTTAGGAGCGATATGGAATAACTTGGAAGACTGTTGTCGTGGAAGCTAAAGATGCTGACATGAACACTGCTCGAGAGTAGAAGGAACATCATCTCAAAAATGTAATTGAAAAGCGTGATCCTAAAGATATTTTCAATACAGATGAAACTGCATTTTTTTTTATCATATGTTGCCGAATAAAGCAATGTCTTACAAGGGAGAAAAGCGTGAGGGTGGAAAACAGCCAAAAGAAAGATTAACAGCATTATTTTGTTGTAATCCATCCCACTGGTACTGCAAAATTGAAGCCTATGGTAGTAGGGCATTGCATAAAGCCTAGAGGTTTCAATGGTGTGCCAGTAAAACATACAGCCAACAAGAAAGCATGATGACCAAAGAACTGTTAGCAGACTGGCTTCTAGAGTTGGATAGAGATGTTGGAAAACAGAAAAGGAAAATCCTTTTGTTGAAAGATAATTGCTCTGCTCTGAAAGTGAACTGCAGGTTGGAAAATATCAATATTGAATTCCTCCCTCCCAACTGCACTTCTGTACTGCAGCCACTAGACTAGGGAATTATTCATAATGCACAGGTCTATTATCGTAAACGACTAGTTCAGCGGATTCTAATCAAACAGATTGAAAGTTGCAACCAAAATCAACATCCGGCAAGGGATACAAAATTTGGCAGGGGGATGGTGGAATGTGAAAGCAATAACAATCGCCAATTGTTGGAGAAAGTCAGGAATTTGAATTTCCAAAACAGTGCTTCACAAGAGGTTGAGGCTTGTGAAGATCATTGTGAGATATGGGAACAAAGTGCAAAGGATTAGAACTTTTATTAATTGTTACATTTGATGATTATGTCAATATTTATGCTGGAACTGAAACAAGTCTCACAGACAGTGACATTGTGGAACCTTTGACTACATCACTACTACAAGATAATAATGAAGAGGAGGAGGAAGAAGTAGAAAAAGAAAAGATTAAAACATTATCTTCAACAGAAGCAGTGAAGTGTCTTGAGAAGTTAAAAGTGTATGTTCAGA
The DNA here is from genome assembly GCA_031308135.1 of Acheta domesticus. NCBI lineage: Eukaryota > Metazoa > Arthropoda > Insecta > Orthoptera > Gryllidae > Acheta > Acheta domesticus. Next base: position 96,939,261 of record JAHLJT010000631.1, read on the forward strand.
AAAATATAAATGTTTCAGAGACTGTTCTCAAATCATTATTTGAGGAAGAACAGTTTGTGAAAAGAAACTTGCTCAAGAAGACAAAACAAATTTCCATCAGAGAATATTTTAATGAGAATATGTACTTCTTTCCATTATTTTTGTATATTAGGCAAACTATTTAAAATAAATTAGTTAAAATTGTGTTTTCAATATAAAGTATAAATAAAATAATGTTATGATGTACTTTATGCTGAGATGTCACTGTATCAATGTGCTTGACATTATTTGAAAGTGAGATCACCAGTGGTATATCAGCCAGTAACTTGCGAAGAACAGTATTTTCCAATCAACAGTGGTTTTTTACAAGCTTTTTTCCATTAAAATTTTACTTTGAAGATAATAACCCTTACAGAATTAAAATCTCTGGCAAATGTTCGTAAAAATTATGTACATACTCTGAAAGAACTCTAATTGGGCATAGGGTATTTTGATCATGTAAATCAAGAACATTCGAGATTATTGTTTAAGACGCTTTCACAAGTAACAATAGATTTAATTGCCCAAAATGTTGCCAAACTGAAACAGAATGGTGTACTTTAGTGAGATGTGTGAACCTCTGCAGATTGTTAAGGGGGCTCCGCACATTCACTATTTGGCGAACAGCGAGCAACTGCTCGTCGAATCCCGAGTAGTGTGGATGGGTTGCTTGCTATTTGCCGAGTGACGAACATTCAGCGCTCCCCCTACCCATCATGTGTCGGTCTTTTGGGCACATCAAAGGGAGCGAACATTCGCAGAACACATCAGCTGGTCGGGATTGGGCGAGCCATAGCTCGCTGTTTGGCGAATGCCAAATGTGTGGAGCCACCTTTAGATTACATTACTTGATGTTTTCTTCACAACAAATTTCATAAGTGAATTTCAAGCTCTTTTTCATACTGAATTCAGATATGTACTTAAAATTTTCCCATTAGGTACAGTTTTTTGTGACAGCTACTTTATAAAATCCGATTTTAACTTTCTCTCTGACCTGTCATTGGAACCTTTTATCTTATGTGCAGTGATTTTATTCACGCTGTATTTAACCCTTTCACTGCTAAGGACACACTGGTGCGTTAAGCATTGCCGTGCCTGTAGTGCTAACGACGCACCGGTGCGTCAGAGCTTGCCGTGCCATCACTGCTATCGACGCACTGGTGCGTCGCGCTGCTCTTTCGGGTTCTCGTGTCCGTTGTTCGGTTGCATTCGAAATTAGGCAATTGCCACGACATGGATCCTGTTCTGGACACTTTGAAGTTTATTTTGGTGCCTACTAAATCGCGTTTCAATGCTTCTGTTGTGAGATTTTTCACGTGTAGTGGAATGCATGGGCTGCTTGCACCGCCGGCCATTCTGGGGCCCGCATGTGTTTACGGCCAAGCATGCGCAGGTCAAAAGATTATTGCAGTACCAGAATAGAAAACCCTTTTGTCTATCCACCCTCCGTGTTTACTTCAACACATTTGCGGGGACTACTTCTCATTTAGTAAAACTTTGTAGACCAACTGTAAAATTGAAAAATTGCTTGCTTCTCACTTGTGATTTTGCTTTCCTAATGTACAGTACGTGTCTTGATTTTCGATTTATAAATTAGACGTTTGGCATTGTTTTTTGGTACAATCAGGTGCCAGTCCAAATCCCGGATCTAAAAGAAGGATGGAAAGTGTGCATTGTTTTGATAACTGAGAGCGCGCAAGAGAAAACCGCACGAAAAAGTATTTAGCACACGGTGTGCAGCGGCCGCCGGATGGCTCAGCACAGCGCAGCGACCGGCGCCCCTAACGCTTAGCAGTGAAAGGGTTAAGGACATTATATGTAACATCATGCTGAAACATCAAGAGGCAATACTGTGCAAGATGCATTTCTATTTTAACATGCTTAGACCAGTTAACCTGGTATTGCGATGTGTCAGAATTGAGATGTCAATGAGCTTGTGAGCACAAATATCTCTGTGTACTGTGTAAGCTGTGTTTTGTATTTTCATCCTGCCAAAATCATGTGTAAATAATGCAGATAATTTCTGTAGTATTTGTGATGAGTTGACTTGAAAGGCTCAGAGGCGAAATTTAACAATACTTGCGAAAAAGTGTTATCAACATTAATTTGTCAAGTAGGTTTTGAAAAGTGCTGGGCCCCAAACACATTTTGTGTTAAGACTTGTCTTGATAGAAACATGCTACACATGCATCATTTGTTTTTTGTAATTCTTATGATTTGTAACGAAACGAAGGATCATCTAAGTGATTGATATTTCTGTTCAACAAATATTAAAGGAATTTCATACCCCTAACCAGAAAAATGTCACGTGTCCATTTACTGACTCCTGAAAAATATATTTACTTCTATTGTATGTTAAATTAGGAGGAACAAAAAATGTCTTAAAAACTAAGGATAAACTTTTTGATGGATTCTTGTACTTAAAATCGAAATTTCCGAAACTGATGCAAAACTGAAAGAAAGGGTTTTTGAGAACCACAAATGTGATCATTAATAGCTGATGAACATTTTGAAGAACTGTTAAATCCACTGGAAAAAGCAGCCTGGTAGTCATTCAGAAATTTATATTGCAATTTTCTTGGAAACCATAAAGCAGAAAACTATTGGACATAGTGCCTGATCTCCTGCATTCTTATAGAGCTACGGGATGTAACTTGTCTTTGAACCTTCACTTCTTAGTCTCTAAATTAGACTTTCACCCAGAAAATCTTCGGGACTGTCAACAATGAGTACAGTGAGCGTTTTCATAAGTAAATTTCTACAATGGAAAATGTGTACTAAGGGAAGTGTAGTTCTAACATGTTACTTGACAACTGGACAAAGAGAGATTGTGTTCTAGACACAGAATTCTATAAAAAAATGCCCTTACTTAACCAAATATAAGAAGAACCCTGTTTTCTCACCTTGAAATGAGGAGAGAGAGACACGAGACAAAGAGGAGAAGAAAGAAAGGAAAGAAAAAATAAAGAAAAAACACACACATGAATATAAGACGACCCTTATTTCTATAACTCGAAATTCATTTCCGACTAGGTTATGAAATTAAGGAAAAAATACATGCATATCTATTATTTACATGTTTATTAAGATTATTACGCAAATATTATTTTGCCTACCAACACTCCCAGCATGACCGGAACTCTCATTTTCTCGTTCCCAGGGGTTTTTATTATTATTGATTTACACCCTTTTCTAGAGACTGTTTTGTTAGAAAGCATGTCGAAGTACACAAGTACTCCAAGGCATTCTCCTTTTGACTCAAATGATTGTTTTGATGGCGCAATTGTGTAATATAAATTTGGTTCTCCAGAAGTTTTTGTTCATAATCTGCAGGCAGCTTTTGGGATAGGAATGTTCTTCGGGGTTGCGTACATTCTGTTTTAGTAAGAATTCAGGGAAACATACAAGTATTACTCTTGAGATCATTCTCAATATTCCAAAGAGCAGCCATCTAGATTCACGACGCTATAACTACGTATATTCCTCTACAATGTGCGTCAACAAAACATTCGTAGGACTTACTATACAGTCAATCCATTCTGAAGTAGTTACGAAAATATCTATTACAAAAACATATCCAGTAATACGAAAAAAAGTTTCTATTGCAAATGACTTTTCTTGGTGAAGTAAACTTGTACTATACCAGTAACCACATAATATTGTTCATATTGCAATTTTCTCCATACGTGAATTTTTCATCACAGGTGAATATAAGACAACCCCTATTTTTAGAGGACGAAAACACAAAAAAAAAAAAAATGCTCGTCTTATATCTGGGTAAATACGGTATTATAGTTCAGATGAATATCACATAAAACTCCTGTCTCATTGGAAAAAACTAAATGATATTTGAATTCAGTATGAAAAACACTTCTAGAATCTGTTATTTTCATTCTTGTGAATGAAAAAAATGTTTATTTTTGTAGACCAGTGTTATTTACCTTAATCTCGTGAGCTGAGAGCAAGTGATAACCTTGAAGGGTGGATATATCTGTTGGAGGATTTGGTTCTCCAGCAGCCTCCACCCCTTCTCCACTGCTATTGAGATTGGGTGCTTTGTTGCTTTTGAATGTGGACTTTGCGTCTGTGGAAGACGGGACGGCGTCGCTTCTTTCTCTGTGAAAAAATATTGAGTGTAAAGAAAAAGAAAGTTAACTGAATTGAAAAACACTATTAGCAGTGCCTACTTGTTACATCTGCTAATGAGATACATACTTTTTTTTTTGGCCCATTGATGGGGAGGAGAGGATGGACCCACTGCTGCCCTAGGTAAAAGGCAAACTGATAAAATTGTAATACTTTAGTAAAGAAACATGGTAACACATCACAATAGCTTATATATCCATATCCTTCTATTATATCTAACAGCTGCAACTACTGTCAAAACTTTAAAGAAAAAATTAAAATGGCAAAATTGAAAAATATGTTTCAATTAATGTAATCTCAAGAAATGGATAGTAAATGGAAACTGTTATTCATAAAGTGACAGCAAATTATTGCAGCTCCTAGGTACATTAACAGGATATAAAACAATGCACAATAAATAAATTCTAAATACATAAGACTGCACCACATCATACATGGGCATTACTGGTCCTGAATGTGTGCATGGAAGGGGAGGTGGGTGGAGGAGAGACATGAAAAGAAGTCCATAGCATTCTAATTGAAACTAACAAATTTTATTTTTTCATTTATATATATATATATGAATATATATATATAGCATATAGCATATATATATATGCTGATTGAAAACACTTTTGCCTGATTATTTATCAGAATAATACAGCGGAGCACCTATAAATAATGCAAGAAAGTTTGTACTGTTGCAGCACTACAATTAAAATGATACTTCACCATAGGCGTGCTTCAGTACCACTTAATAATGAGAGGGTGGATGACTGCAGAATAATTTGATTTGTTATTGTTCGAATAATATTTCTGTCTACTTGATAGTTAGCAAGTGACAAGGATGTGAGGGTTCCGTTTACCCAATCAGAGGCTTCAAATTCTCCTGACGTCATTGTGGAGTTGATGATACTTATTAGGGAAAACATGAAATCTTGCAGCACAAAGCAACTGTAAATTGTCAAGGGTCATTACCTTTTTGGTTATACATTCTGTGTGCGGTTCTGTGTCCTCTATTGATATGTGCTCTTATTACGATTTCTTTCAACTCCTGTGATACAATGCAAAAGTGATCACATGACCTCGCGTCTGCTGCCCAAGTAAGTGGCAATAACGCTCTATCCCTATCCCAGGTGTCACATAAGCAGAAATATTTGGACAATTAGGGCCTACACCTGCTACTGCTACTGTTGAAATGCAAATCATAAGGTTTCACATAAAAGTACTTGGACCTGTGCAAACATTTTGCAATGTACAAATCATTGTTATAAAAGTGAAAATACTTTGTACTGGAACCTCATATGGCCAGCACCTGTACAGTGTGTTACAGTATTAAGTAACAGTGTAAGTGAGGTACCATATTCAATGCAAAATTCGTCAAAGCCCAGAGTACCGTATTTACCCGATTGTACGCTGACCTTTTTTTCCCCGTTTTTGTAGTTCAAAAATTGACCCCCGCCTTAGAATCGGTATCACTATAACGTTGTGGCATGTTGCTATAACGTAGCGGCATTATGGAGTTGATGAAAGTAATATTAGATGATGGAGAAAGCAGAAAGACAAATTGTGTGTCTGTTCCAGCAAAAGACAAATATTTGGCAAGCCCAAAAGTGGTCGGCACCATGCAGTGGAAATTGTTTTGAATGATTTTGTGAGGGAGTAGCGTAAGAAATGTTTACCTGTGAATGTTGAAATGATCTAACTTAAGGCTCACGAAATTGCTCGAGAGCAGAAAATCGTCAGTTTCAAAGCTAGTTGACATTGGGTGCAACTCTTTATGAAGCTTTGGTGGGGTCTCAGAAGGCGTGTACGTCAACTGCACAGAAGGTGCCAGAAAATTGTGATGTGAAATTGATAGTGTTTTAGCGCTTCATAATAAAGCAACGCACTGAAAAGAACCATCTTCTCGGTCAGATAGGAAATGCAGACCAAACTCCGGTGCATTTTGACATGCCAGTAAATTATACAGTGGAAGTAAAAGTGAGAAAGATGTAAAATTCCTGTCAACAGGAAATGAAAAATAGCACATAACTGTGACGCACTGCTGATGGACATAAACTATCCCTGTTGTGCTCAAATGCAAGACACTCCCAAAATCAGAGTCATTTGCTAAGAGCGTATTGTACGCACAAATAAAAAAAGGTTGGTTTCCTGAAGACTTTATAATACAATTCCCGAAGATATTATATTACAATGGGTTCAGTTGGTGTGGCATCATCGCCCTGGTTCTTTGTTGAGATTACATAGCCTCCTGGTTTTGGATTCACACGGCCCACACGACCGAGCCAGTGAGGAGTTGAAAGACCAGGGAACCGACTTGGCAATTATTCCAGGGGGACTAACATCAATACTTTAGCCCCTGGATATGTGCATCAACAAACCATTGAAGGACAGGTTGAAGAAAATGTACTCAGACTGGCTCTCCAAATAAGACAGAATACTCATGCCCACAGGGCGCGTGAAACGGGCTAGTCTATCGCAAGTGTGCACTTGGTTAGATACCTGGAAAGAGTATTTCAAAAGAAGTTGTCACAAGGGCTTGTGTTCAATCACAAATGCCCTTGACGGCAGCGAAAATGACCTCCTTTTCATGGGCAAAAGTGACAAAGTCATGAGGAATCTAAGTTATCCGATGACAGTGTCAAGAGTCAATGATCTCTAAAATGTATACAAATTAGTGGTGTGAGTGTGTTAAGCATCAAATGCATTTCTTATGTTTAAATAAATTTCCTTTTTTCCAGTTATTTCGTTTATTGTTTCTTGGGGTCGGCTTACAATCGAGTAAATATGGTACTATGCCTTTTCTGATACCATTGCATGGCCTTCAGCAATGCATCTGCGAATGAGGGGTTAAATTCTCAACACGGGCAAGCAGACACATGAATTTACACCAAGCCTGTACACATTCCCATGCTCAGAGCTGGGAGGGACGTAATTTCCCTACAGTCTAGGCCTTGAGAGACAAGCAACTGCAAAATCGAATTGTATGCTGACAGTTGAAGTTCCTCTCCTGTGCAGCTGCCACAACTAAATTGCGTGTCACAGGGACATACATTTTAAAACAGACTTGCAGATGCATTTTTTCCATTAAGAATAATTCAACCTGTGTTTTGAAGTAAAGGATATCCTCCAAAATTGTAAAAGAACATTCAAGGTTTAATTTTATATTTTACGCTGTAATAAATGTAACTCATGTGCCTGAAGGGATGTGAACAAGCTCAGAACGTTGGCAACATGTTGAAAGTACACCTTATGTTTTCCGTAAGTAAAGCAAATTTCTAATTTATCTTTAATATGCCTTGGGGGGATAATTCCCTGTCTACCAGTAGCACAACATCAGATTTTGAGTCAATGGTGCCTTGTAAACAGTACAAAACTTTTATCCTTCATTTTCAGTGTATACCACAGTGAGATTGAATAAGAGAAGAAATTTGTCTGAACTTAATACCACACAACATTTTCAAAATTACTGAGAAGTACTTAATAAACATTGTTTTAAATGTAATATGCTTAAGATATTAAAGAGAATCACAAAATGAAAAATAACAATACATAAATAATGATTCAATTAAAAACACAAAAACTTACAGATCTTCTCTCTCTCCATTCTTCATGATCCAGCAATTCTTGTTCAAAGTGAGCACACTCCTCATGCCTCGTTAATCCATTTCGGCGATATCTGATAAGTTCACTAATCCGAATTCTTAATTCTCTCGCTTTCTTTAAGTTCTGCAAAAATTGTTCATGTTCTTGAGCAGTATGAAACTGGCTCATAACCCGTAATCGATCGTTAAATTCCCTAGAACAATTAATAATTCACAATAAAATTAGGATTTCTGAACACAGGGGTAGTTGTATGTACAAACAGTCCTTAGTTTCATTACTTTTCTTCCTTTGATGAGAGTTTCTTCTTTGATCCTCTGTCTTTCCGTGTTTGTGCAAAGTACATGGAGACAAGCTGGAAATCTCTAACAACTCGCTTTCGCCTAGCTCTTTCTCGCAGTCGTCTGGTGTACATGTCAACATGTGCAAGCTTCAAAGCTGCAATCAATGTTCAAAACACTTTATTCAGAAATTATCTCAATAAAAAAAAACCAAGCGTTTTGATGAAACAGCTATATACCACAATCAGAATAAAAGAAACCTGTAATTGAAGACAACTTACCAACATCAAGGTCATCGTCTTCTAAATTATTAATAAATAATGGTGACAGTAAGGATTCAGCAGAGTTGTCATACTCCTAAAAAAATACGAAACAGATGAAGCAAATGATAACATTGCAGTACTCTTATAAAAATCGAAGCATTTTACTAACTCTCTCAAAATCATCACGTTGTGGCATATATCCCAATGACGCAGCTTCCTCACGTGTTATATCCAAAGGAGGAAGCTGAGAAGTGACACGAGGGGATAGCGGTCCATTGTCACTAGGTGTGTCATCTTCAAGATTTGGACGAGACTGTGCTGCTGTAGGCCATGTTAGGCGACCTATACTACCTTCCATGTAACGAGCAATGTACTCTTCTTTGGCTTCTGTAAATACAAAATGCTTTTTGGAAAACATTTTTGAACAAAATTTTATGTCACAATCAGATGTCTTCACATATTTCAGAAGTTCTGAATAAGTATTAAGGGTAGATAAATAATGAAACTGAGGAAAATATGGTGAACATAGAAGGGCATACAGTGAATCATTGTAATATTTATTTCAAAAATTGAAAGGTTGCAAGTAAAAAATGGATCTCAGGAAAAAAAATTGCGCAAATTTCAGACAACCAAATTAAACCAATAATTTATTTATGTGAATTGTAAAATGAAGAAGTATAATATCAATCTTAAATAAATTAACCTTCTTCATGACATATTCTTCAAATATTTTCTAAGATATTCAAATATGAAAAATGCTTCTACCGTAGATATATTTACATCAGAAATACAATAAAATATTCTGCAAAAACTTACCTTCATTTGGACATTTCACAGATTATCCAAAACAAAAATATATGACATGAATAATACTTGCATGTTTAATATTCCAAAATAATTAAGAGTATGTACTTCAATAAGTTTTTGAAAATAAAAGAAAACATGCATGAATCTAAACTCACCTTCCGGTGATCGTGTTTCAATGAATGCACTAATGTCTTCCCAATTGCCGAACCCATATTGTTCAATAGCATGAAGTAAGTGTATCTCTTCATTTGCTGACCAACCTCCTTTTCCAAAGCATACTTCAATTGCTCTAGCATCCTGATCATATCAAAAAAGGGCGTTAGAATTATTAACAGAAATCTAAATGGCTTGAACTATATTTTAAATAGTTAACTCAATAATTTTACAAGAATTCCCAAGACTTTGTTGCCTCATCATTTAATTTTAGTTACAAAAATCCCATAAAAACTGATGCACTGTCTTTTTCTCAGCACGAGTTCAATGCATTTCACAAATTAGTAAATCTAACACAAAGGTAGGGTCAACAAGTGCCATTCCATTTTACTGCAAAACAATAGCTGCTGAAATATCTTACCCTGAACTGATAGGCATGATCATTTTTGTTGAAATATCTTACCATGAACTGATAGGCATGATCATTTTTGTGTGGTCCAATTTCAGCTCCAGCAGAAAAACACTGAAAATGCGAACACAGAAACGATGAATATGCGTAATTTATCGTTACAAGAACGTAGGGACAACCTAATAACAAATCATAGTAGCACCGCCGGCTGTCAGTGTTATACTGGTGGAATTGTATAAAAATCAACTATCTCGCCAATTCCTCCCCTCCAACAATCCTACATCACATGACACCAACTCTACCTGTAGGCATAGGTCGAAATCAGTACATTCTGCACATTTGATCCTCAACCCACTTATATCTTCTTGGCAGTAAGTGCAGTGATACTTTTCGAAATCTAAAACCATAAAAGAGATACATATATAAGTTTACACAAGCAATTAAACAAATAATAAGCCAAATCCAAGCTCCTGAACACATACCTTCCATTATGACGATAGTTGAATGACGTCACTTCCTGTGAGAAACTCCCAAATAATCGCACAAAAATGGCAACGGTGGGCGATAAAGTACAAAATTGTTTCAGTGTATTTCCTTTCTCACGAAAGCCACTTCTTTGAAGATCTTGAACATTTCAAGATAATTCACCATTGCCTAAAACTTTACCTGTGTTACTATCGATTTTAGAAACAAAGAAACCTCTTCGGCTTCAAATGCAGATTCAGAGCAGAGAGATGCGTTACTTCCATAGAATCTCATAGAATTATAGAATGCTAGATTCTGTGGGCATTCAAGACACATTTATAGAAATTAGTCCTATTCTGAAAATCAATGTAGAACCTTTTTTACTTAAGTTAAGAAATCAGTTAGTTCTAATATTAGGATCATCTTTGAGGGTTTATTGTTGGAAGGCAATAAACATTCGATCTGAAGGTTTGTGGTTTTAAGGATTTATCAAAAAATCTTACATTTATGCAATAAATAATTATTTTCGGGACAAAATCATGAACAATAATAACTTTATTAATAAATTTCGTTCTAAATCATGTTAACCTGTAGAAACCTCCTCTGAACGAACAAGCCCTGAACGCACCCCGTAGAAATCGCCGTGCAGTGCAGTAACAACACCGTCACTTGTTTTGCCTTCAGCTGATTAGAGGCTAGAGGTGGTGCCGAAAGAAAATAGCGTAGAATAATTGAAATTTTTTGCCGTCATGAGCATCGCTAGGGTAAAGTTATATTTTGTTTATATGTTACTAATATCGTTCCTACTTAAATTATATTTCAAAATGGTTGGATTGTTTTGTAAAGATAAAAAATTACATAGTTACGGAACCCATGCATTTAGATGGTACATGTTTTAAATTTTTGCCTTTTTGATACATGTAAAAGAAATAAAAAGCTACTCTTAAGTTGTACAATGAACAGTATGTTTGCAGTTGTATAAGGGGTCAACAGCATATGGGTAATCGGTCAATTGCATATGTATGGGAACGATGCGTGTGTATAAACGATAGTATTACGTTTATTGTGTAATACTATGTACTATATACATATTTAAGTTTTTTTTGTTGTTGTTGTTGACCGTTTACTAATATGCTACTTTCTTCACTTAAATTGCTGTAGAAATCACTCCAGTTAGCCCAAGTTGGTGTCAGGCGTCTTGCTACGACTCCTGTCAAATCTACAACCTGTCCTGCTCCCCAAAATGTTCATCCAGGATACAAGAAAATCAGGTCAATAATGGAAAAGTTTCAGGTATGTATTGTTTCAATTCACCCAGTGTTTACAATTACAAACAATTTTGCATGTCTTTTTATAAATCTGTTTGATTTTCAGGTTCAAGACGGTGTTCCAGTTCATTTGAAGGGAGGTGCTCTGGACAAAATTTTGTATCAGACTACTCTCTTCTTGTGTGCTGTAGGGCTTGGGATGTCTGGTCATTTATTTTATAAATTGACCTATCCATCACAAGAATAATATGGAATATTAATTGTATCTTAGTCATTTGAGGTAATATCTTAATCTCTGTGGCCTTGCATTTACAGTGCATTTGAATTCGCAACTAAACATTCTATGATATGCATTTACTTGTTAGGCGCTAGCGTAATTGTGTAAATAAAAGAGATGGCTCCTGTAAAGTGCATTTTTTCCCCTTTTTCCCCCCCCCTATTTCTAATGTGTTTTATAGATATCAAATGGTAATAATAGTACTATGTAGATCACTGTACCAGTTTCTTTATTGCTGCATAATACATTAATTGCTTCATGAATTGATTGGAGATTGAAAAACTAGATTTAACCTAGCTGATAATATAGCAATTAAGACCACACACCTATGATACACTTGAAAAACAAGAGTGTTTCAATGTACTTCATCACAATATTCAATACATTCACAACCAAATTAAACAGTTTCAGACAATACTAGAAAAAACTTCTGTTCTTGTAGGAGTTATTACTGAACATGGTCTTAAGTGTAATAAATTAATTTGATTAACTTTTCCAGCTATAAACTTCATGCATGTTTTTGAAGAGGAATCAGTAAAAGAGCACTGTTGCTAATGCAACGCTAGTGCAGAATAACTTAATTTGCAAATCAATAGACTGGAGATAGGAGTATTGAAATGACATTTGGAAGTAGCAAGTATAGATGTAAACATAATGAAAGGGAACATTTAAATCATTAGCATCTACAGATCCCAAAATTCTAGTGTTGATGACTTTCTACTCATATTTGGAAGAACTTTAACTAAACTTTTAGGAAACCACAATAGTAAGTTAATTAATTTTGGATTATCTCAACATTAATATTGAACATAATGAACAACATGTTCTAAAGAGTTTCAATTTCTTGGTGTGGACTTTGGGTCAGCACACGTTAAAACCCATTCCAGCCCTACCATAGACCATGTTACAAACTTTGAAATGAATAAATACTATTCTCTCAATATTGAATTTTATCTATCTAATCACACTGCAGAAATCTTGGAAATAATCAATTGTCCTGTTAGCTTTGAACAACCTAAATACACTTTCACCTGTGATACAAGTGCTAATGAACTACATTTGCTAAATGAATGTCTCCTAAAATAGGAATGGATTGAAGTATTCAATGGTAATAAAATAAACAAGATATGGAATGTGTTCTTAAATCTTCACTTTATATTGTGTGCCCCATTATTAAAAGGCAAATTGTAGTGAAGAAACAAAATCAACCTTCCTAATGAAATAATAATAATTTATTGAGTCACATATACAATTACAATCGTGTATGACGAGTCAATGTATATTGGGTGGAGAGAGGGAACTTACATTTACTGTCCAGAAGCAAAGCAAAGGGCCATCTCAGCATTTGCTCAAAGGACCAGGGAAACTGGACAGAAAAACCAGATCGAGATGGAGTCATTGCCCTAAGAATTATACTACAATACTTTTTACAGGTAGATTAAGATATTATACAGTATACAATTATTTTTAGTAGCAAAATATTTAACATTTTAGAATTGTAGTTTTATGTTTAATGTAAAATTAAAATTTACTTGTTACTGTCATTCTACTGCTACTATAATATAATAATAGTAATAGTAAAAATAACACATAAAATAGTACATAATATTAATTATCATAACAGCTACATATAAGTAATAATGTTAGCATATAATTGTCCAATCTTGAAATGGTGAGGAGCAGGAGGCAGGTTTTGGCCAGGTTTTTTCTATTCCTACACCTAGTCCTACTGCAGCACCTGAAATCAGTTTGTACATATTAGTTACTGATGTATTCCTGAACATTATAAAAAAGTTTTTGGCCAAGGAAGTGTTTAAGTTTATTCTTGAAGTTGTGTATTCCTGTTATATTTCTCAGATATATAGGTAATTTATTGAAGAATTGTATTCCTGTAGAGAATGTACCCTTTTGGCATAGTGTACTTGTGCACAATGGTTGATGAAGGTTATATGCTTGTCTTGTGTTGTATGAGTGTAAGTTTGAGTTAAATTTGTAAGGTGTGTTGTTGTTTATTATATTTTTCTTTACAAACATGAGAACTTCGTAAATGTATATACAAGGCAGTGGAAGTATGTTAAGTTTCTTGAATTGAGGTCTACAGGACTCTGTTATTTTTGTATTTGTTATTGTTCGGATGATTCTCTTTTGTAATTTGAATGTCTGCTTAGCCTCTGGTGCTTGGCCCCACATTATTATTCCATATTTGAGAACAGAGTGCACATTCGCAAAGTACACTGTTCGGGCTGTTTCGATGGTGCTGTTTCTAGTTATTATTCTAAGAGCATAATTAAGTTTGCTCAATTTTAAATTAATATCTTGTAGGTGTGAATTCCATTTGAGGTTGGATTGTATGGTGATTCCAAGAAATTTTGTATTCTGTGCTTGTGTTATGCTGTTGCCCTCTAACATTAAATTTGGTGAGTATTGTTGGAGTGAGTGTTGCGGAAATGCATTGTGATTGTTTTGTCTTTGTTTAGTACTAGTTTGTTTTGGTGGATCCATTGAGTTAGTTTGTCAATGGCAGAATTGGCTTATGAAAAACATGTGTGACCTGTTAGATACTAAGAATCCCAACTATAAGGAGAAGTACTTACAGTGTAAAAAAAAAAATTGTAGGCTAAAACTGATGAATAAGAAAGCTTGTCAATTAAATCATAAAGTTAACAATTGAACAATCAAATTAAAACATTGTGGAATATACTTAACAATGGGAAAACACTCACAAAAATCTACACCTACTACATGGCATGTTCATAATCCTTCTATTTGTAGGACCTTTAACTATTATTTCTAAAATTCAAAGCAGGATCACTTGCTAAGAATAATAATACACAAGTTGTTAGGAATTACTGACATATTACCCCTACTTTCAGTATTTGGCAAACTATGAAAAAGTTATAATAGCAGGACGTAATTGTTTTCTTGAATCTAAAAATATCCTTAACAAATTACAACATCGCTTCAGGAAAAGCTTCTCCATCATCACTGTTGTTGTGGAATTCATACATGAAATCTTTGGAAATTTGGAATCAAATAGGAAAACACTGGATGTCCATTGTTCTTTCAAAGGCATTTGATAGAGTATTTCATGAAGAATTGTTGACAAAACTAGATTATTATGGAACAAGGTGAAGTTAATGACTTTGTTAGATCATACCTCCTAGGACATAAGCTATGTACAAAGATCCGGGAATCTGAAATTTTTTTATTCATAGTTTAATCAAATTTTTATACAATTAGCACAGGTGTTCCACAAGGATCTGTGCTTGGACCTTTGCTATTTCTAATATATTGTAATGATATTCCAAGTTCCTCTTATTTCTTGGTAATTTCTTATGCAGATGATACAACATTAATAAACAGTGGGTACAATTTTTTTATCTAGAAACTAATCCGACTGAATCTTTAAAATCAATTAACGGGTATTTGTCCTTAAATAAATTGAAATTAAATGTTAATAAAACTGTATTACAGAATTTCAAGTTTCATGGCATCTGGATTGAACTGTCATTTGGCTTGGGATACTGGGAAGGGTGAAGAGGGTGGGGATGTTTCTGAATGTGTGGTTAGACATAAAAATGCATTGATCAGGCTTGAGATTTTATGTAAATCATTGGGGAGGAAGCTGAAACATCATCATTGATTTGGTTCTGTGAGACAGTCTACTTTGCTATAGTTTGGCATTATTATGATACAATTTTACTATTTGTAGAAATAAGGTCGTTTGGAGTTAACTTTACTGTAACATCAAAAACAGTAAAAAATACACGGAACCCACGTATAGTTTCTTATAAAATAAAAGTAATACTTTCAAATCTCTTATGTTTCTAATTTTCCTGTTATTAGCCAGCCCAAATATACACCAGTTAATATTTCTCTACAGTTGGTGAGGGGCCCTGTTATCCAATCGGGATAACCCGATTAGATAAGTCCCTCCTCTCCCAACTGTGGAGAAATTTTGATCAGAGAATAGCATTGGTGTAAATTGAAATATATAAATGTTTGTACAATTAAGAAAAAACATGGATAATACATACTTTGTTTAAAAGAATTCATTTCGATCGTAATGTAAACTTGTTGGCAATTAAATTAATCGCATTATTAGCAATTGATTGCAATTATCAGCAATTAAATTAATTGCAAGCATAAACATGAAATAATGGACTTTCTGATGCAATAATTGTGTGCAAAAATGCGATTAATTGTGAAATGAAATAATAATAATATATTTATTTGTCACATAAATACAGCATAAGCCATGTATGACTTGTCAGCATATGTACATAATAATAAAATGTACAATATAGATATTTCTAAGTATTAAATACAGAAAAGAAGAAAAAAAAAGAAATGAATATTAAAATTGAAAAACTATACTAATAAAAAAAAGAAAGAAAGGAAAAAAGAAAGAGAAAAAAAATAAATAAATAAGTAGTCATCTTATGAGTTGATGCCTGGGCTGGGTCCATCCCTTACATTCAACAGTCAGTTTGGGGGTTTCAAACCATGCAATAGAGTATATAAAAATGATTAGTACTAGTTTATATTTGGGTAGATACGTATTTATGATGTAATATTCTTTTGTACTGTAGAATGTATGGTTTAACAGGAAAGCTTTCAGTTTATTTTTGAATGTGTGTACAGAGTTTAAGCTTTTAAATTCACTAGGGAGTTTGTTGTATAGTGTAATGCCTTCTATAAGGGTACTTTTTTGAAAGAGTGAAGTTTCTCTCTGTGGGTCATGCAGGTTTCTTTTTTGTCTAGTATCATAGTTATGAACCTCTGCGTTTAGAGTAACAGAGTCCTTGTTTTCTAAAAGTGCCTTCTTTGTGAAGATTAATATTTCTAAAATGTACACGCATGGTAGCGGTAGGATTTGTAATTTTTTGAAAATTGGTTTGCAGGACTCGTATTTGTGAGTGTTTGTCATTGTTCTCAATATTCGTTTTTGGATGATGAAAGTGTGAATACTTTCTGGAGAATTTCTCCAGAATATGATTCCGTATTTTAGATGTGAGTGTACATTTGCAAAGTATACTGTTCACAGTGTATCCAAGTTAGAATTTGACTTAAGAATGTAGATGGCATAACATGTCTTGGTAAGCTTGTTGTTTAGATCTGTGATGTGAGAGTTCCATTTTAGATCATCTTGAATAGTCAAACCCAGGAAAGTTGTTTTTTGGGCAATTTGTACAGGCATATTTTTGATCATCAATTGTGTTGGTGGCTTGTCTTTAGAGAGTGGATTTCGAAAGTTTAGGGTCACAGTTTTACTGGTATTTATGATGAGTTTATTTTCCTGGAACCATTTTACTAGTGCTTCTAGAACTGTTTGTGCTTCTTTTTGTAGAGTTTGTTGAGTATTTGCTTTAATAATAATGTTTGTGTCATCTGCAAATAGGACCATTTTGTTCTTTTGTAGAGTTAGGGGCATGTCATTGATGTATAAGAGAAATAATATAGGGCCTAGAATTGATCCTTGTGGTACTCCATTATTTATCATTTTAGGTTGGGAAAAATGGGATGAAATCTTTTTATCTCCAACATGCTTGATTGTGACTACTTGACAATGATTTGAAAGGTAAGATTTAACCCATTGATGTGCAATGCCTCTAATTCCCAAAATTTCAAGTTTGGATAACAGTATCTGATGGTCAATAATGTCAAATGCTTTGGACAAGTCTAGGAACAAACCGATGGGGATTTCTTTCTGATCTAGAGCACTAAGTATGTCATTTAGAAAGGTGAAGATAGCTGTATCTGTAGATTTACCATTTCTAAATCCATGTTGAGCCTCTGTCAATATGTTATTAGAATTGAGAAAATTTTTGAGTCTATCATTAAAGAGCTTTTCTAGAATTTTGGAAAATCCAGATAGTAAGGATATCGGTCTGTAATTCGTGGGATCGTGAGTGTTACCTTTTTTGAATAACGGCTTCACTTTTGCTTTTTTGAGAATTTCTGGGAAGATCCCTGTCATTAAGGAGTGGTTACAAATGTGAGCGAGTGGTTCTATTATGTTTGTTGCTGTATATTTGATGAGGGTGTCAGGGATATTATCCAGTCCTGTGGAATATTTGTTTTTCATTTGATTAATGATTTTTTGTATTTCTGCAGGCGAAGTTTCTGAAATGTATATGAAATTTACATTTGATAATGTGCGGATATTTGACTGCATGTTTATATTATTTAATGAATTGCAGTGAATTAGTTTTTCACCAATTTCTGAGAAATGTCTATTGAATGTGTTTGCTATTTCCTGTGGGCTGCGCAGAACATTGTTTTTGTAGTGAAGTTCAATGTTCTTAGTGTTTCTGTTTTCTGGTTTTAGAGTATTTTTCACAATATTCCACATTTCTTTTGTTTTGTTTTGTGCTCTGGCAATGCGATGACCACTCATTAACAGTTTGGCCTGTTTAATTACTTTCTTCAGGGTATTTTTGTATGTTTTGTAATAAGAAATGAAATCAGAACTACATTCGTTGTGAAGGATTTTTTCATGCATGTATCGTTTTCTTTCACATGATGTTTTGATTCCTTGTGTTAACCATGATTTGTGGTTTTTGCTTTTTATTTTCTTCAGTGTTTGTGGGAAAACAGTGTTGAAATAACTTTGGAATATGTTTATGAATAAGTTAAATTTGGTATTCGTGTCTGTTGCTTTGTATACTTCCTCCCAGTTTTCTGAACTTATTAGAGAGAAATTTGTCAAAGTTTTCTTGAGAGAAATTTCGAGTTTCTCTGTAAAGTGTTTCCTTAATCACTTCTGTGTCCATTTTGAGTTTGAGAATTTTTGCTATGGTTATTGAAGCCTGTGTTGTATGTAACAGCTGAATAGTTGCAATCATTTGTGTCTATTATTATTTGATCAATGGTGGTACTGCTTTTTTTAGATATTCTGGTAGGTTGATTTATAATGGTTTGTAAGTTAAAGGATTTAAGTAAATTTTTGAGTAGTTTCTCATCTTTTGATTTTGACAATAAGTTTATATTGAAATCACCGCATAATATAATTTTATAATTTCTGCGTTTTTTAAGTTAAACAAGAAGAATTTCAAGGTTTTTTAAGAAAAAATTTGAGTTTCCTGTGGGGCTACGGTACGTACATAAAATCCATATTCTTTGTTTTGGTAAATCCACAATTTATATTTCAAAGTCCTTGTCTTTTAAGAGAGAGGAGTATTCTGTGATTGACACATAATGAATATTATTTCTAACAAAGATGCAAGTACCACCATAAGCATGATGTGATTTACCTATTTGTCTACACGAGCCACTGGCTAGAGTGAAACCTGGAATGTGTGTGTTATCTAGTTGTTGAGCTAACCAATGTTCACTAAAGCATAATATTGTCAAGTGTTGTAGGTTTTGTTCGAGTAATATTTCTAGATCTGTGAGCTTGTTACTTAAAGACTGGACATTTTGGTGTAGTACATTTAGATATTTATTTCTGTGTGTTGTGGGCTTTCCTGTTATACTATTATCTCGTCCTTGTAAACGACAAGACACACAACCATTGCTAGAATAATATTATCGTGAATAAACACTTGTCAGTAGATCACTTCAAATCTAATTGCAGACAGAAGCTCTTGGGTTCTCGGAGCCATCGGACGCGTGAGCAGGGAAGCTCTCGGGGAGTGAGACGTGGTGGACGCGAAAAAGAGCTCTGCTCGGTGGGAGTCGGATGCGAGACGAAAGGATCTTCAGGAGCACGAGACAGATATTTTCAGGAGTTCGCGACTTGCGAGAAGAGCCGCGGTATTGCGTTGAACCACGGTGTATGATATCTTACACCGTGCATTGAGCGAAAGTGACAGTGTATAATTGCCGCACCTATTAAGGAAGGAGACAACGAACGGAGCCTGGAGCAGAGCAGACGAGCGACGACTTACAGGGACTCAAAAAAGTATTCAACTACCTGTGGTCACATTACATAAACGCCTCAAAATGTACAAATGAATGTGTGACAGGTAGAAAGAGTTAAAGGGAGGGTCGTTCAGCACCTATTTGGTACGACGATATCGGAAAGACGTTACAACCTTCCACAGTCGCCGAGCAGTACACAACCTTGGAAAGATCCGATGATCATGACGTCAAATACAGCAAGTATTCAACTCGGAAGGAAAAGGCATTAGTAGAGCAACTGCTCGTCGTAGTGTGTGCTGTGATTACTGTGAGGCAGTGCTGAGGTGGGTTATTCGTGTGAGTGGAGGTGTATTCAGCAATGGGAAGAAAGGGAAAGGAAACAACACAAGAGGAGAGAAAAATAGCTGTCTCCTGCTACAAAAATGGAAAAACTTTTAAAGAAATAGGGGAAATTCTGAGTAGATGTGTGGATGCAATAAAGTGCATTATATCCAGGTATAAGAAATCACACACATTAAAAACCAAGGGAAGAAGTGGCCGCCCGAACCTCCTGACGCCAACGGAAAAACGCAATGTCGTTCGAAAAGTGAAGAAAAGCCCTCAACTGAGTGCCCCAAAAATCAGAGATGAAGTGGCACGGGAATTAGGTAAACAAGTGAATGCACAGACAATAAGAAATATTCTACATGAAGCTGGGTACAATGGACGTACTGCCCGTCGCAAATCATACATCAACAGGACAAAAAACGCAAGAGATTGGCCTATGCTAAAGAACACCGAAATGACACGTTTGAATTTTGGCACAAGGTTATATTTACAGATGAAAGTAAATTTAATATATTTAAGTCAGATGGGCGTGTGACAGTGTGGCGACAAAGAGGTGTGAACTAGAAGAGGTTCAGTAAAACATGGTGGAGGTTCAGTAATGGTGTGGGGGTGTATGAGTGCGTATTGTGGCGTCATATGAGACGCCCAATATTAAATTCAGTACGTGCATTCTGAAGCCCTGAATGGCACACAGGGAAGAGAGGAATCGGCGGGCGCGTCGAGCTGACGCCTCGCAGAACAAAAGGGGTATTTTTGGAAGACGGAGAAATCCAGCAACGCAAGTCGGGGATGAGACATTCCTAGGGTGGCGGTTGTGATGCGCGTTGTCATGGCGCCAGCGTTGAGAACCCCGAAAGGAAGCTAGGGTTAGAATTCGGCTGGCGGATGCGGCTATGTGACGTAGTTCCGTCAGACGAGCCCAGCGGGTATATAAGCAACGAGAGCAAGCGTCTAGTTCTCCAATTTCTCACAGGTCCGGTCGCGGGGAGTCGTGCGTGTGTGGGTGCGCGGCGTGTGTAGCTCGAGTAGGAGGAGTAAGGGGCCGGCGCTCATGCGTCGTGAGTGTAAGTTAGCGGTCGTGGTGGCCGAAGTATTTCCTTCTGGAACGGGACGGTCCGTCCGCCCATTGTAAATATGTACATAATTATTCAGGTGTCGGAGTTCATTGAATAAATAAGTATTTGCAAACGTTCACATCTGTGGATTATTTTCTTTCTCTTGGCACAGGCCAAGACGCCACAGTATGATGTTGGGGATTTGTGTTTCATTGATGGAATTATGGACCACAAATGTTACATCAACATTTTAAAGAGGCACCTAACAGTGTGAATAATATGGGGCTTAATGGTGATTATGTGTTTACCCAAGACAATGATCCGAAACATACAGCCCTCATCACCAAATGCTGGTTATTGTATATCCTACCACATTGGATGCAAACACCTCCCCAGTCGCCAGACAGAAACCCCATCGAGAATATTTGGCACTTTCTCGAAGAAAGAATTTGAGAACTCCAAATCTTTAACAAAAATGATCTCAAACAAGCTTTGTTGAGCGAACGGAGGTTGATTACTCAACAAACAACACAATCTTTGGTGAGATCAATCCCACGACACCTGCAAGAAATAATCAAGAGGAAAGGAGGCCCCACCAAGAATTAAGCACTTCATAAACTTAAATATTTAATTCTTGTAACATTGAAGTTGAATACTTATTTGAGTCGTAATTACACGCTTCTTCTTAATTACAACTTCTGTTACTCTGTATTTACGTGATCAATTATCCAAGACGTTTCTTTTTTTGTTCAGGGTTGGGCAAAATACTTGAAAAATGTATTTCAGATACAAAATACAAAATACTTCGCAGAAAGTATTTTAGATACCAAATACAAAATACTTTCATATAAGTATTTTAGATACAAAATACAAAATAGTATTTTAAAATACTTTTGAAAATACAAAATACAACCAAGGGTGTTTTACACATACACGTAATATATTCTCTCCTATTTTTTCTCTTTTAAACAATGTTCTCACGTTCAATAAAAGATCACATCACATAAAAAATTGTATTATTAAAAATATATAACATTTTTTATACAAAAATGTTTCAAATGAAATTTTCAACCTATTTCAGGTATCCGTATGGGGTCATCCATAAATTAAGTAACGCCAAAGGGGGAGGGAGGGGGTCTGAGGCAGCGTTACACTGCTTTACAAAGAGATAGGGAAGTGCGTTACAAGAGGGGAGGGGGTATTGAAAATACTGGAAATTTGCGTTACGTAATTTATGGACAGCCCCTATCATTTGTGATGTTATGTATATTCATATTTTAAGTCTGAGTGGCATCTTGTCCATGCTAAGAGCCGAAGGAATACTCGGAGTATAAAGATCACACCATGAGTTCTTGGGAGGTGATAGTTGGGGACAAATATTGCAGGTTATAGACAATTAACCAAGATACTGCGACTACCCTTCGTCTTCAGTTGGGCGCCTCGGACGGGTAGCCGGCTCGCTCAGTCGATAGACAGTCTGGCCTGAAATGGCGATGATGGAGGAAGCTGGCGGTCGGGGTCAAATGAGAAGCATTGCATTCATATAACAACATGGGGGATTTATTCAGTAAGAAATCACGAATGAACTGGTACCAATCATGTCGGCGAGCATGCTCCCCTTTACCCAAATCAAAAAAAACATGTCATGCACACACACAAGTTAAAATTAAGAAATACAAATTAATACAATTACAATGACTGTTCGGGCCCACAGCAAAGCAGAAATAAATACGTTCACAAGCAAGGCAGAACAGTTGAATTGCGTAATCGGCAGAGCGCAGCCGTTGACCGCTGAGATCACATATCGCCTTCACATCCGTTGTTCCGCGTATTTTTCAACGGACGGCAACGCACGGGCGTGGCCGCTCGTACGTGCCCGCCTGCCCAACTCGCCCCCACAGCTTGGTCCGTTGGAGGAGCAACGGACAAAAACTGCCAGATCATTGCAAATCCAGATCAAATGGCAAATGGTAATTGGCCATCGCCATCCCCACCTCTGCACGCGTGTGAGCCCTTTCCTAACGTCTCTGCCCCAACCGAATTCGGCTTAACCGACTTCGTTAGTCCGCATAAAGACACCGTGCAAGATAGACGCGTGTGTTAGGGCTCCGCGCAGTAGCGTGTAAAGAATGTATAATCGTGCAAATGAGCTGCATACGGCTCGCACATAAATTGTTTAATCGTGGCAGTGCACGCTGTAATTGTGTCTGTCGCTCTTACGTGGGTTTGCGCCCGCAATTTTGATTGAACTATGTGACTCGCGGCTGCTTCTGGTCGGCGCAAGGTAGCCACGGCGGTCCAAGGTGTCACTACAATAACTACGCTTGGACAGGTGTATTAATGCACCAAGAGAAAGTTTCATCTTAATTCTGTACTTCTTGTGCATTTACTGTGTAAATACTGTGCATTTAGTTATTAAATATTGTTTGTGCTGGAAATTTGCTCGTATATGCATCCTGCACTCCTGCGCCAATCCCAAGAGCTATCAAAGGGTTTCGGGACTACTGTACTTCAACAATACAGTCCATTCATACAGTCCACTCATGAACATTAAGTGTATAGTAGCCCCGAACATGGCGCCTTCGAGCCGGATTTTGAAACTGTGACCTAATGGTATATGAACTAGCGTTCTCCGAAGCTGCAAGTGTTGACCGTGCGCTGCGAAAGGCGAACCACTGTTCTTCAACGCCGCCAACTTCAACACGTGCTTCAAGAAACAAGTCTTCAGTTGTAAAAAATTGTGCACCGATTAATGTGTGCTTCAAGAGCAGTGTTCTTTGTGTGGTGAAAAGTTCCTATCAGTGCAAAAGAATGCCCCAATCAATGTGTTTTTCAAAGTAAAAAATTTTTAATGTGTTCAGCAAAATTTTTCTATTGCTGTTTAATGTAAAGGTTTTGTGCATAAGGTGTAACCTGCACAGCTAAATAATTTTCTATAAAAATCTTGTGGGCAGAATATAAATTTGTTCACCACTGTAATCAAGTTTTAAATCGATGCAACTATTTAATTGCTCAGTGACAGAAATTCTTTTCTTTTTCATATTCCAAGAACAGCATATTGACTTTTTTTGTGATCTACAAAATCTGTGAAATGTTTTGTCTGTTTTTTGTTTTTCTTTTCAGGTATTTCATTGTGTGAAGTGTATAAGTGTCACTGTGTTAATCTGTTAGCACACATGAAGTCTGTGTTTACTGCTTGTAACTTGTATTATAATTGTGTTAGTAATATTTTTTCATTTTTTTTAACAACATAAGGTTAGTCTTAAGGAATTTAATTTAATTATTTAAATGCAAGCAGCAAATTTCAAATGCAGTGTGTGCTAATCAATTTAATTTGCCACCGTCATTTGATGGCAATTCAATTAAGTGTTTATTTTATGTGTGACCAAGTGTCATTACAAATAAGTGTTGGCCAGCAGCAGTCAGTTGTTCATCATGTTAATGTAAGTAGGAAACAATCAGCTGATTCTGCCTTGCATGCAAGTGTGCATGCTTAGTGAATTCAGTGCAGTGTTTATTTTCTACGGAAGTGTCATTCCAATTTTTATTGTGTACATTTGTGCTCTTTTGTGTATTGTTTCTGCTTTGCGTGGTGACCCTATTAATTAATAACCATGGCTCATCAACCTTCAGACAGAGCAGTGAAATCTCAGCTCACTAAACTAAGTAACGAAATCAATGCTCTTGAATCTTTTATTGACAATTTCAATGATCCAGATGGTCCATTGTACCAAGAGCTATTAATCAAATCTAATAAATTAGATAAAATGCATGACAAGACACAAGATCTTGTGGAATATTTAGAAGCTGAGTCCGAGTTGTATATTTCATCTCGGCAAGTCTTCGATAGATATGATAAGGTTAGTGCTAAGGCAAAAGTTGCCATATCGCAACATAAACATTTAAATCTTGAATCACGCCCAGCTTCACCTGTTTCCTCATGTGCATCAGAAGCCTTGAGTGTGAGTTCAATCCCATTCAAATTACCTGAAATGAAGTTACCAACATTCTCTGGTAATATTTTAGAATGGCCTAAATTTAGGGAAATTTTCCAAAGCATTGTTATTAATAATCCAAGTCTAACAGACTCTTCAAGATTTTACTATTTGAATGGTGCTTTAGAGGGCGATGCAAGGGCAATCTTACATAATCTCCAATTATCAGATTCTAATTTCCCTGTCGCCTGGCAGTTATTAAAAAATAGATTTGATTGCCCTAGACTAATTGTTGCTCAACATTTGACTGCTATATTAAACCCCCCTAAATTAAATCATGACTGTGCCAAGTCCCTACAAAATTTAATTGATTTTTTCAACTTGCATATTAATGCACTATTAGCCCTTAAAGAAGACTGATCTTAGTGACTTATTATTAATTGCTCTTGTGACCAAAGGACTCCCACATAATATTCTCAGGGAGTGGGAGTTATCCTTGGACACTGATAATTATCCTGACTTTCAGTCATTAATGAAATTCTTACAACACCAACAAAGAGGTCTCATTGTCATGCCAACTTCCTCATCTCAATTTGTAAAGAATAATAATAATAATAATAATCATGGTAAACCAAATAAACCTTACCCTGGCTATAAATGTCCAAAATGTAAATCAGAACATTATTTAGCCGATTGTCCTGAGTTTTTGAATATGTCAAGGAAGGACAGGCTGGCATTCGTGGAAGCCAACAATAGGTGTGTCAGGTGCTTTACTTTCAAGTCAGAAAGGCATGTCAATTGCAAAAGAACTTGTTCTATTTGTGATAAGGCTCATCATAAACTTGTGCATCTTGATAAATCTCAAATAAAAGCCCCCCAACCAGCTGCTCTCTCAGCTGCCAGCACCATTAGTGCAGGCCATAGGGTACTATTGCCCACTGCAAGGGTACTGGGCTTCACCCTCAAAGGTGAGCCCTATCATTTAAATGCTCTCCTTGACAGTGGTAGTGCAATAAATTTAATTACCTGGGAAACTGTCAAAACACTTAAATTACCTACAAAGAAATTTAACATTAATATTATTACTATAGGCCGTGATTCAATGCCAGCTAATTATGTCGTTCAGCTTAAAATTCAGTCTTGCCAAAATAATAGCGCTTGGTCTAAGGTAATTGATTTCTTTGTTGTACCAGATCTTCCAACATCTCTTAAAGAAAGTTTCGACCCCAGTTCGTGGAGTCTGCCTACTGATGTATTTTTGGCAGATCCACTCTTTAATGAGTCTAAACCCATTCATGTACTGCTCGGTGCAGACACATTTTTTGATACTCTACTCCCCAATAATAGGAAAAGAGTCGATGGGAAATTTCCCACTTTACAGGAAACCCGCTTAGGTTGGGTCATTGCAGGACATACTCCTTTGCGTCCTGCATTTGTTAATACCAATTGTACATTTTTGACATCTGACAGTGAACTGTCACAATCTATTAAGAAATCTTGGGAGGTACAAGAGGCTACCCCCATTTGTCCAAAATTCTCTGATGAAGAATTAGCCGAAGCTCGTTTTGCTTCAACTTATGATAGGGATCATACTGGAAGGTACATTGTTTCCCTGCCTCTTAATTTGGAACCGCTCACGTCAGGGGATTTAAAGGCACAAATTTTGGAAAAAACTCAAGTTTCAGAGACCAAAATTGAAAAGGTAGAAGTCACTGCCTCACAATCCCCTCTCATAACTAATTGTGTTGCTTCAGCTCCATGTACCTCTGAGGCAATTAATTCAATTAATTTAATCAAAGAACCTGCTAAATTGTCAACATCCCATGACAATAGCACATCAGCTGATTTGTGTGATAATGTTTTGCCAACGCCTGATGACAACAGCTTATTAGCTGATTTATGTGTAAATGTTTTATCAAAGTCTCATGAAAATAGCCTATCAGCTGATTCATGTGACAATCTTTTAAATAGTAATGATCCTGCTAATTTAAGTTGCGTGCAACCAGCTCCTCTGTTGGTAAATTATACTGATTCATCTATTTGTCCAAGTTTACATTCTGTAAACAATGACACATCTCAGTCTAATTTAAATTCATTTAAGCAATTACTGCTATGCTCACCAATGTCTGAGCAATCAAATTCACGTAATGTTTCTTGTGTTTCATTTAACACATCAAATTTAAGCTCATTTTCTGATTTAGTTACCCCTTCAAATACCAGGGGGTGCGATTTTACTGAATTTGTCTCCCCTTCTAAAATTAGGGGGTGCGACCCTGTGTCGCCCATTGACCTAGTCACTCCTTTTAAGATTAGGGGGTGCGATCATGTATCATTCCCCACAGAATATTTAAAGGTCTATGAATCAGAATTGGATAGGGCTGAATCGAGATGCATTAGCATCACACAGCAACGCGCCTTGTCTTCTGAATTCAGGTCGCTGTCCAGAGGCAATGATTGCCCTGGGACAAGCAAGCTCTCCCCTTCTCACCCCTCTGTTCATTCTGATGGATGTTTTAGAGTGGGCGGGACACTAGCAAAGGCGGTGTTGCCATTCAATGCAACCCACCAGCTAAATTTGCCAAAATTAAATTTATTTGTGATTATAATTGCAAAGCACGCTCACAAGAGCCTGGCCCACACAACTGGGCAAACTTCAATTTCCCACTTACGGGAAAAATATTGGATTTTCTCTGCTCATATGGCAGAAAATAGTATTTTAAAGTTCAGTGTTACCTACTTCCGTCACAAGCCAGGATGGTGTTGTGAGGTCAGTCAGGGTCAACTCAAGGTGGCAAGTTCATGCGCCACATCTACGACTGCTTATGTCCCTTGCCTGTTGGCGATGTAAATGAATAAGATGTACATAATCATTCCAGTCAGTCATATTTAGCGTAGGTTAGGTGTATCATTTAGCTTGTTAGTTGTAAGGTCTGTCATTTTATTGTATTTTGTTATTTGTCATGTCTTGTTAGTTGTAGTTCTTGTCATTGTTAGTGTCTTGATGTATTATTGTGTTTGTATTTCGTCAATTGTAAGGTTTATCTATTTGTTTTGTCTCATGTCTTAGTCTATAAGGTTTGTTAGTTTAATAATTGTCGTCACTCCTCTTCGCTCACACATCATAGGAACTGGTCGGCCGCAGTCTCAGTCGCCGGCTTGTCGTTGTGCTTTACCTGTCACTCTCACTCCTTGAATCGGACTCGTCATTTCCTGTGCAATTCATCTCTAGCTTGTAGCTCTAGGTATAACAATGGCTCACAGCGAGCAACTTCGAAGTCTTGCTGACCCCCCTAGTCCCATGAAGAGGCAGGTAGCTAAGGCAAGCAATTTAACTTGGATATTTGCTGACCCCCCTAGACCATATGTAATGGCAGGTAGCTAAGGCAACCAAACTTGGAAGACTTGCAAATGCAAGCAATTTTGGGAGGCGTCGTGGATACACGTAACGAGCGGCGTAACAGCCCTAATTTTGTGCACTAAATGCACGCAAATTTATTTTCTCCTGAGAGAATTTATAATTACTTATGTTTACGTCAGGACTAAGGTATTGCCCTCTAGTTATTATTAATTAGGATTAATGTCTTGAATCAGCGCAGATGTTGTCTTGTCCGCTTCGGTTGTGTTACTATTATCTCCCACTGTCCACTCTTCACTCTAGGCTCTGACTCCTCATCCTCGGCACTTGTCTTCTTACCTGTGTTCAGTGCATGGTTGTCACCCTAGTTTGAACTGTTCTATCCCTCTGTGATCGCGTTTCAGTCTTGGCTCGTCATCCTCGGCATTTGTCCTCTTACCTATGTTCAGGCTTGGCCAGTCAGTCTGCTGTGCATGACTATTACCCGACGACATTCTCACATTTATTATTTTCCCATTTTTCTATTCATTAGTTATTTAAGTAATTTAGCATTATTTTTTATTATATGTAAAAAAAAATCTTGCACAACAAGGCTTACTCCATACCACTCATCCCATCCACATATGTACCATATTTTTTATATGTCTAATTATACAGCCTTATGCTGTGCGCCCTCCCATTTTTGGTGAAAACCCCTAAGGTTTTCAGGGGGTGTATGTTCGGGCCCACAGCAAAGCAGAAATAAATACGTTCACAAGCAAGGCAGAACAGTTGAATTGCGTAATCGGCAGAGCGCAGCCGTTGACCGCTGAGATCACATATCGCCTTCACATCCGTTGTTCCACGTATTTTTCAACGGACGGCAACGCACGGGCGTGGCCGCTCGTACGTGCCCGCCTGCCCAACTCGCCCCCACAGCTTGGTCCGTTGGAGGAGCAACGGACAAAAACTGCCAGATCATTGCAAATCCAGATCAAATGGCAAATGGTAATTGGCCATCGCCATCCCCACCTCTGCACGCGTGTGAGCCCTTTCCTAACGTCTCTGCCCCAACCGAATTCGGCTTAACCGACTTCGTTAGTCCGCATAAAGACACCGTGCAAGATAGACGCGTGTGTTAGGGCTCCGCGCAGTAGCGTGTAAAGAATGTATAATCGTGCAAATGAGCTGCATACGGCTCGCACATAAATTGTTTAATCGTGGCAGTGCACGCTGTAATTGTGTCTGTCGCTCTTACGTGGGTTTGCGCCCGCAATTTTGGTTGAACTATGTGACTCGCGGCTGCTTCTGGTCGGCGCAAGGTAGCCACGGCGGTCCAAGGTGTCACTACAATAACTACGCTTGGACAGGTGTATTAATGCACCAAGAGAAAGTTTCATCTTAATTCTGTACTTCTTGTGCATTTACTGTGTAAATACTGTGCATTTAGTTATTAAATATTGTTTGTGCTGGAAATTTGCTCGTATATGCATCCTGCACTCCTGCGCCAATCCCAAGAGCTATCAAAGGGTTTCGGGACTACTGTACTTCAACAATACAGTCCATTCATACAGTCCACTCATGAATATTAAGTGTATAGTAGCCCCGAACAATGACAAAGATTTTCTCCTTGCGCAAATTCCCTCTTGGCGGTCAAGCGCGGCCGGGGAATCTCTCTTCGTCGCCCGGTCGAAAGGTAATTAGCAAAAATTGTTCGCCACACAGTTTATGACTTTCGACCACGGGCGCACCACAAAAGCAAAATAAATACTGCCTCCGCAAGGCGGCTTGCACAACCCACCAAAGTTGAATAACCTCAGGCCGTCAGCTGGCTGCGAGGGTCGTCACGGGCGGTGAGGCGCCGCCCCGGGTGCGGTGCGCAGGACTGAACCAGGTATGCAGCGAGGGGGCTGCTGGGGCTGGCCCAACACACAGCGCCGTCCGCTCAATGTTGTGAATGATTAGGTAATGTTTGCTCGAACGAATGATCTCCTCACTCTCGATCTATCACACTGTATTTTGGAGATCGAAGCGAGTTCGTGAATCATCTGATAATCTCACGAAAAAAAGTCCCGAATTCGAGCACAAGTCGGATATTAACACAGCACAATTCACTGTCAATTGTCCGTCACACAGCCCCGCGGTCTACAATTGTTAAAGGGGACTTGCACAAATTCTCCCAGGAAAACTCAATGTTTTTTATAAGTCCATCCAATACGAACCGAACTCTGTCTCCGGCACCTAGTGCCACCACAAAGGCAACTTGTCCCCCCTTGACCGCTACTCGCGTCCTACCCCGAACGCAACTCTTTCGCTTCTCTCCTCGCGTCGCCTGCTTCGAAGTCCCTCGAAGCTTCTTTCCCCCACCAAAATTATCCCCAAGATTCTGGAACCTTCCAGAACATTGCCTAATTCCGGCGGCTATTGGCGCAAGGGTAGTGCGTCTCAAACTATTTCTGCCCAGTCGTCGGGTGTTTTTGTGGCCGAGAAATGAGAGAGAAGCTGGCTATCGCTCCCTCTCGCTTCAATTTTGCGTCAAATAGGGGCAGTTATTAATGGCTGGGGGTGTGAGGGGCTGGAAATCTCAAGGGAGGCTGGGGGGGGGGGGCTCTGAGCGTCGCGGAAAAATACCGGGGGTGCCTTGCGCACGAAACGACCACCCAAGCTCCGGGTCACGTGGCCGTGACAGATTCAAAAGGGTGAAGGGGGCGGCGAGCAGCCGCCGCCGTCCTGGCGCCGTCGGCTGACCCTCGCTGTCGTGCGACGCGGAGTAATTCTTAGGCGCGCAATTAACCGTAATATATTCGGTATCACTACAATACCTTTCAGACTTAAAGTATGAACATACATCACAAATGATATGGATATCTGATGAATACCGAGGATTTTTAAGTTTTAAAATATGCGTTTTAGGTGCCTAAAATGGGTTCTTTCAGGCTTTTTAAATGGTAGAATAGGCATTAATAAAACTCGAAACTGACACGAAAACTCACTTTTTGTCCATTTATTGTATTTCTCAAAGATAAGAACATAAATCAATATTACGTAGAATTAGTATTGAACATTTTGCGATAATACTATTTATGAACAAATTTGTTTATAGTTAGAATTATTCCTACCGTATTTTGCCTCACAATAAATTACTAATACCTTCTCCAAGTTCTCAAGAGCAAATGAATGTTTCTTATCGGTCAAGATCACTTTGCTCTCGGGGAAATTCAATCGCTTTATCTTAGAAACGGAGGCAGCTTCTCCACGAAGTCAGGAAGTAGTGGCGCGGAGGCTTATCGCTAGATCCTTGTCCGGTATATTCATTTCTCGCTCTCTTACAGGCGACAAAATGAGACAAGCGGATAAAACGGTACAAGAGGACGAATGCAATTTAGGTTGTTAAAAGTAACTTAAAATTAATATCATCCTTGTCTGTTGTGGAGAAGAAATACAGAAGAAAAAAGGTAAAAGGAGCCATAAACAAAAGAAATTAGGCAAATTAGTCTCATTTTTGGTTTTTAAACGTAAAATAGGCACAAAGAGGCATTAATGTTGAAATAGGCTCTTTTAAGCACTATAAAATTGACGGGTTTTAGTTCAAATAAACTTGAAATGTATATATAAAGCTTCATTTAGTACAAGGTACTCAGGAAAAAATAGATTTTTACCTAAATATACCATAACGAAATATCAGCTCTTAAAAACACCGCAAGCACAAGTTTTTAATCACTGCACACAACCACAGGGCCACAAGGCACACACATGGGCAGCACTCGTTCTGGCACACGGAGGCTGCTCTCCGAGAAATTGAATCTGAGCTCACGATTACCGTTATGGTGTAAGAAATATATCTTACACCGTGATTACAGTGCTCCTCTGGTTATCTCCGGTTGATCTCCGGTTATCTCCGGTTGTATACATTTAAAAAAATATTTAATACGCCTGTAACAAGTAATGTACTTCAGCTTCCGGGTCAATGACCCCCATCTCGATCAGGTTTTTGTCCAGTTTCCCTGATCCATTGAGCAAATGCTGAGATGGCCCCTTGTTTTGCTTCTGGACGTAAATGTAGCTTCACTGTGCTCACGTTTTGTTGAGCACTCCTTTTGCTTGTAGTTCATTTACAGTTGAAATTGATTTTCTATAACTTGGGAAAAAACATTTTTCAAATATCTTTATTTTTCTAAAATAATTATTTTCTAAATTCATTTTTTCGTTTTTTTTTCGTTTTTTTTTTTAAAATAAAATTCTGGCCCTCAAGAAAATGTGCGCAGATAAATTTCTTTCCCCATACGTCATATACAGTTTTTACTGTTTTTTTGACCAATAAATAAATAAAAAAATAAATAAAACCGACGACGGAGGGAAAAAAACGTAATCGGAGGAACCGGACGTCCGGTCGCACTCGTCCACGTGGCGGGATCCTCCCCATTTACTGGCCCAATCAATGTTTGTGACGGAAGTATTTTTGTATTTTGAAAATACAAAATACTATCAGAAAGTATTTTCGATACAAATACAAAATACATGTTTAAATATGTATTTTCGATACAAAATACAAATTACAAAAGTATCGAAAATACGTATTTTAAATACAAGTATTTTCGATACTGCCCATCTCTGTTTTTGTTATACTTGTACATAGTCACAAAATATATACTGACGTACTAGAAACTAGCGTCTTGATTGCGTTTTTTTTAAGTTAAAAGAACCCTTTCACGTCAGATTTGTCTTTAGTTGAATACTTTTTTGAGTCACTGTAGATGACCTAGGAATTTCACAGCTGTAAGTTGTTTTTAAACTTCATCATTCGGCGGTTCCTTCAGATACGACGACTGACATTACTCTGTGCCCATATAAATCATCTGCGTCCGCGAGTTTTGCGATCAACGCGCTGCTGCGGTAAATAAATGTGCTCATATCCTGCCTCATGGTATCACTTCAAAGTCAGCTAAGCCACTCTACACTTCGCTGGTCAAGCAACCCTGAAAATACGTATATACGACCCGAAACGAGCTCGTCTCGAATCTATGTGTGGGATTGCCGCTGCCGACGGGGCTATCTGGAGCGGACTCTCATCTGGACAAAGGCGATCGCTCAGGAGCCGCCGAGAGGTTTTTATTAATCGCCGCAAGGGGGCGGTCAACAGGTCAGCGGTTTCAGTGAGCATCCGGACGGATCTGGCTAGGTCGGCGTTTGCAGTTTAGTCCTCATTTTCGTTCTCAAACTAATAAACGAACTTAAATTCCAAAGAAATATTTCTTTTTACTTTCTCGTATACGTACTGTACGTAGAGAAAGTTATGTAATGCTGCGCGAAGAAAGGCGAATTTTCGGCAGAAAAAATCATTGCCGGTCCTGATAACGAAACTAGTGGTGCTGTACAGAATGGCACAGACTTTCAGTATTAGTTTTCTATTTCCTATGGTCTCGGATAGCTATTCGAACTTGACACATACTCCTGCTAACTACCATCTATCGCCGCCCAAAGTACATATTTTGAAATTTCATTTTTCGGTTTTCTAATAGTACTAAATGTTATTTTAAGAATATTAAAGAACAGTAAAACCTCGTCCTAAATGGCAATTTTCTTTGAAAAATTTCGAGCCGTTTTTTAAGAAATTGGCGTTTCTCTTTCACAGAAATTGGCGAAACTCTTTCACAGAAAATTTTTGAGTTTTCGAAAAACTTCATTAGAAGTCATTTGAAGCAATTTAACTCACAAATACAATAGTGTTTATTAATTGCTGAAAATGTGAATATTGTGAGAGATCATTAAAAAAATTACATTTCTGTAATTTTTGAAAAAACAAAAAAATACCCCAAAATGAACGTTACGTCATACTAAAGAAGCAATTAGTACTCTCTGTTCGAAAAGATTGAAGAAAAAAATTGGAGGCATTTACGAGAATATGGCGTTTGAGCTTTTTGAAAATGCGAAATTTTGAGCTCGTTTTCACCGAAAGCTATTGAGTTTTCGAGAAACATTAGAGAACATTATTTAAAGCACAAATTCATAAATATAATCATGTGAACAAATCGTCGCTAATGTAAATAATACCTGAGGGACAAGTAAAATTAATTACATTTTTGTAATTTTTGAAAACACGAATGCATAGAGCAAATTAATGTTTACGTCATCTCATAGAGTACATTTAGCACTATCCCTACCGAAAGTTTAAAGAAAACTAGTGGTGCTACAGAATGGCACAGTCTTTCCGTATTAGTTTTCTATTTTTTTCGGTCTCGGCTAGCTTTTCGGAATTGTCAAATACTCGTGCCAGCTGCCATCTATTGCCGCCCAAAGTACATTTTTTGACATTTTCTTAATTTTTCGGTTTCCTAATGGTAGAACGGAAATATTAATTTTAAAATATTACAGAACAGTAAACCCTCGTCCTAAATGGCAATTTTCTTTGAAACATTTGGAGCCATTTCAAAAAATTAACGTACGTTTAAGCGCTACTAAAAATGCGAAATTCGAAGCTCTTTTTCAGAAAAAAACTTTTGAGTTTTCGAAAAACTTCATTAGAAGTCATTTGAAGCACTTACACTCACGAATACAACTACATAGTGTTTACAAATTGCTGGATAAGTGCATGTTAAAGGTGTGAGAGATCTTTCAAAAAAATTACATTTATGTAATGTTTACAAAAAAATTGAACTTTACGTCATAGTCAATAGCACTGTCCGTTCTAAAAGTTCGACGAAAAAAAACGTTGAGCCATTTATGAGAAAATGGCTTTTGAGTGTTTCTGAAAATGCTGAATTTTGAACTAGTTTTCACAGAAAACGGTTGAGTTCTCGAAAAACTTTACTTAACATTATTTAAAGCACATGTACTCGTAAATATAATAATGCGAACAAATCGCCACTAATTTAAATATTACCGACGTGGAAGACAGGTAAAAAAATACATTTTTGTAATTTTTAAGAAAACAAAAAATAGAGCAATATGGCAATTATGTCATTTCATAGAGGACATTTAGCTTTATCCCTACCAAAAGTGTAAAGATAAAGTTTGGAGCCGTTTTTGAAAAAATCTGTTTTTATGTAATTTTTTTTAAAATTGCAAATATTGTATGCAATATTGTGCGAAAACTACAAAAATTTTCAAAACTAGTGGTGCTACAACAGCACTTACTTCCCGTGTTAGAGGAAACAGCTATGTAGTACTGAAATATTTCCCTTTATGCGCTACTAACATCTTAGCTATTATTTGAAAACGTCCAATTCAACCAAGAAGCGTACAACTCACTATTTGCATCGCAGTGTTGTCAGAACTATGTGAATTCTACAACTGCACAAAAATAGAATACAAAAGTTTTGTAAACTTGTATTGGAAAAAGAAGCTTGATACCCTGGACAATATAGAAATGCATTCCATAGGGCCATGATTAGAGATAAATATTTTAAAATAAATGCAACAAATACTCTACTCACTACAAATGGTACAGCATTTGGTGCGAAAACTAAATATTTTCATGCAAATATCAACACAAATTAAAAAATTATAACTCCTTTTCATTCAGCTCCATCAGGTCACAACAATCACACGTAAGTCACAGCGCAAAGTGAATTCCATTGTTGCAGACCCTGCATTGTCGCTATTCTGGAAGCTATTAATGTATTTTACTTTTTATTTCAAATATTTCAAAATAAACAATTTCTAAAATATTAATGTGTAAATGTATAACAAATGGTCGAATGTAGTAAGAAACGAACAAAGAAATATACAAAATTGCAAATTCTAATTTACGACGCATCCAGCTGTCCGAAGCGCAGTAAATTTACAGCGGGTTATCATGTTTGTCACAAAATTATAGGAAAACTACTCGTATTTTGAAAAAGATTAAGCATGACCTCATTTGAAGATGTAGTTTTGATAAATACATTTAATTAAGAAAAATTGTATTTTTAAAATTGTAGTTGTAAGAAAACGACGAAAACGAAGCGCAGTCAATTCCGAGCGGGCTATTATATTTGTCAGGAAATTATAGAAAAACTACTCATATTTTAAAAAAATTCAACATGACCTTATTTGAAGATCTGTTTTTGATGAGCACATTTCATTAAGAAAAACAATCGTGTCTTCACAATTGTAGTTGTAGAAAGACGCCAAAAGTTTTTTTAATTTTTAAAAATTTTTGCAAAATCAGGCATTTCAACGAACATGAAACTTGCACCATTCTCTTAAGCTTCCATTATGCTATCTCAGGTCCCAATTTAATCAAAAAACGTTGTGCGGTTTTTAAGAAAAAATTGTTTAAAGAAAATAAAAAAAATGTCGATGTCACAAGTTTTCGAAAAAAAAATACTTAGGGTTTTGAAAAAGTGAACATGATCTTATTTGAAGATCTGTTTTTTATGAACACATTTCATTAAGAACAAAAATTTTATCTTCATAATTGTAGTTGTAGGAAGTTGCCGAAAAAATTTTGAATTTTTTCAATTTTCGAAAAATCAGTTTTCAACCAACATAGACCTACGCCATTCTGTTAAATGACCTTCAGACTATCCAATAAAAAAAAATAGTCAAAATTGTTGGCGCCATTGTTTTGAAAATTTTGAAAATGCCCCAGGGGCTTCACGTTAAGTACCCTCCAAAATTAAAAGATCGGTTTCA
The DNA here is from genome assembly GCA_031308135.1 of Acheta domesticus. NCBI lineage: Eukaryota > Metazoa > Arthropoda > Insecta > Orthoptera > Gryllidae > Acheta > Acheta domesticus. The sequence continues at coordinate 96,976,066 of JAHLJT010000631.1, forward strand.
AATTCATGGGGCCGCGAGAATATTCAGATCGATCGGGGATGTCAATTTTGGAGAATCGGCTGAACGGTTTAGTCGCTAGCCTTGTTTACGGACGGACGGACAGACCGACAGACAGACGTTTTGCTTTCAATAGTTTTTTCGGTATCAAGGACCCACAAAGTAGGGATTCTGGCTGCACCACGTGTTAGGAGATTTTTTATTCTTAATTTAGCAACTGGATTTATGCACTTTTTCATTATCAATCTGTTCAGATCAGACAAATGTAGGTTTATTTCTTGATATCACATTTTTAAACTAGGCAAAAGAAATGAAACAAGACATACTATGTACTTCACCAAGATGCATATTTACTTCAATCATTTCTCCGGCAAAATAAGCTAGGTTATACTATGTTTACACAAAAATATGTATTTTCATTCTCAGCATGCTTCTGAATTTTATCAAGAAAAGTTTATACATGCAATGAAATATTGTTAATTTTAATTGCATATTAAAGTGAATATTTCAAAATTTTTAGGTCATAAATATTTTTAAAAGCTTATTTCAAGATTTTTTAAGGCATAAAAATCCTATACCTACTAATAAGCAATCATGATAAATTCATGCCTGACCAGTGACAGGTATTTTATTCAAGAAATGTTTTCTATTTTTTCCTATACACTGCAAAAAGTTTTAACATTTGCAGTTCAAGAAAATTATGTAAATATTGGTAATAAAAAAAAATGATTGACTATTGGTGTTGGAAAACTTGAATGTTTAAACCACAAAAAAATTCGTATCTAATATTCAAGAAAACTACATTAATGAATTTTTAAAAAATGTTTAGTGATATACTTAAAAATAAAAACAGATTTTTGAAAAATATTTGCTATCTTTTGTCTTCAAATGCATTAAAAAAAAAGACTAGAATTTCTTTTAGCAAATGTACATTTTTGAGAAAACTACAGTGCCAAAGTAAACGTTGAGATACCTGCCATCATCTGTCACATTACCCCATACTCTGCTTAGAAAGATGTTCCGAGTCTGTTTGAACAACATTCTACCCCCATTTAAATAACTGTTTTATAAGTGAAATTAGCTTTTTTTAATACATACTAGTACTCTACCCCAGCTAGAATATAGAGTGGTGCCAAACACAAAAGAAATAGCGAAAGAAGCTGGGTTTTCACCCAGGAGAGGTCATATCTTACATTACACACATTTAACTGGTTGTCTGGGAGAAAATTAACCGCAGAGAAAGTTCCTTAGTATAAATGTCTTCTAACATCATGTACTAATATAATTCAATGAATAGCAATGTGTCTCTTTGGCCAAGGGTTTACAATTTTTGCAGGGCAAGGAGACTTGCGAATAGAAGCCATGCCTCTACACCTTCCCACACTCAGTGAATCGACACAGAATTCTTCTATGCCTTCAGACACAAGTGAGCCCGAGGTTGAATTCTACACTGACAGCTGAAGCTTTTCTCCTTCACAATGTGGCTGCAACACCTGAATCGTATGTCATAGGGATACAGAATTAAAAGAGACTTGTAGAGGCATTCATTTGATTGAGAATATCTTGCGTCTCTCAGCCAAATGCATTAAATTCACAGAAATTCCTTATAGTAAAGGTGTTTTTCGCCTGTAGGACATGAAAAAGCATTCCATTTCCACATTGGACAGATTCCATTTCATGCTGTGTAAAATGCCTTGTAACTTCATGGGCCAAAGACATTTTCCGGTTAAGGCAGGATTTGAGTTTGTGCAGGTTCTGGTTTTGGCAGATTTTACTGTAATTGGAATGGCAGTTTTATGCATGTTGTATATTGCATGTATACCTATTGATATCTTGTATCCTATTTTGGAAATTTCTAAATTTTTTGCCTTATATCTTGATGAATCCCTAGACAGATTTCCTATCCAGCAGTAGCCCAAGTACATGTTTTCCCAATGATGGTGTCTTACGAAAGAACAAAACTGTCTTCTTACTATGTATATAGAAGGGATAATATGAAATTTAAAAAAATCAATAAATAAAACACATTTAATCATATTCAATATATTTAATTAGTGAAGCTGTGTCAAAATAATTGTAATAACATTTATCACAACCAAAAATAATCTTCCAATTCCAAAAATAAGTCTTGTAATTATACAATTATAAAACCTTGGTTTTGATCATTATAAACACATACTTTACTTATTGAGTTAACAAAAGTGCACCCTTTCTTCCATGCCTCAAAAGTTATTCACTGCTATAGGATTAAAATAACTTAAATGTGCTTCTTTAACTCTTTCAATCACTTCTTCCACGTGCAGCAACAATTCTTTATTCAATGTTTCAATATCTTTGTCGGCATCAACAATCTGAAAATGAACAACAAAGCAAAATTAGAAGAAAATGACGAAATATAAAACTTCAATAATTTCCTAAAGCAGTAAAAGTATATCAAGTAATTATTAAAGTGGGGCTCAAGACATCCTGTGAGACCTCTGTGAACTACTTGTATCAGAGAACTACCCCAAAACAACTGAAATGGACCCTAAATGTCAAGATGATGGAGCGTTGGTAGAGGTCACAGGTTAACCATGTGAAAACTTGCCACAAATCTGACACCAATCTATTTTGGACCAGATGGGGTTCAAACCTTGGTCACAACAGAGGAAGGTGAGCAATCTGATTTGCCTTACTCTTGCCTCTGATATTACTGCTCTTTCTTGGGCATTTCCTACAAATTTAAAAGTGCTAACCTGGTTTAAACCAAAAATGCCAAATAAAAAATATTTTTAATAAAACTCCATTTCTCTCCCTCCTATCTTCACCCTCCTCACACATTATTTTGAACAAAATTTCAGTAAAGGTGGAAACCATGGAAGCTCCTCTAGAATGTTGAGAAGATCAATTTCCATGAATTAAAGATGGGGAATCTGGGGGATCACTGCTATACATAATGTGAATGTAAAATGAATACCTTCCACGTGTCATCCTCCAGTCCTCGAAAATTTGATGCCACTTTCTTTAGAAATTCTGAATTTTCGTATCTCTCATTTCCAAATCCAGATCTCTTTGATATAGCTGTCTCATTTAATGTCAAAAAAAGGACAAGATCTGGCTTTGGCAGCCCTATTTCTGGCTGATAGCACCAATGTATGCTCATATCCTGAAATCCAAGTTTATATTACAAAATAATTTTACTCTCCCATACATCTAATAAGAATGTTGGTGGTATTTTTGTCCATGTTAAATATCAGGATTCAATTCACAAAAATTACATTTTATAACCAATTTTAGCATCAAAAAGAACTGTGATTCATCAATCTTATGTTCCCAAGTAATGCTGAATTTGGTAATAGAATGGGATTAATGGCAATGAAATGATAAACATATCTAGTTATGGCCATGGGTGGATCCAGCTGATCATTTTGGTGGAGGCCATGGCTCCCATTTCTTATATTTTTATTAAATAATAAACATATTTATTATATTAATTATATTGTAGATTATTTACTTATTGTAGATATACTAAGCAATATTGTTTAAATAATGACATAATAAGAACAAACATTTAAATCAATTTTGCCAAATAAAGGATGGCAATAAAACGAAATCTCTAGGCCTGGGAGAGGGGGGCATGGCTCCTCCTTGGATCCGCCAGTGGTTATGGCAAACAATATTTTAGTAATTTAAAATCATGGTAAAAAATGTGAAATTGGAAATTATCTATATAATAAAAAACCTTAATAAAACACAAAAAATGGATATCAGATTTGAAATAAACAAAAATTTGGTTTATATAACCGATTAATTTCACTCAGTAGAAAAAAGAAGTACAGGTCTGAGTTAATAATATCTAAAACTGACTTTTTCTAACTCTTAGCTCTTCAATAGTTTTACCTTTGCGACTTGTAGAAATGTATCAAAATAGTAAAATCCAACACAAAATACAGGACCAGTCATTTCTGCACTTACATTTTTGGCTGCAGAGAAAGCAACTCCAGAGTGTGAATATCTGTCAACAATTAACGTCACTCCACTATTTAAAAGCTTCTTCATTTGAGGTCTGAAACAAAATATTTTTGTTACTTAAGTATACCTAATCAATGTTCATAAGAACAAGGACAGTTCTACATACTCTGATTCCCATCTATTCGCTGAGAAAAGAAGATGGACTGTTTTATCAGGTAAGTCCATCTTTCTGGTTAAATATGAATTGATAATTTGGCCAGTTGATGTACTGCGATCTAATAAATAATAAAAGTGTCTTAACTGAAATGTATACATTTAAATATTAAATTACTTAAACTCTAATTACATTTGCTGATATGTGTATTAATTTCATTAGAAGTGAAAAGTACCAGGAAATTTCAATAGCTGTGTCGGTATGCCTTTATGCTGCAATTTTTCCAATAATTTGGATGCTTGGGTGGTTTTTCCAACTCTGTCACATCCTTCCAAAACGATGAGAGCTCCGCGACCAGGCATTATTAAATTTCTCTTGTAAACAAATCGTTCTTTGTCATTAATACAGCTTCCCTTCTCTCACAAATAGTCACAATTCTGCAAGGAAATAACTGACACATTAATCACTTAAACGAAACAAGAGGAATTGACGTAATCTCCCGCCATTCCCTGGCAAAGCGTAAAGTGGAATATGGATTATAGGTGGATTATGTGCGCGTGTACAATTATGTGGTTGCATCATCATCCGACATACGTATTCTAATGTCAATGTCAATGATCAGCCAGACCTGGAATTAATCTGGTGTCAAATCTTTTTTAACATAAACTTACAATGTTACCTATACATTTTTTTACTTCGCTAGAATATAAAGTTTTCCACATTATGTTGGTAATGATTCGTTCATTCTAGTAGATTGTTGTTTGTACTGTTACTTATTCAGAATTACCTCAGTAATTACTGAAAGCTAGTTACATGTTCCTAACATTTTATTTACTTATCACAACGTAATCACAACAAACCACTTAAATGTGGGAAAAGTGGTCAACCTGCAACCTATACTTCGGTTTTTATAACTCGGCGTGTCAAGGCCTGTCATCACGGCATATTTCGCGGCTTTCTCGGTTGTGTCGCTAGACGTCGCATGATCGCGACCGTATCAAGAAGTGCAATGTGACTAACGGCGTCTAGCGGCAAGACCGAGAAAAAATGCGAAATGTTGTGAGATATTCCATCGTGAAGACAGGCCCGGCACGTGGGATAGGCATCTTGAAGACAGACTCTCCACGTTATAAAAACCCTAGTATATGAAGCAAAGGAAGTCCCTACCGGCCGGCATAATTTAATTTGCTGCAGGTTCAGTACAGTGACACCGGTGACACCACTCGAACCAGCGGCGGGCACGCTATCTTGTGTGAAATTTTGGTAATGTATGTACTTAACATCCATGTCTTTGCACTATATTTACTTTCCCGTATACATACGTATACACGCAGGGCCATCTTTAGGCACAGGCAGAGGAGGCTCGTGCCTCAGGGCCCCCACAGATAATAAAAAATATATAACAAAACTGAACTAGCGTGAGAAACTACGTAAAGTATCATTGACAAATGCTTAGTTTGTTTTTTACTTAGATCCATGGTGTAAGAATAATATATTTACGCCATGCTTAGATCTTATTATGTAAATATTGCTTGTGTTGTTATTTAATCATTTTTTATGTTACTATTGTTAGTTATTAGTAAAATATTACTATAGAAAATACTGAGATTAAAGATACTATTTAATTCCGTTTATCTAGTTTTTTTACAAATCCTTTCTTACCTTAAAAAGAGGAATCAAAATGCTTATTTACTGTGTAATATTCAATTTTTAATAACTTATAATCGCCAGAACGTAATTTGTTGAACTAAGAATTAGGGGCCCCGAAATCTCTGAGTGCCTCGGCTACTTTCAAACCCAAAGACGGCCCTGCATACACGGAGTGATATTCGTAGTATAGGGAAAGTTATGTAATGCTGCGCGAAAAAAATGGCCAATTTTTGGCGGAAAAAAAATTAATTGCCGGGCCGTGAAAACGAAAAAGTGGATAAAATTAAGAAAAAAAATCCCCTAACACGTGGTGTAGCCAGAAACCCTGTTTTCTAGGTCCTTGATACCAAAAATCCAATTGAAAGGAAAACGTCCGTCTGTCTGTGTCTGTCCGTCTGTCCGTCCGTCTGTCCGTCTGTGAACACTGCTAGCGCCTAAACCATACGTACGATTTCTTCCAAAATAAATATTCCCCAGTCGATCTGATTCTAGTCGAAGTTTTGAGAATTTGAAAAAGATTCTTTAAAATTTGGGGGTACTTTATATGAAGCCCCCCGGGGATTTTCAAAATTGTCTCAAAAACGGCTCCAAATTTTTTCTTTAAATTTCTTTTATGAATAGAGTAAAATACACTTATTGACATGGCATAGGTCCGATTTTCACGAATAACTCTGAATTTTCGAAAATTGTGAAAGTTTGAATTTTTTTCGGCGTCTTTCTCCAACCACAAAATTGGAGATAGAGATTTTTTTCTTCAAATAAAATTTGATCTGCATATTGAGTTCTTTTATGAAGGTCATGTAAATGTTTTTCAAAATTTTAGTAGTTTTCGTGCAATATTGCGTGGAATATGTGGAATTTTAAAAAAATTCAAAAACAAGATTTTCTCAAAAAGGCTTCAATTTTTTCTTTAAACTTTTGGTATGGATAGTGGTAAATGTACTCCATCAGATGACATAAAAAACATATTGCTCTATAGGTTGTTTTTTTCAAAAATTACAAAAATGTAAATTTTTTCACATGTTTCTCACGTCGATAATATTTACATTACCGGCGATTTTTTCACATTATTATATTTACGAGTACATGTGCTTTAAATAATGTCAAATAAAGTTTCTCGAAAACACAACCGTTTTCAGTGAAAAGTAGCTCAAAATTTTGCATTTTCAGAAGCGCTCAAACGCCATTTTCTCATATATGGCTGCAAATTTTTTCTTGAAACTTTTGTAACGGATAGTGCTAATTACACTCTTTAGTATAGCTTGATGTTTATTTTGAGTTATTTTTTTGCTTTTTCAAAAATTACATAAGTATAATTTTTTTGAAAGATCTCTCACATCTTTAATATGCACATACCAGCAATTTGTAAACATTATTATATTTGTGAGTGTAAGTTCTTCAAATAACTTCAAATAAAGTATTTTGAAAACTCAAACATTTTCTGTGAAAATGAGCTTCAAAGTTCGCATTTTTAGTAGCGCTAAAACGCCGTTTTCTCTTAAACGGCACATAATTTTTAAAAGAAAATTGCCATTTATGACTAGGTTTTTGTATTCTTTAATATTCTAAAATTAATGTTTCCGTTCTACCAATAGGAAACCGAAAAATTAAGAAAGTGACAAAAAAATATACTTTTGGTGGTGATAGATGGCAGCTGGCAAGAAAGAGTTTGTGACAATTCCGAATAACTAGCGAAGACCCAAAGAAATAGAAAACTAATACGGGAAAGTGCCATTCTGTAGCACCACTAGTTTACTTTCTTGCGCTTAAGAAGGCACTTCTTAAGAAGAGAAAGTTACGAAATGCTGCGCGAAAAAACGGCGAATTTTCGGCAGAAAAATTTAGAAAAAAATTCTCTAACACGTGCTGTAACCAGAAGCCATGTTTTATGAGCCCTTGATACCGAAAAATCGATTGACGGCAAAACATCTCTTTCAGGATATTGTCAGCAACTACATTTATTTTTAACGTCCAATGGATTCAAGTTATTTAATCGAGTTAATTAAATTGCATCCATCCATGAAATCCATGAAATCCTTCCATGAAATCCATTCATGAAAGGGAATCCATGAAAATTCATTATACAATTTTAGATTTTATGCAAATGAAACAGCTTCAATGGTATGGTCATGTCCAAAGGATGGAAGAAAGACGGCTTCCACTAAAATTATTAAATTGGATGCCTATTGGTAGAAGAAAAAGAGGTAGACCAAAAACGACATGGATACACGGAATATTGAAAAATATGAAGAACAAAAAATTAAACATAGAAGATTGTAAAAATAAGATTAAATGGAAAAAATTAATAAAAATAATATAACAATAGAAATTATAAAATATGTATAATGGTTAGAGGAAAATGTATACTAATACATTGTAAACCTATTCAATAAATAAATAAATAATTAAATTCCTTCTGTAAGATAATGAAATTACTCACTCTAATTGTAATTTTATTAATTCGTTACCTGCTACTAGTTTATTAATGTAATGAATTGTTAATGTTATTTTTAATTTGTTATTGACTTTTGGGTATTTTAAACTAATGTAAATTATTTTCATATGTATTGAAGGCACTTACAAATATTATTAATCGTGTAATTTATTAAGTAAACCATTTCAATTATTACTGTATGTTTATGTAATTGAATTTAATTCTTGTTATAATTTAAATTAATTAAATATTGATTATAATCATTTATATATTTTTAACACATATTTTATCAAGTTTCTGTAAACTAATTAAATTATTATTGTAACCAAAAAATGTAATTCTTATTGTAATTTATATTAATAAGTCAATAATATTTTCACTGCTCTTGTAGTATATATAGAAGAAAAAAAACAAAAATTGTGCTTTAAATTTCCGAGAAGACAAGACATTAACTCGTGCAGAGCCTTTTTCTAAAAGGGACATCGTAAATTTCTTTATTCGTTCATTGAACGTCACAACGTAGAACTACAAATAATCTTTAATGGCTCCATGATTTTTATTGCTGATTGAATAATATGAATTTTCACAAAATGTCAATATTAACCTGGGAGAGATCGCATCTTACATACGAACGTAACTGGTCACCGGGGAGAAAACAAATCCTAGGGAAAATTTCGTTGTTTAAATGCCTTATAACATTATAAACAAATACAATACGGAATAAATGTGACTTATAATTTAACCTTATTTATCGAGTACTTTTTTATTTAAAATTATTAACACAAATTTAAAACATCCATCAATGCATTAAAGCATATTTTTTCTTTCATAAAATGAAAAAGATGTGCATAAACTTTAATATATGGTGAATGTTGATTTTAAAATATATCTATAGAGTTCAGTAATAATGATTTTCACATCTTTACAAACAATAGATGTGATGTCCGTTCTACTGTTTTCGTACACTTTTCACATTCTCAGGATGCTCTGCGTTTTAAATTCCTCGGACAAATTTCACTTCTTGTTGGTTCTCTTTCTTGCAACTTGTGTTTCCTGTTTTTGCACTGAATGCAAATATTGTATTATTTTAGTTATCAGCTCAGCGACAATCCTGGTAGAATTTATCTCATAATTGACCAAGTGCGAATACGATCCAAACTTCCGTCTGCAATTCTTGTGCGTGGTAATTCCTCGAAATATCAGTAATGTTTTATTCTCCTGAAAGTTGAAAGTGCCTACTTCGAATGTATCACCGGAAACGGAGATTATCGCGAGGGATCCATCGGCGTCGCGCTGTGCCGATCGGCTCTGCTTGTCAACGCGGGTTGACCCCACTTTCCTCCCTGTACTGCGCGGAATGAGTCTGTCCGTGCCTTCCCTTCCGGCAAGGGAGAACTGCAGAACTGTACGCAAAGAATAAGTACACAAAGAATTAGTTTAGAACACTTTCTTTAACTTAATATAAATTTCTCGGTGTTAGGTACTTGATACTTTCATTGTATTATAATGTAGTTAGCACGTACATCAAACACTCTCAAAATGCCAAAATAATAAATTCTTTCGAACATGAAATTGCTATCAGTCGAACACAACAGAACGCACTCTGTAAGCTTCGCTGACGTCACGAGACGAATCTACTGTGACGTACTGGAGGGAATGACACAGACACTGCGTTGAAGATAACAATATTTACATTTATTTACAAGAACTTAACAATTAAAGAAATTTTATAAATACTAATGAAACCCCGGCAAACTTTTTCTTCCCCTTAGCCGCGAAAACCCCGCGACCGTCCCTAGGCCCTACAGCCCAGTGCCATTGCTCGAAAGTAGGTACAACGCATTATGCGATGCAATCGAACGTTAAGTCCCCGGTATTCACGTTCCTACATGGCCTGGCGCCAAAACAGGTCTCCGCCCCGGAAACCACGTGCTGGAGTGCACTGGAGAACCCACCCAGCCTCTCGGCTAGCAACAAGCTCGACCAATCTATCTGAATCTCCGCGAGCGAGCGAATCACATTTGTGCAGCTTTGTGAACGCACGAGAGTGCAATGTGCCACACGTCACTGCGGTGCAGACATTCCTACCCTTACGGGCATCTATGGCCAATCCTGAAATAGATGGAAAGAACAGAAGATCAGAAAGATGTTAGCCCACTGGCGCGCGCAATGCGTGTACAGAAATACAAAGTTTATGTTTCAAGTCTCATTTCACTGTTTCAGATTTCTCTTACTCCAGAAAGTTTTTTGGCCGCTTATACTTTGCCCATTGTTCGGGTTGATATGAAGCAAGCTCAGAAATGAGAGTGTTTGCCGAGTCAGCGGCGTCTTTAAAGAATTTTGAAGTTATTTTTTGATATGTTCTTTGAGCATTGGCATTGCTAAGTCGCGATGTAGTATTTTTATAGGAATAAACCTTTGGGTGCATAGGGCGCTCCTGAGGCATTCATTTTGAAGTACTTGCAGTTTTTTCAGATGTGAGTCTGCTGCAATTGCCCAACTGGGGAATGCATAGTCCGTTGGCGGCCTAATAATTGCTTTATAAAGCGTGAGGCAGTTAGCCGTAGACAGTTTGCTCCGCGGTCTGCCGCGCTTTCTTCTGCATATTTTCTACGTGCAATTTAAACGTGAGCGAGCTATCTAGTGTAACGCCTAGATATTTTACATTTTTCGCCCAATTAACCTCATCTCCGCATAGCGCGAGCGGCCTCGGCTGAGTGAATCGCTGTCGCCGTGTGAAGAGTCCCGCCGCACTCTTACTCACATTGACTTTGACCCGCCACAGCGTCAGCCACTCCTGGATCTGTAATAAATGCTGATCCAGATACTTCTGAAGTAGCTCGATGCTTTTTGACGTAGCTATTACAGCCGTATCGTCTGCAAACAAGGCGAGTTCGGTTTGTGGGTGAGTGGGAATGTCGCATACGTACAGGTTGAAGAGCGTAGGAGCAATCACGCTCCCTTGCGGCACTCCGTACGGCGCGGCGAGTACGGCCGGGAGGAGCGGCGCGTGGATTTGGCATTCAGAAGCGTGACTTGAAACATTCTGTTTGCCAGGTACGAGTGGAGAAGGTGCACTAGGTATAAAGGGAAGTTCATGGAAAGGAGTTTGTATAAGAGACCGACGTGCCAGACCTTGTCAAAGCCGCTGGCGACGTCCAAGAATACTCCACCTGTAAATCGGCCTTCATTGAAGTTGCGCCTTATGCAAGTCCGTGATTCGCACAAGCGGATGCGTTGTGGTGTGTTTTTCACGGGAGCCAAACTGCTACATATTTATGAGAGAATGATCTGTAATAAATTTGGTGGTCACGTCCCGCCCCTGCCCCTTAAATAATGGCTATGGCTCCTTCTTTTTATTGGAATAGCGGCTCCGTTGCGTTCTGGAACTGCAACGGCATCTGTTCGCGTGCGGAGCAGTCAGGGCTCCACAGCTTTCTTGCTCGGCATAATATTTCTGTAATGATGCTGGGTGAAACATGGCTGAGCCCGCATCTTTCTCTTGGCATTCCAGGTTTCATTTGCTACAGGAACGATAGAGCAGCACAAGCAACTAACTTGACGGTCGCCAACAAAGGCGGAACTGCAATCCTCATTAGACGCAATAAAAAGTGTATATAATGTACAGTGAAGTGAAGTGTGTATGAATGTGTGAATAAATGAGTCGGTAAATATAACTTTAAGTATGAATGCGAGAATGAATGATAAAAAAGAAGAACCATGAACATTACTATGAACTTTACATTCAACTAAATAAATAATTGTCAATAAACTAACATAGCCCAAAGAGGCATTGTAAATAGTTTTAAGTTAGAACAGATAGTATATTTAAGATACCGCCCTCCAACTACTCCAAAAGCATCACCGACTGGAGTAAATTGCTGTAAGCCACTAGAATTGAATAAATTCCCGCCTCTCCAGGGAAACTGGAGAGGGGAGAAAAAAGAAGAAAAAAAGACGTGGTGTAGGTGAGGACGGGCTCGCCTCCCTCGATGCTCCCCCCGCAGCAGACTCGATCGCCTCGTGTAAGAACAGCAAGAATTGCTGCACCACAACACGCAGGATGATCTGCGGCCACTCCTTAGGGCCGCAGTCGGAGATAGCTCGCATCAGCGCCCTCATAACGCGCTCAGGAGCGACCCCGTTTCGGGCGAGATCCTCCAGAATCGCGTCGATGACGCGCATCTGCTCGCCTCTTCGCGAGCGCAGAAAGCGCCCGCCTTATACACACCCCAGTCTCCCCCACCCGGCGTCGTGCCGTCGGCGTCCCCAGGCTCGATGGCTAGCCAATTCCAGGGGCTTGCACAATCGTCCCAGGCTGACCACTAACCTTTCTCAACACGTTTTTGCGTGGGATGTTTCCTGGAGCAGTCATATCCTGTCGGTCGCCCGTTTATTTTTAACTCAGGTGCGCCCTTTCACTACAGCTTCCGGCTCAGGTAAGCTGCTTGTTTGGAAACGTTGCCACGACGCCACACTATACATCGTTCTGAAAACATCGATTGTTACGATTCAACCACACTTAGCTCAGAATCTGAGTTGATTGAACAGTTTTGCTCTGGCCACAAGCTACGAATATTTCCGATATAGAAAGGATTTTTCTGTGCTTTACTTAGGGTAATGACTCATTCCCTTCATTCCATGGAATGCACCCCACTGGGGCAGACGTTGTTCGGCCCTTCATCTCCCTCGTTCTCCTTCCCTCTCCCTTTCTCTCCGTCTCTCTCTTTCCCTCTCCCTCTTTCCCCGTCTCTCTCCCTCCGTCTGTCTCCCTCACCCTCTCACCCCGTTACTCACACCGTCTCTCTCTCTCCGTCTCTCCTCCCCCTCTCTTTCTCGGTCACTCTCCCTCTCTCTCCCTCTTTCTCATTTTCGTTTAGTTGCAGATTCTTCACGTCTCTGAGAAGGTGGGGTAATATCGAAAAGCGCCGGACCAGCAAAAATGCCCTGCAGACTTTGTTCTGCCCTTTATCTCCCTTTTTCTTCCTTCTCCCTTTCTCTCTCCGTCTCTCTCTCTCGGTCCAACTCTCTCTCTCCGTCCCTGTCTCAGTCTGCCTGTCTCTATCTGCCTCTCTCTTTTCAAATGTGAATATCTTTTAAAATATTCAGTAGAGTCACGTCATATTTTGCGAAAGCATGTAAAACATTTAAAATTTTGATTTGCTCTACCAGTTTGTTTTCTAATTTCTTTGGTCTGGGAAAGTTTTTTAGTTTTGCCTCACATCTATCCATTTGTCGTATATTCTATTGCAACCAAAAGTACATTTTACTTACCCGTATCCATTAAACGGAGTAATATACATAGTATAGTGTAGCATTACCGAATATCAACTTCATTAAATTAGCATTAATTTCTACATTTCTCGGGCAATAATCTACGAAAGGCGCCTCCACTGGCGCCGGGGAATTTTTGGCGTGACTCCCCCCGTTCTAATTCGACACGCGCAGCTGCGTGCACCCGGGAAGCGTTCCTTAAGAGATCACACCCACCCCTTTCCAGCCCCTGGGCCGCCACCCAGTGGACGTCAACAAAAATTAGGCTTGCCCTGGCCCACTTCTACGAAGCATGTCTAGGCTTGCACGTGCGTCCAAGTAAACAATGTAAGACAGAGAGACTTGAGACAGAAGATACTGGAAATTTTCCATTAAAGATCCCTGTTCAAACTCCTTCAGCGATTGGACGAAGTAATTTCACTGCGCAATTTCCTGTAGCCTATCGCCGAACGGGTTCAAAATTGTAGTAGAACATTCTCGAACTTTAGAGATTTTTTTGGAGGGGGACCGAGGCAAGAGGCAGAAAGAAAGTAACATCCGAGAGGCATTACGCTTGCGACTTTTGACTGCGTAGCATTCTGTTTTCGGCTTTTGGCTGAGTATCGCTCTGCTTTCGACTTTCGACTGCGGCGCTTGTTAATAAGACTTCGTGAAGGCACTCTGTGACTGTCCGTCGGGGCCTTCACTTGATTTATCGTTTGGCGAAACTTTTCAAGAGAAAGTTTTCTTTCGGACTCGATCAATTTTCAGAACCATAGTTTTATCGGTTCAAGTTATTTACTGTGCCGTGCTTGGTCTCGATTCGATGAACCAAAACAATTGATTTTGTTGAAGTAGACGTGATTATTAGTCTATCTGTGGCATAAGCACGCGGAAGTGACTGCGTTAATCGTCAAGATCGCCACCGCTCACGTCAGTGCCCGTCGAAAGTGCTACCTGAAGGCGCCCGCTCGACCAGCTGAGGGGAGCAGCTGAGGGCACCCACCCACCGCTAGTTGGTGAAAGAAGTGTAACAAAATTTGCGTGGTCAGACGGAAGAGCAGGCCTCATGGCCTGAGTCTCGCCACGTAAAATAAGGCAATTCAAATTCAAAAAAACCCTCGGCCGCGCGGTTCCAGACGACATGACCGCCGCCACCCGCCTCCGCCGCCGTCCGGGAGAAGGACCCCTTTCTGAGACGCCGCCCCACTGAATGGGGCAATGACCACGAAAATCTCCAGACGGTGATGTGTACTAGAGCTTCGCCGAAAGCGCTCAAATGCCCCTAATGTGCTTCGGAATGAACTGTTGCTGTTAGCTCAAAACACGCAGGGAAGGAAATATTTCAGGCCGCGCATTGGCCGTTAATAAAATCAGTCGCAGATTTATTTTTGTGTAATACATTTTTTCTGTTGTTGATTGTAATAATTTAATTTTAATTTCTCTTGTTTCGCTTATTTTGGTTTGCATTACGGGAAAACTCACGAGCTCGTGCATGGTAGTGTAAGTCTAGGTTAATCTTTCTTTCTTGAATCATTAAATTCTTTACGTTAACCTCATTCAGATATGTTCTTTCTTGCTGAAACAACGTCCACTAGCCATCCCATTTCTTTCAGGCCACCTTTCTGCCACCTGAGTTAGCTGGAAGGTAAGGCGACCCACCTTCACTGTCATTCGCGGAGACCGCGAGTGGCAATAGGGAAAGTTAAGTAATATAAACGAAAAAGGATTTTTTTTTGAAAAGGGCGTCCATCCGTCTGTCCGTCTGTGAACACAACTGCCTTCTAAACTAACCCATACGTAGGATTTTTTTCCAAAATGGATTCCCAGTCGATCTGGCTCGACTCGCGGCGCTGCAATTTTAAAAAACATTCTTCAAAATTTGGTGGTACTTTGCATGAAGTCCCCCGGACTTTTTCAACATTGTCTCAAAAACGGCTCGAAACTTTTTCCTTAAATTTCTTTTAAAAATAGAGTAAAATACACTTATAAAGGTGGCATAGGTCCGATTTTCACGGTTAACTTTGTATTTTCGAAAATTGCAGAAGTTTGTTTTTTCCGCGTCTTCCTACAGCTGGGTCATTCCATATTAAATCAACAGTTTTAATTACAATTTTACCTCACCATTTTAGATTCAGATCAAATTTGGCACGTAGGTAGTATGAATAAAGAATAAGAAAACTACAAATTTTGAGTAAAATATTTCCACCCGTTTGTGAAATACAGTCATGTAAAATTTTACAAAATTGGGTTCCTGAAAATTTTTGATGTAGAACCTCACCAAATTAAGATACCGAGCTGAAACAGGTGTCAGTTTGCAGATTTCTTTATGGCCTTTTATGTGATATACAGCTCAATAGAGGTTGCGTTCAAAAAGTTTTTCAAATTTGAATTTAAAATTTTGATTTTGAGTTCTTTCAAAATACTGACCTTCAAAAAAATTGGAAAAATTCTAAAATAATCCTTATGTGTTTCCAAACAGATGGTGTAAGTTTAAAAATGGGACTGCAATGGGTTCACATGGTAATCTTTACTTAAAATGCACAATGTTTACTTACTGATTTAAAATGCATTTTATTTCAAATTATAAGCCCTAATATATATATAAATTATTAATTTAGTGTTTTTGTTGGCGAGTGTGTTGTGTTTTATTATTATTATGATTATTATCATTATTATTATTATTATTATTATTATTATTATTATTATTATTATTTCACTACATCACGACTAAAGATGTTATGAGTCGGCTGAATATAAGATCTACTCCAGGTTGTGACCAGCTATCTAAGGAGCAGATATAGGGACTGTCGGTGCCTCTACAAAACTTGGCGCAAAATGTGGGCTGTTCCAACTACAGCGATTTCTTGCACTTCCCAGTCTTTTGAATTACCTGGGAGTTTAGACAAGTTCTTACACACATTTTGCGGAACAAATCCCAGAGCTCCGATAACTATCGGTACGGCCTGTGCTTTTACGCCCCACATTCGGCTGACCTAGATTTCTAAACTCTTGTATTTAGACGTTTCTTTGCCTCCTTGGTAACGACGTTTTGATCCCAAGTCACAGCAATGTTGAAAAGTAAACACGGTTTTTTCTCCAAATCCCGGATAACTATAAACGGTTTGTTTGCCTCTATCGTGCGATCAGTTTGAATTTGTTGGTCGTACAATATCGTACACAATCCAACAGACGTCACCGGTTTTGGTGAGTGTTCGTACCACTTGGGGCATGTGTTTGGAATTTCGAGGGCGGTACAGATCTGCCAGTGGGGGTAGCTACACACCCTGTCGTATCTTTTCAAGTATTCGGTATTTTCTGGGACTGGACAAGCTGAGACAATATGATCAATGATTTCTACGCGTTCCTGGCAAATGCGGCATTTATCATCTTGGGAAATTTTGAGAACCACTTTATCATAATGTCGTGTTCTAATAGTTTAGGAGACACAGCGCGCTTTTCTGGAAAGAGGCCGTTTGAAGAGATAAATGTTTGGAAATTTGAACCCAAAAAATAGTAACTAACCGGGTTGCTGCAAATTTTTTGATTACAGATTATAGTTGGCACATGCTCACAGCAGATTTCGGCGCAAAACGTGAATCGTTAAGGTTAATGGTTTAGGAGATACGGCGCACTTTTCTAAAAAAAGGCCGTTCGAAGAGGGACATTTTTGGAAATATGAACCCCAGAAACTGTAACTAACCGGTACGCGGCAAATTTTTTGGTTGCAGATTATAGTTTTCACTTGCCTACAACTAATTTTGGCGCAAGGCGGGAATTGTTCAGGTCAATGGTTTAGGAGATACGGCGCACTTTTCTTGAATGAGGCCGTTCGAAAATGTACATTTTTGATATTTTGAACCCGGGAAACTGTAACTAACCGGTTCGCGGCAAATTATTTGCTTACAGATTGTAGTTGGCACTTACTGACAGCTTCATTCGGTGCAGAGCGGGAATTGTTAAGGCCAATTGTTTAGGAGACACTGCGCGCTTTTCTGGAAAGAGGCCGTTCGAAGAGATAAATTTTTGGAATTTTGAACCCGGGAAACTGTAACTCAGCCGTGCGCGGCAAATTTTTTTATTACAGATTATATTTTACGCTTTCATGCAGCTAATTTCGGCGCTCATAATGAATTGTTATGGCTAATGGTTTTGGAGACACCGCGCGTTTGCTTGAAAGGGGCTTTCAAAATGTAAATTTTTGGGATTCGAACCCGGGTAATTTAAACTAGCCGATCCGCGGCAAATTATTTTATTAATGATTATGTTTGCCACTTGGTTAGTGCTAATTTCGGCGCACAGTATGAATTGTTAAAGCTAATGGTTTACTAGAGAATGCGTCTATTTATTGAATGGGGCTAAATTAAGAGGTGCATATCTGGGATTCGAACCCGGGTAATTGTGTCTAACCGGTTGGCGGAAAATTTTTTTATTACAGATTTTGTTTTTCACTAATTTTCGGGAAATTTTGGCGTCGATTATGAGTTATGTGTGATTTTTCACGGGGGACGTCCTTTTACTTCTTTGATTGCGCTCTTATATTGAACGTATCTTTAACGTTTTTTAAATTCTTAATATTTTTCGAAAGAATGGAGATATCAATGTGATTTCTTCATTAATCGTTTAGAAATAAAAAGCGGGCAAATTTGGAGTATAATTTGGTGTGTATACGTGCATTATTAGCTGATTTATAGGTGTGGTCCTGCTAACATCCATTGGAAGTTAGCAGGAACACTGATTTTTTGGGGAAAATGGCTCGCGGCAAATTTTTGGTTTTCGCATCTCAAAAACGGCAAAAAAGCGGCAAATTATGAGCTATGCAGTTTTGTGATTGGATGAAATGGACCTGCTAACTTCCAGGACGTCTGTGAGTGTGCGGTTCAATGTCATGTGCGGTAATCGAGCATCTACCTAATCAGGCCTTTAGAACGGGTATGTAATGCTTTTCGAATTTGTGAAGTAGTATTCTCTAAAATGCCTTAGAACATGAAACGAGTCCGGTTATTTGAAATACCTTAATAAATATGATAAAATCAATTTTTGTGTGTTGATAAATGTCCAAGCACTTAGTTTATACCTTGTCCTTTCATGTGTATATTTGAAATGTTCCACCCAAGTTCCACCCCTACTCATATTCTCACAAAACGTAAAATAGTTGCCATGTCTTCTGCCCCAACCCTCATACAATCAATTATAACAATAATAGAACGAAATTATAAATAATATACAGCATCCAACTGCGCAATGTGGGAGCGAATGGAATAAAATCGAAAGTTAGACTTTTCGCCTATGATTGCGTAATACGTATACCTAGGTGGATTGATAAGTCTGGTAAATTTCCATGAAAACGTGGGAAATTTTATTATCTGGGGTCACTGTTGCTAAGAGTGATTCTTGAAATGGCTCTGTTAAAATGTACAAACAAATACAATGCGCAGCTGTTTTTGGCGCCCATCTTATTTGACTGTGGTGACAAAGTGCAAAAATAGAGAAAGACGAGTTTCGTGTGGTGTTAAAACATTTTTATTTAAAGAAGTGGAGTGCGATCTAGATACAAACTGAGCTTAAAGAAGTTCATGGGGAAGCTACAGCAGTACTTAAGACTATTTATTACTGGATAAACGAATTTAAACGTGGCCACACCAGCACTGAAGATGAAGTACGTTGGGGGCGCCCGATTGAAGTTAGTTCTCAAGAAATGGTGGATAAAATCCACGATAATGTAATGGCAGACCGTCGGGTGACAGTGCATGATATTTCTAAGATTGTAAACATTTCATATGAACGGGTAAGGAATATGATACATAAAATTCTATAAACGAAGGAGCTGTATCTGATGGGTTCCGCGACTGTTGACTCCGGACCAAAAACACACAAGGGACATTTCAAGATCGTGTTTAGAGCAGTTGGATTTCTGGCGTCGTTTTGTAACTGTAGACGAAACTTGGATCCACCACTACACGCCGGAGACAAAACGGCAGTCGAAACAGTGAGTTTGCAAAGGTGAAAGTGCCCGGAAGAAAGCAAAAACAGTTTTGTCAGCTGGAAAAGTGATGGCAACGGTGTTTTGGGACTCACAGGGAATTCTCATGATTGACTATTTGCAAAAGGGAATGACTGTGACGGGCACTTATTTTGTAACTTTATTGGACTGCCTCCATAGTCCGTTGAAGCACAAGCGGCCAAGAATGGCACGCATTAAAGTGATATTCCACCAGAACAATGCATCTGCTCACACGTCAGTTGTTGGCATGGCAAAAGTGCATGAGCTGAGCTTCGAAATTGTTCCCCATCCACCATATTCTCCAGATTTAGCACCAAATGACTTTTTCTTATTCCCGAACCTTAAAATTTGGCTTGGGGGAAAAAGTTTTTGTCAAATGAAGAGGCAATGCGTGCTGTAAATGAGTACTTCGCAAAGTTGGACACAATCGTTTTTTTTCAGGAAGAATAAAAAAAAAATTGGAATATCGCTGGCACAAATGTATTGAGCTACAGGGAGATTATGTTGAAAAATAAATTATTTGTTTTGCAAAAATAAATAAATAAATAAATAAAATTAAAAAAATTTTGCTATGTTTTTTAACAGACTTATCAATCCACCCTCGTATAGGAGTATTGGCTCGTCTGCTAATGAAAATGTTTTACAGAACGATCTGAACTATTTATGGAACTGGGCGTGCAAAAAATAAGATGGAATTAAATCCGGAAAAGAGTAAATTCATTTGTTTTACCAAGTCTCGCTCGAATGTACACCCCAATTGTGAATCAGGAACTCACGCTATACCACGTGTAAAAAACTGTATTTGGGTTTGGTCCTGAGAAGCGACTTGGGTTGGTTGGATCAAATTAACAATACGGTCAAAACGTCCTGGAGAGCACTGCACTTTGTAATGCGTATTCTAAAAAATAGTAGTATAAATGCCCGATCCCTGGCATATGCTACATTTGTTCGTCCTATTTTAGAATACAGATTTGCATGCTGGGACCCGCACAGAAAAGGGCAAATTGAGGCGTTACATAAAATTCAAAAACTGGTCGGTAAGTTTGTAAATCATGGGCGCATTGTTGATGAACGAGAAAAATGGGAGTTCCTGTCTAAGGCCCGCAACAGACTCCACCGAGGAATGCGTAGCGAGAAATGTGCGACGAGAAATGTGGAAAATCGAAACAAGGGGCACTTATGGACTTCCACGCACTAGAAAGAGTTTTCTCGTTCGCCTCTGCGGAGGCGAAAGAGTTCCTCGCTCGAGTCGGTCGGCGAGCGTGTTTTCTCGGACACATTTCTACTCCATCATTGTTATACGACATTTAGGCGTTCTCTGCCGCAGGAAAACACCAAACAGTGCATAGAACTGAATGAGGTTATAACATTTGGCAGTAAAAGATGCGATAAACTACCAATTTTTTAATCGTTTTCTTGAATTTTCTCTTAAAACGGAAATGAACAACAAAAAACTTATATGGAATTTTATGTTATGGTCTTATTTGTATGAAACCTGCTCATAATGAGTAATATAAAAATAAAAAATTGAAGCAAGAAACTTAAAAGGGTATTTTGAAAGAATTGAATTAATTTATAACTTTTCTTAATTGGTATTTATGAATGAATTTATAAAATGTGAATTTTATTATTATTTATTTGATAATTCATTATCTATTCATTATTCAACCAACAAATACAGTAAACCAGAGCGGGGTAGAGATTACGGAGCTCAAGAAAATTTGTTAATGTACTATTCTCCCTTATACGTCACATAATATCCTGTTTTTTACATTAAATAATAATTTGTATGCAATGCAGTTGTGTGTTTCTCTCTAGGTAATTCGAACTCGTTAAACAAATGGTTTACGACTACGAATGTAACAAAACAAGGATATCACGAGTCAAAATTACATTTAATAAATATTTAATAAAACAAGGAATGGGACTCGCAGATGATCTCATAGCTAAAACTGCTGCCACCACTCTCGGCTTGTGGCACAAAAAGGCATTTCGGAGACATCGAAAACCTCTTTGTAGTTTGTGGACGCAGCCTCGCCGGCCTCTTTCCTCATTTCTCGTCGAATATTTCTCGCAACGCATTCCTCGGTGTAGTCTGTTGCGGGCCTAAAAGAAGGGAACGGGCGCGCTTATGCGTAATGTGCAAGACACTGAGGAGACACAGCATGGGCAGATATCGGGTAAAAGATTACAGAAACCAGATTATAAAAGCAGTGGAGACCACCCTTGGAAAATACGATGTAGAAAGTAAAGAACTGATAAAGGCGAGGTCTCCTTTGCGTGAATCGCATTATAGTAGATTGGAACAAACTACCTGTAAAAGACCATAGACTAAGGATGTACATCTTTACTCTATGAAAAACCTAGAGGTTCTTCCTTCTAATATAGTCCAATTTAAAAATACACTTAATTCCATTTAGATTATCTCTAACAATACTGATACAATTATCTTTATTATTATTATTATTATTATTATTATTCCTCTATATCGCGACTAAAGATGTTATGAGTTGGCTGAATATAAAATCTACCCCAGGGTGCAACCAGCTTCCTAACGAGCAGATCTAGGGATTGTCGGTGCCTCTACGATACTTTGCGCAACATGTGAGCTGTTCCAAATAAAGCAATTTCTTGCACTTCCCAGCCCTTTGAATGACTGGCAGTTTAGCCAAGTTCTTACACAAAGTTTTCGGAACACATCCCAGAGCTCCGATGACTATCGGGACTCAAAAATTAAATTTTTGCGTAATTAGCAATTAAAAAGTACTAAATTGTGGCATATTTGTTTTTGTGGAAATTGAAAGTTATAGGGCCCTTTGAACGACCCTAGTTGAAAGTTGAAATTGAAAGTTATAGTCCTTTGAATGACTGGCAGTTTAGCCAAGTTCTTACACAAAGTTTTCGGAACACATCCCAGAGCTCCGATGACTATCGGGACTCAAAAATTAAATTTTTGCGTAATTAGCAATTAAATAGTTCTAAATTGTGGCATATTTGTTTTTGTGGAAATTGAAAGTTATAGGGCCTGCGGAAGGGAGGTTTCTATTTGCTCTAGAGTGGGAAGAAACCTCGTTGGGCTAAAACGGTTTATTCAAAAGTACCGCTCATTCGGCATTTTAGTTTGGATGACAAACTATACATCTATATACGTCTCTTTTCAGGGGACAGCTATATCTGGACTACACCACATACACACGTGTGAGGCAGTGCAAACATGTGTTGAACTTGTAGGTGCTTGTAGAATTCATTGTATTTTATAGAGTGCCTCGTCGTTCTCCCTGGCTGTGACACTGCATGTCTGGCCTGGTCTTATGCTTTGCGTACGAATAAGCATATTCGCCCTCGTAAAATAAAATATCAGCGGAATGTAGACTAGGAGCTTTGCCATACGATTCTTTTGTAATTTTTTTGTGTCGTACAAAAATGAGACAATTCATTCACTCGTTGCGAAGACCTCCTTAAAAAATGTTAAGTTGTTGCGGTGTGCGTATGTCATCTGTTTTATTAGTTTTGTTGTGATCACAGCCAGCCTCCGGAGCTGCAGGGCTCCCCAGCTGACCAGTTATAACGCAACGCGTGGTAAACGAGTGGGAGGGACGAAATTTTGTTGCAGGTGCACAGTGCAAGTGCATTATTCGAATACACGAAACAGAGCTAGACGCAAGGAATTGGTGACATTACTTGTAATAAAACTTCGCTCGGGTTTGGTGGTGGAAAAGTTAAATATTATGAGTAGAGCATAAGATTTGGTGCTATGTAAAGACTTCGTCATGTGAAATGATGGCTATTATTTGTACATTTCGAATAATACAATACTGATAGTGTGTTGAAACGTCCATATACGATGTACGTATGTTCGAGATCTTTGATGTTCTATTTTGTGGCGGATATAACCCAATACAATAAGTAGAAGTACAAAATCACAATATGCACTCCATGAATCTTACTAAATCTGAATTTTGATGTGTCATACAAAATCTTTTTCAGATGGATCAAATACTGTTTCTTGTGGCTTTAGTACATATTCTGTATTGCCCATACACAAAAGTTGAAGAAAGTTTTAATTTACAAGCTACACATGATATTTTATTCCATGGATTTAATATAACGGAGGTAAATCATTGCTATTAGATTTTTTAAGTACACTATTGAATAATATTTATCTATTTGTTGATTTACATTATATTTCATTAATTTCAGTATGATCATCATGAGTTTCCTGGTGTTGTTCCCCGAACATTTTTGGGACCCCTATTCATCTCTGTTTTATCTTCTCCTGTGGTATTAATCATTCATACTCTAGGGCTGAGTAAATTTCTAGCTCAGTATGTAGGTAAGACTGAATTTGTGAGATTTCAGAAGATTACACTGTAG
The DNA here is from genome assembly GCA_031308135.1 of Acheta domesticus. Classification (NCBI taxonomy): domain Eukaryota; kingdom Metazoa; phylum Arthropoda; class Insecta; order Orthoptera; family Gryllidae; genus Acheta; species Acheta domesticus. The sequence goes on from JAHLJT010000631.1 coordinate 96,999,883, forward strand.
TTTTAAAACACTTCAAAAAAGTGTCCTTGCAAGAAATTTATTACACATAAATTGTAATTATAATTCTTCTAATTTCAATGCTGCTTTGGATCATGCCTTTGTACATATTTCTGTCATTTTAGTAAGAGCTGCTCTCGGCCTTTGTGTGTTGGGGGCATTTAGAGTATTGAGGAAAACTTTGCAAGATGAATTTGGTGCTCCTTTCTCCTTCTGGTTTGTTGCCATTACTGTGACCCAGTATCATTTTATGTACTACCTGAGTCGTCCTCTTCCAAATATTATGGTGCTTCCGTTAGGTGAGTTTTTTGCCTTTGTGTTAGATATGAATCAAAGTTCAAAATTTTAAGTTTCCAACTTTTTAATATGGTGTAAAAGTAAGTAAAAAATAATTCTATAGATAACAAGCTCTGTTTATTTTAATTTCTAGAAAATGCTTGTGCTGAAATATTTCCTGTACTATTGATTATTTGTTTTCTTTGTTGAACGACCCTTTACCAATATGTTGATGTACACTACTAGTATTGAAGCCTATATAATGGGTCATCCTTCATTAATTGTACGGATCCGAACTTCACATTTCCTACGTAATATCTTATTCATTTTGTTGAATTTTTACAGCATTACTCGCTCTTCATTTTTGGATAAAGCAGTGGCATTCGTATTTTATATACTTCTCTGCTGCAGCAATAATAATCTTTCGTGCTGAACTAGCCCTTTTCTTAGGGCTTTTGCTTCTCTCTGATCTTCTATTTAGGAAAGTGAGCATTATGAGGTAAGAGTTAAAAGTGATATTATAAAAACATGAAGTTCTGTATGTGTGTCTGCTAAATTATTACATAAAAATTGATTCTGTTATTTTTCAGTGTTTTAAAATCAGCTGTACCCGCTGGATTAATATTTCTCACTCTAACTGTTGTGGTTGACTCATTATTTTGGCAAAGACTTGTGTGGCCTGAAGGAGAAGTTTTATTTTTCAATACTGTATTAAATCGAAGCCATGAATGGGGTGTATCCTTTGCAACATATTAAAACGTGAAGAGTACCAATTTGCTGTGAATATTCATAACATGAATTTTGTGAAATATTTCTAACTACAGTATTTCACTTCAATGCTCAGTACATTATCTTACTCAAATTTTTCCCTTCTTTTCCTAGTTTTTTCCTGTACAAATGAATTGTAGGTTAAGATCTGTAACGTGTTGGGTTTAAGTGATTTTTCACCGATAGCATTTTCATCAAACATACAAAAATGCTTGTCATTATAGCATTTGAGTAATTTTAGTTATTAGGTAAGGATTGGAATGGTCATTGGATTTTGATTTATAATCAAATTAGTGTTTCAAGTTATTGTGGAGATGCTGATGAAGCTGTAGAAACTTGAAGGGGAAGCAGAATTTTGATGAATAAGATAAAGAGCATAGAATATAATCATAATGATAATAATAGTAATAGTAATAATAATAATAAAAATGGTAATAATATTTTATTGTCATTAGGCTCTATAGCAATAAACAAAGTCATATTTGAATACAAAATTGCTTAAAACTACATACAACTATAGACAACGAGCCATGTGTCAACAGAGAAGGATACAACGTACATACAGTAGTGCCTAAAGCTAATTACAGACTGAAAACAATGACACAAAAGAGTGCAATACATAACACACACACACAAATATATATCTACTGTCTCATTTATAGAGTACTGTGCAATTAGAACTCAAGGGGCATGAACAATAAACAAGTTTGATTATACTTTCTGATCACCATAGAAAGCCAGCTTATCCAAAATTATCTCATGGTTCACACAGTCAAAGGCCTTGCTCAAGTCGCAAAAAGTAGCCTAACCAAATTCTCTGGCGTCATAGACGCGTAACACCGCTCTGACCAACGAGTCCATAGCATCAATTGTTGATTTATGATTTCTAAATCCAAACTGATGATTTGTGTTTATATTAAATTTCTCTATAAAGGCAAAACCTGCGAGTACACGATCCTTTCTACGACCTTAGAAAATACAGGGGTTAGGGAAATAGGACAATAACTGGCAGGGCAGTTTTTTTTTCACCTTTTTTGTAGATAGGGATTACCCTAGATAATTTTAATGAGCTGGGAAAAACGCCTTCCCTTAGGCACTTATTCAGACAGTTGGTTAGTGGTTCGATTATATCATCATTGACACCCTTTAGGACATTGTAAGATAAATCATAAATATCAACACTGTCTGAAGGATTGGACTTTTTAACAATGTTTTAAATAGCACAAGTTGTTACCTCCTCGAATACGTATAGCATATACATATCAAGTGAACAGGGAGTGAATGGTTCTATCTGCAAGGATTGATCATTTAAATTAAACTAGTGAAATAAGCCAGATCCATTTGAATGTGCTCTGGTTGGTCGTTTTCTTGATGAATTTTTCATCCACAATTTGGATAATGGAGCTCTTTTCATTGTTCATTTCTGGCTGTTTCCCACGTTTTTATTACTGTATGTCCTTGCCTCCTCAGTTGCCCAAGCCTTGACACCCTGATGTGAATGTTTACTGGCAATTGATTTAATAAAAAGGGATTAGGTTTCAGGAAGTAGGAATATGTGAGAAGGAACATTTGAGAAAATTTGCACTATGTAGAATAATGAATTGAGAGAAAAATGGAATAAAGCCATAAAAATATTGCCAATGAAAATGTCATATAATTTTGTCTATGATGTAAGTTGCATTTTTATGAATATGCTTTTGTAGGAATTTAATACTAAATTGGAGTTTTAACCTTAACATTTTCTCAGACTTCTCCTTTTTTGTGGTACTTTTATTCTGCTATTCCTCGAGCAATGGCTTGGTCAGTTTTGCTGTTACCCTTTGGTGCATATTATGAGCCACGTGTGCTAAGAATGTTGATACCTGTTGTAATATTTGTCTTCCTGTTTTCTTTTTTACCTCATAAAGAGTTACGCTTTATTATATATATATTTCCAGTACTTAATGTTGTTGCTGCAAGTGCCTGTAATAAAATGTGAGTTCATTTTAAATGTTTATTAAAATAATTGTGTTTTAGGATGGTCCATTTAATTTGTTGAATTTACAACAGTTCTCCTAAAAACAATAATTGTTTTCTTTATGAGTTTCTAAAAGGAATAAGAAATAATGAATTTGATAATACTAGATCATAAATACAAGGGTTAGGGCAGAAGTCATGGCAACTATTTTTTTTTGTGAGAATTCGAACATGGCTGAAAAATGTGAAATATAGACAAGAAAGGAGAAGGTATGAACTAATTGCACAGACATTTTACGAGACACCAAAATTGTGGTTCTCATATTTATTAAGATTCTTGAAATGTCAGTACTGGTTTCCTGTTCCAAAGCAATTTAGCGTATATGAATTCACTTCAATTCATTTCAAAAGAATTATATCCCATTCTAAAAGCCTGATTAGCACACGTCACCTCGGTCCACACATTCAGAATAATCCAGGTCATCATGTGATTGTAATCCAGCTCATCATTGGTGATCACTGGTAGGTAAGCGTCCTTGAAGAAAATCTCCCACCCACCTCACCACTGTCCGATATTGTCCTATACGAAAATTTGTTATTCCAAAGACCTTCCACCAATTTCCTGTGATATTCTCAGGCATTTCTCACATAGAGAATGGGTATCTTGATATACGAATACTATTGGAAACAGGTTACATTCATCTTGTACGGTGCCATCAAAGAACTGATTTCACATTGCTCTCGTTGCTAATAGAGACACTCAGAGAGAGCCACCTGTTGTTGTGAACACACATTAGTACCACTTTTCTTTCAAGTGACAAATAAAATTGTCTCGTCCAATAACATTGTTTTTAGAAAATAAGTAGTTGTCATGACTGCTGTTCCAACCCTCATATTTATTAATTATTAAACTCTTCACTAATTATTTACTAGTATTTGTTTTGTTTATGCTAACAATTTTCTGTTTTAGATGGCAGTACAGAGGAAAGTCTGTTTTTCACTCCTTCCTTGCTATAGGGGTCTTCGCTCATCTTGTATTGAATATAGTCTTTACTTTATTTCTATTATGTATTGCGGGAACGAATTATCCTGGTGGTGTAGCCATTGCTCGACTTCATAGACTGGCTAATGAAGAGAAATCTGTCAATATTCACATTGATGTACTGTCAGCCCAAACTGGAATTTCAAGATTCACTCAGATAAATCCACACTGGAGGTAACAAATCTTTTAATACAATACAATACTTTATTCATTCTGAACAAAATACAGAAAATTATATATATGGTGTGGCGGAAGGGAAGGAAGTTTAGTACCTGAAGATTAAAAAAAATATTCCGAATATTCACAAAACTGTTGCAGTTTTTCCTGAACTCTGCTTTCAGTCCTTCCCTATTTTCATAAGTATTATGTATTGAAATAAGTTTGTTTCCATCCCTAAGTTATTATTATATGCTTATTAATATTTAAAGTGTTTGCTCATAATATGCAATATTCTTTGTTCAGTTTTAATATGTATTTTATTTTATTTTTTTATTTATTTATGTCAAAAACAGTTAAAAACTGCGTGTGACGAGCTATGGGAAGAAGTGAATTTTGTGCACGTTTTCATAATTCTGTGGTCTCTATCCTAAACCATATTCTAGTCGAATTTTGAATACAGAAAAGAGAGTTTTTTTCGAGTTTTGTTGACAAAATATTCGCTCCTATATAATAAAATATATTTTCAAAGGTAAATTAGCTATAAATTCCTGCCCTGAACCCTCATGTTCTTCATGAAAGAATAATACTTTTTGCCGCGATAATATGAAAAACGATAATTTGAATAACTATATTTCCCACTGAAATTCAGAAGACGTGCACAAATAATGAAGTTACATTTATGTCCAGAAGCAAAACAAGGGACCATCTCAGCATTTGCTCAAGGATCAGGGAAACTGGACAAAAAACCTGATCGAGATGGGGGCCATCAACCCAGAAACTGTGGTACAATACTTGTTACAGGTTCTTTATTCTGATAGTGTTTTGCTTCAAGATTCCATTAATATCCTGTGATATAAAACCCCATTAAAAGGAGTTGAAGTAATAAACAATTTTATTACAATACGTAGTTATCACAAATCTTTATTTTCAGTCTTTCAATTCCTTCAACCAAAGATAGACAAATAAATTGAATATGCAGAAGGATGGAAAGCAGAGTTCAGGGGAAAAGCCCGCAACAGTTTTGTGAATATTTGGCATATGTTTCGTATCTTCAAATACCAAGATCCCTTCCCTTCCCGTCCCCGTTAGCACGTTTGCCGGTGGAGTGCTACGTGACCTTGTGTGGCGGACTGTTAGGAATACATTCAAAATATCCGTTAAACTCTAGTCGCAAAAATTAAATTACTCAAAAAAATGCTTATCTAACATATGACAATATGTATATTGCTGGATTCATCTTTTTACGCTTGTTATGATAGACTGAAGAAATATGTATAGTTCTATTTGAAAAAACAAAGTTACCTCAAATATCTTGTAAAATACAAGTGATAAAACAGAGATTAATTCACATATCAATTAGCCCCATTCCCTCAAGCACTTCTGTGAAAACTGCAGTGCAATAACTTCAAACGTTCAAAAGTTACAGGAGGTGCTAAAGTTATGTGACTCACCCTGTGTAAAATTTTGTATCTCGCTGAGGACTCAGTCCTGTGTGTGAGACCTGATAACAAAATTACAAAATTTACAATTTTCTCCTAAAATAGTAACACTTTTTAAATAAAGAATTAATAAAAAGTATCAAGTTTAAAATAATGAATGAATGAAAAAAAGGAACAAAGTAACAAATTTTACATTTTAAGTAAATGTGGATAAGTTAAATTAAATTATATAATGAGTTAGATCATAATTAAAGGCATCGTGTGAAGTGAATATAACTTACCAGTAACTTTTCAAGGATTGCAATTCCAAATCTGCAGTGATTGGGAAACAAAATCAGTTTGAATACAGTGAAGGATTTCTGAACATCTACTGATGTGTCTGGCGTATATTTTAGAAGTCCAACATTAGCGACACAGAAATTTGGGAATTTACATTTATTTCCACTCGGAAGTTTCCCTCGGTGTATTTTCAATCGACCATTTTCTCAGAACATGGCTAGTATTTATGAAATAGAGAAAAATATGTTGGTATACATTCAGGAATCCTCTCATATTTCAAAATATAAATACTTGAATTGAAGGTTTTGTAATTAATGGTCAGGTTGGATCATTGCCGACTTTCTGATAGCTTAGCATTGTATAAAAAAATAATACATAGAAGGCAAAAACATGCAGTAATTCTAAAGAAAAGGCATTTAATCTAAAATAAGCATTGTAAACCTTCGTCATACGTTGTCATTTGTCATGATTTGTGCACATATATTATCAGCCTTTAAATAAGTTCACTAGAAAAAAATAGGCATTTCCTTAAACATCTTGATGTCTAATGATTACCATCAATACACTTTCACAGAGCAATAAACAGAAGTATAGTTTCACAAATTACCAAGTGTCAGGGATATAAATATGACCTTCATAGCTTATTAAATTCAAATTCAAAAGTGTCAAATGGATTCTATTTAGTATTAAACAGATAGAATGTTTATATGAATAAGAGTATGTGATACAATTAATTAAATTGATATTTCTTTTACTTCACTTTACAGAGAATATCGTTAATTGACCTTTTCATAAAGAAATGATTTTATGTGTTTTCTTTGTGCCTTTCACTGTTTTTATTTTCCCATATACGTACGTATACATGGAGTGATATACATTGTATAGGGAAAGTTATGTAATGCTGCGCAAAAAAATGGCCAATTTTCAGCGGAAAAATATTCATTGCCGGGCCGCGAAAACGAAAAACTGGATAAAACCAGTTGCTAAATTAAGAAAAAAATCCCCTAACACGTGGTGTAGCCAGAAACCCTGTTTTCTAGTTCCTTGATACCAAGAAACCAATTGAAAGGAAAACTTCCGTCTGTGTGACTGACTGTCTGTCTGTCTGTCTGTGAACACTGCTAGTGCCTAAACCATGCGTACGATTTCTTCCAAAATGGATATTCCCCGGTCACAGCCCCGGTCACATTCAAAGCTTTGAGATTTTGAAAAAGATTCTTCAAAATTTGGGGGTACTTTATATGAAGCCTCCTGGGGATTTTCAAAATTTTCTCAAAAATGGCTCCAAATTTTTTCTTAATATTCTTGTATAAATAGAGTAAAATACACTTATTAACAGGGCATAGGTCCAATTTTCACGAATGACTCTGAATTTTCGAAAATTGTGAGTTTGAATTTTTTTCGGCGTCTTTCTCCAACTACAAAATTGAAGAAAGAGATTTTTTCTTCAAATAAAATTTGTTCTGCGTATTAAGTTCTTTCATAAAGGTCATGTAAATGTGTTTCAAAATTTTAGTAGTTTTCGTGAATATTGCGTGCAATATGTGCAATTTTAAAAAATTACAAAAACAAGATTTTCTCAAAAACGGCTCCAAATTTTTTTGTTAAACTTTTGTTAGTGATAGTGGTAAATGTACTATATCAGATGCCATAAAAGCTATATTGCTCTATTGGTTGGTTTTTTTACAAATTACAAAAATGTAAATTTTTTCACGTTTCGCACGTTGATAATATTTACATTAGCAGTGATTTTTTTTTCACATTATTGTATTTATGAGTACATGTGCTTTAAATAGTGTCAAGTAAAGTTTATCGAAAACACAAGTTTTCTGTGAAAAGTAGCTCACAATTTCACATTTTCAGAAATGCTCAAACGCCATTTTCTCATATTTGGCTGCAAATTTTTTCTTCAAACTTTTGTAATGGATAGTGCTAATTATACTCTTTAGTATAGTGTAAAATTTATTTTGAGTTATTTTTTTGTTTTTTCAAAAATTACATAATTGTAATTTTTTTGAAAGATCTCTCACATCTTTAATATGCACATTACCAGCAATTTGTAAAGATTATTATATTTGTGAGTGTATGTGCTTCAAATACCTTCAAATAAAGTATTTTGAAAACTCAAACATTTTCTGTGAAAATGAGCTTCAAATTTCGCATTTTTAGTAGCGCCAAAATGCCATTTTCTTTCAAATGGCACGTAATTTAAAAAAAAAAATTGCCATTTACGATTAGGTTTTTGTGTTTTTTAATATTCTAAAATGAATATTTCCGTTCTACCAATAGGAAACCAAAAAATTAAGAAAATGACAAAAAAATGTACTTTTGGCGGTGATAGCTGGCAAGTAAAAGTTTGTGGCAATTCCGAATAGCTGGCGAAGACCCAAGGAAATAGAAAACTAATACGGGAAAGGCTGTGCCATTCTGTAGCACCACTAGTTTTATTATATCATTGTTGCAATAGTCCTCTTTCTAAGTATTGTTCAGTGTTGCTAAAAATATAATGGTAATGTTCTTCACATTATCATTAGCCCACTTAAATAACTTCCAGAATAGGTTCCTTACAGAATTGATGGCTAGCTTTCATTAAGAATATTATAATGGCCCCCTCCCACTACATCATAAGGTCCCTTTCTGTAAACGTAGCAAAGTGAAGAAATGACATTCACCTCTCACATTGAAGACATCTTTGTGGAAGTATAAATTCGCATTGTTGTATAACACTAGGCACTGACCCCGTCTGAAAAATATATCTGTTAACACCGTCATAATCTTACTTGAGAAGTGTTACATGTTTACACTGAAAAGAGTAAACATGTCTAATTCGTGTCGTGTTTTAGGCATCCAGCAAAAAATAAATTAAAATTTTTTTTCAAATACTTTGCTTTCTCTGATGTGTAGCACAGAGGGATGCAGTGTAGCTAAGGCGTTAATACGCTGCAGTCTCTGAATTACATCTTCAAGTATGAAAAAATAATTTTCTTAAAAATATTTGCGCAAAAAATTTTAAACATTTGTGTGCACATGATTCTTCGGAAAAAATTTTGGTAATGTTTCTGAAGGGGGAGGGATTGGAGAGGGGAAAGAAAAAATATGTGACACCTATTTTCATCTCTAGTACTTATAAAAAAAAGTTTCAAGTTGCTAGAAAATAGTGATCTTTTTGTGAGTGATTTGATGAAGAATGACTTAAATGCGGCTTCAAATTTTTTCTTTATGTTTCTTTCTTTCTTTCTTTTCTCTCTCTCTTCTTTTTTTTTATATAGATAGAGCAAAGGATTCTTAAAAAATAGGTAGGACAGATATCATTTTCATTGACCACCGAATTTTCAGAAATTGCAAAAGTTAAAAATAATGCAAGAAGGTATGTGCCTTTGTAGACCCAGTTATTTTACAAAAAATACGGTCTGGTAGATAAATTTAAGAATTTGAAAGTGTTACTGAAATTGACATGAGTTTGACATTATCTTCATGATGCTGTTTTTAAAAGGGGGTGTGTCTTAAAATATTTTGTGTACTATTCATTATATTTTATTGATAACCAGTGTTACTAATTTTGTTCCAGGTATAATAAAACAGAAAACTTGGTGCCAGGTGGACCAGAGATGCTGAAGTTTTCTTATTTGCTAATTGAAGCTAAAAGCAAATATTCTCCTAATTTAAAACCTTATTTGAAAACACATGATATATTGGAGTCAGTGGAAGGTTTTTCCCAAGTCGCTCTAAATTATCATTCCTTTCCACCTTTGAGGATCAAAACAAAACCTTTAATTTTTATTCTTAAAAGAAAAGATTATATTCCGTCATATGTTGATGAAGTCAGTGAAGAGATCCTAGAGGAGATAGAAGCACCTTCATTGGCAGACCTTGAAGATCTAGCTCCAGCTGAACCTGAACTGAAAGTGGAATTGGACACCATGGAACTGACTGAACCCTTCTTTGATCTTGGTACATTGGAAAAATATGAAGATAAAATTAAAGAAACTTTTATATCATTAAGTGTTGAAGATAAGGTAATTACTGTAGAAGAAATTCCCAAGCCATTGAATGATGAGAGTGGGGATTCATGCATGCTGGAGAGTTGCATGACACCACTTGACAAAGAGGATGAGGAAGAAAAAGAATCGGCAGATGAAAAAATTCATATTGTAGATTCTAAGGAAAAAGAATTGGATGAAGATAAGCTTTATTCAGAATCAAAATCTGTGAGAATAGAGGATGAGAAATCCCATTGGACTGAAAGTGAAGAACTTCAAGTAGAAATTGAAACAGAAACTGAAACTGAAATTCAACTGGAAATTGGGGAACCAAATGAAAGTGAAATATTCAAGTACAAAGAAGAAGCTCAGTTACTTGATTCCAAAGTTATTTCATCTGGTGATAAAGCACAATCTTCAATTTTCAGTGGTGGTGCTGGCAATGTTGAGCACTGTGTAATTGGGTCAGAGCAGTGTGCAGAGCAAACACCATCTATTGTTGAGAATTTAGTTCATAATACAAATGAAGAGCAAGTTGTTCAAGGGAAAAGTAAGAAATCCAAGGGCAAGAAATTTAAAAAGAAAAAAATTATGAAAGAATTTTTAAGTGAAAGGGAATCTCTTGATAATGAAGTTCAAAAAGAGGAAATGGAAAATATCAAAGAATTTGAAAATAAAAAGGAGTTGGAAGAAAATGTTACACCAATTGAAGATAAGTCAAAATTGGAAGAAAATGTTACACCAATTGAAGATAAGTCAAAATTGGAAGAAAATGTAACACCAATTGAAGAGAAGTCAAAACTGGAAGAAAATGTTACACCAATTGAAGATAAGTCAAAACTAAACTCGCAGCTTTTGAATGAAGAACCTTTAAAAGTTTCGGAAATCATTCAAAGTAACATTGTAGAACCACCATCGGGAATTGATATTTCCAAAGAAATGCCCAAAAAAGAATCAAAAAAGAAGAAAAAGAGTCAGAAGTATTTGAAAGCACAAAGTATAGACATCAAAAGAGAACAAACTCTTGATATGGAGACAACAGAAACAATTGTTAGTAGCAATGAAGGCACTGTAACAGAGGAACCAACAGATTTTAAGAACAAGGAATCAGATTCTAGTCTGTTAGATGCAAATAAGGAGAGCCTTGATGATTCCTTTCCTCAAACTCTTGAAATGGATAATTCTCATAACATGGAAGACGATAAAGATTTGAAGGTGGAAATAATCAGTGAAAATAAGGATGTTGAAGAGCAAATAGTTACCAAAGAAAAACCTCTTAAGAAAACAAAGACTAAAAAGAAAAAAGGGAAATCTGAAATTGAGAGTGTTGTAACACCTGACATTGAGCAACCAGTTGAAGTGCATAATAATTATAAGGAGAAAAAGTCTGAATTTGACAAAACTGAGGAATTGGTTGTATCCAGCAAGGATCCCAATAAAACCCAGTGACACAATGGACTTCCTACTTGCATTATTCTATTAGGAATATGTTTGAATGTACTATACTTGTAACTTCCCTCCATTTCCACTCCTCTCTCAAAAAATTGGCAAATGATGGTGCTCGTGTACATACTTTTACATTTGTTCTCTAAAATGTATCAGAAATTTGTCATAATAGTGTGATTCCTGAGGAAATGAGGAAGGAATATGTCAGATTCTGCTCACACATTACTTTTGTAAGAATGTGAAGTGAAGCATAAAATATAAGATTTTATAAATATTTATTTTTATTTAAATGAAAATCTGAGGAGAAAAGTGTGTAACTCTCAATCCATGTATTCTAAAAAATGACAAAAACCTTCCATTGTTCAATTAATATGTTTTACTTATTAATTAATCAATCGCTTTTCATGGAATGTTGGTCAATGAAACTTTCTTTTAGAGTTATGCCAACATTTTGTAACATTAATTGTACCCTCTTCAAGGCTGTAGATATTAAAAATGGTTACTTTTATGCTGAAGTTACTACTCTGATATCTTACTTATGTTCGTCTCCATGTCTGAATGTCAGATGTGTGAACTACTTATTTGTAAAGCCTTATCACCTGTTGCCTATAGTTTTGCAGTGCTATAGAAAAATTAATTTGTCATTGAATTGTGAGTTATTGACTTTCTCCACACCTGTGGCACATGCAAGCTGCAAATAACTTAAAATTATTCATTGTTTTATGAAAATTCTGGTGAATATGGTGAAGCAATTATTGATTGTTTTATTGATCTCCTTTCACCAGTACATTTGAAACACGTTTTGGAATGTTTTCGTCCATAATTTATTATATTATATTGGATTGACAGCTCTGGATATGCCATTGTTTTATATTTTGGGGTGAGTGCTAATTAAATTGTTATGGCTTTAAGATTTTTATTTTCTTTAATTTATTTAAGGGTACCTTCATCTATTTATTATGTTTTTATTATTATTTTCTTTAAGTTATATAAGGGTACCTTCATCTATTTATTATGTTTTTATTATAAATTCTGTGTGAGTCTCTCCATAGCATTATTTACTAATATAAGTGAAGGTGTTGCAGAATATACTATTTGAGTAAGTAAGTTGAAAGTTTTTAAACAGAATCCAAGAAGATTGGTTGTTTTAAATCGGAGCATTACAGCTTTCTTAAATATTCCTCTCATTTGGAAGTGTTGACAAAGAGCTCCTCTATATTTTTTGAAGAGTTATTTATAACATTAATACACAGAGGCATATCTATGGTATGGCAGACATGGCACTTGCCATGGGCGCCACTCACAAGGGGTACTGTTTAGAGTACACCCACTAAAACAAATAACAATAACTCTAAAACCTGCCATTGGTGCAAATTCTATGCTTACCATGGGATCTTGAATCCCTAGATATGCCTCTGGTAATACACATTTTGGTATTATGCTGTGAAAAGTTTTTTTGGTGAAAAGAAATGTTTTTGGTAAGCAGTACTGCACTCGGCAGTGTTGAACTTAAAAAAAAAAAGAGATATCTTTTTTTGCACAAATATAATGGTCCTGGTTTAGATAAAGTGTTCTGTACTGGTCACAATGTGTTTCAGATGAGTTGATTTATGATTATTTAATTGAAAAGGTATCTCGCAAGGAAGATCATCACTCCCATGGTTATATGATGTCTCAACTTCTGAAAGAAAGATAACAATTTTTTCCAGTTCTGTGCTGCAACTGTTATTGTCCCTTGTAAATTCCATTAACAAAAGTTCACTGCCCTTTGTCAAGATTTTCAAGCTTATAATAGTGTTTCCATGTGTGTTATTTTCCTGAACTATGTTGCAAGTTTCATTTGATCTGCCAAATTTATCGGCATGAATTATTTCACTCGTGCAGTCTTTTCATACTTCATAAGTGGTACTTGTAAAAGAGACCCAATGATTTTTGAGTTTCCACTTGGAGATTGCAAAAAACTTTCAGTCCTGTCTCCATAGTTTTTTTGTTCTTTGCTTTTATTTCTTGTTACATACTAATTTATATAATATATTTAAGGGACTATCCTACCTAATGACTGTGATGTTTTTTAACCTGTGGTTCATGATTGTGTATTTTTAATTAATTTTTAAATAATGTTTGAGTTGTTAAAAGAATTGACTGCCCTGACTGGGAATAAAACTCAGATCTCTTGATATACTCCCTGTCCCATTACCGTTTGAGCTACCGACGCAGTCAATTTTCCGAATAGCCTTTTGGGGTACCATAGCCATGATAATCATATGCTTTACCACCTTATCACGTTTGTTAGCTTGAACAATTACATACGAATATGTTTCCTGTATCACAGTTGTCAATGGTAAGCCCGTAGCTATATGCCAAGATACTCATTCTTACAGTGTTTTAAATAAAAAGCCCTGTAATTACAAGTAATCGAAGAAACTGGTTAGAGCTCTAGGTACTGCAACAACAAGTGTCTTGCTAAGTAACTGGGTTCATGAGAATGCTTTACAATTGCAATATGGAAAACGTGTTCCCATATAATTATTGAAACTAACAACTATGACAAGATTTGCATGTGTATTTTTAATTTAATGCTTACTGGAACTTTTCATTTTAATTTAAGTTAAGTTAATTTAAGTAGTCATTAAGAGTACTTGAAGATGGTGAGAACTCTAGATACTGCACCAAATTAATGATCATTGCTGCGGTTTGTAACATGCTCATGGTGTTACAGATTGTGTAGAAAATATGTTTAAAGCTGCAATGTCTTCATTTTTCCATAGATATTTAGTATGAATGTGTGTGTGGAACTGGCATTATTTGTGCTGTACATGAATTTCTACTTTCGTGACAATCAGGTCATACAATCAAGTCTACATTTTAAAGTTTGCAATTACCTCAGGCATCACATGTAGTCATTATGACTCCTAAGAAATTAGTTTAAATGTGTTTCTCATAGAAACACAAGTGTTAGTAGTGTGTAATATGTACTGATGAAAAATATATACATTGTTTTGTATAAATTAAGATATTTTTAATTGTATATTAAATGAGTGGTTTGTTGAAAGAAATATTTGCATTTTCATATTGGTGTGAAAAATAAGACTTAAAATACCCAACATTTTCAGTGGATTCAGCCAAAGAGGATTACTATAGTAAAAGTATTTTTATTCGTTATGAAGTGTTGTGAAATACATGTTTTAAATGACATTGTAAATCATTTTTGTTATTTCTCAAATGTGTATTTCCAAATTAAGGACTACATTTACACAGATTTATATTCAGTTGCAATTGAAATATTTCCAATTTTTGAATGAAAAATTAAGTAATTAATTGTATGTCTACTGGGTGGACTGATAGTTGTTGCTGTCATTGTAAATTAGACCAATTGGTTGATAACCTGTTGGGATTCGCCTTCCAAAATCATTGTGACAGTAATTTAGGTGATACTTTCCTAGCTCTGCAAAATGTTTTGTACGATGGGATGATCAGGCTGCAGTCACTTGTACCAACATCTAATAGACATCTTTCTGTTCTTTTTCCCTCTAATTATTGTTTTTGAAGAAATAAATGGCTAGCAAGAAATGAAATGAAAAATTATCTGAAACAAAAATGTTCCATGTTTTTGTATATTTGGATAACAATAATATTTATTTTATTACCTAAAATGTATCATATGATGGTTGTGCCATATCGATTTTTTTATGAATGAATAAGGTCATGATCTTGCAGAGTTATGATCAAAGAAATGTTAACTCTTGTCTAATATACATCATAGACATAGGTGCTCAAGAAAACTGATTAATAATAATATTTGAAAATTATTTTAACCAAAATAGTTAATATTTTGATATGATAGTGATGATATGTAATGATTTGGTAGTCCATTTTTTGTATTTTCAATTATATTTTTATCATCTAATTACATGTTTGTAATGACCACAGGTGGTGCTGTGTAGTATAAGTAAGAGTAAATAGCATATTTTTCTCTTCAATATTCAGCATTGATAATGATATGTTTTCTCCCAAAATATCTCGGCTGCTCTAAGGCAAAACCAACAATTTATTTAAAACTGAACTTTAGACACTATTGCATGTACTGTTGGCTTTTGCATAAAGGTGCACCTATATATCAGACATATTTGTGAATGTCTTTAGTACATTCAATGATTTCTCTACCTTAAAATCCAGTATCTACACATTTAAGGCCAAAGAAAAGTATTAAAACTTTCTTTCCTCAAAATAATTAGATTTTCAGTTACTATGTTTTGGCGTGGAACAGCCGATCTGTCCCAGAAAGATCTTGTAGAATCTAAGTTAGATTTTTACATTTGATGTATTAAAATTATTACCGGAGTTGAATTATTTTTATTGACTTTAATTTCATTTTTTGCGAATTCTCTTAAAATCATTCGTTTGGGAAATAATTTTTCTTTTTTTTCTCTCTCCTCTCTCTTTCTCTAGGCTCAGGAGTGTTTATTCTCCAAAAATTGTTTTGGTGGTACATAACAGTGGCAACAGACTACCAGTCCAATTGCATGTGGAGAAAAGGGAACAATAAAGAATATTTTTAGTTTGAAAGTTTAAATAATATTTCACTCTACCTTTTTTATTAATTCTGTTTTACCAGTTTTATAAGATTTTGTAAACAAAGATATTTAAGATTTTTTCTTGCTCATTTGTTATGTTAATCACAGGATTGGAAATTACCAATATCTGAATTCAAGTCAAGTTATTCATGTGATAAAGTTTTATTTTGGTGTATAGTTTCTGTACATATGCCATTTTAAAATGTGAGTTGTACTTTCTTATCAAACCAGCACTCTGTCTTTAGTTCATCCCTGTGCCTTTTGCCAATTTGTTTACTGGGTTTATGATTCGTGCATTGTTTCCTGCTGTAATATTTATTCTGAGTATAGAAGACAGTGTGTTAGCTTTTATGATATTTGCCAGAAAGGATGTTTTTATAATTTTTCTGTAACTTGGTTTTTCCTTTTGTCTTCTGTAATATTGGCAAGTTTGAATTTTGATGTGTGCCTTTTTTAATAATGTTTTTTTCATTGTGGTGTTATATCAAAGGTATTTATTTGAATGTTATGCAGGATCAGATATTCTAAAATGTCAGAATTATTGGTATCAGTTGATATGTTATTTCTGAATATATATGTATCATTCACTTCCTGTATTATACAGGTTGTATTGACAGTACAAAATATTGATTCTAGTCGAGAAAGAATCTAGTTAGATCTTAACTCAAAGTATTTGTACATTTTTCTGTTATTGTGGAAGTGAGATGGTGAAATACATGGAAATATTTTGAACATTGTGAACATGAATTTTGTTAGAAATTATTTATTGTTTACACCTGTTGTTTAAGTTGTAACTTTGCATCTGCAGTACCTGTTTTCTACTCATTGTATTGGAAGTTTGTGATATCTTAATGTCAATTAATTGTCAGGTCTGCATGTGTAAAGTGGCTTTCTAAATTACGTGCTCCAGCTTTCTTTATTATTTTTTTCAACTACATGACTGAAGGGTTGAAAAAAAATGCAGTTTTGCATTAATTGAATCCATGCACTAATGAAAACTAGCGTACCTGAAAAATAGAGAACTCTCGCTTGCTATACCTCACCCTCTTCCTTATTTTTCCATTTCCACATGAAGCCTGTAAAATATATTTTTCTTCAAGACCCTCTTATCCTGTCACTTGTTCTATACATCACCTTGTAATTGATAACCCTTGTCAATACAAATTATTCTTATGTAACTTTATTATTGAGCAATGAGGTATGCCTGTGTAATTCAGTCACATAGAATGTCAAGTAATTAGTAATTTCACATACAGTTGCAGATTCTACAGGATCTGAACAAGTGGGGTAGAATTGAGAAGTGTTGAACCAGCAAAAATATAATAGAATGGTCAGTAAGATCATAACCTGTAGATTATGGTGGGAGGAATGCTTCTTTGAGGCCTGTGGCCTCAAAATTGTTGTTTTTAAGGCCCTAGAATGCTTCGTTTAGGAGTCATTTAACAATATAGATTCCGAAACCTTATGTGTGATGCGGGTTGCGTTTTACATGAATATTTAGCTGTGTTTTTTAAACAAATTCTTCATATTTTTAAAGTCAAAGTGCAATTTGTTATGTCTCCATGAAATTCTCTTTGTTTAGAGACTCATTTATAAAGATTGGTTGTGTGTGAGAGTTGCAAAGGGAAGGTATACTACTGAAGTAATATAGGAGATGATGTTTGTTACAAACATCTTAAGAAAATGAGTATCATAGTTAGCAAATTTGGAGAAACTATTGATGAAATTTCAAAATACATTTCCATGATAATCACTTTTGGCCCCAGTAATGGAAAGGGTCCCATTAAAAAACATCAATTCCTTATACATTTTGAATTGTGTCGGGGCACCTGACTTTTACAATTCTTGGGAAGTAACTACTAATAAAATGAACTTGAAAGTAAAACTTTAAACTAATGGTTTGTCATATCAGTTTTGTGGCTCTTAGTTGGCAATGTGGGGTAAACCAAAAGGATCACAGTATACAGGGTATCAGTTTCTTATTTTTAATTGCCATTTATTCAAGAAAATTGTGATGAGAACACGACTCGTGATGGTCTTTATGACATACACATAGATAATACATTAAAGTGCCTCAAAACGATTGTTTTGTTAAAAACATAACTTCCGAGGGATTTTCCATTTTGTTTTGATCCTAATAGGAATTCGGAGTATATGAGCCCTCTAGGACGACAGGAAAGTTTACCTATCAGGCTCTAAAATTTGAAGTATACTGTAAAATTTTATTTATTTATACATTTTTGAGGGGACTGAAGGGAAAAAATGTATGAGAAAAGTGCATAACTGAAATTGAATATTATAAGCAAAACAAAACCTCTGGTGCACTCCACTCTTGGACCTGCTCGCAGGAACTGCTTACCTTTGATTTAATTTGATTCATTTAGTCAAAGAAGAGTTAAAACAGTATGTGATGTACGGGGGAGAAGTACCACCTGTGCATGTTTTCTTGAGTTCCAGCATTCCCATCCCAACATTTCAACTATAAATAATTGAATGATAAACAAACGTTTCAAAAAAGCGAAGTTAACAATCTATGAAAATTAGACATTTTTGCTCCCATGTCATAGAAAACTTATTTGGATTGTTAAACTAACTGCAGATTTTATTATTATTGTTATCATCATTATTATTTTTCCTCCACATCACGACTAAAGATATGAGTCGGCTTGAAAATAAAATCTACTCCACCTTGCAACCACCTATGTAAGGAGAAGATCTAGGGATATCGGTGCCTCTACAATACTTAGCGCAAAATGTGAGCTGTTCCAAATAAAGCAATTTCTTACACTTCCTTGTCTTTTGAATTACCTGGGAGTTTAGCGGGGTTCTTACACAAATATTGCAGAACAAATCCCAGAGTTCCGATGACTGTTTGACCTGTACTTTTACGCTCCACATTCGGCTGATCTCGATTAGCAAACTCTTGTATTTAATACGTTTCTCTGCCTCAATTTTTTCTCCAAATCCCGGATAACTATATCCGGTTTGTTTGCCGTTATCGTGCGATCCGTTTGAATTTGTTGGTCGTACAATATACATAGTTACAATATACATAATCACCGGTTTTGGTGAGTGTTCCTTCCACTTGGGGCATATGTTCGGAACCTCGAGGGCTGTACTGATCTGCCAGTGGAGGTAACTACACACTGTCGTGTCTTTTCAAGTATTCGCTCTTTGCTACAAGATGAGACAATATGATCAATATTTGTACGTGTTCCTGGGAAATGTGGCATTTATCATCATGGGAAATTTTGAGAACCGCTTTATCAAAAGTCGTGTTATCAAGGCCTGATCTTGGGCAACTATTACAAGTGCTTCCGATTCTGTTTCATTATTCCTCTTTCAAGCCACATAAATGACTGATCTTTATTGATCAGTACCTTATCCATTCGTTTTAAATATTGTCCGTGGAGTGGTTTGTCTCTCCACGATTTCTTTAATTTTTTTTGTCTATTATTATTATTATTATTATTATTATTATTATTATTATTATTATTGTTGTTGTTGTTACTTCATATCACGACTACAGATGTTATGAGTCGGCTGAGTATAAAATCTACTCCAGGTTGCAACCAGCTACCTGAGGAGCAGAACTAGGGACTGTCGGTGCCTCTACAATACTTTGCGCAAAATGTGAGCTGTGCCGTATAAAGCAATTCCTTGCACATCCCAGTCCTTTGAATTACCTGGAAGTTGAGCCAAGTTCTTACACAAATTTTGCGAAACAAATCCCAGAGCTCCGATAACTATCGGTACGACATGTGCTTTTACGCCCTACATTCGGCTGATCTCAATTTCCAAACTTTTATTTAAGGCGTTTCTCTGCCTCCTTGGTTACGACATTTTGATCGCAAGGCACAGCAACATCCACAAGTAGACACGATTTTTTCTCAAAATCCCGGATAACAATATCCGGTTTGTTTGCTGCTATCGTGCGATCCGTTTGAATTTGTCGGTCGTACAATATTGTTCACAATCCAACCGATGTCACCAGTTTTGGTGAGTATTCGTACCACTTCGGGCATGTTTGGAACTTCGAGGGCGGTACAGATCTGCCAGTGGAGGTAACTACACACCCTGTCGTGTCTTTTTAAGTATTCGGTCTTTGCTAGAATTGGATAAGCTGAGATAATACGATCAATGGTTTCTACTTGCTCCTGACAAATTCAGCATTTGTCATCTTCGGAAATTTTGAGAACCGCTTTATCCTAATGTCGTGTTCTCAACGCCTGATCTTGAGCAGCTACTAGAACTGCTTCTGATTCTGGCTTCATTCTTCCCCAGTCAATCCAAGCCATGCTCAAATTACATTTTCGTTTCTTTACATCATTCAAGATGACTTTATTCGGTAGCAAGATTTCCTTGCAGCCATAAGAACCTTTACGACATCCTTTTTGTTCAGCTGGCATTAGATGATTCTTCTCTAGATGTCTGTACATTTTGTCAGTTATTGCTGAAGTTATAACTTTGTACAGTACTGGTAGACAAGTGATTGGCCTATTATTATTATTATTATTATTATTATTATTATTATTATTATTATTATTATTATTATACTTCTTTATTTCTCCTCTACTTCTCAAGAAATGTCGGAGCATTCCTGCTCAAGACACAACTTGTCTGTACAAAAATATGGAGTTGCTACAGTGAAGAGCTTCCTCATACAGTGATCTAACATCTTTCATGTAGTCCTTCATTAATGATTTTGGTGATGTCTTTACTTCCTTGGCCCTTCATCCACATAATTCAAGACAAAAACTTTCTGGTGATACTTGCAGTATCCAATAAGGTGGCTTTTTGCATAGTTCTAAGATGTTTTTCTTGTAGCCAGAGACTTTTTCCAGCCTTCTACCAATCTTTCATAACTACATTTGCCGGTACTATCACAGGTACTATCTCCACTCTCTGCAGTGTGTACATATCCTTCAACTCAACAGGTAGTGGCTGGTATTTTCGTTTTTTCTCAGCAACAGTTGGCACTAGATTATCGTCTGTAGGAACTGCAACATCAATAATCATAGCTGTTCTATTTTATCAAATAAAACTATGTCTGGTCTGTTTGCTTCAAACGTGCTGTCAGTTATGATGGTGCTGTC
This sequence comes from Acheta domesticus, assembly GCA_031308135.1. Taxonomy (NCBI): domain Eukaryota; kingdom Metazoa; phylum Arthropoda; class Insecta; order Orthoptera; family Gryllidae; genus Acheta; species Acheta domesticus. The sequence continues at coordinate 97,020,895 of JAHLJT010000631.1, forward strand.
CCACAGTATTCGAACTAGATTATTACTGATTACTTTCTCAGGCTTACACTTATAATAATAATGCTGCTCTTGTTCTACTAGTTGATATCTCTTTGCAAGTGCCTGATGAATTACTTTGGTTAAATTATTATGTCGTTGCAAATATTAATTTTGAGCTAAAGATGGACATCCATTGCATATGTGTTCGATAGATTCATTGGTAGTTTTTCATAATTGGCATTTGCTATCAATCTTTTGGCCCATAACATTTTTGATAAGCTCTGGTTTTAATAACTTAGTCTTGTATGGAGAACAGGAAACCTTCTGATACACCATAAAGACCCAATTCGTTCGCAGCCAATCTGTAGACCATTTCAGATCCTCATCTTCAGAACTCAACGTTGCTACAAACCTGCCATGCAGTTCTTTTGTTTTCCAAGCATTAATTCGATCTGAGTGTCAAATGTAGGAAATCTCCGTTCTCTTGAGCTAGACTTAATGGGCTGATGTTTTTATCCTGAGAGCAAATTGCTTTATGAAGTGGAGTATCATCTGACAGAAAATAGTGACGTAATTCCTCTTCCTGCTGACTTTAGTGCTTCCAAATTCAGTAATCCTCTGCCTGCATTATTTCGAGATAGTGTGATGTCGTGGGTACTCACAGCGAACACAGACACGAGCTTTCTTATAAGCAGTTATATTTACAAAACGAATATGTACATTTAAACAGTTACACTTTGTGCTTACACGCTCTGACAGACCTACTATCCCCTGATGGCGGGAGCGACCCAAATCCGATTGAGAATCGGTTTATTTAGTGGCACTCGCCACTCCTACATTCGAAGCGCGCACGAAGCCTAGCTTCCGTGACCGGATGTCACACTCGGGCACAAAGTCCATACAGGCGCATCAATCCGTGATGTGCCTTGATCGCAGGAGCGATCTTAACGGACTGATGTGTGAGTGGTGGATCTCAATCACACCTCACTCGGAGCTCGCGCACAGCATCACTCCTACGTGACCTCAGTCACATCTGGGACACTAAATCCCCACAGGCGCGTCAACACGTGTCTTGCCTCGCGAGCCCTGCTCGCCGCTGCACCGCCCTGGCGCAAATTTGTGCATCAGCACGAGGTCCTCACTCTTTCTCTAGAACCCGCCCGCTGGCCTAGTGCACTCGCATACTTGTGGCTCACGTGACCTCCTACGTCACGCCGCCTCCCCCGTTAAGTTTCTGCCTCTGCCCACGCCCTCTGTCTTTGCTCCCTTTGCCATGTGCCTGCTCTAGGGGACCTTTCAGTTCCTGCTGTGGCGAGGCGATTTCCTGTTGTTAATCCCTTTCCGCCCGTTCCCAAATAGCTACCACGAGGTTCGCATGCTAATACGTTACAATAGATATAATCTCTGCACAGAACTATGTGGATGATGGAGTCGATGTTTGGTAAGCGCCGTTCTCAATTTTCTGTCAAAAGCTAGTGAAGAGGTATCGGCCCATTTCATCACTCCGAAGGTATAAGTTGCTACAGGAATAGCCTATGTGTTAATAGCAGATATTTTATTTCTTGAGCTGATGGTCGTCTCACAAAATTTATATACTCTGGATAGTACCTTATTTTGTATGTTATTTTTGATATTCGTGTCAGATAATTCCAACAACTGCAGCATCCCCAGATATTTATACAAGTCTTCATTGACCAGGCATTGTATGATAGGGTCTCCAGAGAGTTGTAATTCGTTTTCCTCATGTTGGACTTTACCACGTTTCACATTTAGTATCGCACACGTATCTAAGCCAAATTCCATGCAGATAACTTTACTGCATTGTTGGACCAAGGTAAGTTCACTTTGCAATTGGTCTTTATTACTTGCATAGAGTTTGAGGTCGTCCATATAAAACTGGTGTGGTATCACATCTGGATTTTTTATATTCAGTACCCATACCCAGACTCTCATTCTATTTAGCGGGATAAGGGAGATGCAGAACCACAATGGGTTCAAACTGTCACCCTGAAACACCTCGCCGGATCTCAATTTCCCTGGTCTGATACGAGTAACTGCCCTGTTTAATGTGTACAGAAGTCTTCCATTCGGATTCCACTTGGAGAGGAAATTCAATAAAGCTGGATTAATTTTATAAATCTCTAGGATGCGCAGTAGCCACGCGTGAGGCACAGAGTCAAATGCCTTTTTGTAATCCACCCAACCCTCAGATATAATTATCATGTAAACGTTTGCGAACTTGTTGTGTAACCACACTATCTCTATAATCAATAATTCTTTACAACCCTTAGTTCCTTTTCGATAACCAATTTGCTCAGGAGGTAAAAGTTTTTGATTTATTAGATGATCATTAATTTTTGAAGATATAACAGCAGTTAACTTTTTGTATAATGTTGAGAGTCATGTGATTAATCGATAATTTTCTGGTTGAAGACTGTCACCTTGTTTAGCACACATAAACGTATTACCTAATAATATATATTTAGGGAATATGAATATATTTAGGGAATACACCACGTGTTAGAGGATTTTTTTTCTTAATTTAGCCTTTGGATTTATCCACTTTTTCGTTGCCAGGGCTCTATAAAAAGTTTTTCTGACAAAAATTATCAGTTTTTCGCGGAGGATTACATGACTTTCTCTCTACCTAGATTGCGGCTTGATAAGAAATTAAAAGGAACAAATGCAAAACCTACTTCGCATTAGGAATCAATAAAGTAGAAATAACTACCTTGCTTTAAGAGTCAGTTTTAAATAAAATTTGAAATAGTTGAAGTGGTAACATGATATTATTCGACAGTTACAGTGATACTCCTTAATATTTAACATTTTCATTTCCCGTATCCCTACGTATAATAATAAAGTTATGTAATGCTGCGGAAAATCGGTATCGAGATTTCAACGGAAATACACGTTTTGGAGTCCCCTGATATCGAAAACGTTTTGTTTTTTTCCAAAACGTCCGTCCTCCCTTCGTCTGTCTGTCCGTCCGTCAGAATCCATGTTTTGTATGTCCTGAGAAAATCTATTGACGGTAAAACCGTCCGTCCGTCTGTGAACAACGCTATCGGTGAAACCGTTCAGCCGATTTTCTCCACAATCGACATTCCCCAATTGATCTGGCTCATGTCGCGGCCCCTTGACTTTGAAACCGATGTTTTAATTTTGGGGCATATTATTTTACATGAAGCCTCTAGGATATTCTAAAAACTAGAGATACTATAGAATGGCACAGACTTTCCTGTATTAGTTTTCTATTTCCTTGGGTCTCGGCTAGCTATTCATACTTACCACATACTTCTGCCAGCTGCCATCTATCGCCGCTCACACATTTTCTTAATTTTTCCGGTTCCTAACGGTAGAACGGAAATATTAATTTTAGAATATTAAAGAACAGTAAAACCTCGTCCTGAATGGCTATTTTCATTGAACAATTTGGAGCTGTTTTTAAGAAAATGGCATTTAAGCGCTACTAAAAATGCGAAGTTTGAAGCTTTTTTCACAGAAAATTTTTGAGTTTTCGAGATACTTCATTTTAAGTTATTTTAAGTACTGAAAAATACAAAAGTGTTTACAAATTGCTGAAAATGTGCATACTAACGGCGTGAGAGATCTTTCAAAAAAATTACATTTATGTAAATTTTGAAAAACAAAACAAAACAAAAACAAAATGAACATTACGTCATATTAAAGAGTGCAGTTAGCACTATCCGTTCGAAAAGTTGGAAGAAAAATCTGGAGCTATTTTTGAGAAAATGGCGTTTGAGTGTTCCGAAAATCTGGAATTTTGAGCTAGTTTTCACGGAAAACGGTTGAGTTCTCGAGAAATGTTATATGGCATTATTTAAAGAACATATACTCATAAATGTAATAATGTGAGCAAATCGCCGCTAATGTAAATATTAACAACGTGAGAAACAAGTCAAAAAAATTACGTTTTTGCAATTTTTGAAGAAATAAAAGAATAGAGCAATATGACGATTATGTCATCTCATAGAGTATATTTAGCACTATCCCTATCAAAAGTTTAAAGAAAAAAATTGGAGCGTTTTTGAGAAAATCTTGTTTTTCTATTTTTAAATTGCTCATATTGCACGCATTATTGCGCGAAAACTACTAAAAATTTCAAAAAAATGTACATGACCTTAAAGAAAGAACTTACTATGAAGAACAAATTTTATTCGAGGGAAACATTTCTATCAGCAATTTTGAAGTTGGAGGAAGACGCCGAATAAAATTCAAACTTTTGCAATTTTCGAAAATTCAGAGTTAACCATGAAAACCAAACCTATACCACCTTAAAAAGTGTATTTTACTCTATTCTCACAAGAATTTAAAGAAAAAATTGGAGCCGTTTTTAAGAAAAGTTTGAAATTGTCCCGGGGACTTCATGTGAAGTACCCCCAAATTTTGAAGAAAGTTTTTTCAAAATCGCGGGCCTCGAGTGGATGCAGATCGACCGAGGAATATCCATTTTGGAATAAAACGCACGTATGGTTTAGGCGCTAGTGTTGTTCACAGACGGACGGACGAACGCACGGACGGACGGACGGACGCATGGACGGACGGACGGACGGACGCACGGACGGACGGAGTTTAAAAAAAACACTTTTTCGGTATCAGGGGCCCCTAACACTTGTATTTCCGTTAAAATGTCGAAATCGATTTTCCGCAGCATTACATAACTTCCCCTATACTACGTATATTACTCCATATATACGTACGTATACGGGAAAGTAAAAAGAAATCACATTTCGTTAAAATCACCTCCCTGGCCATTAGTCCCGATACGTGTTGTGCTGGTTATATCACGGGATGTTGCGGTGTTCCTCCCCCGTTGGTTTGCGGGATTTCGCTCTTCAGGTATCTCCTCCCAGCGGGACATCACCCAAGCCGGGGCTGGCCTCCCATCATGTGTGTTAGTATAGTGATGGTAAGTGTAAGAGTGTGTAAGCAGAGAGGTGGGGAGGAGGATGAAGGAAATATCACATGCAATTCGTGACGTTTGTAAGGGTACTTCTCCGACATTTGCTGGGTATTAACAGTCCAAACAACCGAAAACTACCAATCAGAGCAGCCGAACGCTAGAATTCTCCTCCAGATGAATTCAACCTAGCTATTAGCTAGTATAAAAAAAAATCCGTCACCTTAGGGACTTGAACCGAAGAACCTCCCAGTCGGAATCCTTGCAATGGCAGCAGTTGTTGCTCTGAGCTTCTGCCTCATCTGCCGGTCCTTATCCTCAAGAAATGCACTTTTCTTCCACATCGAACCGAATTCACAAGCGAACTAGACTTCAAAATGCAATTCACCTTCTGTCGATAGCAATGGCGGATCCAGCCGATCGTTTGACGGGGGGCATAATTATAACATAAATATTTACATCAATTTTGACAAATAAAGGAAACGAAAACTCTAGGCCTTTTGGGTGGGACATGGCCCCCATACCCCCCTCCTCTGGATCCGCCTCTGGCTATTCCATGAAATTCGATGCTGTCTGCCTTGCATTGCTTGCAAAACGGCACACGAGTAAAATCAGAAAGTAGTATTATAAGAAGAATCGTCACTGTAAGCATCGCCGCTACTTTAGGGTAGAGGGTGATCGAAAATTCTAGTCTATCAATGAAATCATGAGAGAAATTTCATAACACCAACTTATTTTTCAACACAATGATCATTGGTGTACCAATAACCTGTGGGCACGATCATACATTTTCGCAAACCTTTGAAATAAAAGGATTTTGGTTTCGAGTTCAACCAGGAATTCACAGCATCAATCATTGGATCATTGTCATCATGTCGCAATCCTTTTAGATCCTTTTTGAAGTTTGGAAAAGAAATAAAGTCTGATGGAGCCAAATCAGAAGAGTATGAGGGATTATGTAATAATTCGAACCCGCAGTCATGCAGAGTTTCCTGAGTTGCAGAGGCTTTGTGTGCCGGTACGTTGTCCTGATGCAAAAGAAAGCTGCACACAACTTTCCACGCCCTTTTACTTTCACGTATACATACGTGTATACGGAGTAATATACATAGTATAGGGAAAATTATGTAATGCTGCGCAAAAAAACGGCGGATTTTCGGCAGAAAAAAATCATTGCCGGGCCCTGATAACGAAAAAGTGGATAAATCCAGTTGCTAAATTAACACAAAAAATCCTCTAAAACGTGGTGTAGCCTGAATCCTTGTTTTGTGGGGCCTTGATATCGATAAACCAATTGAAAGCAAAACGTCCGTCTTTCCGTCCGTCCGTCTGTCCGTCCGTCGCTCAATACCAGTAGCGCCTAAGCTATGCGTAGTTTCTTTTCCAAATTGAAGAAACCCGGGTCGATCTGGCTCCAGTCGAAGCTTTGAGATTTTGAAGAAGATTCTTTAAAATTTGGGAGTGTTTTGCGTAAAGCCCCAGAGACATTTTCAAAACTTTCTTAAAAACGGCTGCACATTTTAAAAAACATCTTGTAAGGATAGAGTGAAATACACTTACTAACAGTTATTAACACATAGGTCCGGTTTCCACAGTTAACTCTGAATTTTCGAAAATTTCAAAACTTTGAATTTTTTTCGGCGTCTTTTTACAACAACAAAATTAAAGATAGGGATTTTTCCTTCAATAGAATTTAATAAAATCTGATGAAGAAAACTGACAACTAATAATAATAATAATAATAATAATAATAATGATAATAATACTAATAATAAATGTCAATACTATTTAAAATCGAAAAATTCCAATATACAAGCTGGAATATAGTAAAATGAAATCACAACCACAGTTGAACTGACATGAATCCCATGAATATCATGAAGTTGTAGAAAATCGAACGAAGTTGAGGTCACAATTGTCTGTCCTTAATATATTAACATGTATGTTACATCAGTAAATAATACATTCGTAATATTATTCCAAAGTAATGTATTTAATGAAACAAAAATATTATAATGGACACAGTGAAGTAATTTAACAAAATTGGATTTCAAATGTTTTCAGCCTTTTGAATGAATTGAGAGTGGGATCTCTGCAGCCGGTGCTCGTGTCGCAACTACGCCACGCTCCACTCTACCCAATCTCAGCCGGAAAGAAGATCATAGACACTGTAGATAGCTCTCGCTATAGCAGGCTCTGCATCCGCTTCCTGCTCGCAATAGAAAATGTTGGCTGGCGCTGCTTCCACAGATTCTGCTGCGACACACAGCAAATTTGTCCCTTTCCAATTGACCCCAAAAAGAAAAGCAGCCATCATTGTCGGAGTTCGAGATCGTGAAAAAAGCCGTCAATTTCGCACATGAAATATAAACAATTTTTTCCGTCGTACAAAAATTCTTCTACAAGTATGAATGATTTTGCTTAATTTCTACCCATTCTTCATGATTTCTTGGTTTCGTCGAAACAAAGACCCGTCTTCGTTAAAGATTTTGTGAAAGGAGGCCATGGCCTGGAGACCGAAGGCCACGTTAGTGAAGCATTGTTGACCTACTCGAATGCCTACCCTGTATCTTCAACGTATATATTATTTATACTTTTACTTACCACAATTTAAAAGGATAATGACGATATTGACCCTCCTCAAAAGATTTTAGACTGTGCGAACCGCTATTTATTGTTTGGGAAATGTAAAATTACTTGCGAAGAAAAGATATCAACGATTGAAACATTGGTATTAAACGAAGTGAATTCGTACGGTAATTGAAAATTGTCTGCTTATTTCGATAAAAATGCAAAAACTAGTGATGCTACTAAATGCCACATTTTCTCTTACTAGTTAATCTTTACTCTTTGGAGTCGTCTATATCTTTTCGGTTTTGCCCTACCCCGTTCTCAGCTGCCATCTATCGGCACCGAAGGGACTCACCAATATCTCACACGGCAACTACTATACCGCTTCACTGCATACATTTCTTAGTGAAATGCACCCTCGTGTACCCCGAACATGCCCAAGAAGCCCTCGTTAGTCTAGTCACCTGGTGCTCAAAAGAGCCCGATTGAGGAAAAATTCCGGAAGCTTTTTTTCTCAGCGGTTTTACATGTTTTCTGTAGTGCTGAATTCAAATTTTATGTTTGGCACCTCAAAAAAGGCTTCATGGAGAAAAAACACTAAAAATTTTACTTTTTTTCAATTTTTCGTTCATATCTTCAAAACTAGGCGTTTTAGTAACATATAGCAAAACACTATTTACAAAATTATAAATGATGAAATTTCCTCCAAAAAATGCTTACATTAACGGGAATTTTCTGGAAAACAATTTAAGCGCTACAGCGCGTTGAAAAAGGTGACTTTTTGGCCTTCTGGGTAGAACAAGAAAATTGCTCTCTGCAGCCTTCTGTCTAGCGATAACGCTCCAGTTTCACTAAATCATACTTGGAAACAACTATCGCCTTTTGTGAATGAAATATTATATATATATATATATATATATATATATTATATATATATATATATAATATTAGGGTGTCCCTTATATTGCCCGAAAAAATTTTTTTGCAATTTTTTTTGGGCTCACCCTCTAAATATTTTCCATTTGGTCAAATTTACTCGAAAATAAAATTTCATCTCAATATGTCGATATTAACCCGTGCCGACTTGAGCGCGAAATTTGAATGTTAGGGATTATTGGTTTTGTTGGGTTAAGTCAGTGAAAAACTACTAATACATTTTTAATATAATTTTATATTACATTTTAATTTATTTTCACTCTTTAGACTGTGTTATGGTTTTAACATTTCTTGTGGAAACATTTTTTCAGTGTTTCTTTTTTGCAATATACGTGTAGTGAACGATGTTCTTGAACAATACAACAAAAAATTTCTTTCGCTCCTCATAAAAGTAGTCCAGTAGTTCATGAAAACCTTACATTAATTCTACAGGCGTTTCAGCGCAGTCATTTACAGCTTTCAACTTTATAAATAACCTTTTAGCTTCTAAATATGAAGAGTTCCATTACCAGGTCAAAGGACAGTTTTGAATAAAACTAGTATCCATCTTCACTCAAGAGAACTTATCTGCTTTTGTTTCACACAAATTCGGCTATTGTTTTTATTGAAATTAAGATTAAATTAAATTAGGAGATATATTAACGAATTAATAATTAAAGAACTGGCCGGCTCCGTGGCCGAAATCTTTAAAGCAGTAGTGTCGAGGCGATCTCGCACCGCAGGGTCGTGGGTTTAAGTCCCGCCTCGGGTAGGGGTGTATTTGTGTATGTCTATGTGTGTGTGTCCTTTCACCCCTCACTATCATCATTCATCTTCCATACCCAGGGCTAACAACCCTGGAAAGTAAAAATGGTTCCAGCGTAATGCTGATCCTCCATGATGAACTGTATTCTCAGCATCCCTGCGTTGTCCGAAGTGACCTGTTCGAAATAAAAATTAAAGAACGGTCATCGGGCTACAATTGAGCCACATTATTCTCCGTCCAATTTTTCACAAAAAGGAATATAACACTCTTCCATGTGTAGATTTACTCAGGCTAAATTCACTACCATTTTGATTTTGATTTGTAACGTCTACTTCATCAGAAAGCTCTACGATAGACATTTCTTCTAAGAAATACTACATACGGTGTCTACATTTTTAAATACTTTTGAAATTGTGGAATCTATCCTTTCAAGTGAGGTTAGACATTTAAAAAAATCATCTTGATAAGGATCTTTTGCAGCTCCACTGTCCTAAAGCCACGGTTTCACATAAATAGTTACAATTAACAGAGAGATATTATTTAAGGAATTTTTAATTACACAAGATAGTTTAGATTCTGATCTTAGCAGAAACGTTTTAAATGTTAAATATCTCTTGCCATCTATCTAGCTAGATGCATTACCCCGGGAAAATGTATCTTTAGTTTGTTATTTTCATAAAAGTCCAACATTTCTACAATTTCGGACTCATTAAATAACATTCCCGTATTCTCTTTACCACTTTCAAAATTAATGGTATTAAATCTTTTCTAGATTTCCTTAAAATGCTAAAAAAGTTGTGTCAGGATTGCTTGCTACATTACGTATTTTACATTCAAACACACATTGTGAAATAAGTTCGTATATGTGATGACGGTACGGAAAGAACGATGCCCTGTCCAAATTTTCTTCAAGAAAGACCTATATTCCATCAAAATGTCAAGTGTTTGTTGCAGTTGTATCACAGCAAAGAATTTATGATCTTTTTTCTTATTTTATTGATCTTCGTTGCACCATTTCTTCTCTATCCGCGAGATGTTCGTCTAGTGCTACAAGATAGCTTTTACATCCTGGCTCTTTCTGCTGAAATAAAAACATCCTGTCTTCTTCCAACGTAATCATTTGTAAAGCATTCGGATGTGCAATATCAAATAGATTGTTCACATTATTTCTCAACTACCCACGGTGCTTCCAAATATCTTCACATTTGCTTGCGTTTTTTGTAATTTTCTTCACTCCGAATAGTACAATTTAATACGTATTTGCGAACAATGCTGATAAGCTCTTGTCGGAATTCTTGATTTATTCCAAAACATCATGCACTCAAGAGCCACAAGTTTAGCGCTTGCACTAACTGTTCATTTTACTTCCCTTATGTTATAAAATAAAACCTCAAGCACTTGTTTATTTCATGGTAAATTGCGCTCCAGTTATTTGGAGTTTTATATTAATTAATACTATCTCCTATTAAAGACACACGTTCTTCGGCACTGCATATGACATTTACATATGACATTATGTTAGATTAGCGACCTAAAAACACGAGTGACACGATCGATTAAAATTCATGTATTGTGCTCGGCTCCTTACTCAGAGGTTGGTGATAGCACTGGACATGTCCGTCATGCAAATTCGCGCTCAAGTCGGCACGGGTTAGAATGCTCCGATCTCAAGAAAATTTTGTATAGGCATGTTTTAAGGTCATTCGAACAAAATTGGAGGGTGAGCGGTCAAAAATTTGAAAGTCGGAAAATAAGGGACACCCTAATATATATATATATATATATATATATATATATATATATATATATATGAATAATATCTGATTATAACTGTTATACATAATATAATGATAAAATTGTTATATTATTAACACTCTGATAATCGCGGAATAAGCAGGGACGCTTTTACTCACGCGCAGTATCTGCAAAACCCAGCCTTGTTAACCAAAATAAGACGCAAACATAAAAAGAGTAGAGACAATACGTTCTGAACAATGCAGAATGTTGATCGAATACTTATACCAGCAATACGTTTAGTCAGTATCTGCCAAATTATGACGTAAAATGAAAATGTTAGGTTTGAAACAAAAATATTGAACCACATAATTTCTTAAATACTGTTTCGAAAAGTAAACTTCAAGTTAAAAGAAATAGAGCATACATAACAAAAAGACAGCAAGGAATCTTTGGCCATTACCGATTTCATGTAATCACAGATACATAAGCTAGTTTTGAATGTGAATTTGTTTGTTTTTTTCATGATTAATTATGTTAGTATAAGCCAATCGCTGACCTGGAAATGCGAAATCCATATTAGAGATTAGACGATAATAATGCAATTGGCCATGCGGATAATAATGATATATCCTTTTTACCAGAACTTAGTGTGTCATACGACAAAGTGCACCGAAAGGGGTGGCTCAGGGGTGGCTCATAAACTGAGGTCACCTCTGACCGGGAGGTCCTAGGTTCGAGTCCCGTGGCAGGATTTTCGACACTAGCTAGGACGAATTCAGTCGCTGTCTGGAGAAGAATTCTAGCGACCGGCTGCTCTAATCGGTAGGTTTCTGTGGCTTCTTCAATCAATAGCAGGCGAATGCCGGAGAAGTACTCTAGCAAAACGGGCCATGGACCGCGAGCGATCTTTCCTTACTTCTTCTTGTCCTTTCCTCCTTCCCCTACTTCAGGACCGGGTCCTGCCGATCATTTTTTGGGGGGGAGGGGATTATAGATTTATGTTAATAATAAACATATTTATTATATTTTGTACAATTTTTGTAGTGAATATATGATATTTTACAATATTTGTGTTTAAATAATTACATAATTTTAACGTAAATATTTAAATCAATTTTTCTAAATGAAGGAAGATAACAAACGAAAACTCTAGGCCTCTTGTGGAGCCCCCTGGAACCGCCACTGCTCTACTTACACTTACACATTACACCACCACAGATGTTGGGAGACCGATCGGGAGCTTAGAGCTTGTCTCGACTGGGGCGGTGTCTCGCTGGTGGAAATTACCATATTGGAGGAAACTCCAGTAACCGACGGTAGGTCGGTGCCGGATCGCACCATCCAGCGGGGAAAAATCGTCGCCACCTCTTGAGGAAAACACATGCACTACACTTACAGGACTTATGACTTTAGCTGTTGACGCACTCGGAATCATTAATTAATCAATCAAAGAGCGAAACAGCACATCTTAGTCGAATATCAATTTGCCATTGCTCCGAGTACATCGGAAATTTTCTCCAATCAATACCAGGCGAATGCCGGAGAAGTACCCTAGCAAAACGGGCCGCGGACCGCTCATGATATTTCTTACTCTTCTTTGTCCTTTCCTCCCCCGTTACTTACACGGAAACACACTCACTTCGGTGCACTACTCTACCCTTCATGCTGGGAGACCGGTCGGAATCTTAGATCTTGTCCCGACTGGGGCGGTGCCGGTGGTACCCCCTTCAGTGGAGGAAAATCATCGCCACCTCTCGAGGCAAACACTTGAACTACACTTACGGGACTAATGGCCTTAGCTGTTGACGCGCCCGGAATCATTAAACAACCAATCAATAAAAACGACACAGCACATCCCAATCGAATATCAATTTGCCATTGCTCCGAGTACATCGGAAACAATTCGTCGAGACGGTGCAAAGAAGTACACCTTCCGCGAACGAGTATGGAGATCGTCCCATCACGGCATCGGCCATTACGGGCGCACCGCCGCGCCAGCGGGAGGTACACCTGCTATTTGAAGAACATTATCATTTATTCGCGACGTTCGGGATACAATTACCTCGCCGCCAGCTCCACCTCTGTCGCGGAGAAGACAATGGCCCGTTAGCGGCGACGTCATCGCTGCCGCCACGTCAACGGCTCCTCGTCGAGTGTTCGATGATGATTGCAGGCACATCGACTTCTTTCTAAGACCCCGAAGGGTACTGAATAAAATCTTAATTTTGTTATTTTCCTCAGTGATCCATTCAATTTTCAATGTAAGATCTTGAAGTGACCTGTAAAGTATTTCGTTAATGGATTTGAAGTAATTCTATAGGCAAATGAAAATGAAAGGAAAACGGTTGAATGTCGGCTTTGCTATCGCTCCGCCTCGCAGTTAACCTTCCGGCTTCGTCCTTAAAGACCCGTCGTCCTTAGAGACCCGTCGTCCTTAAAGACCCGTCGTTCTTAAAGACCCATTTAGAGGACTCGTGACATAAATAACTATTATTATAAGGGCATAAAATATACCGCATTTTCAAAAACATTCAAATCGAATTTTCTCAATAACGTCTCAATGTTTTTCTCGAAAATGTCCAAGTGAAAAATAGGGTTCTTCCTCTGTGATAGCCTCGAAGTATTGTTTCGTTTAAACTATTACGAGATACAAAATATGAAAAAGCACTGTACATAAAATATCAATTTAATAGTAATTCAAAGAAATCTATTGTGATAATTGAAATGGTCTGTAAATACTGTGTCATCATTTTTGTTACGTTGGTGAATTTTAAGGAAAGTGGTTATTTGTGGGTGTGTGAGCTAATGAATTCAGTGGTGATCAAAGCCAAGACCAGTCTTACCATGGCAACAAATTTTGTTCAAACAGTATTTAGATTATTGGGATTTCCACAGCCAGTTTGTTTACGCCTTGAATTCAGCTTGTGTTCTTATTTTGCTTGTGTTCAGTTATGTTCGTTGTCAATAGTGGAAATTATATAATGAAGACATTTTAGTAGTTTGAATTGTATTACTGAAGTTTTTAACATTAACTATATCATTTTCCCATGTTTTAGGAATCTTACATTGAATACATTTGGATTGTTTCGTTGATTGGGTTTAGTAGTTGCTGTTGAGTTAGGTTAACATTGCATTCATAGTTATCCAAAAATCCTTTCATGGTATAATGTAATGAAAAGACGATAGTAATGTCTAGTATTCCAAGAAATAGTGTAATAACGTAAATTCTTTCCATATCCAGCAATTTCCTTGAAGATAACTTTAAATTAATGTAATTTTTACCCGAGAACATGCCAATGTGACCTGGGTTTAGAAATTTCTAATTTTAAAGTGACTCAATATAATGAAACACAAGTAATAAATTTGATTTTTTTAATAAGTTTGATTAAAATATTTAAAAACAATTTAGATAGAATAGAAAAGGAAATGAAATATGAAAAAATCGTTGGCACAACACATGCAACATTAGAACTGAACAAACTACTTAAACTAACATTACTTCAACAGATTGAAATAAAACCAAGGAACAACAATCAAAGAGAATTACTAGACATAAAATAACTAATACAAAAAAATAATGAAAAAATTATGAAAAAACAGCGCATGTCACTCGAAGCAATGGCAAACAATTACAAAGAGCGGAATCTCCAGAAGTCGTCATTTTTTGGTTGCAAACATAATTCAAGTCACTATTCGCATCATTACTAAATACATCGGGTAATTCTGGGAATATTGGCAACAATAATTTATAACACGAAAAGAAATGAAAATCCTATACTCTCAATTGGATTACAGAGTCTCAGCTGACCAAGATCTTAACGTTTTAATCGAAGTATATGTAGTTTTTGAGTACATATGGTCATTCTGGGTGTGTTTAATTGTCGGTAAAAACTAAATTACCGATAATGTTTCTATATTGAAAGTAGAAATATCATCTTCGTAAATTCAATATGTCTCGTTGTCTTCCGTTCACCAGTTTCAAGTAACGACTGATCTGTTTAAGAAAAACATCATTTTCCTGTAACTTCTTATTTTGATACGTTTCTTGAGTGAGTATTTGTAGTTTTCTAAATAGCCATTCGTGTGCTGGATCTGCATTTATTCAATGAGGTTTACGTAATTATTTTTACATATTTACCTGTGTATCTCAATTTGGGAATTGAAGAAAAGAATAATAATACGTGTGTAATACCGTAGTAATATTGTAAAGTTAAAATTAATTGCTGTAAAGTGAAGTGCGATTTAGAGATACCAGTATATACAGAATACCATTCGATTATGATGACCAATGTTTTCCCCGTGGTTGAGATCGCTAAGCCAGTAGTGCCGTAGTGATCTCGGACCGAGGGGACGCGGGTTCGAGTCCTGCCTGGGACCTGGTTGTTTCTTCCTTTCACCCCCCTATCATCACCATATCGTTTCATGCTCATACCACAACATTAAATCCAATACTGGTCGATGATGACCTAGTAGTTGATGCGACCTTTATCTTCCAGTGGGCGCGCTGTCGTAAATTTTACAATAGCAGATTTTTTTGTTTTGCTGTCAACTCATTGTTGTCAAAGACTTCTGCGTTCTGGTATTCCTCGCAGATATCTTTAGTGATGCATTACTGCAGCCACTGTTTAATATGCATGCTATATTCAGTTTTTGTAACGCTCTATTCGGGAAAAGTGCATAGTGACGTAAACGTTACGCTGCGCGACGGCTGTTATGCAAAAATATTGTACAATAATTTGGCCTAATCGAAATTTTCTGTAAAATGTCCAGATAAAGAATTAATCTGAACGAAAATCAGAATATTCTTCAAGAGCTGTCTGATTGGAGGAAGATCATGAATTGGATAGTGACAGTGACAGTGACAGTAAACGAATGTTGAAAATATAGACGAGCATCAGAACGATACTGGATCGGAACAAGATCTTTTTGATACTAAATACCAACGTTTATCAACGGATATGTTTTTTGGTAGTAAATATCATTCTTAGGTATTATAATGCGACATAAAATTCCATTGTCCTACAATTTCTTTGATTTTTTTTCAAGAGTCATTGAATGTCGTAAAATTTACGACACGCGCCTGCTGGTGTGAACATTGTACGCGCGCCCGTTGGAAGGTTAAATAACAACAAGAGAAGGGTGATCATTTTTTTGGAATGAAAGGGAGGCCAAAAAATTGAGAAAAAAGTACAACGTAAATAAATTATACATTTTAT
Organism: Acheta domesticus; assembly: GCA_031308135.1. Lineage (NCBI taxonomy): Eukaryota > Metazoa > Arthropoda > Insecta > Orthoptera > Gryllidae > Acheta > Acheta domesticus. Next base: position 97,037,003 of record JAHLJT010000631.1, read on the forward strand.
TAATTCAACAATACACTAATTATGTTTTCATCCCTTTTATTTGTTTTAATTAAATGGGAATTTTTCTATTGAATGAATATTTTTCTCAATATATCATTTTCTAATATCGGAAATTTCGGAGCAAGAAGTATCCTTCACATTAAATTTGACAGTGTTACAGCTAGAGTATTACAGCTAGATAACATTCAATCTTGATTTCTCTTTTCTCAAAAAATCCGAAATAATGAAGCTGAAACTAATGAAAACGCCGGGAATTCACCCGATCTCCTTCACTAATCGCATCTTTCCGAACTGTACCGTCACTTATAAAAAATAATCCTGAGTATCTAATGAACCCATAGTCACCTTTCACACGGCTGGAGGCTGCACACTTTTCTTTAAAAATATGCTTGCATTGTGAATAAGAAATCGAAATATCTTTACTTCTTTAAAAACCTAATCACGATTTTCGACACCTTCCTTCCATAGATCATTGCTCCTGAATGTAGGCAACACTTCGGGCAGCGCTACGCGAGGAGTGTCGACATCGCGTAGCGCCGCCAGGTTTTATAAAACAAAATTCATCCGTTCTTATAAAACACTTCACGGACAAACAGAGTTCTTCCAGAAATAGGTTGAAATGGGTTGGTGAATGAATCGCCTTGTATCTTTTTGAGAATGAGTAGGGAGAATATATACCAAGTTTGAGGAAATATGTTCGAGAAAATTGCGTTTTTATAATGTTTCAATTGGAATGAAAGATGTAATTAAAAATGTAAGCAGTAGAAGATGGACGTTAATCGAGAAATGCTTTCTATTCTTAAACTAAAACAAATATTATACACGACATATATAAAATTTGATAAGTGTTGCAGATATTCAAGGCAAACACTTGTTCAGTGGAGTGTGTTTCATATACATTGCTGAACACGTGCACACTGAAAAATTATATATATTTTTAAAAACAATCTTATTAACTGAAATGAATAATTGATTGACAAAGATTCTTGCAGTGTGGATAATGAGTTCTTTCTTGTGATTACAAATTATTTTTCAAAGTTTACATTTAAATTATTTAAAAATCATAAACAAAGAAACATAGAAATTAGTGAGAGATGAAATAAAGTTAGTGAAGTTTTATCAATCAATTCCAAAAAAGGTCTTCACGAGGAAGGTATCTGAAAATTACACAATGCAGAAGTTGCGTCAACAAATTTAATAAGTTTGGTCAATGTTTATCGAGAAAAAGACCTTGTAAGGCCTCTTATCTATAGTTGTAACAAAATCTAAAAATTGTTCCACATTTAATTTATTCCGATAATAAATGGTCACAATCCTAATTTATCATTAACGAAATAAGGTTAACATTTTCCTACCAGTGAATCTTATTGGTTTCAAAAATTTTCTACATGAGATCTTACACGTTTTATAGTTCTTAAATATTTCAGTGGGTTAGAAACAACTGAAGAGTCTGGGGAAGCCAGTTTGATGTCTGACGAAAAGTTTTAAAAGCCTGCAAATTTGAACGAAATAATCTCATTTGATTTTTCAATTTTTTTAGTAGAGGGAGTTCAGCGGTGTGACAGACGTAAATCCATTGCCAAAGTATTTGTTCAATACAACATACGAAGCATGTTAAAAGTATGTAATGCTGCAGCGAAAAACAGCGATTTTTCGGCAGAAAAATTCGTATTGAAGTCCCCTATACCGAAGAAGTCGACACTTCCTTGTGACAAACACAGTGTAGTCAAAATTCACGTTTTACGGTCTCTGATACCGAAAAACTAGCACGTATGTCGTCGAAAAATTGTGAACAAAGCTACCTTGCAAACCGTAAGCAGGAAATTGATAAAACTCGAACGACTTGGGTGATGTCTCTGCCCCTTGAATTTGAAATGTTTTTTTTCTTTTTAATTTTGATGGACACTTTGTATGAAGCCTGAAGGACATTTTCAGTTTTTTTTCTCGAAAATGTCTCAACATTTTTGGATTATATTTTTCTTCTTATAAAGGAAAGTAAGTTTATAAAAATTGCGCAGGTCCAATTCCGTTGATTTCTCTGAATTTTCGGAAATCGCAAAATTAATTAATTTGTTCTTCAAAATTAGATCTGTAAACTAGGCCATGCCTATTTATTTCCATATATAAGTCGTTTTCGCTTAAATTTACACTAAACAGATGCACTTTTAAAAACAAGACTTTCTTAAAAATGGTTCCAATTTTTTTCTTTAATTTCTTTTATCGAATAGTGCGAAGTAAGTTCATAAAAATGGGGCAAGTCCGATTTGTATTGATTTGATCTATCTCTGATTTTCCGAAAATTGCAAAACTTAGATATAATGCGAAAAAATATGTACTGATATAGCGCTACTATAGATTTTTGAAGTTGTGGTGTGCAATTTAGATCGCTCAAAAGGGGTTTGAGAGAAAATAAACGTTAATTATTTGTCGGGATGAGGGTCGACTTTTTAATAGAAACACCAAATATATTCAATTTTATTTAAAATCAGTTCGCGAAATTGATATTCGTAAACTTTTGTTCGTGTAAACGTTCGATCATATTTGTTAATTTTTTTTTACTTCAAATTTTGCTTCATGAATGCAACCTCATTCGTTTAACGAAATACTTTACGCGAACCATGGGGACAGATATTGTTTCATGAATGAGAGATCGGGTCAGCCAAATTCAGCTCCGGATGAACAAAAAATATGTCGCATATCCTTTTGCTGTTTATCTCGCAAACTAGTGGCCTGGAAAATGTTGTGGGACAACGAGATAGCAATGGATGTTGCGTCACATTGTGCAAGGATGGTGTAAGACCCACTTGTTGCCTACATTGGCATATTTATGTGACAAAAATCCAATAATTTTTACCAAAGCTTTCTTAACTTAATACATTTTATAATGCTTTAGAATAACTCTAATGATAGTTTGATATATTTAGCGTAGATGATAACAAAACTTGTGTTGTAAACACCAAACTTATCATGACTTGTTTATTTAATTACTTCTGGCGTTGACAAAATAACATTGCTTTCTATACAAATGGATTTCGTTGACGACAAATCAGGTTTGAAGAAGAATAAAATTCCTCAGTGATAGTAAATAAATTCAATAGAAGTGTAATGGATTCAATGGCAAGTTCTTGAAAGAATAAATTTCTACATAAGAAAATAATTAGCCGAAATTGGAAAACAGAATTACTGGGTACTTCCGTTTAAAAGTATCAATCACTTATAAATGGCAATAAAGAATTACATGATTCTAAATTACTATCATCGTTGATGATTACTGATGTTTCTGAATGTAAGAATTTCATTAAAATAAATTGTATTTTTGTTTGTAGACACTAGGTTTTGAATGTTTAATATTACACTGCATACATTGTGCACATATTTCTTTCAATGCAATATGCACAAATTTCCTATAAGAAAAAGTTGTTAGTATAATTATCATATACTATATGCAAATGCGAAGAATTCGTAAGGCGAGAAAATAAAAATTAAATGAGACCGCGAGTTTTACTACAGTCAAATATTGTACATAGCTGTAAGGGATGTTTAAAGATCCCTGTGATCCAGGATTCGGAAAGTTAAACGTAAGGTAATGACGAGAATTTAAAGACATTAAACGTGATACAAAAAGATTTCAGAGAAAGTGCTTCGACCATTTCTCATAGCCGGTTTCAAGTTCCTGGGCTGTTAAGCTCTGACTAACACAGTTGTTACAGCTTAACGGTCCAAGTATTATAACGTGTTTTTGGATCACGAAACATATTAATTCTCGAAAAGCGCTGACGCGCAAGTCGTGCTTACTATTATAGCTTTCTCTTTACTTCTCTCTTCGTGTACGACCATTTCTTTGTTTTATTGTACCAAGCCCTTCTTTCTTCTCTCTTTACATTTGGTTAATGTGTTCACGTGTGTTCATCGAGGCTTCTCAGTTTGAACGGGGAACTTTAAAAATACATTAATCAAATAATATGGGCCAGTGTTTTACTTGTATGGGCTATGATGAATATCGTCAAAATAGAGTTGCATGTTTTCTTGGGTTCAACGTAAGTAGCCTTCTATTGCAGTTGAATGTTCCTTGAATTAGTGAGCTCGTAGTTAGTTATTCGCGTAGAATTGTGTAATTAACTATTTTCCTTTGTTTATGAAATTCAATCGAGTTATTTTTTATGGATTTTTTCAGAATGAGTACAGTAAATGCACTTGGAATAATTCTCCTTCCAGATAATTTTTCGATGCCTAATTGTTGCCAAAATATTTATTAGCACATGAGATTGTTGTTAATAGGACACGCAAATTTATATTATCGAAACACAATACAATTTGGGTTAAGGTAATTTTTAGAAATAATTTCACGAAATACATAAATGAAAAGCAAAATATGGAAAAATAAGTCTTCAAATTCAAATTATGAGTATACAATGTATATTATATATATAACTGTATGTTATATATATAACTGTATTGCATATAATACAATTGTATACAGTGAAGTACTAAAGAAAATGACGAGCACATCAGGCGCCTCTGGGAATGGGTCAATTTGATTTCCCCAGTTAATTTTTCCCAGACCGCAAATTCAGAAGTATTGTGGGAGACACATACTATCTAGACGCCAATATTAATGCATTTCCTGAAACAAAACCCTGAAAGGAAAGTTCACAACTGAAAGATTTACTTCATACACACCGACAGTTATAAACCAAGGAGAATAAGAAAGAGATGTAGATGTTTTGGAAGAAATATTTTGGAAGCCTATTTTTGTTTAAATTTCAATTTTTTATTTATACACATAATTTTTCAAATTAATTTTGTACATTTTTCATAATTTTCATCAGTAAAGTGGTTGATAAATTAAAAAATATATTGAACTGTACGGCTATTTGACATGTCAGAGGGCTTCAGTATTCTCATTTCGCAACATTCTAAACGAAACGCGAAAATCTCCGTTCTGTTGCCTTCTCCCTATCAGTCGTAAAGAAGATTTGAAAATAATAAAATGCTGACTAGCACTCCGTGCCCTACCGCGCTCACTCGTGTAAGTATTTTTGGTATTCTAAACGAACATTTTACTTATTCAGATCGTTCGTTTATGAGTATTTTCGATCACTGTACGCAAAAATCAAAGATGCTGAAAGCTGTTTTTTGTGGATTTTTTCCTATTACTTGTAGTCTTATTTTTGTTTTTCTTTGCTGAAGGGCTGAAACAGACGAAGAAATCAGCCACCTTCTTGAGTTACTAGAAACGGCTTCATGAAAACCAATTGATGCTTTTCTTAAATTTAAAGACAGTATCTGTTTCATTTAATTCATTTGTCTATTTAATAACAATTTTCTAGTTTTTTATTTGTTATATTTTGTTTATAAAGTTTTCTGAAACAGTGTTTTTTATTATTCTATACCTAAAAATAGCCATATTTCTATGATTTATAAAATGTATTAAGATTTAAAGTAAATAGTTGTGAGTTTTTATACTTCCTTTTTCAACTAAATTATAGAAGTTTTGGGGGTGCAAAAGACGGTTTTCTTGAGGCAGCATAGATTGCTCCTACGCGCCCGCTTATGTGACTCAAATAGGCGCGCCCACCGGAAGGTTAAACCTTCTCAGAGAGATGTACTTCATACTACTTTCAAGAAGAATTAAGAAAAACAAATGTAGGCAAGATAGAAAAGTGAACAATTAGACAACCGCAGCGACATAGTAGGGAAGGAGATGGTAAGAAGGAATCGTATTGAGTTTCACCCGGCTATCGCAAAGTCTTGGGGCGTTATCTCCCAGTATCCCTTCGGCCACACTATCATCGCTTACCGCCCTATCGTCTCTGCCGCCGCCGCCACTATGTCGCCGCTGCCGCTGCCACCGCTGCCACTGCCGTCGCCGCCGCCCCCGTCAGTCGTCGTTACAACCGCTGACGGTGCCACTACTAGCACTTCCATCGCCTTCGCCGCCGCCTCCTAAGTTGTCACCATGGCCACTGACCATGCTCGCCATTGCCGCCACTGCCTTTGCCACTACCATCACCATCACCATCACCACCACTACCACCACTACTACCACAACCACCACCACTACCAGCGCCAGCACCCCCTCTATCGCCGCCGTCACTGTTGCCTTCCCAGGCATCGTCACAACCGCCGACAATGGTGCCACCGCCTTCGCCGCCGCTTCCTCAGGCGTCACCACAGTCACTGACCGTGCTCTCCATTGCCTCTGCTTTTGCCACCACCACCAGCACCCCTTCCATCGCCGCTTCCTCAGGTGTCGTCACAACCGCTGCCGACGGTGCCACCACTTCCACCGCCTTCGCCGCCGCCTCCTCAGGTGTCACCACGGCCACTGACCGTGCTCGCCATTGCCGCCACCACCACCACCATGGACAATTTTAGCAAAACATCAATACATCACCAAAAGGCTTTCGATGTCGATGAAAAAATGGACAAAAACATCGATGTTTAAAATATCGATTTTTTAAGTATGAAGCAGACGGTATTTTCTTGTTTCCATTTTCAAATATTTTTTAAAAATTAAATGAGTTATATTTGATTGTATGGTAATGTATAATAAATATGTCAATATTAATGTTTATCGAATGTAAAGAAGGAAAGAAAAATGAAGAACATTTTGTTTTCCCATTTTTCTATTTATTAACTTTCATTCATAAATCATCTAAGTAAAATGTCCCGGTTCTAATGAGATAGTACATAACACCGTTGAAGTACTCGTATATTCTGCCTTAAATTTGAGTGTCATCTTAATGCGCTAATCAATGTTCTACGTAGTTAACGATATGACATGTTAACATGTTAACATGCAGTTTAACGATATGACCATGTTCAAAATACTCAAAGGTAACAAACAACACTGGAGAAAGGTTGCGAATAAGCGAACGGTTTCGTGCCGCCTGGGAATCAACAACATTAACAGTTGTCAGTGGCCGTGAATTGCAAGCAGTCCTCACAACAATTAGATACTGTAAAAATTTTCTTACTTCTTGAGACATTTTTTTTAAAACATCGATGTTTTTGGACAAATATATCAATCTGAAGAAAACATCGCAATCAAAACGTGGATGTTAATATATCGACATTTCTGCGCAAAAATATCGATGTTTTAAAAACATCGATTTTTTTGCCATCCCTAGCCACCGATCGTGCTCCCCCACCGCTGCCTTTTCTATCATCGCCACGGGTACCAACCGTGCTACCGCCGCCGCCTCGCGCCGTACGGTGGTCTGAACGGGGTCGAAACGCGCGCATAGAATTTTAATAAGTTAAATAACTATTTATATAGTGATTTTAAAACGGTTTTTTGAGTATGAATGTAATGAAACATGTTATAGATGAGAATAATAACATTCCACTTAATTTATATTGTTTATTTATTTATATATTATGCCACCTCGGGCATGGCATCCAACGCTGACGCTCCGACTGCTAACTGCACTTCCACAAAGAGAGGCAATTCCGGGAGACGAAAATGTTTTTTTTCAATTGTTCACTTAATATCAAATATTTATTTCACGAAGATGTGTTTCTATGTTGTTTTATAATTGCTCGTCAATGATCACTTAGTTAACTGAAATGGCTCTTTTTTCAATGCCGTCCCCTCAGGCATGGCCCACCGGGAGCGGCCACCGGCGCGTCGCCTCCGGCAGCCGGAAGTCCTACAAGCGACGTCTACAAGCTGCGCCGCCCATCCCAGAGTGTGTTCTTGGCAATGCGGGAAATTTGTTTCTCCTTATCGCTCGTGATCGACGACCTCGATGGCCTAACAGGTTGGTCGGTTCATCGGAATGCTTGGTCGCGAATGCTGTTGGTTCTAGCGGCAAAGCAAAGAGCGCGCAGGTGCTGTTGGTCCGCTGTACTTTTTAAAACTAACTTATAAAAAATACTTGCTCCTGTTTTTAAATTCGAAATATATTCTCCCATTAGTGATCTTTTCTTAATTATTTGCAAATTTTTAACATTCTATTTATTAAATGCTAGTGGAGCATTTTTTGTAGCAATCGTTGGAACCAGTTGGGTATCAAGTGGTTAGGAGTAGTTCTCCGCATATTTTCATAACTTCTGTTGTCAACCAATTACTCATTTCTATAAGATACGCTCAGTGTATATACTATTATGAAGCATATCTAAGTAACTGCTTTCTTTGTTTCCTTCATCATTGCTTCCCAATTAGATGATACTGCAGATATTTATGACTGGCAACGTGACCGATCCACGCGATCCGTTTCTTTTATAATATTTCAGGTCTCCTTATTGACGAGTTTATATTTTCTGAATCAACAATATATCTCTTCACTAGAGCAAAATATTTGAGCATTTTTTAACTGCTGGAAGCCTAGAATTTTGGATTCAATGACATGGAGATTTTTATCTTGTGTTTTGGTGTGATTGGTAAGACAAAACATGCATAATCGACGAAATTTCCGGGTTCATTATTCATTAATAGATACCTAAGAAACTGTTGAGACTCATCTTCGGTCGCTGTGACGTATAAAGGATATAGAATGCCATGAACGAAAGGATATTTTGGGACACACAATAGTAATGCTGTATGTTAGACATATGTTATTTTCTGACAGTCCTTGAGCGAATTTTCTTCATAATACGAATGCAAGGTGAAAATTAAAAAAAAAAATTAAGGGCGTCTAGTATTAAAATTTACAATGAATGACAAGTGAATGGTAGCAGAACTACGTAGCTCATTGCTTCTTGTAACACGTGGTATTTTAATGAAGTTTTCGTTCGTAAAACTCTGATTGCGGTCGCGTTGGAGCGAGTTTTGGCTTTATTATCGCCAACATGGAGAAATTGCAATTAAATGTATTGTTAAAACTACTTGTCGAAGTGCAGTGGAAATTATGGATTTGATTCAGAAGGCGTTCAGTAGTACAGGCATAAGATCTGCAAATAAATATCTGTGGAGATGGACAATGACAATGTTGGAAACGTTCCAAGGCAAGGTTGGGGACCCCCAGGACGACAGAAGAAGAGATGGGCGGACTTCTCCCGTGAAGCAGCGGGAGGGACCTGGACCAGAACGGCAAAAGATAGGACGACATGGAGAAGCCTACGGACCAACAGAAGATAGACGGCGCCACCAACCTAGCTGCGCGTCCAAAGACGTGTGGCTTTATCACCCCTGCTCAGGCAGGAGGCCTTTGACCCATTAGGGGATCTTTGTATGCTAAATACATAAATGCTCGAAGCAGGCGTCATTCGACTCCCAGACAAGACTATGGTGCGAATTGGTTGATGGATTAATTATTTAGTTCTTCTGGGCGTGCCAACTTCAATGATAATTTGTCACATCCCATGTTATATCCCGGAATATGGCGGTGTTTCTTCGCCGCTGAATGGTAAGATCCGACGCCGATACAAACATCAGTTTGTGAAGTTTCCTCCTCCAAGTATCTCCCCAACGGAGCACCTCTCCAGGCAGGACAAGGCCTAAACCACAGTCTGCTCTCCCGAAATGTGTAGCGGAATAGGGCGTCGAATTAGAGTTGCGACATCGATGTCGGTGTTTTGAAAACATCGATTTTTCTGAGAAAATAACGATGTTTTGCAGCCAATATTTTGGGATAGACGGTATCACGTTTTCGAGGTTTTGTTCGTGATAGAAAAATGCTCATAATCCCAAATTTATAAAAATTAAAACATGAAAAAGTAGTAACCAATGGTACCACTGTGTGTTCGAACCAAACGCACGCGGTTTGTATTACCTTCGAGCACATTAAAATTCGTTGCCCGAGATAATGGTAATGCCTTGCATTTCTTTCATTTTTTTTCACGTATTTCGCACTTGGAGAGGCGTTGTAAACGTTGTTTTCAAATAAATTTTAATTATAAATTAATATACATAGCAACTGTTAATTGTATTTTGTTGGCACAAATTTAAGGTTAGAGGGTACTAAAGCAACTTAAGAATTTGGACAATGTATTTTGAACATGGATGTTTTAATTTTGAACATCCATGTTTGGCAACATCTATGTTTCATTGTCAATGTCGCATCCCTGGTATGAATGTGTGTGTGTAAGGGCTGAAGAGGGGTGACAATGAGGAAGAAGGAAAGATCGCCCACTGTCTATAGCCAGTTGTTAAGGAATTGTCCTTGCATTGTGCTGGTATTGATCGAAAAAATGACCAAAAACTTCCGATGGGAGGAGCCGGCCGCTAGAATTGTCCTCCAGCGGGGGGTTGAATTCGACCAAGCTACATACTACCTAATGCTGGAAATACATTACCATCGGGACTTAATCTCTAGGACTTCCCGGTCAGTGGCGCTGCAGAGGCAACGGCAATGCTGCCAATGAGCCAACGCAGCCGGGTTCTGAATTAGAATGTGTAGTTCTGCTGTACGGATGCGAGAATTGTGTATTATCACAAGTAGATAAAAGAAGAGTAGAAACCAGTGAAATGAAATTCCTTAGGTGGGTGGCAGGATATTCAAAATTAGACCATATGATGAATAATAGTATAAGAAAAGAACTTTATATATATATGCCATAAATAAAAAAATAACAGCATATAAATAAAAATGGCTCATGCATGTAAAGAGAATGAATGCCTCAAGAGTTCCACGAGCAATGTACAATTATATCCCACAAGGAAGAAGAGATGTTGGTGGATCACCAAAGAGATGGAAAGATCAGCAGGTGCAACAGGCAATATTATCTAAGCAGGAAGAAGAAGAAGAATTTGTAGAATTTGTTAGCCTTCTGCTGACAGAATAGGAATCTGTTGTACCACTCTCCAAACTGTTCTTGATAATTTGAATATTGTCGAGGCTCAACAGTTCCAAACAAAGATTTAGGGAAAAAAGGATTTTCGATTTTTTTCTTCTCGCCTTCACTACAAGGCGGAAACGTCGCCATTGGAAAGACGTTTCTGGCAAAGAACGTATACATTCTCCACATCTCTCGCCAGAAATTGCAACTGACAACTATTTTCTCTTCCCCAAATTGAATTTTGCCTTTAAACACTCCTTTTTTATCATTGAAACACATGCAGTGTTATGTGACAAATGAACTTTATAACAATCCATAACTGATTTTCTATAGGCGATGAAGTTAAAGGAACGGACAAAAAGTGCATCATTCAAGGAGGAATGTGTTTAAGAAAAAATGGACTCTGTGTTATTACAGTTATTTTGATACTTTTGGGTAACATCTGTATACGGTAGAAACAGATTCAGAAAGAAATGGGTAAGGAAACACGTTCCAAAGTTTGCCAGATAAGACTTCTAGATTCAAGAGCGTTTTAGTAGCAAACGACGTCCTCGCGTGCAGTTTTAATTTCTTCCTCTAATGGTTATTATCCTGTGATATACTCGCGGAGTTATGTATATTGTTGGAGTATATTGTTTGTGGTGTTTTAATTGAGACGAGACAACGCAGTGACAAAAGATTCGTAGCTCGAATCGTAACGCGGTCTTCTAGGTACGGTAAGCGGTTGGCTTACTTTGGTAAGATAGAGAGTTTGGAAATATTCGGTATCCTTAAAAAGGAGAACTAAACAGACGATCTCATGTCCTAAATGTGAAAAGTGTTTTACTGGAAATGCTCACTTGCAATATTTTAATTATAATCATGTTACATCAATAGCCTTCAAGAAATCACTATAAGAAATTCCTTATTTCAATAACGCGAATAGTTATTGCAAAAAAAAGAAATTGAAAATACGATCAATATTTTTAGACAGAAAATTAAAAAAACTGTCGATTGCCCTAACTGTCGATTGCTCTATCATATTCCCTGGGTCTCCGTATTCAATAAATTTGGGAAATTGCCTTCTCCGCGCTGCCATTCATTTCCAATCAATAAAAGCTGTGTTCGCGTCTTAGAAAAAGTCTCTCCCTTATGCCTTACAACTTTGAAAATGTTTGAAAGAAATAAGTTTATACAATTTTCATTTAATTAATTTACAGTTATCTACTTTTTATTATTAATTATAAGTTATCAAATTTTATTTTACAAAACTTACGACTTAGAAAAATTATCCACCCACCTTATCATTCTACGATCCCCAAGATACTGTAAAAGTTCCACGGTATGAGTAAATGTTTCGATACATCATTTTAAGATTCCACAACCTATAATTAACCCTTGCACTAAATAATAGCGTTATGTGAATACGTTATGTACAACCTCAGGAGCAGCACCTTCTCGTTACAGCACTGCATAAACAAATTAGTGGAAATGTACAAGTGGTAAAAGCCAATGAAGCTTTTTATTTATTTGCGGAGTAACGCTAAATGTAACCCAGAGGCTGCTAATTGAAGAGCTCTAAGCATCAGCTCATGCACAAATAAAGAAACTATTTCCCGTCTCTCTGGAAGAATCTAGCATTTCTTGAAACACTACAATCTTATTTTTCTTCTTCTTCTTCTTCTTCTTCTTCAAGTCTGAGAAATAAGTAGTAAGCGATTGTCTTGCTTTTGGTCATTTTCGTGGTGTACGTTTATTTAAAAGTACTGAATGTACGAGAGGTATAGTATGTATCAAAATCTAAGATTAGAACTCTTTCACTACAAGATCATAAAAAGGTGCTAACCGTTTTTTAAAAATCTAATAGTACAAAAAGTTCTTATCTTAGATTTTCATATACTATAATAGATCTCGTGTACATTAAATATTTAGAATTAAAGATTTCATTAGATAGACATCAGCCATGTGATAGAAGGGAAAGCAGAAAAATGTAAAATCGAAATAAATGATATATGTATTGAATTTTAAATTAGCTATTGTATTACATTTCTCGTAATTTATGTTAAGATGTGAAGAATCATACCATCAATAAGCTCGTTTGATGATATTTACGAATATGTTAAAAGGATATTCCCCAGTAAACAATTTCATTCCAATATCGAAATCATCACTCTCAAACACCAAGTTAAGCACGTGATTCTTAAACATCACGCTTCACTTAGAAACGTCTGTCACGCTTCTTCCACGAATCTTCTGCAGAACTAACGCTTCAAGGTTGCAGTTCGTGCAAGCCAATGATGTTGCGCGGTGAGTAACTTTGGATATGACCTGCAGCTCTAATTCAACTTTCATTTGCTCAACTCATTAAAGAGCATACTCAATATTGCAATATGGACCCGTGTCAATCGTCAGTCGTCATGCGTCAAGGTATGTTATGTCGCGATTAAATCAATAACATTTTGAACTTCTGTTCGTTCTAGACCTCGTTATTAAGCAGCGAAACTTTCATGACATTATGTTGTTTTTCCTTTTTGTTTACGTATGTATATACGGAGTAATACACATATTATACAGAAAGTTACATAATTCTGTGAAAAATCAGTTTCTAGATTTTAATTCAGGGTTCTTTGAATTTTTTAACGTCCACCCGTCTGTCTTTCTGTGAACAAGGCCAGAGCATAAACCATTTGTATGAGTTTTTCCAATATTAATTTTTTCCCGGTCGAAACGGTTGGACACTAGACCCTGCGAATTTGAAACGAATTCTTTACATTTTAGGGGTACTTCACATGAAGTTACTGAGGATTTTTCAAAAATTTCTCAAAAACTGCTCCAACGTTTTTCTTTATTTTTTTTAGAATACAGTACAACACACACTTATAAAATGGCTTAGGTACGATTTTCACAGTTAACTCTGAATTTTAGAATATTGCAAAAGTTTGTAACTCTTTGCACCTCCTCGTCTAACCACAATATTGAATAGTTTTTCTTAAAAAAATATGTTCTCCACAATTAGTTCTTTAATTAAAGAGTTTACATTTCACAAACAGATGCAAATTTCTTCTTTTACAAGTTTCCCTCGTATGTAGCAAAAGAAAGTAAAAAAATGTGTTCATCTCATTTTCCGTGAACTCTGTATTTTCGAATATTGCAAAAAATTAACTTTGCCAAAGTGCGATACTGATGAGAGCTACTTTCTAATTAAATAAAATATGTTATAAAGAATGAGATATTTCAATAATATCATCCTCATTCTCAACGAGTAGTTTTCGCGTGACTTTTACTTGAAGTTAGTGCACCCCCCCCCAACAACTCAAAACCGGCTCTAAATTTTTTCGTTAAATTTTTCCATGAATAGAACTTTTTTCCATGGAAAGAACGCTTAAAAATGGCGCAAGTATAATTTTCGTTGAACTCTGAATTTTCGAAACTTGCAAACGATAGAAAAATGGCAAGCAAGTTTGTGTTTTTGTAGCAATATTAGTTTCATATTTCCGAAAATATAGAATGTTTACTGAAAATGGAACATGCACCATTTTTGTCACCGTACTTTTCTCTATTCGAGAAAAAAATAAAGATAAAATTTGGAGAGGTTTTTGAGAAAATAACTTCTTTGAAAATATCTGTTTTTCATGCAACATTACGCGAAAACTACTAACATTTTCGAAAAATTGTACATGACCTTATTCAAAGCCTTTATAGATAAGATTTTATTTAAACGAATCTTTATCTTCAATATTGTAGTCGTAGGAAAAGTCGAATTATGCAATTTTGACAAAAAAAGTTGGAAACTTAGCAATTTTCAAAAATTCGGAGAGTTCAACGAACGAACGAATTGCGACTTGATCTATATTTAAACATCGTTTGCTCTTTCCTAGAGTAAAATAAAAAAAATTGGAGTCACTTTTGAAAAAGAATTGAATGCGTTAAGGCCTTACGTACTGTATCTCCAAAAATCAAAATATTCCTGTCGAATTATCGGGGCCTTGAAATCCGTCAAATCGAAGGGGGAATATCAACTGTGGGAAAAAATCGCCTGTACGGTTTATGCTCAAGCGTTGGACACGGATGGACGGAGATATCTTTTCCCGTCAGCGAATTTTTCAAGAATCCACAAACCGTGGATTCTGAATTAACGAACAACTTTCTCGATATCAGAGCCCCTCAATAAGAGATTTTTCTGTCGAAAAATCGTCGTTTTTTGCTACAACGTTTCAGTACTTCATCTATACAACGTAAGTACTATATTTTAGTTTTTTATCCATTTAGTAGTTTTTAATATCCATTAAAAATACGCTTGCCAGAATAACTTGTTAACGTGAAAAAATAACTTCATGCTTGGAAATGTAACACAGTAGCCAGACGTATCCTTCATTTATTTCCTCAACCTACGTTCTGAAATCAATCTCGACCACGAGCGCGCTTAATAAGAAAATAACTATTTTTTATTATCCTTACGGTTTCTTGGATACGTGTCCGTCCATCTATGAACAAAACTATAGGCGCTATAGCGCCTAAACCGTACATACAATTTTCTTCAAAATGGATTTTCCGCGATCCATCTGACAGAACTGGAGGCCACGCAAATTTGAAACGGATTTTTTGAGGATGCACTTCATAATCAATGGTTGAAAGACATTTTAATATTTTTTTCAGAAATGTCTCCGATTTTTGTTTGGCTCGAATAGATGTGTTAGAATCCGATTTTTATTAAATTCTTTGGATTTTCGATAATTGGAAAAATGTACCTTTTTCGAACCTGTCCTTTATTTTCAATATTGAAAATATATTGCAATATTTTCTTCTAAAACGAAGAATTTAGAATATATCAATGTTTTTGTCAAAAGAGGCTGTCATATTTTATTTAAAATTTAAAAAAATAATAGAACACAATATAATAAATTAAATGAGAGAAGTGCCAAAACTCCTCCAGGACGTGAATTTTCATGAAAATGTCATTCACATTTTGCAGCATTACATACATCATATTCGAGAAAGATGTGTCGGAACGGAATGATGTTAACATGCGCGTATAAAATATAAAAGAGAGAGGATGTTGTTGACATTATAGGAAATGAAATAAATTCCTCTTCAAAAAGTAAATGGGACATGTAATCCTGTTTTTAGTGTTTTCTAAGCTGGATTAACCCTTATTTATGGAACGAAATGTATCCATCGCAGAATGAGGCTTCTTAATGAGTTACCTAGCCATGGTTAAATGTGAAAGGTATCACATTTCATTATGATTAACTCAGTGTAACAAATTACATGTTTTTACAACTAAATGTAATTAAAATAGGAACAGAATACGGTGATGAATATTCCTGGAACCTGACATGGTGCCCTGTAGTTCAACATACACCAGTAGAATTCCAATTCTCTGATTCACGTAAAAGATGAGATGAACTAAACATCATAAAGGCATATATTGCCGTTTTATTGTTTTAGCAATATAATAATAATAACAATGATAATAATTGTCATTCAAGGACTATAAACTCATTCGAGCTCTATATAACTTTGACATTCAATCCATGAGGTTTTAATGCATTATTCGCTCTCACTCAAAAATGAAAAATTTTGAACGATGAAACGTATCTTATTATCGTTCAATGGTGTGTAGGATAAGAAGTTGCTATTTGGGGAGTCATATCATTCGTCATGCTGTTGCTGGAACGTTCTATTGAGTGTTCTCTTGGTGTTACCGAAAAAGTTCTTTTGAACTTATTGCCCCCTGGACTGAAAAACGTTAATGGTGGTTAGATCTTATCTCAGATCTGTGAATCCCTTAATTATAAATGCGAATGTGACTGTATTGTCAAACAATAATTAAGTCACGTCTCATAAATTCGAATCAGCAAATTACACTATGAGTGATTTGCGCGTCATTCACACTATATTCTACGTGGCACTGCTACGAAATCAAAATCTACTATTTTTCATGCCCGTACCATTCGTGTACATTTGTAATAAATAGATGTCCGTTTACCATATAATACAATTGTGTACTTAAGTAACTGTTGTGGGAATTCTGCCAATAAAATGGGACAAATACATTTTTTCGTCAAATTCTAAGTACCAAGAATTTTAAAAGGTAGTTCAAGGACGTAAGGAGGATTGTAATGGTGCTCAAATGTCGTAGAAGCTGACTAATATGACTTTGGAATAACATTTCACTATAGAAGGCAACATTTCTTATGCAGCCCAGCAGGGACTGCATGGCCTTACAATGTCCCACCAGGAACCTTGACTTAAGCGAAAGAGCAACCTCGCGACTGGGAAACGCCGGCAAAAATGCATCGCCACGCGGGTTCCCAGGCGCGACCTCTACGGCGGTGGTCCTCGCAGCCTCCTCCTCCTCCGGCATCGCCGCTGCCATCGCCGCTGCTCCTGACTTCTGTCTCCCCCTCTGTCATTGACATAGTGGCAAATCGCCACCGCAACCGCTTTCCCGCATCACTGTGTGTCTCCACCTTCACGAACGTCGTACCGGGATAGGGCATAAACTGATTTCACTGCAGTGCCTCTGACCAGGAGGTCCTGGTATTCGAGTCCCGACGGCAGCAGAATTTTCGACACTAGATTGTCAGCTAGTCGCTAGCGAGGAGAATTCTAGCGGCCGGCTGCTCAGATCGGTAGTTTTGCATGGTTTCTCCGATCAATATCAGGCGAATGCTGGAGTAGTACCGTACCAAAAGGGCCATGGATCGCGCGCGATCTTTCCTTTCTCTTCCTTGTCCTATCCTCACTCGTTTCTTACACACACTTACACAACATCCACTACACTACCACACGTGCCAGTCTGGAGCTTAGAGCTTGTCCCGGCTTGGGCGGTTTCCCGTTGGTGGGAGATACCGGGTTGAGGAAAACCCCGCTAGCCGACGGTACGTAGGCACCGGATCTCGCCATCCAGCAGGGAAAGATCACTGTCACCCCGAGGGGAAAAAAGTACTACACGTACGGGACTAATGTCCTTAGCAGTTGACGCGCCCGAAGTCACTAACAACCAACCAACGAATGTCGCTCCCCGAGCAACTCTGTCCACCCCCGCAGTAGCCCTCGCGCCAGCCGCAACCTCCTCCCCCGCTTCCGTCTCCGCTTCCGCCTTCTTCGCCTCCTCCGCCGCCACCTTCGCCCCAGCTTCCACCCCCACCCCATCCTCAGCGCCTGCGTGTGAAAGAGCGCGCGGTCACGGCCGCGGCTGCGCGCGTCCTCACACGCGGGGATGCGGCGGCCGCCACCCAAGGGAGAGCCCTTCTGCCGCTCCTTCCTCATCCTCCTCATCTTCCTCCTCCTCCTCCTCTTCCTCGAGCGCGTCGGCGGCGGTCGCGTCCGCCGGCCGGCCGGCCGGCCGGCCGGTCGGTCGGGCGCTCGTAGGTCCGTCTGGAGGCAGGGCGGCGGAGGAGGGGAGGCACCAGCGGCGGTGGCGGTGGCGGCGAGGCCGCGCCTGGGCACGGGCAGACCCTTTCGGCCGGCCGCGAGTTCAGTTACATGGGAGACGCCGGGGTGAACGCTTCTCCAGCGGTCCCGCCTCTCCCGCTGCGCCCCACCGCCGCCACCGCCGCCGCAGCCGCGAGCCCTCGCCGCACTGCGGAGGAGTAGGAGTAGGAGGAGGGACGAGTGGTGCTCGCTGGGAGCGCGCGCTAGCGCAGTTGGGCCGCCGCCGGCGACGTCGCAGTCGCTCTCCGCGCCGCGCAGCCACCGCAGCGCTCCACTCGCAGCAGCAGCAGCCTCCGGCCGTCCTCGCCGCCCGCTGTCCTCGTGCGCGCGCGCCCTCGGCGTCCTCCAGCGCCCCGTGTGAGAGCGGCCGCAGCGCTGCGTCCCGCACGCGCCATGGACCTCCACCGTCTGCTCCGGTGAGTGCGGCACGGCGGCGCCGGTGGCGCCTAGAGGCGTCGCGCGCGCGCGCCACGCGGTGTGCGCGCCGGAGACCCGCGTGGAGGGCGAGAGGGACGCGCGCGCCAAGTTCGAGACGCCGCGGTGGCCGTCTTCGTTCGGCGCTGGCTGTTTCGTTGTCTCAAAGAATGTAGGGCGCGTTGCTTTCGTCGGACAATTATTGTTTATTTATTTTCGTTTCCACGCCATGTCTTAGCGTAAAATTCGCGGCAAAACGCCAAGTCCGAGACACCGCGGTGGCCGTCTTGTTTGGCATTGGCTATTTCGTTGTCTCAAAGAATGTAGTTTTCGTCGGACAATTATTGTTTATTAATTTTCGCTTCCAGACCATGTCTTAGCATAAATTTTACGGCAAAACGCCAAGTTGGGGACACCGCCGTGGCCGTCTTGTTTGGCGCTGGCTGTTTCGTTCATAGAAAGAAAGTATTGGTCGTAGCTCTCGTGGGTCTCTTATTGTTTATTTATTTTCGTTTCCATCTTAGAAGAAAATACGGCAAAACCCAGAGGATCGGACTTACAGACTATTAGTAGTATTGCTACGCGTAACATTTCCTACAGTTCGTAATTTTGTACGCATGTTCGAAGCATGCGCAGTATACTCCTTACAAAAGTCTGTTCGTTCTTTTAAAGGGTTTCGTTTAGCATCAGTCATCAAATTATAAAACATGCAAATCACAATTTTGTCATTTGTGTTAATGATTACCGTAATGTGTTAATGATTATCATATTTAATAAACTAGTGCACATTCTTTGTATTTTCCATGTACTCTCACCAAATCTTGTAAAATATGTTACGCACAATACAACGAGAATTCAAAATTTTGTTTTTAAAGGTAGAAACAGGCAATATTATAGACATATTTTATCGCTATTTTTGTGCAGTGAATACGGTAGAGCTATGTAAAAGATCAATTGGTTTCGTTAAAATCAGAGCAGTTTCTCGGTCCCCTATATCTGTGTACGATTTATTAAACGTTGAAAATATGTTTGTTGAATATAATTGAATCTCGTTTAATCGATATTGTTAAATTCATATTACATCATTTCATAAAACTACCGTATTTGCCGTAAACTGCGTATTTGCCGTTCTCTCACGTTGATTACAATTGTTATAACAAAGTTGAAACTCGCGATTCTTTTTACATTGAACAGTTTTTGTTTATTCCTTTAATTAATATATAAGATTTGTTCCTCTTACTTTCCTATCCTTCAATAGGAGACGTGAATATCATCGCAACTTTTGAAAGAGATACGGTTTTTATATGGTTTTCTCATTTCGAATATAAGGTATAAACATGCAATTGATAATAAAAATGGAATATTTTATTGACCAACTAATAAATACTAGCGTCATAACATGAATTTGTAAAAAAAAATAAAGTTCTTATTCGCAGATTTTTGCAATGAAGGCTTTTAAAACTATCAGCGTGAAGAGATTCGTGTCTGACAGACTCGCTGTGCTAAACGATGCACAGAGTTTTTAAATGGACGATGAGCCATAATGTATATTTTGTGGGTAATTTTGAGTTCGGCTATTTCTTCTTCGGTTATCTCCTTGTATTGAAATAAAACTGTATAATGATTATTGAATTGTTATAAATGTAACAGATGGTAATTGCTTAATGTTAAAATTACTGTGCAAATATCTTGATAGTGCCCAGCAAGCACATTACCTCTCTTCTTGTACGACTGGAACGTAACAGCTTCACTTGCAGGTCCTTTCACTCTTCAGTGTCGGGCACTTTTTTTGAGACGTTTCTCCGGCCATTCATTCATGGCGTGCGACGAGAGCTTCATTCACAAAAGAGCCTCTTGTGCTTTAACTTCCGCATTTTGAAAGTGCTTGTTGGTAATTTACCGTCTACAAAAGAATGTGTGAGTTAATGATACCCTCTTCCAACAATGAAGCAAGATGAAATCTGAAAATGTTAATGCGATCCTGTTATAATTCATCCATAAAATTATCTGAAACTTCAAATCTGCTTTTCTTACCCTGATTATCATGAACATTGTATTTAGGGAGGAATTAACTTTCAAATTTACATGTACACAATGTGAATTTCTGCATTCCTGTAAACACTGTAAATTTGCCCGTTGAAGAGTTCGGATATTTGTGCGTTCTTTCCCTCTTTAATCCATAAACCGCCTATTTACTTCTTTCTAAAATTCTTTACTAAAATTCCCATTGTTGTCTTATTTCAATAGTAACATTGCATTTCTATCGGTCATTAAATTTTTTGTTCATTAATTTTTTTCTATTACTGTACATGACTCTTAAATTCTTAATTCAATATTAATATAATTTAAATAAATTAAAATTTTTATTGACTTACTCTTATTAGTTATATTAATTCATTTTATGTCTAAACCATCTTTCTAAATCATCGCGTATGTTTTTCACCTGATTATGAAGAATGGATTTTTTCTGCTGATTTATCGGCGATACAGAGGATTGAGCTCTCTTTCTCCACCATTAAATACCCGAGTTAACTTCGTGGAATTTCTAAAATTCCAATGTTTAAAAGGGGTACTAAACAGCGTTTCTCGGAATTTACAAGCTTCCAGGGCACTATTTTCCTCACATGATCACTCATCACCACCTTCTCATCACATCATCCATCATCTTATGAGAAAATAAACATGCAAGAATCTAAATAAAATGAATTTGCCTCCAGCAACTCGAAGCAACTCCCTTCTCAACAATATCACAATTATCATTCTTCGGTCGTAGAGAATTAAAGCGTTAATTTCAGAAACCAGTCAAGGGCATAAACATTAGTTAATAGTGGAATATTTTTCTTAAAAGGTATACGTAATTTCTTCTTCGATTATTGAAAGGTATACTTTTTTCAGCCAAAAAATTAAAACCCTCACAATAAAAAATTGCCTGATGCTAGGTAATTCTTTCCCCGGAAATTGGCAAACTTGGTCCCTAAATGTTTTCTGAAATAAACTATCCAATGAAGATCTTTCCGATCGATCGAGGATATCGCCAAAATCTCCGCGGGGCGCCGTCTGTCGCGGTTGGAAGTGAGTCTGCGGCTCCGCCCGGGCATTTGTTCCACATGGCGTTCCGCGTTCCTGGGGCTCTCCGGCGGGGAACAGCCGGCGTCAGCAGCGCCGGCCTGCTCCGCACCCGCCTTCCGACGTATACATTTTTCCGAGGGGAGGTAATTGTGGAAACAGGTTCTAAACGAAATTGAGGGTTGCCGCCCGGGCGAGAAAAAACGCACAACTGGGCGCCATGGTTCTAAGCCTCCGGGGGGCGAGGTGAAGTGGGGCGGGGTGAAGTGGGCCGGGCCGGGATGGGGCGGGGTGGATCAGCCGGGCGGGACACAGCAGGGCCGGTCTCGAAGACGCACCGAGTCATGGGACGGTATGGGATTAACGGGCCGAGGCGGAGGTGGTGGCGGATAGAGGTGGGCTCAAGTGGTGTGCTGTGTAGGTTGTTAGTGGTATTGCCGAATGGTGTCTGTATGGGACAGTACGGAGTCCACGGCTTAACGCGGAGATAGTGGTGGGTAGGGCTGAGAGATGGGCGTGCTATGTTGAAGAGCGGGAAAGACAAGGCGGAGGGGGGCTGGCCAGAGTAGAACAGGAGAGGAACGGAGCGGGCCGAGCGGATGCATTGGAGCAGGTGGGTATATAGGGATGAGATAGAGAAGGGGTGTTAAGTAGGTTGTTAGTGGAAGGGGCCGAGTAGTGGGTGTGGGAAAGTGTGGCGCAGGCAAGACGGCGGAGAAGGTAGTGTAGTGCCGAATGGTAGAGAGGTGTGGTATGTTCGTGCCGGGAAGGCAAGGCGGAGAGGAACTGGTCGGAGTAGAATGGAAGAGGAACGGGGCAAGTCTGAGCGGGTAGAGTGGAACAAGTGGGGGGGATGGAGATGAGGTGGAGCAGGGGGGAGCGAGACAGAGCGGGGAAGAACGCTGCGGGGAGACGTGGGATGGCAAGTGGGCGAGGAGGGGCGAAGGCCTGGCAGAATGGATTGGAACGAAGGGGAATGGAAACGAAGCGGAGCGGGGTGATGCGAGGCACAGTTGTCCAAAGAGTGGCTATGTTGGGCATGACGGGGC
Organism: Acheta domesticus; assembly: GCA_031308135.1. Lineage (NCBI taxonomy): Eukaryota > Metazoa > Arthropoda > Insecta > Orthoptera > Gryllidae > Acheta > Acheta domesticus. The sequence continues at coordinate 97,059,676 of JAHLJT010000631.1, forward strand.
AGCTGGGTGGGTGGAAGGGTGGATGCGAGTTTGGTTTCCCAGATGTCGACAAGGATGAGCGAGTAGAATGGTTATGATTGTATTAATGTATTATTGCAGAATATATTGAGATAAGCTACTTGTAGAAGGAGTGGTGAAAAATGAAGTGTAAGGTGGTGACAGGAGAGGTAAGCAGGTATGTGATGTTGACTGAGTTGAAGACATTGATGTTGACTGTGTCGAAGACGTTGACGTTGACGGTGTCGAAGACGTTGACGGTGTCGAAGACGTTGACGGTGTCGAAGACGTTGACGGTGTCGAAGACGTTGACGGTGTCGAAGACGTTGACGGTGTCGAAGACGTTGACGGTGTCGAAGACGTTGACGGTGTCGAAGACGATGACGGTGACGATGTTCATGAGGAGGTCGATGCGAGTCAATATCGAAGACGATAACGGTGATAAAGTTGTTGGTGATTGTGCCAGAAAATTTGGTGGTGATAGGACGATGACATTAAAGGTGGTTTCGTGAGTAATTGTGGTGCGCTGCACACCGATCCGTTCACGTAACACGTGCGTGAACCGCGTCACGTCTTCGCGACTCATGTTGCTTGGGACGCCATGCTACCCCAACAAGCTGCTGCGGTTGCGTGTGCAACTTTGAAGTCCAAACGAGATTTTTTGTAACTTGTGTCGAAACGATTGAGCATCTTCGGAAAGAGAAGGGTGGGTTCCAGAAAAAAAAATGGTCCAGTGTTGAGGATGCATTGGCCCTGGTTAGTAGTTTATCATTAATCTTCGATTAGCTAATACAACTGTAAAATGACTCTCAGCAAGGTGAACCTTCCTTAATTCACACATGAAAAAGATTGCATAGGTAAAACGAATATTTGAGAGAAATGCTTTCTTGAAATACAAAACGTATGAGATCGCGAAAAGTCTTTCTTCTACCTACAATATCTTCTTGAATCTATGCTAAATTTTAAAAATTAAACTTTGGGAAACAAAATTAATATAAATAAAACTTTTATATGTGCTGTTTCAGACTTTTGTAAGACTAAGTGTGTCGTGAGGCGAAGTTGTGTCTAACAAGTTCAGGTGTCTCTGTTTTAAACTTACAGATCAGACGCGAAATTGCTATTTTTTGTTTTAAACGTGTTATTCCATTTGTTTCTGGGGTAGCCTACAAGGAAACATAAGAACTGTCCTTTGTGGTTTGAGGTAAAATAAAAGGAATTATCGAGATCTGAGTCACATCAAAGCAGTGGGGAATCTAGGAGTCTTTGGGACAGGATACCCAGAACCCAAAGAAAGAGACGGGCAGGCAGAGAGAGACGGGCAGCCAGTGAGGCAGGCAGACATAAATTAAACAATCAGGCAGACACAGACAATCAGGCAGACAGACAATCAGGCAGACACAGACAATCAGGCAGCCTCAGATAATCAGGCAGCCTCAGACAATCAGGCACTCAGACAATCAGGCAGACTCAGACAATCAGGCAGACTCAGACAATCAGGCATATAGGCAGGCAGGCATACAGGCAGGCAGGCATATAGACAGGCAGGCATACAAACAGGCAGGCATACAGACGGGCAGGCTTACAGACAGACAGGCAGGCATACAGGCAGACAGGCAGATAAACAGACAAACAAGGAGACAGACATGCAGGTAGACAGGCAGACAGAAAAATTAACAAATTAACAATGCAGCTCAAAGTTTGCGCCGTCATCAGCGCCATCCTTGAGTGATCATATGTGACATTTTCCCCATTTCCCGTTGTAATTTGGGTGTGTGTGTCCGGTTGCCTACCCCGGATGGGCTGCGAGATAAATGGTTCACTCTGCCGTCACTTCTCAAGCTGAAATGTTATATTCCGAAACATTGGTGAAACAACTTAAGTTTTATTTAATACATGACCAACATCCCTTTAACAACAAATTATAATAATAAATTAGATTAAATTATTATCAATATTATTATTATTAGGTAGTTTTTACTTCAGTTACTTTCCTTTAAATATATCTTGGAGGTGTTTTCATTTACTCTCGAAGATCGATTTCCATTGATTCCTTTACTATATAAGTTCGCATCGTTCACACATGGACCCTGGGCTAACACTTTTTTACTGAAGAATGTTTCGGTAAACGAACATCTTTTCACCAGTAGATTCACATTTTTACGACAACAATGTATACACGAAGTGTATACAGTTGTCCTAAAGTAGCCCGGAAGCAGTAAAACATGATGTAAGTTATGCGAAGTCTCAGATACTACGATCTTTTTATAATATTTGCTCTCATAACATATATTAATCCACTGGCTATCGCACAGCGGGTTTTATACTGTTTATTTATTCACAAATGCCAGGCACAGGGATATGGTGTCGTTGGATTTTTTGCAGACCACATTTGTCCAAATGCGCGAGACCTGCGGGCAGCAGCACGCCCATTCACCCTTGGGTTGAGAGACTTGTGTATTTAGTGCAAAGTAACAGCCGTTTTGTGCACTTCTAAAACTGGAAGAGGCCGAGCGGAGAGGAGTGGAGTGTGTTTAGGTTCCCGTTTCCGTTGCCTGAAGAAGGGTGACACATTTTCCAGGCGGACGCACCGCAGTAGCTGTGTCATCCGGCGACGCGAGATGTCGTCCTTGCGTGTACTTCTTCGCAGGCAATTATGATTAAATTTACACACTTAGAGATGGAGACGATTGTTTTTAGAGCAGAGCTTATGAAATAGCGTTACCTGCGGAACCGTTTTTATGCACTTCCAGCGGAACCCGTGCGATTGCATCGCACAAAAGAAAGACCTGTAGAAAATACCTGCATATAAATTATATACGAAACCGAAAACCACAAACGTGTTTTTCATGTCGTTGTATAGTTCAGTAGTTAATTTTCAATTTTTTGAATTGAGGGGCTTACAAATTCCGGAAAATATTCGCACAACTCCTTGTGAACACAGTAACATAAAACTTGTTTCTGAAAATGTAATTGAAATGTTTATATTAGCCATGATCTGTAGTACGTTGTGGACTATTGCAGAAAATCTTCTACCCACTGCAAAGTAAAAACGTAATGCGTCACGTATAATTATAATCTCTGAACACTTTTTGTAAAGTCACATGTCAGATCATTGATGGACATTGCTTGTTTATTCACTCGCTAATATTAGCATTTAAAAGGGCTCTATAATATTTGATCTTAAAAATCTTGCTATGAAACATTGACTGCTTTTGATAGATCTATTTGCAACTCGCAGAACAGCACTCGCAGATTAGCGTTCATTCTATTAACTCATCCAAACAGCGATACAGTGGTTCTACATACAAACTTGAAAAAATTTTACTAATTCAGTATTGAAGCGTTTTCCTCGGTTTCTTTCGAGAACAGAGAACTCAATTTACCTCTTTATATATATATATATATATATATATATATATATATATATATATATATATATATATTTAAAACACTGAGTTTCGTTGAGATACGAATTTTGAATATTCTACTCAACGAAATTTCGTGCTTTAAATGCAAAGTAGTGGGTCTCGACGTGTTGTCACTTGCTCTTATTCATCCCTTTGATAGTAAAACACTACATTTTTATAATATTTTCAAGTGAACTCTCTTATTATGCACATTTGTTTGCTTCAAAAATTAGTACTAATCCACACTTTTAAAAAAATATTGACTAATACATCTACCGCAAAATTAATACTTTTTTCCTCTCCATACGTGTCATCAACGTTTTTCGATCTCTTCTAGGTAAGTCATAGGTCTCATACAGGATTCGATATATTTTTCTTCAGAAAACGAAGTTTTTCGTTTCAGTATATTTGGTACGGAATTGAAACTAATTACGAGTAATAAATATTTTAACATTTTGTGAAGAGGGAAGTAAATAAGTTTTTGAAAAATCATAGCTTGAATGGAAAGACTAAACTTCATAAGACATTGTATCCTGATCATTCTAACAACATATTGATGGATAATAACGGTGTCTTGTTTTTAACGATATTGGTTGGTGGTTGAGCGCAAGGCAACTACTAAATACTCGAAACGACGTCAAAGGCTTCCGAAACCCGCGTGACAGAACGCCTTTTACCAGGGAGATCCGCCGTCCACAGCGAAATCGTGAGTCAAAATTTGTTGCTTCGAAGGTCAACTGTGTGTGGAAGCTCTCCAACTCCTCAGCACTCGAGAGAACTCAGAAATAGGAGACAAACAGAAATGGATGTTTCAGAAGATTGCTTATTTGTTAATAGTTTTACTTAAACACTATCTATTTGATTCAAAATTTAATTTTAAAATCAATTAAATTTCGTACAAAGTACTTGCGCCTTTGTCAGAAAAAGATGTTAATTTGAAATCATGCTGGCAAGTCTTCAAAAAGTGAAGCTATGTACTTCAATTTTGAAGTTTTAGTTAATCCATAATATTAAAACATTATAATATAATATTTAATTACATTTAACATTTTTTAATCTACATTTTTTAAAGGGATAATCTACAACTGTAAGCAATAGCGCTGGATTAAGGTTGGGAAAGGATGTGTTTAACGGTGAATAGACAAGCACAATTACCATGAGAAATGTAGTTCTCGACTTGACCTTTGAAAACACCTTATATTGCAGTATTATAAGATGCCCTCGCGTCGGCGTTCTCAACAACCTAGATCGGCTTCCATGTTATATATTTTGCTTTTGGACAGATCCTCTGCCTATAATTTACCTAGTACATAACGATATACAAATCTGGTGTGACGACTTGAAACTCTTTGAATCAGAGTTGTTGGCAGTGGTGTCCTGAAGTTTGTTGTATTTTTCTTCCTCTCTGGGCGATGATGCCCGAAAATTTGTTCCAACGACCTGAGCTCCACCCTGTGTTTTACACAGGGTTTGAATCGGTCTTCGGTATATTTGGATTTGATACGTGGGTATGCAGTATTGCGACCTAGACTGAAGATTAAGGCGCCCAGGAAAGAGTTAAAGTTTTGATAAAAATTTGAGCTATTCGTTTTATGTGGACGCTAAATGAAGGCACTTATTAGAGTGCGAGAATTATCTCCGTTGTGTATAAACTCTGTCTCGCTGCCACCCAGACAGCTCCTTGGACTTGACCCTGCAGGGCCGCTCCCGCCGCCGCCGCCGCCGCTGGAGACGAGGAGGCGCCACGTGTCGCAGACGTCTTTGTCTCGGCGAAAGCGGCGCGGCCAGCCAGCATTTCATTCGTATTATTCACTGCGGGAAAGGCGGGTCAACTGGAGCGTCGCCCTGCGCGCCGCAATTTACGATGCGTTCGGCGGTCGCGGAGGCGGGAGCGGGGCCGGGAGTGGGAGCGGAGGCGGTCGCGAGACGGCAGTGGTGTCGGAGGCTGAGGGTAGTGGTAGTGACCGTAACAGTGGCGGAGGTGGAGGTGGAGGTGATGGCGGAGGCGAAGGCAGAGGCGGCGGCGGGGAGGTGGAGGTGGAGGTAGAGGTGATGGCGGAGGTGGAGGCGGAGACGATGACGGTGAGGGATCATTTGACGTAGGTAGTATAGTCGGTAAAATAGCGGGTGAAGGACGATACGAAGCCAGCTGATGCAAAGGGGATGGCAGTGGCAGTAGGGCACGGCGTGGCGCCGGAGAAGGAGGTGGAGGTAAAGCTGGTGTAGATGGAGGTGGCGGTGATGAGGGCGGCGGTAGTGAGGGCGGCGGTGGTGAGGGCGGCGGTGGTGAGGGCGGCGGTGGTGAGGGCGGCGGGGGTGAGGGCGGCGGGGGTGAGGGCGGCGGGGGTGGAGCGGCGGGGGTGGGGCGGTGGGGTGAGGGCGGCGGGGGTGAGGGCGGTGGAGGTGAGGGCGGCAGAGGGGAAGATGGAGGAGACGAAGGCGGCGGAGGTGAAGATGGCGATGGCGGGAACGGGGCCAGGCCGGGGGCGGAGGCAGGGGTCGCCCAAGAGGCAAATTAGCCCGCGTGCGCCGCTTGCTTGCAGCTGTCCGCCCTTCGCCGCCCTCCCCACCCCCGCTTCCGCCACCGCCCCGCCTCCGCCTTCGCCTGATGGCGAGGCCCACGCCCCCCTCGGTCTCGGTGTCGGTCCCTGGCACCTTTCTGCTCTCGCAAGTCGTAAAATCCAGTGTATTACTTTGCCGTCGCGAACGTATTTGCGAGTACATGGCTCATGCGCTCGTATTATTTTCTCGCCTTACTAAGTACTTACATAAAGACCTTAGGCCAATAACATGCTATGCCACATTTGTGATGAAATTGAAATATTAGTGTATTTCGACGCCCCATAGATGTACCCCATAGATGTTGGGTTTTTATTTTAAAGATTCGCTTCAAGATGGTAGTGATATTCGTAAATTAATGTTATTTATCCCTGTGTCTAGAATGTAAAATTTTAACCTCTACTCTCCATTTTCTCAAAACTTAAGTATTGTGGCATAGCATGTTATTGCCCTGAGGTCTTCACATAATAAAGAGAGAGAGAGAGAGAGAGAGAGAGAGAGAGAGAGAGAGAGTAGTGTAATGCTGTAGGGAAAAATCAGTGATTTTTAGGCACAAAAATCACCGATCGTGTTGTCGAACCCTGGTGACTAAAAGGTGGATAAATCTTGTTTATATATGTAGAATATTACTTCCTCTAACATTCTGTGTAGCTAGAATTCATCATATGTGAGTCCTAGAATTCCATTTGCGGTACTGGAAAATCGATTGAGGGCAAAACGTTTATCTGTCTCTCTGTCCGACTATGGTCAATGTTAGCGCCTAAACAAGTGTTGTCACGCGCGGGAGTCCGTGGCACGAGTACCACAACGAAGTCGCCTCTCCACGCAGTTCAAAACCCCGCCGCAAGAGACAATGCCCTCACTCTTGTAAAACGGCGGGGTTATTAATAGTTTCCTCTCCCGACACTAGTGGCGCAGAGAAGCTCGTAGCATGGCACGGTGGCGCGAGGCGTGCCACTGCCACCAGTAGGAGACCTTGACACCACTGGCCTAAACCGTTCTGACGATTTTCTCCAAATAGATATTTCCTTATGAATCTGAACGAACTCGAGGCGCTGCGAGTTTGAGACAGATGTTTTGATTCTTGGTTTTGATTCTTTGCATGAAGTTTCAACCACGTATTCAAACTTTTCTCAAAAATAGCTCCGAAAGTTTCACTAAACAATGTCCCCGGATGGTGTAAAGGACGCTTAAAAAATGAAGCAGGTCTCATTTTTGTTGAAATCTCCGAATATTCGAAAATTGCAAAGGTTGAAATAATGCGAAAGTTCCATATGCTGTTTCATACGTTAATTGATACTAGTTCGTGTTAGTTTTCCTTTGGTCTTCGAGTCTTCCGTCCCGCCGCCGCTCATTATACTTGTTCCTCTGACATGTGCTCTTGAAATTTGTTCGTATTCCCGTATTCTTTTGTTAGCTTTCATTTCCTTCATTGTCTTAGTTCCTTTTCCCTTTCTCAGTAATGAAATTCTTTCTTGAACTGTTAATTTGTCTCCTTTCTGTTCACTTTTCCCTCTCTTTCTATCTTTCTTTTCTCCTTTCTGTTTCTGTCTTTATATGTTAGTTTCTTCTTGCGTTCATCCACCAGTCCTACCAATGCTTTTCCTTGCCTCTCTGAGGCACGAATTTTTTCTTCTTTGCGCTTCGTTCTTCACAGGAATTTTCTTTCCGCGTGAAATCGATGCACTCCCTAATTTGGAACCTTCTCTTTCTGTTCGTTATGATGCCAATTTTGAATATATTAGTTCATAATTTGTATTAGTTCCTAATAAGTCAAAATATGAATACTAGATTTTTAAATTGCAAATGTTATAGTTTATAGTCATATTACTTTTTAATAAAGAAGTTTCAATGTCATTAGGGCGCTCATATTTGGTCATGCTTAAGACCCATTAAAATATTAAAATGACCTTGATCGGGCGACCTTTCACTTATATTACATCCTCTATTAGTTTTAGCTCTCTGGGCTTACTACGACTATTTTGCTATTCATATATTTTAATTGCCAATAAAAACTAGGTAACATGAATTGCAAAGGCCCATAAATCAAGAGTCCGAAGTTCCTGTTAAACGAAACGTTCGAGTAAAATAGAGTGCAATAGGTGAAATGAATAATACACTGTAGTGCATTTGATTAGACCACGGGTTTTTGGTGCTCCTCTATTTTTTATATCTTAACAAAAATACTAAAATAAGTTACGTAAATACTATCAGAAGGGGTTGGAATGTAGTAAGATGCAAAAAAACAAGTACAACAAGAATTCGTTACAAATGACATTTGTGTATTCTTCCTTTAGATGTGACGAATACTTTATCGTGTAAACAATATTTTTGTTAAGAGAGTTCGTATTAACAAGGATTTACTGCATACAATTCCTTAATTCGCGTCAATGTCGAGATCCGTAAGGCTTTAACATTCATTGAAATCTCCATTATGAACCAGCGACCTCTTGAGGGCAGCATCACCAGTCATGACGGGCTCATTGCGTCACCCGGGTGCGGGTGTGTGGGTTGAGTCTGTAAGTTTTCCCACAAGTCGTTTTGTCGCCGGTCGTTGACTGGCTTAAATTTAACTAAATGACGGGTTGTTTTTGTCGCATTGCATTTCTAGCGATGAACCTTGCCGGCCGGCCGGCCGTACCCGGCCATCTGGAGAAACGGCAGGCTCAGAAGTGGAGACGCCTGACTTGGTTCTCTCGAAGAAAACCCCTCGTTTCTCGCGCTTCGTTTGAAAGCGGAAATGAGTATTTGTCGCCCGAAGCTAGGGGCTGGAAAACGAACATGAGTACTCATTATGATGTCGACCTGTCGTTTCGTATGGAAAGGCAACTTGAATAATCATCTGTTCTGTTTGTGTGTTCCTTATTGTTTGAAGTTTTTTTACACAGGGCCATTATCCACATCAATCTTTCTTTGTTACATTTCACAGGTATTAAATACAATATTGGCGTGTTAATTGGGAACTCTACGAATGTTGTATTGAGATGATAAAATATAAATGTCATTGTGTAAGACCATTACTCTTTCAGCTCATTACGCAGATATTTAGTCGAGAGTTCAAGGTCCAGATTCTGGCGATTTAGAAATTTCTATCTGTGATTTTAAAGGAAATCCAATGTTTTTATCATTCGTATTATTTTATTTTATTTCGTACTGTGAGAGGAATACAAAAATTCAAAAGAAACGCCCACCTTCTTTTCATTTCAAATTCTACCTCCATATTTGTTCTTTCAAATTTCGTTTCTTGAACAGAGAACTGCTTAGTCATCCCACAACTGACAAATATTAATGACGATTATGTTATTAATTAATTTTAAAGGTAAAATGCAATCTATATGTAGCATTCAGAGACTTTATTTTAAAACATAAACAAAAAGTAACTTATTTCTAACTGATTTGACATTTTAAGTCATCATTAAATTTACGAATTAATTATTTAAAACTATTAGGTTATCTCATAACAAATACATGGATATTTTTACATTAAGGATTACATTTTCCGTAATTACAATTATTATCATGTAAATGTGAATTAATGTAGTTTTCTCGTGTGACAGACTCAAATAAATTATCGACTAATAATTTTCTGTAGTCGGAAAAACTAAAATATACTTAATAATTTTTACATACGAATGAAAATGGAAAATTAATTTTTAAAATTAAAAAAAGAGGAGTCAAAGTATCTGCTGACCTTAATATCTCTAAAGGGATTTGGAACTGTTTCCTTGTCGGGAGCATTTTCCGTGACAATCTAGATTCTGGCCGAGTACTTCCATCCAGGGTTGACGCAATTTCGTCTAGTGAGGGATCGGCCTTCGCTTTTTTTCGCGAAGCCGACGTTACGGTCGGCGGTCGCGGATTCGCGTCAAGGCGGCTTTTCTGCCTCTTCTTCTTCCTAACCTCCGACGCCTTCGCGCTTTCGGCAGTGGCGGCGGCGGCAGCGGCGGCGGAGACGTCGGCAGTGGAGGCGGAACGTGAGGTCGTGAAATTTTCGGTGGCGTGGCGGCGCGACGCGTTTCTTCTTTGTCCGACTGGTGTGCGGGCGGGCGAATCTGCGAAGGTTCTGAGTTCGTACTCTGAGGTGATTCCCCTCGTGGAGGTGGGCGCATGAAGAAAGGAAATGTCTGCTGTTCAAGGTGATCTATTTGTGGTTTCGGCATTCGATGGTTCTATGAGTCATAAGTACAGGGAGTGAATATATTACCGGATAAAATTAAGGGATACAAAAATAATCCATATGATATTAGAGTAATGTTTGTTTTAGATGTTGAATACTACTTATTACTAAGCGAGTTAAACTGGAATAATGATTTTTATTCTAAAAATATGTTACAAAAGTAAGTAATAGCAAGTTGTACAGTATTTCTTGCAGCGTGATCGCTACTCATAGATTGGAGTATGTCGTCTGAGATTGTTTAAGAATAGAAGAATCAAAAGCTTAGGCAACCCATTTATTCAAACCATTCTCAAACCACCTCCATTTTTTTGGATATGTTTACGCTGGTGAATTTTGACCTGTTCGCGTATCTTCTGCAGCAATAGCACTTTCCAGAACAATGAACGCACTCATTTCTATAAATACTCATTGTAATACTTGAGAAGTTCCAGATCTAAATATCTGAAATGCATTGATACACATGAAATGTTATCCTTCAATATGACACAAATTTCTTTATATTTATTTTGGGGTGAGGCTAGTATCGTTCATAAAACTTTATTAAAAATTATATGACTTCGTTTGAGAAGAAAAATTGATGATTTAACGTTCTGGTCTCTTTAACACGTCTCTGAATATTGATACTCGTTGAAAACAAAAATAAAGAGGGTGACTGATAACATAGCTTGTCTCTAAACAAGACTGAGATTTCAGTCCCAAGTAGTTTTTCTGACGATGGATGGAACCTTATCACTTAGTAAAATAGTATTACGAGTGACCTTATTCACACCAACTCGTACCTATTGGATCTTATATGCGTGCTCGTTGGTTTGCTGAGGGTTATCAAGAAGCAATTTTTTTTGCCATGATGTCTGTAATGAAGTGGACACTCATCACCAACACTGGTGGGCCAGAAGCATAACGCCGTTGTCATCACGATGCCAAGCACCATCAAAGAAACTAATGGTTATATGATAAGGGTACCCGAATGACAAAATAATAACTACTTGTCCTTTTCCGGACATCTATTATCCGCACCTCCCAAATGCTTATGTGTTAAAGTTGACATCATTGGCCCATGACGCAACGATTGTCCTTCGACTTTCTTGGCCGAGTGGAAGTGTAAAGTAGCACTAACAATAAGACGATTCTGGGAAGCGCAAACGGTTCACGCAACACTTTATAATAATACTCTTTAATTGGGTATAAATCTTCAAGAAAATTAAGGTGTGATGTTGCGTATGAATTGTTTAATTGACTTTAAATAACTGTTTTTCACCCAACAACTTTTTGATCCATAATTCTGGTACGAAGGAATACAAACTTAGTGTTGGCTCTTGTGGTTAATTTAGAAGCACTCGAACACAATTTGTTAAAGTGTCTACATGCAACCGAGACATTGCAGAGTTATTTATACTTAGCAAGATGTTTCCTATTAATTATCATTACTTAGTGAATTATCGTGGGTTTGAACTCCAGTAAGGATTTTTATTCGCAATCTCTAGTCTTAGTCTGGTATGTTATAAGTGCCTTCGCAAATTTTAAATATCACAGGTAATCAATTTAACTGTTCAGAATAGGTTTGGTCCGAAATCAAGTAAGAATTTATCTCATATTGAAGATTTTTAACCAAGTACGTTAAACTGGCGAGAGTCAAAAAGCAAGGTTACAAAAGTTCTCACGGGCACAATTTATTCCGCACCTTATAGTCTACGCATAATAGAAAAGTAGTACTAGTCTCTCAGAACTTCTCATCGCAGACATTTTCCGAACATTTGTTCCACCCGTAGGCCAAGGCTTCTTTGCTGGCAAGGAAGCAATCGAGGTCAGGTCGATAAAGTCCAGACTTGTTGAACTTCCACTTCGGTTTGGACTTTCGAACCGCCCAATTACTTCTTGAATGAACCGGAGAGATGGAAATTACTAGATTCATTAGAAAGGTGTGGCATTCCTCCATCATATCATGGGATGAATAATGTGTTATCGGAAACAAACGGCTTTGGCGTGGAAGCACAGATTATAACCCATCGTCCAATAAATTCAACACCGCTTCATTTACGAAAACAAAATTATGGCGACTACGTCTTCAGAGCACATTTTTGTGACGCTTGAATTTCTCATAAGAGAAGAGTTGGTGAATACTTTCAGTTACGGTCGCTCACTAGAACGCTTGCTGCTTTCAATTCACTGAAGCGATCTGGACTTTTTTCGACAGGTATGTACAGTTGGTGCACAATACCCATCCCCATCACGCGATTGATTCAGTGATGTTTCTGGGCACATCATCTGCTATGATCATTAGTCCCGTTGTTGTAGTGAATGTTGTATGCCTGGAGGTGAGGGTATTCCTCCCCTACTGAATACTGAGATCAAGCGCTGACCTTCAGTTTTTCTTCTAGGTATCTCCCCCAGGGGGACTCCTTCCCAGCCTGCACAAGCTAGAAACTTCTGACATGTGTGGTAGTACAGTGTATGTAAGCATAAGTGTTTTAAAGAAAGGGGAGAGGATAGAACAAAACGGAGGAGGTAAATATCGCATGCGGTCCGTTACAAGATGTTAGGGTACTGCCTCAGCATTCACCTGGTATTGATCGGAGAATCATCACAATCAATTAGTGCAGCCAGCCGCTTGAATTCTTCAGGCAGCGGCTGAATTCGACTTAGCTATGTAGACAATGTAGAAAACCCGCCAATTTCGGGTCTCAAACCCTAGTACTTCCCTGTCAGAGTCAGTGCATTGAGATCCACAATTCTGACACTATGATAATCTCTGCAGATCTACCTCGCAAGATTTGTTACACTCGCCTCTGGGAAGTTCTCGATCATTCTCCTTTCTGACCGGACTTGTCACCCAGTGATTTTCATCTCTTCGCGCAATGTAAGAGTACTGGGATGGTAGGCAATACCGAAATGAATTGTGTCCTTGAGAGCTCCTGTTACTTTACTTTTTATGCGCCCTCTTATATGAGTTTAGTGTGCATTTCCGGCGGGCGCTTTACCTACGCCCATCTGCATCGATTACTCGACCTTCGACCAGTATAGAGCCATTCTACTTAATTAACAGAGAATATTCAGAACGTTATTACACTTAGTAATCTAAATCACATTCAAGAGAAAATTATTTTCGTAGGTGATAACGTGGGAAAGTATCGATAAAACGAGATTCTTAAGAATATACCATGCAATAGTGGTTGTCAACATGATTTTGCGCAAATACCAGCATTAATAAAATGAATTAAAATTGGTAAAACAATACATTCTGTGCAATTCTAACATCAGTTAATAACGTACGGCCTCCTGGAATTATTTTCACATAAGACGGAAGTTATTCAGAGAAAAATAATTGTACAATGTTTCATTTATATTCTTTATTATTAGTAAAAATCCTAGCTAGCAATTACAAGAAATAAACATTAAAAGAATATTAACTAGTTTTATAGACAATAATTACAATCATGATTATTACAATTATTGGAAGTTGAATTTTTTCGACATAATTGAGGGACTGAGGACAAAAATTTGGTAGGTGACAAGAACAACTTTTTGAGGGAACTGCTTTTGAAATTGTGTACTCAATAAAAAATAACAGAATGTTTTTTAGTATTAAACTTTACATGTGTTAAAGCTCTCAACAGTAGAATCATTAACCCTTATAAACATAGGTGAGGATTCTCAAAACCCAGTTACCACGATTTTAAGCAAATGTCTCTAACTGATTTTTGTTATTTTGTTTACTTGAATATTTGGAATGAATTGCTTCGATCCAACATTATCCACGGCAACGATGAAGCATTTTGGATAATCATCCAACAATTGAATTAACGTGCTGAAGTAGTTAGACATGGAATGAATAAGATGAATAACTCATCCTTCCTACAACATTTGAGAATATGCCAGAGACTTTGCCTTCCCTGTTAGAGATACGACATCGATGTCGATGATTTGAAAATAACGATGTTTCTATAAAAACTTTCCTGTTTTAAACATCGATATATTGAATTCGATGGTTTTTGAACATCGATGTTTTGTGCTCCATGTTTTTACGCTTTATTTATGGTCGAAGAATTTTCATAATCACAATTTTGTAAAAGCTAAAATATGAAATAACTGACTTTGTATTATTTTCATATAGCACACCCTCCCTCACCCGAGATGATCCTGATGGTCTTCTTTTCCTTTCGTCTTTCATCGTATTATTTACAAGTTTATTTTAAGTTAAATTTTAATTATAAATTAATACATAAAGCCACTATCAATTAAATTTTGTTGCGCAGGAATTTAATGTTTGATATTACTAAACCAGCTTTAAAACATCAATGTTTAAAAACATGGATTGTTTTTGGTCGATGTTTTATTAAACATCGATGTTTTAATTTTGAACATCGATGTTTGGCAATATCGATGTTCGATGACGCATCACTACTCCCTATCTCACGTGTGTAAGTATGGATTTCTAAACGAAAAATTAAAGGACTCAACCTCAGCACATTCACCTCAATGCGAACCGTCAATGGGATGAATTAGATGAATAATTCTCTTTCCTAAATGATTTGAAAACGTGCCAGAGACCAAATGACGAGTTTGGTGTACCACTACGTTGGGTGCTTCTGACGCTGCTTTTGGTCGCAGCCCGATGCGACGCCCCGACGCGTCACCCACTTGACCTTCGCCTGGCGTCGAGCGCCATGCACACGGGCGAGAGGTGTAAACATGTAGCGAGGCATGTTCGGGCCAAGCCGAGCACCGCGTCCGCCTCGCGTCGCGCCGAACGAGAAAATCGGATCTGTTGGAGCGTTAAATCGTTTCAGTTATGTTTATGTACCCCCCTTGAAGCGCCCATCCGACACGCACACACGCGAACATTCCATGATATCGCCATAAACGCTTTATTGCCGGACGGGCGGGCGGATGGTCGGTCGGTCTGTCGGTCTCTCGGTCGAGAGGACGCCCAAACAAGAACGGGTGGGGTGAGAAGGGGAGGGAATGTGCGTGGCGGGGCAGAGTAAGGCGGGGCAGAGTAGGGCGGGGCAGAGTAGGGCGGGGCAGAGTAGGGCGGGGCAGAGTAGGGCGGGGAAGAGTAGGGCGGGGCAGAGTAGGGCGGGGCAGAGTAGGGCGGGGCAGAGTAGGGCGGGGCAGAGCAGGGCGGGGCGAAGCGAAGATTGACGGAGCAGGTGCGGGGCGGGCAGGAGCAGGGCTCGGCAGAGCGGACCGGGAATGAAAGAGCAGAGCAAGACAGAGCGGAGCGGGGAGTCGGAGAGGCTATAGGATGTAAGCAGGAAAGTAGTTCAGAGGTCCCGGATGTATGACGCTCAGCACTTTATGTGCATCGAATGGGCAATAGTGTCACAGGAAAGGAGGAAATCCAATAAAACGCAGACGAAATGCTTACGTCTCCATTAAAGTGAGTACTAACATGTGTATGTCGCCGCAGTCGTCCCCAAGAAACGTCGACCAAATTAGGAAATACGCATTTATTTCAGTAAAATGAAAATTCGCAAATGCGTATCTTCTGACGCGTTGTTGATAGGATAATTGTGCATAATTTCGATTTCTTGGTAGTTTCTTTCTGCAACATTTTGTTCTTTCCGGATGTGGTTAGTGACTAAGTCTGCTACAAACATGCAGGAATTATGACATTCGTATTTAATTAGATTTAAATGAGTAATTCCAAAATTTTCGCATGGGTATGGGTATACAAGTAGGATATGCATACACTGTAAGTTGGCACATGTTTAAAGGTGACGCTAAAGAATTTTATAAAGACGATCTAATGATGATGATTCATAATATTTTCTTCTAAAAATGAGTTATTTTTCTGGCAGTTTAACAAATCATCTCACATATTTGGTATTTTAAATATTAATATTATGGTTTGTATATGCTTTTTGGCTTTAAGTATCTCTTAAACCCAAAAATATAGCATATAGCGCTTTGGAACGTGAACATTTTAAATTAATCCAAAGTTTTATTCCCAGCTGCAGAAACATTTGTTAAGAATTTTTTTAGAATGCTGCCTTGTGTTCAGGAAGAACATTAAAATGGGAGTTCTATCAAACTCAATATACAATCATAATAGTTGTTTAGAAAGAGACGGTGATTTCTTCGCAAATCTACATCTCACCGTTGTTAGAAGTAGTTTAAAAGGCGTTTGGAATTTTGGGGACGGTGTTGCTATAATCTGAAAAGACGTCTCTGAGAACCCAATTTAGAACGTTGTTTTAGTTGAAGCAACTAATGATGTTCAATCATTTCTTTTGGCAATAAACATTGGAAGAAGTTTAATAAATTAGCATTACTTCCTAAAAGCACAGCAGAAGATATTAGACGTCGGTTAAATATAAAATGTACTCCAGGTTGCAACCAGCTGACAACTATCTAATGACTATAGTTAGCTCCACAATATTCTTTTCATCATATGGGCTATTCCCAATAACTTGATATCTTGCACTTGTGTCTTTTGAATGACCTAATAGTTGGGTCAAGTTTTGACAAGACGTTTGAGGAATAAATCCTGAATCTCTATTGTTCATCTGCTTGTGCACCCCACAAACAGCTGCTTACGATTTCTAAATTATTGTTGTTAATTACAAGTATTTCGATTATTATTATTATTATTATTATTATTATTGTTGTTGTTGATGTAACGTAAAAAAAGTAACAAGAGGCTGAGAAAGAGGGCATGTTGCTCGCGTGGAGCAGAAAAAAGTCAGTGCAGCGTGATAAGTGCTGGAGAGTGCATGCCCCCGTTCAATGGGACCCGGCGCCGGCCTCCGCCTCCTCCGTAATGAAATAATTAAACGTAGCGAATCTTCTCTTGTTAGCCGCGAGGCTCTCCCGCTGAGCCAAGTTATTAGCGTCCTGTGGGCGGGGGCGGGGGCCCGCGGGGACGCCTGCGCGGCCGCTCACGCGAGCTGCGGGGGCGGGGAGGCAATCACTCGAATGGGCGGCCGAAGGAGCGAACTTTCACGCGACTTTCAAGGCTTCGAGTGCCAACAGGTGAAGCGTGGAAGGTACCCGCACAAAGAAGACATACGCTGTGCTCTGTTGATGGGACCAGCTTAGGTGGCTCAGGGCATCAATTGATGTCTCTGCAGTGCCTTTGACCGGGCAGGATTTTCGTCATTAGTTTGTCAGTTAGGTTGATGACAGTTGCTGCCTGGAGTAGAATTCTGTAGGTTTTCGTGGTTTCTCTGATCAACACCAGGCGAATGCCAGAGCAATACCCTAACAAATGGCCTTTCTTCCCCTTCCTTGTCCTATCCTCACTCCTTAATTGCAGACACTTTTTCTGACATGCACTACACTACCACAAGACGGTGACCAGTCGAGGGTGTAGAGCTAGTCCCGTCTGTCGTGGTGCCCCGCTGGTGGGTAATACCTGGTAGAGGAAAACCCTGCAAGTCGACGGGTAGTTCTGCGCTGAATCTCGCCATCCAGCAGGGGAAGATGACCACTAATTCCAGCGACAAAACATGTTTTACATTTATGGGACTAATGACCTTAGCAGTTGATACGCCCGGAATCACTAATCATTAAATCGGTTGATGGAGCGGCAGCGCTGAACACACCAGTTCTTGTGTGTATCAAATGACGTTGTAGGGTCGCGTTAGTTTCAGTTTTGAACTTATTACATTATTATATTTTGCTTGTTTGAAATGTCTAATATTATGACAATATTACATAGTAATCTAGCTAAAATAAAAGACGAAGAATAATATTTGTGATACTTCTTATCCTGTTTAAAAATTTAAATGTTAGAGAATTTTTCCCATTCAAAGAAACACCAGAGTGCAGTGAGAAAAGTGGGTAATACAAAATGTTAAGGAAACAAATACAATAGAGAACTCGTCTAATAAATAGTCTGCTTGGCAACCGTTTTCAATTTCGTCTATTAAGACGGCCTGATTACATTTAAATGGCTCCTTTTAAGTGTTTTAGAACTTTCGTCTTCCGGATATAGGTCTTATTAGCACTTAACAACATTAATGAAAATAGAAAATCATAATTAAATTTAATTACAGTTTTTGTGGAAACTGAAACCGGTTATGAACACTATTAAGACCGTTACGCCATTCATCTTCCAACATAGAATGATCCTTCAAAATTCGTCTAACTGGAAATGCAATTTAGATTCGAAGAGATTATTAGATTGACGTTAAGGTATGACATTTCAACTTTATGTCGAGAGATCGTTAGATCGTCCCAGTGCGATGACTCAGGAAGGCTGCATCGTTGAATGAATCGATTACACGCATCGTGGAGATTCATAATACACGACCTTCAATCTCGAAAGATGTTTTTTGACAGATGCCAAAATAATAATTTGTTCTTAGAAAGAACCGAATATTGCATGTGAAATATCTCTTTATGAACTAGGACTCATTTGGTGACTAGCTCATTTATTATAATTAAAACTTTTTTTGATAAAAATTGCATTTGGAAAACTTATTAATGCTTAAATTACATTAAACATTCTACTTTTTCGATTTCCTTCGTTGTGAGCCTCAAAATATTCAGGGCTTGAACGGTATGTTAACTCAGCTGTACATAAATTACACTACACAGTCACGCACATCACAATTTCACACGAATATTTTTTCTTCGGATCGTATTGATGAAATGACTCTTGCGTCTCCCCTTTTGAAACGAAACATGTTGCTTTTGTTTATGTAATCTAAAATATTTTTACGTCGATTTCTTCTGAACAAAACAATAACTTTAACATCGGAGGCTAGATTATTACTAAGTCTGGATCAAACTCAAGTTTCGGTGATCGAAACGAACGTGATAGTAACAATTCGTGGCTTTTCTGGAACACTGTTGCATTGCAAAAAATGTTTTCAACAGAGCTTAATTTAACTTTCCCACAAATTCATTTGCTTCCCATTGATCGAGGATCAGTAATATTGCTCTGAACATTTTATGAAAACTTTATTTTTTCTCATTACTTTTTAATTTATTAAAATATAACTGTTTAATCTATGAATTGCTTTATTTTGGAAAGTGTTAGGGCATTCTGAGTTGGAACACGCAATGAATGCACATACTATTGTAGTAATTCTGGCGCAAGAGTGGTAGACATTTCTGGAACTCAATTCGAAATATAATGATGATCCTTTAAATATTATTCTCAAATGCAATGCTACTTACAAATACAACACTATACAAGAATAAATAATACGACTTATCTCTTCCAAGGTTCGCTGATGACTTTCTAGTTGCAATATAAAAGAAATGCGCTGATATCTGCTCATGAAATAAAGATGCACCTGCCACCTAACGGCAATTGGCATAGCTTCAAAGATACAGAATTATTCCACATAAAAAGTTAGTTTTGGGGACTTTTCACCATCAATTCCCAATTTCCGCATTTTTGTTACAACACTATTCCAGAAAAGCGACGAATTGCAACGAAAAGTGGCGAATCACAACGAAAAGCGTCAACACACGACGTTATCAATTTTGGTTGTACAATAATTTTGTGTTGTCTTTTGGGTCTTGGACTTAGGTTTAGGGTTTTGGGTCTTTGGCCCAGCGTCTACCATCTTGCATGTAGCATGTTGCACTTGGTTCAGCATGAATCGTCTTACATCTTGCTTTTAGCGTCTAACGAGTAGAGTCTAACGAGTAGCGTCTAACGAGAAGCGTCTAACGAGAAGCGTCTAACGAGTAACGTCTAACGAGTAGCGTCTAACGTGTAACGTCTAACGAGAAGCGTCTAACGAGAAGCGTCTAACGAGAAGCGTCTAACGAGAAGCGTCTAACGAGTAACGTCCAACGAGTAGCGTCTAACGTGTAACGTCTAACGAGAAGCGTCTAACGAGAAGCGTCTAACGAGAAGCGTCTAACGAGAAGCGTCTAACGAGAAGCGTCTAACGAGAAGCGTCTAACGAGAAGCGTCTAACGAGAAGCGTCTAGCGTGTAGCATCTAGTGTCTCGCGTCACGCGCGTCGTAGCTAGTGTGTTGAATGTGCCGCAGCCGTGGGTGCGCGCCCCGCCGGCGCATGTGGCTCCTCTCACGCCGCTGCGCGCCGCCCGAGGGAGCTGCACCTCGTCGCGCGCCCTGACGCTTATTGACTGCGCGCGTTCTTGCCTGGCTGGCTGGCTGGCTGCGCGCGCTCTGTCGCGCCGCGGGACGGGGCCCATCTGCTCCCGGGCGCCCTGTCAGCGAGGTGTGGGGGAGAGCGCGCGGAGGACAGTGGGCCGGATCGGCAAGCAGTGGCGGATCCAGGGGGGAGCCATGGGGCCCATCCCCTCCCCTAGAGCCTAGAGTTTTCGTTTGTTACCTTCTTTTATTTGGCAAAATTGATTTAAATATTTATTTTTGATAGAAATATGTAATTATTTAAAAAATAATATTGTTTACTATCATACATACACTACAAAAATAACATAATATAATAACAAATATTTATTTTTTAACAAAAATCTATGATGGCTCCCTCCAAAATGATCGACGTCGACAATGAACAAAATGACGAGGGTTACTGTTGGCCTCGTTACAAGAAAGTTGGCGTGAGCTGAGAGAGATGGCCCAAGGCATCAACGAATGACACTCCAGTACTTCTGACCGGGAGTCAAGTTCGAGTTCGAGTCCCGACGATGGCAGCATTTTCGAGTAGGCCTAATTCAGTCGCTGCCTGGAGGAGAATCTAACGGCGGGCTGCTCTGATCGGTAGTTGGACTACCACTACCACACATGCCGGGAGATTAGTCGGGAGCTTAGAGCTTTTCCCAGTTGGGACGGTGCCTCGCTGGTGGGAGATACCGGTTGGGGAAAACCCCGCTAGCCGACGGTAGGTCGGCGCCGGATCTCACCATCCAGCGAGGGAAGATCACTGCCAAGGAAAATGCATGCACTACACATACGGGACTAATAACCTTAGCAGTTGACGCGCTGGGAATCATTAACAATCAATCTTGTGGGCCGTGGGTCTCTTAATAAAGTTACGAGGGAATGTGCATTTTATAACCATGCTGAAGCAAGATTTAGTAGCCATACTCTTTCTCGTTTGTATTGAATCGTCACGGACAGTTATGAAAAATGTCTAGTCATTACCCCCGGAATTCACTGGGCTAGGGAATAAAAATATATTTAAAAAAGTGATACGTGCAAACAGAGATGATTACAACTATACCATAGAAGTCTCTGCGCAAACTGAGGCGGCGCGTCGTGCCTTGAAGAAATGGCGGAGGGAGAGCGCTATGGAGAGAAAACGCCATAATGATAAACGGTAGCGAAGCGAGGGATATTATTGTGATAACAGTAGGAGCAGTGGAATTCTCTCCAGGGGTACTTCCAAGCCCTTGGGACATTTGGTTCGCAGCACAGTGTGCCCTCAAGGCTGAAGCCGGCAGAGGCAGGCTACCGGGGCAAAGGTGATGGAGGGGGGGCGGCGGCTGAGAAGATCGGATGAGATAACGGTGGTGTCGGTGATGAGAATCTGGTGTCGGTGTCGTCGGTATCTGATGTCGGTGGTAGAGGTGATGACGGAGGTAGTGGTGGACATAACTGTGCTGGGAGAGAAGTTGGCATTGGTGATAGCGGCTTAGTGGTGTTGGAGGTGGGGCTGTGGTAGTGGTAGTTTGAGTTAGTTTAACTATAATGAAGAGAGCTGCAAATGAAAACATTAATGGGAATTCAAGGCAGCAAAGAGGAAATTTCAGTGTGGTGGAGAATAATACATATAAGCCATATCGGAAACAAATACATGAGAGAAATGTTTCGTTACGCTAGAGTTCGTGTTGGAAGTAGTGGTCGTTGCAAAATTGGGAGCCCTTGGAAAGTGGTGTAAGAAGTAGAGGAGATAAGATATGAAAGCATAAATGTAGACAGCGACAGGGGTAATTGAGGAGTAGATGACTTACTGAAACTAGTAATGATGGAGACAATGTAGACGGTTATCAGACAAAGACAGAAGACAGGGGTGAGAGTAATGGATTAACGACTTGCAGATCCTCGCGGAGATACTAACATCGCGGTAGATGGAGGTGTTGACGAGAGAGGGGAGGAGTGTGTAGAGGTGACGAGGTCGTTGTTTGTGGAGGAGGCGGTGGAAACCGGCTTTACAGAACGGGGGTGTGGCGAAGGGGGCGGAACCAGCGGTCACGAGGTCTCAGAGGGGCTGTTTGGAGGGCGAGGATGATAGCCTTTACCCTGCGGCTAAAGCAACACGCTACGGTGGGAAGGGACTATCGGGTGTCTGGTAGAACAGAAGCGTGTGACAGGGGGGTTTGGCTGAGAGAAGGCATTTGAAGCGTTCAAGAATAGATACAAAAGACTCTGTCATCTTGGAATTCAGTGGATATTTTTGACTCGCTAACAAAAATTTCTAGTGCAAGTCATGGCTGCATGAAGATAGAACGGGTATATTTTTACACCCCTCTACATTATATTTCCGGGTTTTCTTTCTGTT
Source organism: Acheta domesticus (assembly GCA_031308135.1). NCBI lineage: Eukaryota > Metazoa > Arthropoda > Insecta > Orthoptera > Gryllidae > Acheta > Acheta domesticus. The sequence continues at coordinate 97,082,211 of JAHLJT010000631.1, forward strand.
CACGTAATTTAAGAAAGCATGATTTTCATTTTAGGCCTGAGAGATATTCAGTCGGACTTCAGTTGGAAGAGGTGTGAAGTGGAATGTAACGACCCCATTTAAGATGGCGGTAACAAGGTCAACGAAGTCCGTGAATAAAAGCGAGAGGTCTGTCCGAAACCGTAAGTCGATGAACCACCTGAGGCAACGAGAAAGTGAACGTAAGCAGACGAGAAGCAGGACCAGTTTTTGTCGTCCTGTAAATAGAATGACCAATTACATATTATGGACTTGCAGTGTGTTCTGCTTAAAATGCAGAAGTGAGGCTTATTACTGTACTACATTTTATGGTACAAACACATCAAATACGTGTTTACATGTAAAAATGGATTTCGGGTGCAAGGATGTATATTACAAACCACTAGGTCGTTGCCTATTCTTCTAAAAATTCGTTTCACACTTGGCAACGAGGAATATTAACGATTTACGTAGATGACTCATCGGTGGAAGCGAAGGTCCAAGCGAGTAGAAGCATGGACAACGCAAATTGGACGAACACAGTTTAACGCCAACTTGCAACTCGTGTACTACAGTAAAGGCACTGACCATGAAAATGAGAGAAGAGGAGAATGAACTGTGGAACCAATTTTCTCGAGGTCGACAAACGATGGAGACCTGAACGGATTAGCGAGACGGAAAAGTATCATTATTTTTAGTTGGTGATATAAAGTAAAACGATATTATGCATGTAAACCGTATCTTTTTCTCTTTAAGGTAGGTTGGGTGGTTGGGGTAGACAGAACCAATAATCTAAGACCTGCTTCATGGCTTTGCAGGTTAATTATGAAATGAAGAATGACAATGAATATTCTATATTAATATAATAACTCTTAATTACACTTCTTGGCATTAACGTGCTATTTCATTGTTCAATTCACACATATATATCTTCATAAAGTTCCTTCCTGAATATTCGATCTATCACTCATTAGTAAGAGAAATGAATTTTTTTACATCAGTAGTTCCATGACTAATACTCCACAAAAAATACTTTCCGTAAAATTGGCATTCCTAAACAATATATAACATCGAAGTTTCGTCGTGATAGGGATTATGACTTTGATATGACTTTGCCTTCTACGTCTCAATCACTCAGTTAAAATGTATATTTCCCTTAGACCGTATTGTCTTTGGGAAATGTCTCAAAAGCTGCCGTCGGCGCTATTTAGTTTTTTTAGAAGAAAAAGTGATAAATGACCAATTTATCACTACAAGAACCGAGGAAATAAAAATTAAGAATAAACATACAAATAATTGATGACAGAAATTATACATCGCAGGTAAGCAAATGGGGAAAGCAAATGGGTTTGTGGGCTTAGATTCTACACTATATCTACGCGGTTCTTCACACTACGGTTACTTGAAGACAATACACTCCGTGAACTTCTAACTGCCCATCTTCGAATTTGTCGTCCCTCATCTGGGAACCGTAAATGTCGGTCACCAATACACATCGTAGAATGTAACATCTCGCAGACAATGAAGGGAACTGACATCACAGTTTGTTCACTAAGGCAACAGGACAAATTTCGCCTTTATTTTTGTATGTTGACAATTAAAGATAATGGAATAACGAGCCAATAATGTTACCTTCATAGCGGGAAAAGTGGATTCCTTAGGAATTGTTTGCCTACCACAAATTCTCTATGGACTGGTACAGGATAGCTCGCCTGTGGGAAACATGAAACTTTTTTTTTGCCCGACCACCGACACATTGCCCAGAAAGCGACGTCTCGCAGCCAGTGAAGGAATCTTCCACCACCGCTTGTTCACTCGCGCATGCAGACAGACCGGGCGTCTGGTGCGCCACCGGTGGCACTGACCGCGCAGGCGGCGCGGGCGGGGGCAGTCTGCACGGCAGCACGAGCGTCTCCACCGGTCAAGGGATTCTTTCTTCGCGGGCGCGTCCTCGCCGCCGCCGCCGCCGCCGCTGCTGCCGCCACCGCTGCTGCCGCCACCGCCACCACCACTGCCACCGCCGTCACCCCCACCACCATCAACACCACCACTTTCAGCACCCCATCACCAACACAACCACTATCAACACCACCACTTTCAGCACCCCATCACCAACACAACCACTATCAACACCACCACCGTCAACGCTACCACTACCCCACAGACACCACCATCACCATCTTACAGAAATCACCACCACCGCAGCCCTTCACAATTCCCTACTACAACCCTATAGAATTACCCCACAATCACCCTCAAGATACCACCACTTTACAGGCACCACCACAACCCCATTGACACTTCACCGACCACTACTCCAGACCCGCAGACTCTTCCTCCCTCTCCAAACCACCCGCCTCCTCTCTCGCCCCCTCCATTTGCACCTCTCCACCCGTCCATCTGCATCTCCATTTCACACCGATCATTATTACTTCCCCCGCCACTGCTGACATCATCACCTCTACTGGCATTGCCACCAACACTACTATCACTCGTAACAACACAATTACTACCGCTGCCTCCCTCCTCCTCATCTCATCATCGACATTTCCACTGCCATCTTCGCCTCGATTTCATCATAACTATACTACCAACATCTCCATTTCTTCCTCCACAAGTGACACTATCACCACATGTACGGCCATCCCCACCACTACCACTCTAAACACCATTACTACCACTGCTAATACCGCTACCATTCCCACCACCATCCCCACCGTCACCGCCAGCTCTACTGTCGGCACTGCTCCCTGCCGCAAACTTCTCAGGGGCAGAAAGCAATTTTGGCTGTTAGCGGCGGCGGAGGCGTGTTAGTTGTTTTTTGTACCAAACTCGCGCGATGCACGCCGCCGTCTGTGGTGGTGCTACCGGGCATGCCGCCGCCTGCCTGGAGGGCCACTCCGGCCTCTCCATTTCTTTGCGTTCGAGTTTTCTTCGACCGAGGTATCGCTCGCTGATGTGAAGGGTAGCCGCCTTGTCAAGGGTGCTTGCTGAGATGCAAGTAGCTTGCACAATACGCTTTATTCACTCCGTCTCTCCGCGAGCTGTGGTGAAATGTTGAGGGAATGTTTTTTCTACACATTACCCACGTGTGTTGGAATGCCGGGTCCATTATGAAATACTATTGGGTTGTGTTCCTTTCTAGTACTTCTCAAGTCTATTCGGTTTACGTTTGTTCGTTTTGTCCATTCGTTTTATGTTTGAATATCGAGATTGGCTGTTTTTTTTTAAATTATGATTTTTGAATGACCTGGTCGGCAGAGCTCCCTACCGGAAACGTCTCAGAGCTGACACTAATTTTGAATGATAACGGCGGTGAGGAAGCTGTATTGTGCTGAATGCACTTTAAAAAATGCATGTCCACTCGGCCAAAATTTCGCTTATTTTATTTTTACATATATTTAACATTTTATAATTTACTTAAACTTGAACTATTTCCCCATTACAATTACGATTTCATTCACTACGACAATATCTCACTCGCATATTATAACGTTCTTTCATCTTTCATCATTGTTCATTTCATATTCTGTATGCAAACAAGGGTTAAATAGAATACTTCTTTATTAAAGACGTTTGGATGAATGGATTTTTTACTAAGCAAATACGAAGCTGAAGAGAACTCTCACTTGTTTGAATCATTGAAATTCCACCACCTCCATTGAAATTTTCTGAAAGGTTTTTTCGACTTCGAAGAAAGTCCATTGCGAGTAGAATATCGAACTCAAGCACTTCATTAGTATATCATCACACCGAGAAAAAAACAACTTCTCCCATACATGTTCTCACGAGACGCTTGCTGAATGCATTGCCACAACGTGGCGCCCCGTTCTGTAGCCTCCTTCACGTCCTAAAAACCACTTGAACGCCCTACGCGAGAGATAACGGCTAACGGGCCGCCGGGAGTGGCTGCTTCCCTGTTTTGAGTAGGTGACGACGTATGGTAAAGCACTCTTTCCGGGCGGTAAGGAACGTGAATGTCGTTTTGAAAACCCGTGTGTTATTCTAAGGGCCTCCCCACGCCCTCTTTTATGTAGCCGGCTGTAAAAACTATGGGAGCGAGGCGTAAAAAACACCCCAGTTAGGCGGCGTTGGGTGGAGAGAGGCCCTTCAAGGGAAGCGGCCGAGCCCGGTGAAGGGCAGAAGGGCCGCGGGGCCCAGGGGCGAAGGGGCAGGGTGCTCTCATCAAGGTTTTTCATGAAGGGCGTCCGCGGGCCTTCTCTCCCGCCAACGCAGCGTCGATTTGTTACGAGGGTATGCATCGAAGCAATAGAAGTACGACACAGCTAATGAAGTTTTGTGGGGCCAATCATAAATAAAATTCGTTTCAACGCGCCGCTGGTCCTTCAAGGCGGGAGGGTGTATTCTCTTCCGAGTGTCTGGCTTTCGCGCTGACTGCGGTTGGAATTCCATACTACAAGTTTGTCGTACACACGTTCGAGGTATGTGCGTGATACACCGAATATGAGTTTTTGGACCACATGTAGATGGAATATTGGGGTTCAAATACCAAACGTAGGTGGAATTTATGGTGGAATTTGGAGCAAAGCAGGTTGGCACCAAATTTTTCAGGGGATTCTTTCGTTTTGTCGTCCCGTCATTCCCCGCTTCATCATTTTTATGATAATCGTCACTATTCACTATCCATCTCGGGTGCAGGCTTCATAGTTATGAGAAGAGAAGCATAATAAAATGCATGATTAAGATGTTGTTGTAATAGACTCTCAGATGCCAGATCCGCGGATGGTACACAGATGGAGGTACACAGATGGAGGATATATCTGGTGATTATTTTCCAGGAAACATTTCATTTAGAGCGCCAGATTAAACGACTATTCATGCTGTAGGTAACCAAAATACAAATTAATTTCTAGGACTATGAAATTACTACGAAAAGTTTAATAATTAAAAATGATGGTAAATACGTGAGAGATCGTGTTCAAGAAAGTGGCTCCCTTTTAATTATAGTACATGAAACGTGAAAATAAAATATTTAATGATAATATGAAATGCTTAATACATAGTTTTAACATTTATTAGCACACATATTTTATTAGTAATAATAATAGAAACAAACTCAAAAAGAAGCCGGAGCATAAATTGCAGAACCTCATACACTATTGCTGGGATGTACTATGACAACCTGTCAGAGTCACTGAGTGCTCTCTTTCTAGTGCCCACAGTAAAATGGCGATTCCTTCTTCAGAATGTTAAAGAACTCGGACTCAGAAGCGATCTGAAACTTCGCACACAAATTCTGAAAGAACGCATACCTAACTTCGCGCTCGGTTTTTGACAGTTAACACTTGTGAGTTCTGAGAAAATGTGGCGGTCGCTGCGGGCGGCGACACGAATAACAGGCGTTCAGAACATTTCTCCCATTTTTTTCTTCATTTTGTCTTCATATCAATGAACCCTCGAAGGGTTTCCCAGCTTTTATGATGTAGTAACCGGTTTCAAAGTACCTTGCATCAAGGCGGAGAATTAGCTATAAAAAGTCGTAAACGTCGGCAAAGATTCGGCGCATCAACTCGGAATATAACTTTGTGACAATGCGAAATAAAAAAAGATGTAATCTGATTTACGTATCTGTCGTGACTCTAAAAACCCTTCAAGTTTGCCGACTTTTATTGCAGGAACCTTTATCCTTCACTCAACAGAAAATTCGTTCATAAATCTTAAATAATAAAAAACAGATTTCCTAGGATCAATCGCACTTACTTCTAATTCCTTGCTTCTATTTTATATCTTCTTGTAGTATTTGTTTGCTTATTTGTAATAATATAATGTAATATTTGATTTATATGAATTTAGTTACCAATTGGAGAATATAGAATCGAACACTTAACAAAAAATACCTACTTAAGATTTCTTTTCGTAACCCATATTTAAATCGACATTTTGAGTATTTTTAATATTGAATATTCATTCACAAATTTGGTAGGTGGAACAAGAATATTTGTAACGATAAAATCTCTATTCTTGGAAGTCGGTTTAGGAATTTCTTTTTATATTTGACGGACGGCATTTCCATAAATTTTATGCTAACTTTACAGGTGTTATACTATTGGTAATAATTAGGACTCCCGAGAATCAAGCTTCCATTTAATAATTCGACGGATGAATAATTTGATGCGAAAACGATAAGGGATAATAGACTCGAGCATATAAAGGTAGAACGACAAGCACGAGGAACTCTATTGCAAAGTGGCATTGCTCGCCACAAATTCCACACAGAGCGATCGAAATCTGATATCATCTTTTGTTAGAGGTGAGTAGGAAGCGCGCTGGCTGCTACGTTACGGACCACCCTTTTATGTGGAGTTCAGTAGCAACAGATTTTTACTTGAGCCTGGCGTGCATTGAGTCGCGCCGGCAGGTCTCGCTGTGGTAGGCCTTGCCCTTCCCCAGCGCCTTCTCGCCACATGCGCGCCGCTCCAGCCGGCATCGACGCTGATAAGATCGGGGCGCGGGACTCCACCCTTCCCGCCGCATTCCCGCGCCATCCGCCCGCCCGGCCCCACCCTCCCGTCACCTCCCGCCCGCACCTGGGGCTTAAAGGGCTCGTGGCCCTGAAACACTCGACGCGTCGCGTTGCCTCGTCCCACCTCACCCCACCGCCTCGTCCCCGCCACTCCGACACCTTTTATTCGCGTTCCTGCGGCCCACCTGTCAACTACACGGTCACCCTCCTAACCCCACCGCCAGTACACACCGCCACGCCCCGCCCTCTTGCTGTCCACGCCCCCTACTCGCCCTATCACTCTTTCCCGCCGCCATCGCCCCGCCACCCTCACCCCGCCGCTCTCGTTCCGGCGCTCTCGTCCCACAGCTATCTTCTCGCTGCTCTCTTCCCGCAGCTCTCTTCCAGCAGCTCTCGTCCCCCCGCTCTTGTCCCGCCGCTCTTGTCCCGCCGCTCTTGTCCCGCCGCTCTTGTCCCGCCGCTTCGCCCCGCCGCTTCGCCCCACCGCTTCGCCCCAACGCTTCGCCCCGCCGCTCTCGTCCCCTTGCTCTCGTCCCGCAGTTCTCGTCCCATCACACTCTCCCCATCACCTGCCATCTTCTCTCCGCCACCCTGTCCTCGCCATCATCTCCCCGTCATCCTCTGCTCACCACTCCGCCCGGCCACCCTATTCCCATCACACCCTCCCCGTCATCCCTCCCCGCTACCCTCTCCCCAACCCTCTTCCACCACGCTCTTCTGTTCGCCCTTTCCCCATGTCTGTCTTCACACCATCGCTGCCTTCACCTCGCTCATTGAAGCCGCCACCTCACCACCATCCTCCTGTCCGCCACCGTCCGACTTCTCCGTCTCCGACCACTCGCGGCCACGTCGCCCCAGTCCGCGGCGTCCTGCCACCGCCCCACCCCTCCATCGCCAGCCGCCGGCCGGCCCAACCCTCTCCAGAACCTGACCAGGAAGCCGGATGAATGATGGCGAGCTGTCGCCCAGTGTCACTTTATTGTGCCGGACTTAACGCTCGTAGGCGGCCGGGACCGGCGGAGCCGCGCCGGAGCGTCCCCCACCCCCGCCGCATCCACCGCCTCCGGCCTGGAGTTACCAGGGGATTTAGGAGGTGTGTCCAACATTTGACACGTGGATTCCCTGTAAACACGGGCCTGGGCGGGCCCGAACGGCCCAGAGGGTCATTACTTGGTGAATAAGTCTATTTTGTGAGGGAAGAAAGTGCCTTAGCACAAAGGGCGTGGTCGGGGGAGTGCGAAGGAGGGGCACGTGAGGGTGAATGGGACGGGGGGCGTGGGGTGGATCCTTTACGCACCCCTGACGCAAGTGACGCGTGGAAATCCGGAACCTGTTGGACGCACTGAATGCCTGAGGGGCTGGTGCGGCGCGGGGCATTGTGGGGAGGTGTGGAGGGAAATGGGAGGCGGTGTGGGGGGTGCGGCATGGCCGGCCGTGGCCGTGGGCGCATTTAACAAGCACGTGCCGAGCCGGCGGCGGCGGCCGGCGTAGGCCCTTCACCTCCCCGCGGCCGTACAAAGGCTTCGCCTGCGGCGGCGGCGCTGGCGGCGGAGGCGAAGGCGGCGGAGGCGGAGGCTGCGTCCGCGCGCGCCTTCGCCGCAGGTGCTGGTGCTGTTGCCGCCGCCGCCGCCGCCGCCGCCGCCGCCGCCGAAGTCTCCGGTCGGCTGGTCGCTCGCGGGTGGGCTGGGCTCTCTCAATGCCACCTTCACCTACGGGCGCTTTAAGCCCGTAGCTCGTGGCAGTTTTTCTGCCGGCATCGTAAGCGAGCGGCGCGTACCGACTAGTTCATTATCCTTCGCTTTGTATTTTGCTTCCGTTTTCCCCCTTGACTTCCGGTTTTCGATTTATGTTTCAAATTGTTTTTCGATGAGGAATTATTCCTGCCCTCATAATCGTTATAATCGTTGAAAATGTTTAGAGGAATGCCGAAAATGGATTCATGAAGGGAACAGCGTATATTTAGTAGGTTCCCACCTTGGGATTTTCTTGTTTGTATGCGTGATCCAACGTTCTGCCGAAGCTTACATTCTTAAAGGAATGTTTCGTTCTTGTCACGAAACGCGACAGTATGATAACAATATGTCCACAAATTCTAGAACCACGGTCAAAAAGGTTCCCTCGTAAAAGTTCTTGTTCATCAGCCGTCACCAACACTCATCTTTCATTTCCAGCCGTCCTAATGAATGATTCGGAGAATGGTGGTAGTGTTGGCTCTGGTGTAATATTCGTGTTTGCGCACGCGGCTAGTGTAGCCATCGCCACTGCCGTCTTCTCCACCGTCGCCGTGGTCGCGTCGTTGTAATCTCCGGTTCGCTGGTTACTTGCGGGTGGGCTGCCTCTGCCAATGCCACCGTCGATGTGGCCTCAGGTCCTCTTAACGCGATATATTTTTCTTCCCACATTGTAAGCGAAGAAAAATATGCGGTCGTTTTCTTGTTTTGTTTGTGTATTTTGTATTTGCTTCGCTACTGTGTTTCTTGGCTCGTACAGAAAGGTGCTGGAGATTTATGATTTTTATTGCAAGGAACTTTTGGAATGAGCGATTTGCTCACAATTGTTTTCGCATTTGGTGTTCGTTCTGCTTCTCAGAAAACATGACACTAGAACGAGATATGAATCCGTTGAATGAAAAAAAGGCTTGATATTATAGAATCTGTCAGTAGTTTATTGAAAATCACGAAAACGGCCAATGGGAATAACCAATATTTACGACTCTTCAGAGGTGACTTCGC